>JAAGEH010000076.1:27817591-27984356 GCA_011751065.1 Lasiurus cinereus | reverse complement strand
CCCCCATTAGTTCCATAGTCTCATTTACTTTTCTAAGGTCTTGTAATAGTCTCCATTTTCCTGATTTCTTTTTTATTATAAAAATTGGGGAATTCCAGGGTGAATTAGATAGGGCTATGCTAATCTTCTCTGTATTGTTCCAATTTTTGTATATGTGCTGCCGATTTTAATTTGGCTTTTTGGGATTGGGCCACAAGGATCATCCGTCTCTCTTCCAATTCCCCTTTAAGGTTTTTGCAACTTTTTAACCACCGGGGACTATCAGTTACAATATCAATCCGTATATTAATATAAGGAATTTGGTCTGGGTGGCCTGGGTCGCCATAAGTTACTTGGCGGACCCTTCCCGCTATGCTTAAATCGAGAGTCCCCGTGGACGGCCACCCCACCCTAAAAGTGGGCCATTCCAATTCACAAAATTTTTGGAGATTAAAATAATCAACCAGCACTCCATAATCTTTTGCCCGCTTTTTAAACTCCTGAAAATTTTTAAGGAAACATTGAAGAGGAGTGAGGGGCATGGAAGGTCCCTGACCCATTTTCTTGTTCTAATTTTGTAAACTGTTACAAAAGCAGTAATTCCAAAACCAATCCAAAATCCGAAACTAATCTTAATTCCAAAACCAATCCAAAACACTACAAAGCACACTTCTCCAAGCACACTTCTCCGAGCACTTAACACCACAAAGCACACTAGAATTAACACCACAAAGCTAGCAATTAACACCCAGTCAGCCGCGGCTTCTCATGCATTCACACAACCAGGAGTTCTTCTCCGTCAGAAATTAAATACGAATAGTGAAACAACAGAAACAAAAACAGAATACAGATAATAGACAAAAGAGACTAACCAGACCAGACCAAACCGGGACCCGTACTGAAACAAAACAGAAAGAACCAGACCAGACTAAACCGAAGCCCCAGACGCCGTCGCGTGGGGGCCTGGACCGGGAGATTCCGCGGCGTCCCGCTCTCCTCAGGTCCTCAAAAGGAACGTTCCCCAGACTAGCCGCCCTCCTTTTTGAGGGTTGCCGCTTGACCTACTTCTCTCCATTTCTGCCCTTCATGCTTTTCTACTAAACTGTCCCTCACCAGACTCCATAAAGTGAAAGTATCTACCGGCGTTTGGTGAGGACCGTGGGCTTGAAAATGGCCCTGAAGTCTCTTCCCTACCTGTTTCCAAGTTTCTAAACACACGGTTCCCTCCTCCGGAAACCATGGGCACAGTTCCTTGACAAAAGTAATGAAGCACTCTATTTGCTTTTGACTTGTGTTAATACCTCGAGCCCTAAGCATGTCCTTAAGCATATATACATATAATAAATTGCTGCTAGCTTGCCCCATTTTAACTTATTTCTCCCGCCGTCTGCCCTGTCACCGCGTCCCACTACCACTGCGAACGTTCTCTTACCTTATTACCGCGGTGCTCCTTCACCGAATCCCCCGTGTTCAGGTCCCTGTTCGGGCGCCACCTGCCGGAGCCAGCCGGCATTGCAGTTAGAACATTACCTGAAAGGGGGGGTGAGGATTAAAGAACACAGACACCTTAGTTACCGGGAGGGCGGACAGCTCAAGACTGTCGCGCCGAGTTTATTTTCACAGCTCCTTTTATAAGCAGAAACAGCTTATGCAAGCATACAAGGTCAAGGCCCGATCAGCATGTTCCTTCCGTATCAGCAGTGTCTGACGCATTCTAAACTACTCCCTCGGCCATCCTCCTTATCCTTGTTCCTGTTATCTTGTACTCAAGAACACATCGCTCTACTGACCCTGCCAAAGTGTTACTCTCTCTTAGCTATATGAAGCAAAAACCCCAGCAAAGCAGGGAAACATAAGGGGAAAAGCATATTGCTGGATAATGTACCTAATTGCCTTTCACGGTTCCCCACAGGCCACTTGTCAGCCACTAGGTGTTTCTCACTTCCCCAGCTTGCTGAGCTCCTCTGACCCTTTATCATTTTGTAAAAAATGTCTCCAATCTCTATCCCTCATAAGTAGGCCAGGTACTTTCCCAATAGCTCTGAGAATTCTTGCTGGCATGTACGGAAGGAGCCTGTATTCCCTCTGCCACCGTTTTTGCTTCCACTGCTTTCTTGGTCTCCACTTTGTGTTCTGCTTCCTGCATGCCCTGTGCCACCATTCACCCATTCACGGCTGTGTGCATGCTGCAGGCTTTCCTAAAGATGGGGCAATGGAGTGTGTGTGTGTGTGTGTGTGTGTGTGTCTGTTATGAGGCTGTTATAGCTAGGTAGCACAGAGTGGCTTAAAGAACAGAAGATTATTTTCCCAGAGTTCTAGAAGCTAGAAGTCTGAGATCAAGGTGTTGGTAGGGCTGTGCTTCCTTGGAAGGCACCAAGACAGGACCTGTTCCAGGCCTTTCTCCTGACTTCTGCTAGTTCCTTGGCTTGTAGCAGCATAGCTCCATTCTTTGCAAAGCATATTCTCTCTCTCTCTCTCTCTCTCTCTCTCTCTCTCTCTCTCTTTCTCTCTCTCTCCCACCCCCCTCTCTCTGTCTGTGTGTGAATGTGTGTGTGTGTGTGTCCGTGTCCAAATTCCCTCTTTTTATAATGACACTGTAATATTGGGTTAGGGGTCCATCCTTCTCCAGTATGACCTTGTCTTAATTACAACTGCAACAGCCTTTTTTTTTTCCCCCAAATAAGGCCACATTCTGAAGTATGAGGGGTATTGGGACATCAACATATGTATTTGGGGGGAAGGGTTGCAGATCAGCCCATAACAAGTGGGCATGTTAGGGATGTCACATTAAAGCATAGAAGGGCAAAACACTTGCAAAGGAATATTTAAGCATCTCATTTCAAAGTCCCTCAGCCATTCCATCCCCAGGGGAACTTCCTGGGATTATCTCTTCCCAGCCTCCAGCCATGTTGTTGAACCTTCTGTCCCTCTTCCTTACCTCTCCCTAACTCCTCCCCGTTTCTTCAATGACAACTCCAACAATTACTGCACATTTCCAACGCAAAGCAGTTTAGCTGTTTCCCTTTCTCCACAAACCATCCAGACTTGGCCTAGAGAGCCATTCTGATAACTAAAACATCCTTTTAAGATATTTCTAACAAAGACAGTCTCTGCCTGAGGAGGAATTCTGTGATTGCTCTGATAGGAACAATTTGTTTTCTCCCTTTATCAGCAAATAAAATGAAATTATTGCCCTTCCAGTTTGGCTTGGTGGATAGAGTGTTGGCCTTCAGACGGAAGGATCTTGGGTTTGATTCCGGTCACATGCTGGGATTGTGGGGTTTAATCCTCAGTGGGGGTATGCAGAAGGTAGCTGATCAATAATTTTCTCTCATCATTGATATTTGTATTTCTCTCTCTCACTCCCTTCCTCTCTGAAATCAATAAAAATATATTTTAAAAAATAAATAAGTAAAATAAAATGAAATTGTTTATTGGTCTAAATGTTTTAGGGAACTAGCTTCTGTTTATTTCTAGGGGGATTAAAAAATAATGCTTCCTATACCAATGAGAAAAATAACAGAAATAATAGTGAGCATAGGTTGTGCCTTATAAGACCAGGGATGGACAACTTATTACATCACTTTTCTTGGGAGACATGCACATAAATATGGTACTCTTTCCTTCTGGGCAAAGCCATGGCTTCAGAACCCTTCTCTACAGAGTTGATTCAAGTTGTTGCTGAGCCTGATAGATATGACATGAGAAATGAAGCTAATTGGCCACCACTGATCCAGACATTCTCTGGAGGGAGTTTTATGCCTCTGGTGCTTCCTTCCGTTTCTGTTCATTAACAGTTCCCAGTTTGGGTCAAAACCGGTTTGGCTCAGTGGATAGAGTGTCGGCCTGTGGACTGAAGGGTCCCAGGTTCGATTCTGGTCAAGGGCACGTACGTTGGTTGCAGGCACATCCCCAGTGCGGGGTGTGCAGGAGGTAGCTGATGATGGATGTTTCTCTCTCGTCAATGTTTCCAACTCTCTATCTCTCTCCCTTCCTCTCTGTAAAAAATCAATAAAATATATTAAACAAACAAACAAAAATGGTTGCCAGTTTGGGAAACTTGAATAGAAAGTACAGGATATAATTTCTGTATTAGTCAGCACAAACTGGGTTAAACTGTGGTAACAAAATGACTCCCTCCTGTTGGCATGTCTTGCTCATGCTATGTGTCCTTTAAGGATCAGCTGAAGCTCTGCTCTGTGTCACCTTTACCAAGGGAGTCAGGCTGATGGAGCAGCCTGTAGAACAAGGAGACAGGTCATGGTAAACCATGCAGCGGCTCTTAGAGCTTCTGCTTGTAACTCATGTCTCTTCCACTCACATTTCATTGGCCAACACTAATGTCAAGAAGGTGGACAAGTATAATCCTCCTGTACCTTGGTTGCGGGCACATCTCCAGTAGGGGGCGTGCAGGAGGCAGCTGATCGATGTCTCTCATTGATGTTTCTTTTTTTAAAAAAATATATTTTATTGATTTTTTATAGAGAGGAAGAAAGAAGGATAGAGAATTAGAAACATCATTAAGAGAGGAACATCGGTCAGCTGCCTCTTGCACACCCCGTACTGAGAATGTGCCTGCAACCAAGGTACACGCCCTTGACTGGAATCGAACCTGGGACCTTTCAGTCTGCAGGCCACGCTCGATCCACTGAGCAAAACTGGTTTTGGCTCATCGATATTTCTAACTCTCTATCTCTCTCCCTTCCTCTCTGTAAAAAATCAATACAATATATTAAAAAAAAAAAGAAAGAAAAAAGAAATCGAGTGAAAGAAAATGGAGACCTTTTTTATTTATATGTTGTAATGACTATTTTTTATTCTTTTTACTATATATGGCAGAAATCTTATTATGGAGTTTAAAGAATAGAAATACACATTTGATGTGATTAACTTGGGACCTTTATTATATTCCAAGTCTTTCTGCAGCTGAGATGTAATTGGTTTTAAGAGATGCTGCTTACTGTTCAAATGAGGTTTATTAACGCAGATGAAGGTAATAATCTTAGTGATTTAATCTGGACTCTATCCAACACAATAGTGTTGTCTTTTCTTCACCTTTATAGCCGAATGAGGTAAGTCTAACCGTATTAACTTCATGAACCACACCCCTTTAACCTTTAAAAATATGTCCTACTCTTAATACATGCTTTTAATAGAAAAATAACCTTTTCATATTGAAATACATTAAAGCAGATACAAAAATAATGATCACATACTGTGATAATTATTCACTTCATCCTGTTAATGTCAGAGTTTCTGCGTGTGACAAAGCAGAGTTGCTAAAAGATTTTGGAAGCACACTAGTTTAGAAAAATGTTAATAGATGTTCCACTGAAAAGGCTTAGTAATTCCAGGATTCAGAAAGTGCTCTGTTAAACACAAAACAGGCCTCTGTGATGCAAGATGTCTCAGAATCTTAATGATGCATTATTAGTGCACGAGACATTTATCTGGCATATTCTTCAGAAAACACTTTGGGAAATGCTGAGTCTCTCTCTTTTTGCTCAATCCCCCAGCCCCCACAATCACTTTCCAAACTTACCTGAAAGCCCATCCTCTCAGCCTTCTGTTTACTTCTCATCAATCAGCCCTCTGCTTTTTTTACTTCCTCATTTATCCACCTCAGACTGAATGATTCATCATTTTAATAACATGCTTGGCCAATTATATAAAGCCCCTTATATCTTAGCTGTACCTAGCTGGCAAAATCCAACTTTGGATGGATCCAACTTTCTGCTTCCTCTGAGCCCTTCTGGAGAAAGGCATATGCTCATGAACTTCAAATAGACGCTTAATATCTGACACTTCTTAATACCTGACATTTTCTGTCCAGCTCATTTCTGACTCTCCCACTCCCTGAGATACTATTTCAAACCCTTTCTACTTCTTGGATTCTACAACCAGCTCTCTGCACTCTCACTGCATGCCCTACTCAGTTTGCTCCCTTACAGAGCATCCATGTGCCTGGTGCTGCCAGTCCTACAACTCTCCTATAGCTGCTCCCATGCTAGCCTCTTTTCCTCCCATTGGGATGGTGTCTCTCTTCTAAGGGCAATCCCAACTTTCTAAGGACCTTGCACTATAGACTATTCTTTGTTTTTCTTATATGGAGTCAACTTTATTTTTCAACTGGTCTTTTTCATCAACCATCAGCTTTTACATATGCTTAAATCTTTCCCATTATAACAAGGAAGGAACAAAGACAGGCAGAAAGGAAAGAAGAAAGGAGGGAGAGAAAAACTATCCTGTGGCATTACAGTTTGTTCCAACCAGTGCTGGCTGTTCATGGCCAAGTCCCACTGTTTCCATTTCTTCTTCTCCCACTCTTATTTAATCTGCTACCATTTATGTTTTTTTCTAATTTAAATTGAGATTTAACATACATATGGTAATGTGTAATTCAATGAAGTTTTACATATTTATACACCCCATGTGGATACCACTCAGATCAAGATATAGAGCATTTTCAGGAACAAAAAGTACAAATATCCTCAATGTTTCATAACCTGATATTCTCATGTAACAATACATCCTGAAGATCACTCCATAGCAGTATATTGGGACCTTCCTCATTTCTTTTCAACTGAATAGTGCTTCACTTTATCAGTATTCTGCTGATGGATACTTAGATCGATTCCAATCTTTTGCTATTACAAATAGTGCTTCAACAAAGTGTGTAGAACAGACATCATTTTGTATTTCTGCCAATGTATGTTTGGTACAGATTCTTAGAAGTGGGATGGATTGCTGGGCCAAAGGTTAAGTGCATTTGTTGTTTGGCTAGATATTGTCAAGTTCCTTTCTATACAGGTTGTACAATTTGTATTCCCACCAGCACTGTATATGAGTACCTGCTTATCCACCAATTTGCTAATATAAATAAATAAACTTTTGAATTTTATATGCATATCTTTGTTCCTCTTTTTATTTTCCTGCAATTTAATTGCACACAACTATGAAACCGTCTCTACAATCAAGATAATGAATACATCCCTCTGACCACAGAGCGTGCTCGTGCTCCCTAACTAACCTAACTTTCCTTCTCCAATCCCATCTCCAAGCATGAGCGGTTTCAACAATTGTACAGTGGTACCTCGAGATACGAGTTTAATTCGTTCTGTAACCTTGAGGCGTGGGAAACTATGAGACGCTCGAGTCGCGGTAAACTGGTGGGTCGTGTGCAGCCGGCCGATCCACGCGATTACTCCTATCTCAAATGTTGCTTGTATTTCAAAACAAAAATTGCTCGCTCAATGGCTTGTATCTCAAAAATCTCATATGTTAGAGCACTCGTATCTCGAGGTACCACTTACTTTCTTGGGGTATCAGGAGATACCTAGCATGAGGGAATAAATTAAGAGGAAATACCTGGCCAGTGTTGCTCAGTGGTTGGGCATTGACCCATGAACCAGACAGTTACAGTTCCATTCCATGTCAGGACACATGCCTGGGTTGCAAGCTCAGTCCCCAGTAGAAATGTACCAGGGGCAGCTGACCGATAATTCTCTGTCATCAGTGATGTTTCTATCCCTCTCTCTCTCCCCTACTTCCTCTCTCTGAAATCAATCAAACATATTAAATTTTTTCTTTTAATTAAGAGAGAAGAAAACAGGATAGTGAATCCAGGAGAAAGAAAGAGCATTCTTGGCAGGAGAGTGAAGAGAAACCCAGCCAGCCCCTGACCTGCCGCAATCCAGGCTGATGGCACCAGCAGGAAGGGCCACCAGTTTGAACTTGACACTGGCCATAAGGCTCTAGGACAGATGAAGAAGATAAATCAATATGAAAGTTGATATATCAAAAATTTGGAGTGGACATTTAGAGATTTAGAGAATCTGTGACTTAAAACCCAGTAGATGAAAGGAAAATTATATTTAATAAGAAAAGAAAGGAAAAGTTATCATGAAATGCCTAATGGTTCAAGTATGAATAGCATTTACATTGTAACTGTAATGTAAATAAATAACTTGATCTAACCAAATGATGATGTGGTTCTCTCAGTGGGGATGGCAGAATGGGAGGGACAGTGCATATGGAAGGAGTGAAAGAAGGCTGACTCCTTATCTTCCCGCAGGGCAAACTGACGGACCATTCTTACAACTGAAAGATCAAGAAGGAGCAATGGCAGCTTGTTCTGGCTAATTCTTATGAGCCTTACATCTTGGCTTGAGTGATATGTCCATGTGTCATCTTCCTAACTGCCCTCTTTCAGGCAATTTTGTGCATACCTCTATTAGGGCACGCATATCACTTAAAAATATTTGACCAGCATAACTTTTTACTTACTCTTCTGTAGACCCAAGAGACTGTGCGCTTCTTGGGGGGAGGCAAGTAATGGGGACGGAGGGGGGTGGTGGTGGAAGAAAGACAGTATTGTATAACCCCTTAGTCCAACATGCAGAAAATGTTGAAATAATAAACAATCCTATAGAACATTGCAAAAACAAACATTACAGAGTCTTGGTAAAATTAAGAGGCATTTAAAGAGTCTATTAGAACCATACTTTTCTAATAAAATAAAAATCTAATCACAGTTGATGCCAGGACATGAGTGGGAATTAGGCTCTTGTGATATCTTTAGAAAATGAATTTTCTGAGATTCGCATGGGAGGATGGAATATGGAAGAAGGCTGTATTTGTGTAAAGTTACATTTCTTAGGTCCTAAAGCCCTCTATTCCAGTCCTGGAAGAGGAGCAGTTGGGTGTTCAGAGTCAGAAACAGGCCAGCATCCAGTTTCTATTCCATGTTGCAATCAGGTGTTGTTCAACATACAGGCCAGATTCAAATCCATCAGTCTATGTGTGGAGTCCAACATGGCCATGAGCACCTTGCGGGCACAAGGGAGCAAAGCCCCCCTGCAGCAGGAATCCCGATGGGCTGGCACCTGAGAGAGAAAAGGACCGAACTTCCTTTGTTTGGAAGTTTAAATATTTAGGTAACCCTGAGCTTGCAGTGGCCATGCCCATCTGGCTAATGACCTGTTTCCATGTCACTCACTCCTTACTGAGCATGCATATAAGCTACCTTTGTCTAGCCCTTTCCCCATCAATCAGTGGGGAACAGATTGGAGAGTGTTAAATACAACTTTTTGGCAAAGCTGTGTAAATGGCGTGCCTATACTATTTGCTCTTCCCTTTCACCTTTTTCCTGTTAAATAATAACTTGGTTATTACAACTGTATCACAATGATTTAAAGACACCCATTTTACTCCTAAAATCTTAAAACCTTACAATTTCCATGATACTGAACTGTGGTTATGTATACATCTTCACTTAATTCTTTAGGCTACTGTGAATTTTTTTTAATGTATTTTATTGATTTTTTACAGAGAGGAAGGGAGAGAGATAGAGAATTAGAAACATCGATGAGAGAGAGGCATCTATCAGCCACCTCCTACACGCCCCCCACTGGGGATGTGCCTGAAACCAGAATACATGCCCTTGACCGGAATCGAACCTGGGACTCCTCAGTCCTCAGGCCGATGCTCTATCCACTGAGCCAAATCTGTCTCAGTGAAAGGAAATGAACTCTCCTCCATCTTGTCCTATAGGGCTGGGACCCCTGCCTAAAACCCCTCCCTTTTCTGGGAGTGGCCACAGGTGTGCCAGCAATGTCTTAACTTCCCCGACCCCCACCCAAATGGACCAAGGAAGCTCCAGGGACACAGCTAAGGTCCTAATTAGGCTTAACCACAGAAAGAACCCAATTCAAGTGACCAATCTCTGTAGCCTTCATCACTTTCGCAAGCCCCCTAATTATCCTACCCCATAAAACTCATTGTTTCCGCCCGGTCCGCTCTCTCGCCTCGCTGCTTCGTCAGAAAGAGGCTGAGAGCCAAACCCGGGTTTGAATAAAGACTCTTTGCTTTTGCATCGGAAAAGGCTCCTTAGTGGTGGATTATTGGGGACCCCGAACTCTGGGCACAACATCAGCATGAATTTTTTTTTTATGTGCCTCAGGCATGAAACAGCTCTGGCACCAAACAGGCATCAAACTAGGATGAACTAAGAACTATATGTCTGCTTTGTCCCTGATTGATATAAGAGCAACACCACCAATCAGGTATCTCCTTGCTATTCTGAATTTTTACATTTTTATTTAAAAAAATCTTCATTGTCGAAAGTATTACATATGCTTCCCTCCTCTTTGATCTGTTCTAGCCCTCTCTGCCCCAGGTCTTCACCACCCTATTGTCTGTGTCCCGGGTTATGCTTAGGTGCGTACAAGTTCTTTTGTTAATCTCTTCCCACCCATCCTCCCACTCTCCCCCACCTTTCCTTGTGAATTTTTTTTTTTAAATAACATATTTTTATTTCTTTCAGAAAGTAAGGGGAAGGGAGAGAGAGAAACATCAATGATGACAGAGAATCATTGATTGACTGCCTCCTGCACGCCCCTACTGTGGCTTGAGCTTGCAACCCAGACATGTGCCCTTGACCGGAATCGAACCCGAGACCCTTTAGTCTGAAGACGGAGGCTCTATCCAATGAGCAAACCAGCCAGGACATGAATTTTTCTTAATGAGACTCAGTGCTTTGGGCCCTTTCACAGGGACATTTAACTTTTCTCATTCATTAATGGAAAGGTTTTATATTAACATATCTATTGCCTCCTGCTGGGATAATTTCATAAACCCTAGTTATCTCATTAGGAATAAGAAACCACTATTTCCAGGAAACATTATGGGACATTAAATTGTGGATAACTGAGCCTGTGTGTGTTACTCTTAAAATTCAATATCATACAAAGTAATGGATAAAATATATTAATTTTGCTAGAGGTAGAGAGCAGCTGGGAAAGGGAAGTTAGAGGGTGAAAAAGTGACTATTTGATTAATAAAAATAATATTCCTTTTGCAGAACTATTTCCTTTATATTATGAGCTCCTCAAATGCATTTAAAATACAATTCAATTAGCCACAATTTGATTAACATACAGGTGTGTTGTTTTCCTATAACATGAGCACATCAATCTGTTTTCCTAAAACTACTGTACTGTATTTTGAGCCGTGTGCTCCAATGACAAAGCAGATGGAGGAAGCACCTCCAATCATTATGCTCTGTGGCTGAAATTTGCAAAATTTTCATTGTGCGTTTTCAACATTCTGTGCTTTGCTCCACGCCCATGGGAGGAATGCCTCTAGCAGCAATGCACCTACAGTTCTAAAGGATTAGAAGGTGAGGATTCCACAGGCCTCTAGGTGAACAAAGGAAGAGGAGTTAACAATGTAGATGGAGTGATTGTGCCTGAAATGGGATTGCTGCCTATAGAAAACAGGGATCTGAGTCAGCCAGGTCCCTTTGAAGGAAGGACTTGTGACTCTCAGCTGCACAGAGCTGCCTCAGCCAGGGCCAGACCCTTCCTGGGAAAGCCCATGCGGGGCAGTGATTTCTCCAGAGCTCCCGACCAGGCTGGCACACAGTTCAGTTCTGCTTCTGCTTCTGCTCCCCTAACATCACAGGTGAGGATCGCTTCCAGAGAACCCAATGGGCACCATGGCTCACAGTGAAGGGGAGAAGGAATATGGGTAGGCCTCCAGGGAACCACTGGGTTGCCACAGCTACTGCCACTGGTGAGAGTAAGTGGAACATTACAGTAACTGAGAGAAACCAGATCACAAAAGGCTCAGATCCCCCTGAATTTAAGGTTTGGTTCCCTTTCATCTGGTAAAAATTTCCAACCAGATGAGATGCTGGTGAAAAGCCAAAGGACCATGAACTGGGTGGTGGAAAATAAGTCAGAGATGCGTTGGTATTTATACAGCATTGCAGAAATTAGAACAATTTTAGCAACACATGCTTTCTCTACTGTGCCATGAATATGCTTATGTACTCTAGTTCCCCTCCTCTTCTCCCTTGCCCCCCACAGTTACATATAGAGCATGTTAGTTTAAATATTAATCTGCATATTACAGACTATCGATCAGAGCTGTGATAGAATAAAAAAGAACCGGAACAGATATCCAGGACTTAAAAGAAGAGGTGGGTATAATTTTATTTGCACAGGATGATTTAATTTTGTTAGGTGAGAGCACTTTGGGGATGGTAAGTATGTGAAGAAATATATGCATTGATCTTGAGCAGTGAAGGAATGGAATGTAAGAAATATTACTTTCAGATCTAACCTTCACTGAACACTTGAAAGAATTCATTTAACAAATTAACTCATTTAATCCTCACGACAGCACAATGAGAGTGGTACTATTACCATCTCCATTTACAGATGAAACCGGGGCTCCTAAAGCTTAATTAACTTGTCCACAGTCACAGAGCATTTGCACTTTAGTGTTCTGTGAAGAGAGGGTCATGCTCTTATCTCTCTTAAGTTAGATTGCCTTATTTTACTGAAGAGGAGATCTGTCACTCTTTTAAGTGGCCCAGCATCTGAGTGCTCTACTGAGCACAGGAAATTCTCCTCCACAGGAATCTGGGTAGGACACAGAGTCCACCTGCCACCACAAAGCTGTAAGTGCAGGTACTCACTTCCCAGTTTCCTTTGCACCTCGGTTGTCACATGTGATCTGTGCACTCTCTCATGGCTACTGCAACAAGATCATCACTCAGGAGCAGCAGTGCCAGGGGTGGCCAACAGTGTCTAGGGCAGGGGGGTGGGGGTCATAAGTTGTAGCATCTGTCGTTGGCCGTGGCAATAGGCTCTCCTCACTAGACTAGTTTTGTAGCCTTATTTTGGATGTTTTTGGCTGTGAAGACTTCAAGGTTTCTAATTTCTCAGCAACAGCCCATAGTTGTTCAGACTTATTCTAAAATAAAATATTAGCTTACACACTTCTAGTTCATAGCTCTCTTTCTGTATCAGGCACTATTCTAGGTGCATTACACGTGAGCCAAATGAAGTCTTCAAAAATTTCCGACTTAAGTTCAACGACTGTGCCCTTTTTACAATGAGGAAACGTAGGTACAGAGAGCTAAAGGACTTATCCAAGGTCACACAGACATGGGAATGGAGCCCAGGCAGTCTGTCACCAGTGTACTCAACTGGTCATTTTACTAGGGCCTCCTTCATTTCTGAATCTGTTGTTTTGATTCTACCCTTTACATGTGTTAACATAAGAAACCCATTGAAACCTGTGAAGTTTTTGTGAGTTTATTTGAGCCAAACTGTCGACATATGCCAAGAAGCAGAACCTCAACGAATTGAGATAATGCTCCAGAGATTGGTGGGTTACATCTGTATTTATACATTGCAATCAAAGGAAAGGGATGTAAATGGGTTACATGAAATCCATTGAGGCGGGAGAAAGCAAAGCAGGGAAACCCCTGGGTTTGGATAAAAAGTAAAATGATAGACACATATTTAAGTGGGTGTAGGAACAATTAAGATGATAATGAAGGAATTTGTGGTATCTGTCCTGGTGCCCAGCACTTTAGGTTGTGCCCCAGGGATCCAGAAAAAGGTAAGTTACAAGTTAACCAGACATTTCAAAGGGTATGTTATTATAGATGCAAAAAGACAGATAGGCTCAGTTAAGGTAAAGGTTGACCTTGTCAGTGAAGATACTGGCCTAGGATGTAACTGCCCACCATAACTGCTTTTAGTTAAGTTTAATTTCAGACCATCCTTTGTGGAAACTTTAGGCCTCTGAGTTTGCAAGACTGTCATGCAGGTCTTCCCTCAGCTAGTCAGGGTGGCCCCTTTCTTCCACAGATGACTGGATTTTATCATCAAAGAGTTTTGTTTTCTTTCTCCAGAAAAGCTCACAAGGGATATTTTGTTTGAATTCTCTCATCCTGGAGAGTTTCTGTCTTTTGTGTTTTTATATGAAGAGAAATTTGCTAAATATAAATGTTTAGGCCACACTTTCTTATAGATCTATCTAAGCAGTATTCTCTGTCTGCTGGAACAGATGTTTTTTTGTGGTGAAACCTAAGGGCTTCCTGACATTTCTCTGTTGTGTAATTTTTGTTTTGTATGTAACCCTAGTTCCTTTAACCTTCTTTAGGCTGTATCTTGGTTTGGGGCATTCTATCTCGGTTCTTCCTGGTTCATATTGTTGTGGAAGACCAAAGAAATACCAAGCATGCTTCCTAGAGAAAGGGAGGGACCTCATTTATTAATACTAGTGGACTCTGGGAATAATTTCCAAATCAGAGTGAAGAAACATGCAGAGGGCTTCACTTTTTATAAACTTCTAGGGTCTTTATCGTGCAGATATGGTTCCGCCCCCTTACAATGATCTGAAGTTTGATTTATCCCAGTGTTGGGGGTCCCCAGGCCATATCCAATGATCTGTTCTGGGGCCAGTGATAATGACTCCTTCCCTCCTCATTTCTACCCGCCCTCTCTCCTCCTCCCCCCGTGGTGCATTGTTCACAGTTTTTATGGGCTGACACACCTTGCAAGACCAGTTTCCTCCTCAGTATGGCTTTTTGTCCTGAAGATTCAAATATTTATTTTGGAATATTTTTCTTCTATTATATTTGGGGGGAAATTAAAAATTCATTTATTTGATTCTATTCTTCAGAAATATCAATGATGTGTCTGTTAGATCTCTTTTGACTTCTATATCTTCTCTAATATATTTTATATCATTGCCCCTTTCCATCTCTTTTTTTAAAAACCTGTAATTTATGTCATTTATTATGGTTTTGTTCCCCCCCCCTTTCATTTCTCATGTAGTATTATTTTGGTAATGTTTTTACCATTAGACTATTTTTTCTACTGGGTCCTGCTGGCTTGCTTTTATCCCTACTGTTTTCGTTTGTTTGTTTGTTTTTGTTTGTTTTTGAACCCATCCTGTTTTCTTGGATAAATCCTCTCTTGTACATATTATTTTTTTTTTAAATAAATTTTATTGATTTTTCACAGAGAGGAAGGGAGAGGGATAGAAAGTCAGAAACATCGATGAGAGAGAGACATCGATCAGCCACCTCCTGCACGCCCCACAGTGGAGATGTGCCCGCAAGCAAGGTACATGCCCCCAACCGGAATCGAACCCGGGACCTTTCAGTCCGCAGACCGACGCTCTCTATCCACTGAGCCAAACAGGTCTCGGCTGTACATATTCTTTATCTGAAGTTTGATTACATTTCTTTATTCTTTTCTTTCTTCCTGGTTTATTTCTGACAGTCTCTGGCTTCCTATATCTACTGCTTCCTCTTTCCAAGAGTTTATCTCTTTAGGAGGTGAGTGTTGTGTACTCACAGTAAAATCCCTTAAACTGCCTCTGGAAAATCCCTTAAACTCTATTTCTCAGCTATTAGACTAGGTTATAGACAACAGAAATTATTGTTACAGTGGTCTCTTCTTCAACTGTTCCTCCCCTTACACCCCTCTCTTACACTTTACAGTACAGAATTGGTGACTCCCTTGAGCAACCTACTGCTTTTCCCATGGTCTCCCCATGGCCCTTGATTTTGGTGCTTTAATCAAAGATTCTTTGGAACTAGCACCCATTCTCAGAAATTCATATACCTGAGGTCCAATGCTCTCGGAGTTCACTATTATTTTTGATCCAATTTAAAGGTGTTTGGCAGGTATTCTTCATGATGGTTCTTTGTGATTGTAGATTCCTCTGTTTCATTAAAGATGAGATTAGGAGTGGAGGAGTGGTATAGCTGGGTAATTCAATATCAGAGTGTCTCCTGAGGTTTCGGTTATCTCAAGGTTGGAGAATCTCCTCCCAGTCTCAGTTTGTGGTTGCTGGCAGGTGTTAACGTAAAAAAAAACCATGAGACCTATAAAGAATTTTTGTGTTTATTTGAGCCAAACTGTTGACATATGCCAGGAAGCAACGAACTGAGATAATGCTCTGGAGAAGGACGAGTTACATTTGTATTTATGCATTGCAATTAAAGAAGGGTCATAGATGGGTTACATGAAATTCATTGGTGATAGATTAAGGATGTGGGATAAAGCAAAGCGGAGGAAACCCCTGGGATTGGATAAAAAGTAAAATGATGGACACATACATAGGTGGGTGCAGGAACAATTAACATGATAATGAAGGAATTTATGGCATCTGTCCTGGTGCCCACCATATTTGGTTGTGCCCCAGGGGCTCCAGAAAAAAGGGAAGTTACAAGTTACCCAGACATTTTAAGGGTATGCTATCATAGATGCAAAAAGACAGATGGGCTCAGTTCAGGTAAAAGTTGACCTTGTCAGTGAAGATACTGGCCTCGGATGTAACTGCCCACCATAACTGTGTTTAGTTAAAGTTTAATTTCAGGAGAGAAACCAAGATGGCGGCATAAGTGAACACTTAAACTGCTGCCTCCCACAACAATTTCAAAATTACAACTAAAAGACAGAACAGACACCACCCAGAACCACAGGAGAGCTGGCTGAGTGAAAATTCTACAACTGGAAGTGAAGAGAGGGACTCACGAAGACTCAGAGGAGCTGTAAAAAGCTGAGGTACAGAGACACACTTCTGGAAAGGATGGGTGGCGGAGGGTCTGGCTGGCTTCCTCTAGTGGGAAGGAGATGGAAAATTCCAATTGCACTGAACCTCATTTCTGACTGCACTAAACCCCAGTTATGGGCAAGACTCATAGAGGGGAGTCTGGATTGTTGTGAAAAGGAAGGAGTGCATGGAAACTTAGGGGATCCTTGAAAGACAGAGGTCTGGGGGCATGCGAAAATATGCGCAAAAATGCATACACAGAGCGCTAACTGCTGATTGTGCCACTGGCTTTCTCTAGCGGAAGGAAAACAGAACTTCCCAACAGCACCAAAATCTAGGTTGGACTGCACTGAACCTCAGTTTCGGGCAAGACCCTGGGGATCCAGACTCATACGGGGCTCTAGAGCACATGGAAACTCAGGGGAGCCAGAAAGGCAGAGGTTAGGAGGCTCTCTGGAGGCTTGAGCGAGTGCACACAGAAAGGGCTGCAGGGATTATCCAGAGGCACTGAGACCCAGTGTAGGGCAGGGCTGACAGGAAGCCAAGGCTCTCTGCTCAACCCTGAGACCTCACTACATCCAAGCCTAGCACAGTGGCTGTTGCAATCTTGCAAGTCTTAAGGCTGAGTCCAGCACAGAAGTTTTCCAGGTGGAGACACAGCTGATCCTCTTATTGGCTTGGAGGTGAATTCCCCCCAGTGATACCAACAACAATCAAGAATTAACTACAACAAGACTATACACATAGTCCACAAAGAGGTGCACCACAAAGAGGTAACTGGGGAGGCAGAGCTACTGAGCCATTAGGACACCTAGCACATAAATCTACTCTACCAACTCAGGGAAGCAGCAAAATATGTGGAGACAAAAGAACAGATCACAAATAAAAGAAATGGAGGAGAACAAATTACTGGATATAGAGTTCAAAACCACAGTTATAAGGTTTTTTAAGAATTTCCTAGAAAAAATGGATAAATTTAATGAGACCTAAGAGGAGATGAAAAAGGACCAACTAGAGATTAAATATACACTGAAATAAAAAATATTATACAGAGATCTAACAGCAGACTAGAGGAATGCAAGAATCAAATCAAAGATTTGAAATACAAAAATGCAGAAAACACTCAACTGGAAAAGCAAGAAGAAAAAGAATCCAAAAATGTGAAGATAGTATAAGAATCCTCTGGAACAACCTCAAGCATACCAACATCTGAATTATGGGGGTGCCAGAAGAAGAGAGAGAGCAAGACACTGAAAACCTATTTGAAGATAAATGACTGAAAACTTGCCCTACCTGGTGAAAGAAATAAACTTAGAAGTCCAGGAAGTGCACAGAACCCCAAACAAAAGGAATCCAAAGAGTACTATACCAAGACACATCATCATTAAAATATCAAGAGCAAAAGACAGGGAATATTAAAAGCAGCAAGAGAAAAACAGCTAATTATCTACAAGGGAGCACCTATATGATTGTTAGCTAATTTCTCAACAGAAACTATGCAGGCCAGATGAGAATGGCAAGAAATATTCAAAGTGATGAATAACAAGAATCTACAACCAAGATTACTCTATCCAGCAAAGCTATCATTCAGAATTGAAGGTCATATAAAGGGCTTCACAGATAAGAAAAAACTAAAAGAATTCATTAGCACCAAACCAGTATTATATGAAATGCTGAAAGGTACTCTTTAAGAAGAGGAGGAAGAAGAAAAACGTAAAGATAAAAATTATGAACAACAAATACATATCAACAAGTGAATCTAAAAATTAAGTGAATTAAAAATCTGATGAACAGAATAAACTGGTGAATATAATAGGATCAGGAGCATAGAAAGGGAGTGGACTGACAATTCTCAGGGGGAAAGTGGTGAGGGGGGCGGTGCAGAGAGAGACTGGACAAATATCATACACTTATGGATGAGGACAATGGGGGGAGGTAACGACAGAGGGTGGAGTGGGAGCCAGGTGGAGGGGAGCTATTGGGGGAAAAAAGAACAATTGTAGTAATCTGAACAATAAAGATTTATTTTAAAAAAAGAAAGTTTAATTTCAGACCATCCTTTGTGGTTACTTTAGGTCTCTGAGTTTGCAAAACTGTCATGCAGGCCTCCCCTGAGTTTGTCAGGTCAGCATGTGGCCATTTTCGTCCACACAGGTCTCAGTCCCTTGCTGACTATTAATTGACTGGAGGTTTCCGTTCCACACTACCTGGGCCTCTCCACAAGGCTGATAACACAAGGCAGCCTGCTCCCCAGGGAGAATGCAATGAGAGAGAAAGTAAGAACAAGCATAAGAGAACACCCAAAAGGGAAACCATATTATTTAATAACTTAATTTCAGAAGTGACACACCATTGCCTCTGCTCTATTCTGTTGGTCACACAGGCCAACCCTGGTGCAATGTGAAAGGGATGGCACAGGATGTATATACTAAGGTAGGGATATTAGGGCTATTTTGGAAGCTGGATATATATTGATACCACAAATATATATATATTTCTACATGCATGTATATATCTATATGCATATATAATATTCACACAAATTAACCAGAAGGATATTTGTAGTAATTCTAAATTTGAATGTATATAGTAATACTAGTGCCCTGGTGCATAGATTCGTGCACATTGAAAGGAAATTAATTAGAAGCTGGCCAGTGGGGTAGACTGGGTAAGATGGGTTGCACATGCCCTGGAGCTACCTCCTGCAGTCCTTCCCTGGCTGGCTACACCTGGGTCGTGCTGCAGCTTGAAGGGCATCTGTGGAGTGAGTGAGGTCCCTCAGGCAGGTGGGGTCTCTCAGCTTGACCTGCTCTCTCACATCCCCCTAGGGGTCCTGGATTTCGAGAGGGCAGTTCTCAGGTGACGCACCCCAGAATCAGACCCCCTTCTCTCTGTTCCTTGGTGTGTCACCCAAGAACCACTGCTGCCAAGTCACTTTAGCTTGGCAGCTCCTGCGATAAGCATCTTCCCCCATTGGTCAGTGAACATCATAGCTGCCAGTTGGAGCATCTGCTCCCTGATGGTCATTGTACGTCATAGCTACCAGTTGGATAATCTGACGGTTGCTTAACCTTTTTTATATAGATAGCTTCAAAATATATGAATCAAAAATTGATAGAACTACAAAAAGAAATAGATGAATCCCTTGTCTTAGTGGGAAATTTGTTCACTCACCTAGATCAAGTAGGTGAAAATATCAGTAAAGATAAATAAATTTTAAATAAGATAGTTAGCAAGCTCAAGTTAATGGATATATATATATCGAATCCCATAATACAATTGGAGTATGCACATTCTTTCATGCCACACAAAACCTTATGAAATATGACTACTTAATAGTCCACAATTCAAGACACCATGCATTTTAAATAAATGGAACCACAATTCTTAACCACAATGCAGTTAAAATTCAAATCAATTTGTAAAAAATAACTATGAAAATTTAGTTGAAAAAATTTTAAAGATTGTTCACTTATGGTAAGTAATACTAAAAATTTATGATCATTTCAGATTTGTAAGAGGGATGATGTATGCAATTTTTGTCAAGGCAGTGTGATAATGGATAACTTGAGCTGTAGGTCACATTGGTTTCTTTTCTTATTTTTATACCTACACATGAACCTTCTATTAGAAAACTGAAATTAACAATGATAAGTTTCTGAGAATAGTAGCAGTTGTTGAATTTTCTTTCAGATAATTCTAGCTATTATTTGGATCGATGTGGATCCCATATTTTTGAATGACAATACCTCCCATCCCATAGTCTTTTATAGTAAGCCTGCTCCTCCTTTTATTAGGAGTTGAAGTCTACTCCATCTCTATCTTCTATGTGTTAGTTTTCTCTTGCTGTAACAAATTACCACAAACTGCAGCTTAAAACAACACATATGTATTATCTCACACATGTATTGTGTCAATAGCCCAGAACATTTTAGCTGGTCCTTTCTTCATGGTCTCATGAAGCTGAAATCAAGGCATTGGCCAGCTGTGTCATTATCTAGAAGTTTGGCCAAAGAAAGATTAATTTCAAACCTCCCTTGGGTTGTTGCCAGAATTCATGTCCTTTTTGCTGTAGGACTGAGGGCCCCATTGTTTTGCTTGCTATTATCTACGGATCACTCTTAGTTCATAGAGGTCATGCTCAGTTCCTTGCTATGGGTTCCTCCATTGTAGCAATGGAAAACCATCCCTCTCATTGACTCTCTCTCATGCTTTTACTCTTTCTGACTTTCCCTTATGCTACCAGAAAGAGAAAACTCTCTGCTTTTAAAGGGTCCATGTAAGGTCAGGCCTACCAGGATAATAGCTCTATCTTCAGTCATGTGATTAGTAATCCTAATTAGTAAAATTTAACTGCTAGAAGCTGCCCATTGTCTACATATGATGAAAGTGTAGCAGGGAACACAGAAGGCTGATGGACCTTGGGCTTTAGCAAGGGCAAAAAGCTATGCACTGATTGTTGTTCTGTTGAGACAATGATGGCTCAAGGCAATACCCTAATCTGATAATCTTTTACTATTTACCAAACCTTACCTTTAATATGCGTGTTTGCTTTGCTGAAGGGCAAATATGTATCCTAGTAAATAAAAAGCTGATAGGTCCAGAGATTCAAAGAACCTCTCCACTAGAGAGTAAGTCTTCACCTGGCTCCCCCCATGCCTTCTAAATTTATATTTCTTGTCTAGTATATCCATCTGTGCACCAGCCCCTTCTCTAGACCTTGAACCCTAGCTGAAAATGGATTCGGCCTTCACATTTAACCTGTAGTCTTTCTTTTTTTTAAAGGTTTTTATTTATTTATTTACTTAAAAAAAAACTATATTTTATTAATTTCTTACAGAGAGGAAGGGAAAGGGATAGTTAGAAACATCAATGAGAGAGAGACATCGATCAGTTGACTCCTGCACGCCCCCTACTGGGGATGTGCCTGCAACCAAGGTGCATGCCCTTGACCAGAATGGAACCTGGGACCTTTCAGTCCGCAGGCAGATGCTCTATCCACTGAACAAACCGGCTTTGGCTAACCTGTAGTCTTAATCTACAAATTCTTTTTGCCATGTAACAAATTCCCTTTACCATGTAACATTATCATGGGAGCAATCCTGAGGGCAGAGATCAAGGGAGGCATCTTGGAATCCTGCCTCAGTCCGGTTGGCCTATCACATGCTTGTACAGCAGAATGTGCCCTAGGCCTCCAGAAGTCTCACAGCTTCTGGTTATGCCCCTTTAAAATTCTCCTTTTTGGAACTCAGTCATCATGCTCTGTTAAGGTTCAAGCTGGCCATGTGAAGGAGAACTGGGGTGTCCTAGGGATAGCCCCAGCTGTATTTCAAACTAACAGTTACAGTCTACTGCCAGCTATATGAATAAGACCATTCTTAGATAGTCCAACCCCTGAGTAAGCCATCCTAGCCCAATGGCTCAGAGACAAGCTGTCCCAGCCATGCCATCTCCAAATTTCAGAATTGTAAACAAATAAATAATTGTTTTTGCTTTAAGCCACTATATTTTGGACAGTCTGTTATGCATAAATGGAAAACTATTTTATAGGGCTCCATCAGATGCCAAGACTGTAGCATATCACACTCAAACACTGCAGTTTGAACAACAAATTTAAAAAAATTTTTTTTAAAATACATTTTATTGATTTTTTACAGAGAGGAAGGGAGAGGGACAGAGAGCTAGAAACATTGATAAGAGAAAAACATCAATCAGCTGCCTCCTGCACAACCCCCACAGGGGATGTGCCCTCAACAAAGGTACATGCCCTTGACCGGAATCGAACCTGGGACCTTTCAGTCCGCAGGTCGACGCTCTAACCGGTTTCGGCAACAACAAATTCTTAATTCATTCTTTAGTGATAGTAGATTCTGGAAGTAATTGATTCATTGTTGCAACTTTTGAATATGATTTAAAATACACTGAATAGCCGAGACCGGTTTGGCTCAGTGGATAGAGCATCAGCTTGTGGACTGAAAGGTCCCAGGTTCGATTCCGGTTGGGGGCATGTACCTTGCTTGTGGGCACATCTCCACAGTGGGGCGTGCAGGAGGCAGCTGATAGATGTCTCTCTCTCATCGATGTTTCTGACTTTCTATCTCTCTCCATTCCTCTCTGTAAAAATCAATAAAATATTTTAAAAAATACACTGAATAATGTCATCCTATCTACTAAAAGAGTAATATGCAAATTGACCGTACCTCTGCTACGCCCACCAGCCACACCCGCCAGCCAATTAGAGCAAGTATGCAAATTAACCCAACCAAGATGGCTACGGCCACAGTGAGAACAGGAGGGAGGCTTGGTTTGCCCTGGCGATGGAGGAAGCCAAGCTTTCCAAAAAGCCTGGCTGGCAGAGGCCTCCGTTTAAGGCAACAAAGTTTTAATGACTGTGTGAGCAGAAAGCTTGGCTCCACTCCAGGCTACAAAGTTTCAGTTGTAGAAGATAAAAAAATCCCAGATACCAGGGCCTCCACTTGGCCACTGGGGGGTGTGGCCAGCCTGAAAACCACCACAGGCCCCTCGCCCAGGCCACCCACATCCCAAGGAAACACCCACCCTGATCCAGGGCACCCTTCAGGGCAAACCAGCTAGCCCCCACCCATGTACCAGGCCTCTATCCTATCTAATAAAAATAATATGCAGATTGACCATCACTCCAACACACAAGATGACTGCCCCAATGTGATCAAAAGATCCTGCCCTCATGTGGACAAAAGATGGGCAGCAGGGGAGGGCAGTTGGCAGGGACCAGGCCTGCAAGGCAGGGCAGTTGTAGGCAATCAGGCAAGCAGGAGAGGGCAGTTGAGGGAGACCCAGGCCTGCAGGGAAGGGCAGTTAGGAGTGACCAGGCCTGCAGGTGAGGGCAGTTAGGGATGCCCAGGCCCATAGGGTAGGACAGTTAGGGCCAAACAGGCTGGCAGGGGAGCAGTTAGGCTTCAATCAGGCTGGCAGGGGAGTTGTTAGGGGTGATCAGGCTGGGAGGCAGAAGCGTTAGGGGCAATCAGGAAGGCAGGCAGGTGAGCAGTTGGGAGCCAGCAGTCCTGGATTGTGAAAGGGCAGTCTAACATCCCTCAAGGGGTCCCAGATTGGAGAGGGAGCAGGCTGGGCTGAAGGACACCTCCCCCTGACACCCCTGCAAGAATTTCATGCACTGGGCCTCTAGTTGATTTATCTCCCTGATGTCTGAAAAATCATTAGGAGTTAGTGAAAATTTAAAGTCTTTGTAAAGAATCAAATGTATACAATTTAATCTTCTGAAGAAATCTCAATATTTTACTCTCAACATTAAAAATCTAGATAATTGGTGCCTGAAGTTAGATTCAGGTCAATTTCAGAGACACCTTTTGCTCCTCCTGAAATTTCCTTGGATGCCACATCCTGAACCCTTTGACATTTATTTTACCGAAGCCACAATGAAACCCAGCCAACTCCACTGTGGCCCACTTGGTCCTGTTTCCTGGGTCTTACTGTCCTCTCACTGGGATGCTGGGTCATTCTTCTTGCTGCTATCTTACATCCAGGCCAGGCACCCTGTGAGTTCTGCCTCCTCCTATCACTTCTGGACTTGGACAGATGCAGAAGTCCCCAAAGGGACTGTGCTAGTCAGGGTTCTCCAGAGAAACAGAACCAACTGTATGTAGGTGTATGTGTGTGTGTGTGTTTGTGTGTGTGTGTGTCTGTGTGAGAGAGAGAGAACATTGCCTAATGTTCTCTCTGAATAAATAATAAATGTGGATTGGCATTCAGGTACAGCCTTTTTTTTTTTTTTTTTTTGGATATCATTCTTGTTATATGCCTGGTCAGTGCTGATATCAGCACACACTTTCCTGTTAAAATTATGACTCACAGAACTTTGGCTAACCGAGCAAATGATTAGCATGGATTTTTAGGCATAAGGAAAACAAATGGTTAATCGGAACTTCTCGCTCATATGTTCTATCACAATATGGTAAGAGCTGACTTTTATCCTGATACTCTTCGGTGAATTCCTTCCATTGTGAAGTACTAGTATGCACAACTGATAGCAGCTACTCCTCCACCCAGTATGCCATTATTATTAGGGTCTACAATAGGGTCATTCACTAAAGGATTTTGCCAGTAGCCTTTTCTGTCTTCTCTCTGAATATGATTCTTATCATTTGCTTTGTGACTATTGTTTAGCAATACCATGACATGCACCTACTTTTAATGACTCATAAGAATGAATGATAGTCTTTGTTTCTGTCTAGCACCAAACTTTCATGTTGGAGATTATCACTTTCACGTTGGACATTATTATTTTCTGTTTGGGAATAGAAAAAATGTTTGGCTCATCTGAGTGGTCAAGATGGATTTGTGTGAATACTACACAAAGGATTCATGTTACTATTTGACAACATTTCAAGGGTGACGACACACAGAACTAGAGGGGAAGAAATTGATGAATGAGTAACATTCAGTTTCATAGATTCATCATATTTCCTGTTCACACTTTTCACTATTGGTTACTTGTGGAAAATCAGAATTACTCAGAGATTCATTTAGCTCTGCGTGAATACACTCACATTCTATATTCTTTCTGGATTTTTGTTCACTTTTTAATGTGTATATATATATATATATTTATTGATTTCAGAGAGGAAGGGAGAGGGAGAGAGAGATAGAAATATCAATGATGAGAGAGAATCACCGACTTGCTGCCCACTTCATGCCCCCTGTTGGGGAACGAGCCCCCAACCCCAGCATGTGCCTTTGACCGAAATCAGAACCTGGGACCCCTCAGTCCTCAGGCTAACGCTTTATCCACTGGCCAAACCAGGTAGAGCTTTTGCTCACTTTTTACATTTGTGCTGTTGTTCTCAATTATAATGTTTATATTGTTGATTTCTTTACTATATTGGTATTTACACTTTAATGAACCACCTTTAAGTTTGATTCTTGTGAATTGGATTCTTGTGAATTGAAAGTAAAATATAACGGAGCAATTTCAAAAAATGTGAACTCAACAAATATAAGCACCATCAAATGATATGAAAATATGGTTTCTGAGATAAATTATACTCCATTAATTGAATATAAGCTGGAGCAAAATGATTGAAGTAGTCCTTGCAACTTTAGGAATATAATGATTATCATGCATGAAATGAAAATCATGGGAAAATCATATTTAATCATACTGATACATCTCACACTTTTAAATGCACTTGTAAAAGTTGATTAGATTTTGCTTGAGGCTGTAAGGCAGTGGTTCTCAACCCTTCTAATGCCGCGACCCTTTTTAATACAGTTCTTCGTGTTGTGGTGACTCCCAACCATAAAAGTATTTTTGTTGCTACTTCATAACTGTAATTTTGCTACTGTTAATGAATTATAATGTAAATATCTGTGTTTTTCCATGATCTTAGGTGACCCTGATAGTGGTTCTCAACCTATGGGTTGCAACCCACAGGTTGAGAACCGCTGCTTTAAGGTATGATAAGTTTTAGATATCAAAAGTTCTGAGATAGACCACCACACATAAACTTTAAAGTGGGTATTGAAATTTTTATTAAAGGTTTTATATAGAAGCTTCTACAATGATGGAAATGTTCTATATCTGTGCTTTCCAATATAGTAGCCACTAGCCACATGTAGCTATTTGAGCACTTGACACATGGTTGGTATGATTGAATTTTAAATTTTATTTAATTTTGATTACTTTAAATTAAAATAGTGGAGCATAGCACAAGATTAAGTGGCTCTGAAACCCTTCACCCACACTGAAAGTATAGACAGATGAGAGAGAAAAGATAGGAGAGAGCTATGATGCGGATTGCCCAACTGCCTCTGTAGAGTTGATCTTCTGGGTGGATGTCCCTCACCCCAGCCAACTAAAACAGGCTCTGTTTCAGAAATCTAAAGGGCGTGAGTGGGGGCCAGGTGCAAATAAAAGTTTAGTGGGGCTAAGGCTGCCTGATGTTTCTCAAGACCTAGATGTGAGAGAGAGAGAAGTGTGAGTACCTATCCCACATACTGTCTGATAGGGCATTGTGGAGGAGTGATGAGTGCCTAGCAAAGACGCTAAAGAAATCATCAGGTTTCAAGGACTGTAGAAGGAGAAAGGGACTGACATATTTGAGATATGCTTGCTCATTAGTTGTACGTCAAGGAAATTGCAAAAGTCTCTGACTGGGAAATCTGAAGAAACCAGGGAAGTAACTATGCTCTTCCTCTTTTCAGAATCCCAATCTTGTTCAGGTATCTGGCAGCCAGGGGCTTTGGGGTAAACGGGCCCCTCCCCAGCAGCACGGGGTGAATCTTAATTAGTATAAGCCAGTTATGTAATCCCAACCCCACTGTCAGTGACGTGTTTAGAGGTGGTCCTTAAGTTTTAGCCAATAGGATATAGGCCAGAGTTTTGGGAAAGATTTTTCTTATTCTTAAAAAGAGAGGTACATGAAGAAAAAAATGCCTGTCAGGGTAGGATTCAGATTGTGAAGCTTGAAGCTTAAACAATTTTGGAGCCCTCTAAAAAAAGGTATAAAATTGTCTTTGCTTTTTCAGTTTACAAAAATATATGACCAGCCCAACCAATATGGTTCAGTGGTTGAGCATTGACCTATGAAATAGGCCAGTGGTCAGCAAACTGTGGCTCAGGAGCCACATGCGGCTTGTGAGCCGCAGTTTGCTGACCACTGAATGAGGAAAAGCATGTCAAACTTGCGACCCACAATGAATATTTTGTGCAGCCCGGCCAATATAATGATATAGAAGAAAA
This sequence comes from Lasiurus cinereus, assembly GCA_011751065.1. Lineage (NCBI taxonomy): Eukaryota > Metazoa > Chordata > Mammalia > Chiroptera > Vespertilionidae > Lasiurus > Lasiurus cinereus. The sequence goes on along the minus strand of JAAGEH010000076.1, from coordinate 27,957,271 downwards.
GTTTTAATAAAAATTTTATAACTTAATTTTACAATATCCTGTTATACATAATTATTAATAACAAACTACAACATTCACTAATGACTGATTACTATAATCATGTTGCATTAACTTCCTTTACATGACTTATGCGCTGGCACATCATTTCTCTCCACTAATACTAGCAGTGAATATTTTAGCAGCCAATTGTCACGTCATTAGTCTTAGACTGACTTGTTTGGTGTATCAATAGGAAATATTTTGCTTTCGGAGAACAAGAAAAATAGGTTGATTTGCATTACACTTATTAATTTGTGTAGCTATTTAGTGTCTGGTAAGTTAATGTTCAAGAAAAAATATTAATTTTTATTAAAATGTTCTATTATTTTATGTTAATGATTACTCACTTATTTCAGCCCTTTGTATTGAAGCATAGGCACTCCATCTTGTTCCTATAACCTCTGTATCAGTGATTCTCAACCTTTCTAATGCCGTGGCCCTTTAATACAGTTCCTCATGTTGTGGTGATCCCCCAACCATAAAATTATTTTCATTGCTACTTCATAACTGTAATTTTGCTACTGCTGTGAATCGAAATATAAATATCTATGTTTTCTGTGGTCTTAGGCTCTACAGCAGGCAGTTCTCAACCTCTAGCAGGGTTGCCTAAGACCACGGGAAAACAAAGATATTTACATTACGATTCATAGCAGTAGCAAAATTACAGTTATGAAGTAGCAACAAGAATAATTTTATGGTTGGGGGTCACCACAACATGAGGAACTGTATTAAAGGGTCGTGGCATTAGAAAGTTTGAGAACCACTGCTGTATACTGTAAAAACTGTTGTTTGAAATTTCCCACTAAACACAGATGGTCCTTTATTCTGTGAATTAACACTGCTATTCTTGGCATCTGTAAATACGCTTACTTGAATAATAGGGAAAATAAGCTCAATTATCTGGCCTTGCAAGCTGCTCTGCTGCCATCCCTGGTTACTCCCATGCCAGGTGTCTTTTAGTTATCTGAATTATACTGTGCTCACGGCTACTGGGTAGTGCTGTGCTCAAGGTTACAAGCTTCCTGCACAATATCTACATAGGGTTTTTTGTAAAGCCTGCAAAAGGTCTGAAAAATCCACATTCAGGAGACAAAATACAGTCTTATGGGTGTTCCCTTGTAGGTAATGAACTGTTTTTCTCTTTGTCTTTTGCTCTTGGTATTTTAATGATGATGTGTCTTGGTGTAGTGCTCTTTGGATTCCTTTTATTTGGGGTTCTGTGTGCTTCCTGGACTTGTAAGTCTATTTCTCTCACCAGGTGTGGGAAGTTTCCAGTCATTATTTCTTCAAATGGGTTTTCAGTATCTTGCTCTCTCTCTTCTTCTGGCACCCCCACAATTCTGATGTTGGTACGCTTGAAGTTGTCCCAGAGGCTCCTCACACTATCTTCACATTTTTGGATTCTTTTTTCTTTTTTCTTTTTCAGTTGAGTGTTTTCTGCTTCTTTGTATTTCAAATCTTTGACTTGATTCTTGCATTCCTCTAGTCTGCTGTTAGGTCTCTGTATAATATTTTTTATTTCAGTCAGTATACGTTTAATTTCTAGTTGGTCCTTTTTCATCTCTTGGGTCTCGCTAAATTTATCCATCTTTTCTATGAAAATCTTAAAAAACCTTATAAACCTGGTTTTGAACTCTATACCAGTCATTTGTTTACCTCCATTTCTTTCGTTTGTGATCTCTTCCTTTATCTCTGCATTTTCACTATGCCGGGAGAACTTCTGTGCTGGGGTCAGCCTTATGATTCAAGACTTGCAAAATTGCAAAAGCCTCTCTGTTGAGCTTGGATGGGGTGGAGTCTCAGGGCTGAGCAGAGACAGTCTTGGCTTTCAGTCAGCCCCACCCTATGCAGCCCTTGGGTCTCAAGTGTTTCTCAGTAATTGCTGCTGCCTTCTCTGTGCACATGCGCATGTGCCTCTAGACCTCAGCCTTTCAAGTTCCCTTGTGCTCTGGGACTGTATGAGTCTGGGTCCCCAGGGCCTCATCAGAAACCGGGGTTCAGTGCAGTTAGAAGTGGCACAGTTGGGAGGGTCTGTCTCCCACCCACTAGGGAAAGCCAGTGGCACAATCAGCAGTCTGTCCTATCTGTGTGTAGTGGTGTGCGTGCCCCCAGACTTCTGCCATTTTGCAGTTTCCCTAAATTTCTGTGCACTCCCCCTTTTCACAGTCCAGACTCCACCTGTATGAGTCTCGCCCAGAACTGGGGTTCAGTGCAGTAGGATAAGGGGTTCAGTGCAGTTGGGGGTCTCCATCTTCCTCCTGCCAGAGGCAGCCAGCCAGGCACTCCGCTGCCTGCTCTCTCCACGTGTGCTTCTTTGTACCTCAGCTTTTTTCAGCTCTTCTGAATCTCTATGAGCCCCTCTCTTTCCTTCTAGTTGTAGAATTTCCACTCAGCCAGCTTTCCTATGGTTCTTGATGATGTCTGTTCTGTCATTTAGTTGTAGTTTTGAAATTGTTGTGCGACGCAGCAGTTTAGGTGTTCACGTATGCCTCTGTCTTGGTTTCTCCAACCTCAGCAGTTTCCTTGCAGGTAGTGAAGGCCTCTACCCACTCTATTAGGGTGTCTACCACAGTAAGCAGATATTTGGTCTTCTTGTGGGGAGGCATATGAGTGAAGTCTACCTGCCAGTCCTGCCCTGGGAGGTATCACCTCATTTGATGGGTAGGAAAGTTGGAGTGCATTCCTCCCTGGTGTGAGACAGCTGCACACGTGGAGCAGGAGGAGCAGGCACTCATGACTGGCCTCTCCCAGTGTGGGCGAGGTGAAGAGGGGTTCAAGGAACCTCCAAAGTTCCAGCGGTCCAATGTGCAATGATTGGTGGACCTGTTGGGCAATGGCCCCTACCTGAGCTTTGGGAAGGGCGATCTTGTTATTTATGAAGATCCAACCCTTGGGAACAAAAGAGCCTCCCTGTTGTAGGAGTTTATTTTTTTCTTCTTCTGTATACTGGTAATGGAGGGAAGGAAAAGGAATAGGACCGGGGCTGGGGACCCTTCACCCTGAGTTAAGCCTCTGGTCACCGCATCTGCTCGGGCGTTTCCCCACGTAACCATTGAAGAGTCAGTCTGATGGCGTCAGCAGTGCATGATGGCTACTTGGGAGGGAAGCTGTAAGGCATCAAGTAAACGGGTTATGAGTCTAGCGTTGATAATAGGTGAACCTTTAGTGGAGAGAAAGCGCCTCTCCCTTCAAATAACTGCAATGGGCTATCAGAAAGGAATATTTGGAGTCTGTATATATTTTTACCCTCCTCACTTTGACCAGATGTAGGGCACGGGTCAGCACAATGAGCTCAGCCTTTTGAGAGGTGGTACCCTCTGGGAGCCAGGCTGCCTTCAGGGTCCGATTTAGTGTTAATACCACATTGGAGACTTTCTGACGTCCTGGGGGTCTAGGCATGAGCTTCCATCCACAAACAGAGTTAAGTCAGGATTAGAGGGAGGAAGATCTGAGAGTCCCACCCAAGGTTGAGTGAGGGCCTTGACAACCTCAGGGCAGGAGTGCATTGCCACAGGTTGGGTGGAGGCAGCGTCAAGGAGAGTGACCGGATTCAGGGCTGGGGACTGAGTTAGGGAGATGTCAGGACTCTCAAGGAACAGGAGATGGAGTTCCTGCAGGTGAGAGGAGACCAGGAGAGGTAAGGATCGGTGGAACAGACGATCCTGTAGTCAATGGGTGGAGAACACCTGTAAGGGTTGCTGGAGGCAGATTTTCTGGGCCTCCTTGGTGAAAGCAGTGGCTGCAGCCAGAGCCCCGAGACAGGGCTGCCATCCCTGAACTGTGGGATAAAGCTGTCTGGACAGGTAAGCTATGGGGGTGAAGGTTGGTCATAGGGTCTGGGTGAGGACCCCCATAGCTATTCCCTGTTTCTCATCATTAAATAGTTGGAAAGGCCTAGAGATGTCTAGGAGAGAGAGAAAGGAGGAGATGCCAGAAGGGCATTCCAGAGCTGGCGAATGAGGGAGGGTAAGGAGAGGGGGCCTACTGGTGCTTCTTTAGTGGCCTGATAGAGGGGCTGAGCTAGGAGAGCAAAGTTTGGGACTCAATGGCAAAAGAATCCTACCAGCCCTAGAAAGGACAAGATCTGTTCCGCAGAGGTGGGAGGCTGTAGGTCTCATATTGCCTGTGCTCAGTCAACTGTCAGTCCTCAGGAATTGGGAGTCAGACAGGTCCCCAAGTAAGTGATGGTGGGGGCCGATATTTGAGCCTTGGCAGGGGACATACGGTATCCTTTGTCCCCTAGAGAGGTGAGGAAGCCAGATGTATGTCTCTGAAACATGTCCAGGGAGGGGCTGCAGAGAAGGAGATCATCTACATACTGGAGAAGAGTGCTGGGTTGTAATGAGCATTGTCGGAGGTCTCTGGGTAATGCCTGGCCACTGGATTGTCTCTGAACCCCTAGGGTAGGACTGTCCATGTTAGTTGGCAGGATACCTGCTCATTTGGGTTCTCCCAAGTAAATGCCAACAGATGGTAAGAGTCTGGATTCAGAGGGATGGTAAAGAAGTTGTCCTTGAGGTTGAGGATGGAAAAGTGGGTGGCACAGGATGGAATATGTGGAAGGAGAATGTAAGGATTAGGGAACACCAGGTGGATGGGGACCATTGCCTCAATGATTAGTCGGAGATCCTGCACCAGTCGGCAGGTTCCATCTGCTTTCCTAACGGGGAGGATGGGGGTGTTGCAGGGAGAGTCGGTAGGTATGAGGAGACCCTGCCCTCAGTGATGAGTTAGGGAGATAGAAAACTGGGAACGGGAGAGAAACAAGATGGGGTCCTTAAGTCTGATTCTGACCAGGGTATGGTGCCTAGTAACCACCGGGGTAGATGTATCCCATACTTTTGGGTCGACAAGGGACGCAGGCAGTGGGGGATCGGTGTTCCCAGGAAGGGAGGGGAAGAAGCAGGGAGGCTGAAGGGCTCCAAGTGAGCTGCAGAGTGGCCCCTAGTTTGGTGAGGATATTCCGTCCTAAAAGGGGCACGGGGCACGAAGGCATGACTAGAAACAAGTGGGTTATAGGGCTATCGTCAAGGAGACAGGAAAGGAACCCGGTGGCCAGTGGGCAGGTGGGTTTGCTGTCAATACTTATAACCAAAATCGTGGAAGGGAAAAGTGCCAGCAAAGGAAGGCAGGACAGAGAAGGTAGCCCCCGTATCAATCAGGAAGGAGATCTGCTTACCCCCTACTTTGAGCATTACCCTGGGCTCGGCGACAGGGTGATGGGGGTGAGGGTGATGGGGGTTGTTGAGTCCGGGCATCTTCAATCTTCAGCCACTCCCAGCATGGCCAACGGTGGGTCATGACCTGGAAGGGCAGTCCCACTTTCTCAACCTTTCTAATGCCTCTTACCCTTTAATACAGTTCCTCATGTTGTTGTGACCTCCAGCCATAAAGTTATTTTTGTTGCTACTTCCTAACTATAATTTTGCTACTGTTATGAATCATAATGTAGATATCTGTTTTCTGATGGTCTTAGGTGTCCCTGGGGTCCTTTTCCGCCAACCCCATCAAGGAATTAAGGAGGTCGGAGAGTGAAGCTGGGGAAAGGGAGGGAATGGACGGCAGGGCAGAAGGAGCCATGGTGTAGGGAGGTGAGCGAGTCAGAGGGGAGGAAAGATTCTCAGGGGGTTCAGATAAGGAGGAAAGTGGAGAGGTGTTGGTAGGCAGAGGGGTTTCTCGAGAACTAGGAGAACCCGGGCTGTGGAATAGAAGGAGCAGAGGGAGGAATGGGAGCACAGATAAAAAAAGGCCTGGATATATGGGACCTCGGGCCAGTTCCTGGCTCGTTGGTAGAAATTACTGAAGTCAGTTAGAATGTTGAAGTCGAAAGTCCCATTCTTGGGCCATTTTGATCCATGCCTCAATTCATACTGAGGCCATGTCACGTTACAGAAGTAAATGAGGCGTTTAGGACATAGATCCTGCGACAGATCTAGCTTAGCCAGATTGGTGAGGAGACACCCTAGAGGTGTCTTAGGGGCCGATTGATTTTTGATCGCCTATATTAAAACCTGGGGTCAGTAGTATCGGAGGCCAAGGACCCGTGTTCCAATCATTGAGCTAAGTCTACAGATGGGGAACCTGAGGGACAGCAGAGGATGTCTCCCCTAACTCCTGGGGTCCAGACTGAGGCCAAAAGACTGGAGAAACAAGGAGGGCAGGAACGTCTCCGCTGCCTCCCCAGGTTCAGAACCCCTCCTGGAGGGGCCCAGAGAGCTATGCCTAGAAGGCAATCTCTCACTCGGCCGCAGTTTCCGGACAGAGATGCCAGAAGGACCGCCAGGAATCAATACAGGCTGGGACTTACCACTGACGCTGCTGAGCTGGGTGGGGAGGAGCCTGAGGGTCCCGAGCCAGGAGAGAAGAGGGCTTGGGGGCCGGGGGGGCAACCGGACTGTGAACAGTCAAATGGGATGCTCACACGCCATCCCCAGGTTTCGGTACCAGATGAGAGATTCGCGATGCAGGAGACAAAACAGAGAGTCCAGCAGATTAAAAGGGGGAGGTTTTAATTTTGCTCTCCCGGGCAAAATTTGCCGTCCCAGGGTGGGCCAGGGAAGTTAGAGCCTAAAGGGGGCATCGGTACTTCTTTTATACAGCTGTTGAATGGGGGGAGGGCCGAGGGCATGAGCAGTGTGGAATTTCCACCTGGGTCGGGGCTGGGGGTGAGAATGTGGGGGGAAGGTCTTAGGAAGGCGCCAGTTATCTCTGTCACTATCTACCTTGCGGCTGCATGCATTGGCTCTGGACTCCCCCTCCTGCCTTGACCTAACAGGAAGAACTGGTCTAACCCAGTAATCCTCAATGTGTGGCCCATAGGCTAGTGTCAGTCTATAATAAGTACAGAAATTGAGAGAAAGAATTCAGAAACTTTTTATAGCATTTAGAGATTTGACAGAATAATTTTATGTCTGTTGGATGTAATACTTTAAAGTTTTTTGTGGGTGGTACTTTGTATGTCTTTGTTTTCAAAAAAAAAAAATTTTAAATACAGCTTTTATTGTGGAACAAACTTCCAGAAAAAATTATGAAGTAGTACAGCGTGTTCCCATGTGCCCCACACCCAGTTTCCCCATTATTATCTTCTTTCTAGTATCATTAGTGTGGTACATTTGTTACAAATAATAAACCAATATGATACATTATTATGAACGAAGTCCATTCTTTATTCAGATTTCCTTAGTTTTTATCTAATGTCTTTTTTTCTGTTTCTGAATCCCATCCAGGACACCATCTTTAGTTTTTATATCTCCTAGGGCTCCTCTTGGCTGAAACAGTTTTTCAGATTTGCTTGTTTTTGAGAACTGGTCAGATGTTTCGTAGAATGCCCCTTAAGTGAGATATTTCTGATGCCTCTCACGATTAGTGTGTCTTTTTTTTTTCTTATTTCATTTTTTTCTAGTATAGTAATGACTCCTTATTGTATTTTATGTAAGTATAAGCCTACAACAGATTAAAAAAACACCTGGTCCCTATCACAAAGAGTTTGAGAAGCACCGGTGTGAAGAACAGCCTTGGCATTTAAAATTCTCATTTTCTCTTAATCAAACAATTGGTTTACCTTTTGATACCATTGTTTTCTCAATCAAGGTATTCAGTGGGGCTTTTAAATTTGAGTTATGAAAGGGTAAATTATTTTTTTAAAAATACTATCTTTTGGGCTATCTACAGTGTGTTGGTCAATGTTTGATGGCTTACAGAGCATTTGAAAGAACACACACAAACTCTCAACTATGAACAAAATGTAATGCTGCTGAATCAGATCTTTATTCAAGAGGGTTTCATAAAATTTAAGCCAGAAGCCCTAGAGGTACCATAGGGCCATAGTGACTATTCATCTAGATCCTGTTTTGTTTTCACTTGTGATTTTTGTTTTTCTTCCTTTTTTCTCTTAATTTCACAATAGCAAGTACATTGAGCATCGACAGCCAAACTTTTCCCATTACATCACATTCCTCAGTAGGTTATCACCGTCATTTTCATCTTTATTTTGCCTATGTCTCCTCTGATACACTCATTTTGATGATATAAAGGAGTGCCCCACATCTTGCCTCTTTGGGGATTTTCTTTGATCCTTGAGCCTAGAAACCTTGCTCTAATGAGCCTCCTTTGGGCTTTGATGTTAAAAGCTTCATTTGGTATGCGTTTCCTTGCTGGAAGTTATTCCTTCCTGTTGCAAAGTGTGCATTAAACAGTATATATAAACTATTGTATGCCACTTCCTTTTGTTTATTTTTGTAATTCAAAAAACTATAGCCAGTTTTTTTTTTCTTTGTTTAATGTCACAGCTTTTAGTTTTTGGTTTAGATCTCCTTTTTGCTTTTGAAGCTTTTGACTTACTTTGAAAAGCTAGTTTTCATTTCTTGCCTCACTTATTATGATAAATACAGCCACGAGCTTGAGTTCATTTTTGTTGGTTGTCCAGTAAGTCAATTGAGTAGCTAGAGATGTTTTCCAACAACAGTTTGCCTTAAGGATTTTGAATCTCACTTTTAAATTGTGGTAATAAAAGGAAATGAACTCCCCTCCATCTTGTCCTATAGGGCTGGGACCCCTGCCTAACCCCCCTTCCTTTTCTGGGAGTGGCCACAGGTGTGCCAGCAATGTCTTAACTTCCCCGACCCCCACCCAAATGGACCAATGAAGCTCCAGGAACACAGCGAGGGTCCTAATAAGGCTAAACCACAGAAAGACCCTAATTCAAGTGACCAATCTCTGTAACCCTCATCACTTTCCTAAGCCCCCTAATTATCCTACCCCATAAAACTCATTGTTCCCGACCGGCTCGCTCTCTTGCCTCGCTGCTGCGCCAGAAAGAGGCTGAGAGCCAAACCCGGGTTTGAATAAAGACTCTGCTTTTGCATCGGAAAAGGCTCCTTAGTGGTGGATTATCGGGGACCTTGAACTCTGGGCATAACAGTAAGACTGTCCTTGCTCCTTCCTCGATCCTTATTTAACAGTTACCAACACAGAAGAGTGAAGAAAAGCACATGTAAAGTTAGCTTTTCCTTCATTCAGTGATGTTTGTGTGCAAGATACAACTGCAGCCCCAGCATTGTTGGGCTTGCTTGAAAGGTAAATTTACTGTGGGAAATGCCATTATATTTTTGTTTTTATTTTAAAAATATATTTCTATTTTTAATTACAGTTGATACATTAGTTTCAGGAGTATGACATAGTGTTTAGACATTTATATAACTTATGAAGCTATTACCTCAATAAGTCTACCCACCTGACATCATATAGTTATTATAATATTTTTATTGTTATATTTTTAAATGTTCTGTTAGAGCCAGTTTTTCCTGAATATGTTTCTTTACAACCATTTTATTTCCTTGCTACAATTTTGTCTGTATTTGCCTGTGGTCTGGAACTGAGTTTCAGACACCTGTTATGATTGGTTTCTTTATTCCCTTTCCTATCTCATTTTAAATAACTCAAGAAAAGACAAATTATATACTTTCCTGTAGGTCTGTCTAGCCAAATGTGATTTTGCCACAGGGCCATTTGCTTGTTTATATGTTCATTCACTCATTCATTTATTCCAATGTTCAGCAAATGTTTATAGAGGATTTATTATGGGGCAATCCTAGTGCTTATGTAACCGTGGAAAAACATCATTTCTTTAATATGACCTTTTCTCTTTCCCTTTTTATTCAGACTGGTCTTGTCCAGCTCCCTGACTCACCTGCCTCCTTTCTTGCAGGACCACTCCCTTAATCATTAGGTCCTCAGGACAATGAGGTTCTGATCAGCATCAACTACATCATTTTAGGAAGAAAGCCTTGGGCCCTTAACCCCAGAGACAGAGCTGTGTTTTGGTCAAACTAGAGATAACATCTAGGCTTCAGTGTGTTTCAGTTTGAGGCCCAGAAAAGCAGGAAAACTAGATGAAGCAATCCCAGGGCTGACGTCAGGACCAGATGCAATGATCAAGTATTCTCAACTGTAGTGCAGACCAGTCAGTGGAGATCATGACCCTGACATGATCCTAGCTCCCTTAGTCACCATAATTAATGGTTCTTACTTTATATTATAACCCATCCCCTGGAAGTCACCAGGGAGCCAGGTTTTTGAGCATTAGCTAACCTGCCTCCAGGTGTAGGCCACTTCCTAAAAATAAACCCTTATTTTCATTGCCCCAAGCTCCTATTCAAGTCTTAGTGGGCTTTGATGCCACAGGCAAATGGATCCTTTGGTTAAGTAACACTTGGTATTATAAATACAGTGGTGAAGACACAATCCTTGATAAGAAACTTTTGATTTAGTAGAAAAGAGAAACATTAAATATATAATACATAATTAAAGATAAAAATTATGATTGAGGCACTGAAGAATAAGTACAACAACAGTTACCCTAGTTCTGTGATTAGAGATTGAGGGAGGCAAAGACTTTCTTAGGGAAGTGACATTTAGACTGAGACTAGAAGGATAAGAGGATTGGCCAGATAAGGTAGAGATGTTAGCAATGAAATAGCACTAGAATGTTACTGGCCAATTGGACCTCAATTCAGCAACCTTGGTACTTGAGTTCTGGCTAAGAAAGAATTCAGAGCCAAGTCTCAAATACAAGCAAAAGTTTATTTAGAAAGTCACAGAAGTAGAAGAAGTGAGCCATGGAAAAATTGAGCTAGCTGGGCTATGTGGGCTCAAGAAACAAGTTACAGGTTTTTAGGGAGAAACCAAGATGGTGGCATAGGTGAACACCTAAACTGCTGCCTCACACAACAATTTCAAAACTACAACTAAAAGAAAGAACGGACATCATCCAGAACCACAGGAAAGTTGGCTGAGTGGAAATTCTACAACTAGAAGGAAAGAGAGGGACTCACAGAGACTCAGAGGAGCTGCAAAAAGCTGAAGTATGGAAACATGCCCGTGGAGAGAGCAGGCACCAGAGTGACTGGCTGGTTTCCTCTGGCAGGAGGGAGACGGAGACTCCCAATGGCATTGAACCCCTTATCCTACGGCACTGAACCCCAGGTCCCGGTGAGACTCATACAGGGGGAGTTTGGATTGTGAAAAGGGAGAAGTGCATGGAAATTTAGGGGAGCTGCAAAAGGGCAGAAATCTGGGGGCACAGAAGATGGACTGCTGGTTGTGCCGCTGGCTCTCTCTAGTGGGCAGGAGACAGAGCCTCCAAACTGCACCACTATTGAATGCACTGAAGCCCAGTTTCAGGTGAGACCCTGGGGACCCAGACTCATACGGGTCCCGGAGCACAGGGGAACCGGAAAGGCAGCGGTCTAGAGGCACCATGCACATGCGCACAGGGACGGCTCCAGTGATTATCGAGAGACACGTGAGACCCAGGGGCCGCATAGGGTGGGGCTGACTGGAAGGCAATGTGGTCCGCTAAGCCCTGAGACTCTACCCCACCCAAGCTCAACAGAGTGGCTTTAGCAGTTTTGCAAGTCTGGTATCATAAGGCTGATTCCAACATAGAAGTTCTCCCAGCATAATGAAAATGCGGAGACATAGAAACAGATCACAAACAAAAGAAATGGAGGAAAACAAATGACTGGATATAGAGTTAAAAACCATGGTTATAAGGTTTTTCAAGAATTTCCTAGAAAAGATGGATAAATTTAGCGAGATCCAAGAGGAGATAAAAAAGTACCAACTAGAGATGAAAAAGGACCAACTAGAAATTAAACATACACTGACTAAAATGAAAAATATTATACAGGGACCTAACAGCAGACTAGAGGAAGGCAAGAATCAAGTCAAAAATTTGAAATATAAAGAAGCAGAAAACACTCAACTGGAAAAGCAAGAAGAAGAAAAAAAAATCCAAAAATGTGAAGATAATGTAAGGAGCCTCTGGGACAACTTCAAATGAACCAACATCAGAATTGTGGGGGTGCCATAAGAGAGAGAGCAAGATGCTGAAAACCTATTTGAAGAAATAATGACTGAAAATTTCCCCCACCTGGTGAAAGAAATAGACTTACAAGTCCAGGAAGCGCACAGAACCCCAAATAAAAGGAATCCAAAGAGGACCACACCAAGACACATCATCATTAAAATACCAAGAGCAAAAAGACAAAGAGAGAATATTAAAAGCAGAAAGAGGAAAACAGTTAATTACCTTCAAGGGAGCACCCATACAATTGTCAGCCAATTTCTCAACAGAAACTATGCAGGCCAGATGGGACTGGCAAGAAATATTCAAAGTGATGAATAGCAAGAACCCACAACCAAGATTACCTAGCAAAGCTATCATTCAGAATTGAAGGGCAAATAAAGAGCTTCACAGATAAGGAAAAGCTAAAGGAGTTTATCAGCACCAAACTAGTATTATATGAAATGCTGAAAGGTACTCTTTAAGAAGAGGAAGAAGAAGAAAAAGGTAAAGATAAAAATTATGAACAACAAATACATACCTATCAATAAGTGAATCTAAAAATCAAGTGAATAAAAAATCTGATGAACAGAATAAACTGGTAAAAATAATAGAATCAGGGGCATAGAAAGGGAATGGACTGATAATTCTTGAGGCGGTATAGAGGTGTGAGGGTACAGAGAGAGACTGGACAAAAATCATACACCTATGGATGAGGACAATGGTGAGGAGGTGAGGGCAGAGGATGGGGTGGGAGCCAGGTGGAGGGGAGCTATGGAGGGAAAAAAAGAGAAACAAATGTAATAATCTGAACAATAAAGATTTAATTAGTTTGATTTAAAAACAAACAAATAAAAAAACAAGTTTCAGAGGCAAAAGAAGGGCCCTTGAAACTTAGGAGAAAGAAAGGCATAGAGAACATTCCTGGAGGAAGAAAACAGGGAAAGGCATAGGTATACTGGGGAAAGAAGAGAGGGAGAGAACACTGGGTCCTTCAACTTAAGGGCTTTAAGAGAGCACCGAATCCTAACCACTAGACCGCCAGGGAGATCATCTTAAGGGTTTTAAAGGCAGGGGTTTAAGGAAGGTCTCAGGGAAGGATCTCAATAGAATATCCAATACCTTTCCAGATTTGTCCCCTCAGAGTTGTGGTCTCCACTGATTGGTCAGTGCCAGGACAGAGGGTCATTAGTCATTGAATCTGGTCTGATGACAGCCATGGCTCTGTCTGGCCTTACTGCTTTTCTAGGCTTGGAGCTGAAACATAACTGAGGCCTAGATGTTATCGCTAAGGCTGCTAAAGGAAGTGGGTGTACAAGAGCTTTTGGGGGTTATTTGAGGCTATTCTCCAGCCCTCTTGTTTATTCCTCCCCTAAGGTGGTCTAACCCATGTGACTAATGACATGTAAGGGGAGGAAAGATCAGAGGAGGATCCAAACCACATGACCAGTGATATGAAAGGCCAGGGGGTTCAAACTGATGACTAGTGATATGCTAAGAGAGGAAAGGTCACTTTGGGGGTAGGAGTCCTACAAAACTTGTTCTCACAGTTCTGCCTATTGCTAGACATCTGGGGCTTTCTATCTTAGTAACCTTCTGTACCTGGCCTATCATTCCTAATCTGCTCATGTCTGTCTAACTGTCCATTATGTTCTCCTCTCAAGGATTTTTGACTCTGAATTTTTTTAAGGGAAGGGGGGTGAAGAGAGGTGAAGTTTTCTTCAGAGCCAAGTGATCCTTGCTCTCTGAGGGATGAGGAAGCCTGGGAATGGAAGGAGGTTGTGATGGTGTCTTAGAGTTGATAAGGGGTGGTATTTCCAGAGTATGAGTAGGACTTGTAATCTGGTGGAGACCAATTGTGTTATAGATTTTAACATTATTAGGGTAAAAGCTAGAATGACAAGAACTATGACAAATGGTCCAGTGAGAGGAAATATCCATGTAAGAGTATCAGAGACCCTCAAGACTGGTTGGCCTAGATTTTAAATGTTATTTATTCTGATCAACAAACAATATCTCTGATGATGGCATCAGTGTTCAGGTAAATTCTCCATGGTTTGCAGAGCATCAATCCCAATAATTCCAAGTTAAATGATGTGAGAAAAATAAAATATTAGTTTGGAGGTTTGTAGCCAAATGTTCAAGAAAACTAGGAAAATTGGAATATTAGGGTAATAAGTAGAGTTAGAGGTGTCCCTGCAAGTCTCTGGGCTGTTTTGACCATCCTGAGGTATAATAGGGCAGGTTCCCTGTCACCCAGAAGTACCCAGGTGCAAGAGGCTAAAGCAAATAGTAGTTAGCATATTAATGCAATAAGACCCATTAGAAGGCAAATGCACTTTGATATTCAGGAGGGCTGAAAAAATCAGCATAATATTGCCCTACTGTGGACTCAATGGCTCAAGGCAATTTCCTAACCTGATAATCCTTATGCTGTTTACCCAACTTTACCTTTGATCTGCCTGCATCCATTGCTAAAGGGCAAATATGTATTCAAGTAAATGAAAAGTGGAGGCCAGAAGTCCGGGGGCCTCTTCAAGAAAGAAGGTCTCCACCTGGCCTCCCATGCCTTCTAAATCCATATTTCTTGTATAGCATTTTCATTGGTGCATCACCCCCGCCTTCAGATCCTGAACCCTGCGACGAAGGTTGTGGCACCCAGGGTGTGGATTATAAAAGAGCTTTCCACAATGAATCCATATGCTGGGTACACTTGGCTATTTTCACTTTTTTCTTTAGCCTGGAAGAATCTGCTCATTCAAATAATATTGAGATTCTACTATGTGCCAGGCACATAGATTATTGTTTAATCTAATAAAGTGGAAATATGCAACAAAGATGGTGGTGCCCACAGTGGAGAGGTGTCATGGGGGGTTTCCATAACACAAGATATCTGCACCTACAGGGAAGGCCTAGTTCCCATAATGAGCCTTAACAAGTAATCAGCAAGGACTTGAGGCTGCGTGGTGCTGGGCTGGGCAGGGAACCTGAGGTTGTGCCCCCTGCTTAACAGGGCTTGATGGAGGACCTTGGGCTGTGGCCCCTGCCCCAGTGTTGGGCTGGGAGACCTCAGGCTGCATCCCTTTTCCTGGCCCAGGCTAGGGGACCTCAGGCTGCACTTCCCACCCTGCAGGGCTTGATGGGGGACCACAGGCCACACCCTCCACTCCAGTGCCAGGCCAGGGTACCTCAGCTCAAGACCCCACCTGACAGGGCTTAATAGGGGACCTCAGACTGCACCCCCTGCCTGGCAAGGCTTGAAGGGGGACCTCAAAATGCACCCCTGTCCTGGCACCAGATCAGGAGACCTAAGGGCGTGCCCCCTGCCCAGCAGGGCTTAATGGGGGGCCTCATGCTGCACCCTCTGCCCTGGTGCTGGGCCAGGGAACTGAGGCCATGCCCCCACTTTGGCACCAGGCCTGGGGACCTGAGGGTGTACCAGGAGACCTGAGGATGTGTCCCCTGCTTGGCAGGGCTTGACAAGACTGGGTCTGGATCTTGCCCATTGGGGGTGGAGCCAATTGGGTCTGGGTCTCATGCAATTTTGAGGCGTGTGCAGATGGGTGGGGACCTGACTCTGAGTCCCACAGTGTGCCCTAGACACTGACAGGAGGAAGACCTTCATATACATTTTACTAATTTTTTTCATCTCTGACATTTCTCTTATAGAGAAAGGGGAAATAGCAATATTAAAATATTCCCTCTAATTAATTCCCTTTTAATGTGCACAAATTTTGTGCACTGGACTGAGCTACTAGTATTAAATACTCTTAATGATATAGGAAAATAATTTTATTTAGGATTCTGAGATCATTTTTGCCTCTAGTGTCCATTTCTCCTCTTCTTTATTTTAGTAATAAAAATACTTAAACAAAAGCACTAAGGATAGGGGGATGAATTTGTCAACATAAGGAACATTTTAAACCTGTAAGAGAATTTTTATGAGTTTATTTGAGTCAAACTGACCACAATTGTAGGGAAGCAAAATGTCAATGGATTGAGAAAATGCTCCAGAGGATGGTAGTTTTGCACCTTATTTTATATATTACAATCAAAGGAAGAGGCTAAGGAGTTAACGTTACATGAAATCTATTGGTTATAGATTAGGAAGGTAGGCAGGAGAAAGTAAGGGGGGGGGAGGGGAGGAGTGGGATCCTCTGGGATTGGATTAAAAGAAAAAGAAATAGACACATACTTCTTTTTACATTTGTGGGTATAGGATAGCTAGCAGTTAACAATTAACATGATAACAATAACAATGAAGGGTTTTGTGGTCCAGAGAAAATGAAATTGCCCTGACATTCCAGAGGTATGTTATCTTAGATGCAAAAAGACAATAGACAGGTTCAGTTAAGGTAAAGTCTGACTTTTGTCAGGGAAGATACTGGCCTAGAACATGACAATCTATCCAGCCAAACTTGCTTTTAGTTAGAAAGTTTTAATTTTAGACTATTCTATGTGGTTACTTTATGTTTCTGTAAGGCTGTCCAGGCAGGCCTTCCCAGAGCTTGTCAGGTTTAGTATGTGATCCCTTTTTTTGCCCACAAATTATAAGTGTAGACCAAAAAAAAAAAAAAATTAATAATAATCTTGAACTAATTAGTAATCTTCTCTAGGTTTCAGTTTCTTCATCTTTAATATGATGATCTGATTGGTATTTATTGCATGTAACATTATTATATATACTAGAGGCCCAGTGCATGAAATTCATGCACTGGGTGGGCAGTGTCCCTCAGCCTGGCCTGTGCCCTCTTGCAGTCCTGGACACCTCATTCCTTACCGCCTGCCTGCTCACTGCACTTTACTGCTCAGCTCGCTGCTCCTTAGTGCTTCTGCAGAGGTGGAAGAGGCTCCCACCACCAGTACTGTGTTCGCCAGCCCTGAGCCTGACTTCTGGCTGAGCAGTACTCCTCCAGTAGGAAATCACTGACCACCAGGGGGTAGCTTCTGTGTTGAGCATCTTCCCCCTGGTGGTGAGTGTGCATCATAGCGATCGGTCATTCTGGTTGTTCCGCCATAATGGTCACATAGGCTTTTATTATATAGAAATTGTTTTTCTTGAGATATTAATGTTTATTGTATGCAACATTATTATTTTTAAAATAGTTTTTCTTGAAATAAAAAAATGCAAAAAAAAATGATGAGTTGGACTAAATATTGTGCAAGGCTTCTCTCAACTTCAAAGTTTTGGTTAAGAGCCGCTAACTTTCAGTATCAGAAATAATTCTGGCATCATTATTTTTGTATAAATATAGAATGTTTTGTATAAAATATACAAAAGAATTACTTTTGTAAATATGGTTTTGAATTATATGAAGATATTTGCAAAATCCTATTTTAATTTAGCTGTCAGTAAATTGCTTATCATTATTTACTTATTTATTTATTTTTGTGAAAATATCTTTTATTGATTTTTTTCCAGAGAGGAAGGGAGAGGGATAGAAAGTTAAAAACATCGATGAGAGAGAAACATCTATCAGCTGCCTCCTGCACACCTCCTAGTTGGGATGTCCCACAATCAAGGTACATGCCCTTGACTAGAATCAAACCTGGGACCTTTCAATCTACAGGCCGACACTCTATCCACTGAGCCAAACCGGTTAGGGCTCATTATTTATTTTTGTTTCAGTTCACCAAATGTACTATTGCTTACAAACTAAGTTAATAATCTCTATGAATTTCTTTTGGAATTTGTTGCTGTTTAAGCATTGAGATTTAAAACTGTTATTTGGAACTGGAAAGTAAATTTTAGTGCCAGGCTTTAGACTTTTTCTCCCTCCTGCTCAGTTGTAGAAACTTTATAAGATACTAAATCTTGACCTAGTAGTACAGTTACAAAATGTCATGTTTTTCCATATAATTCTTTGTGTGTATACATATATACACATAACACATAGATTATTTGAAGTGATATGCAAATGCTATTAAATATATTACAGTTTTGGCCAGAAGCAAAGCCCTGGCAAAAGACTGAGAGCCTCACACAGCATTTTGCATTTTAAACCTCCTTCTACTTCTCTTCCAATTTCTGGCTGAAGCATGAGCCACTTTTATCATTCTGCATAGATAGCATCAGTCCGGCTGTTCCCTCATCAAATTAATTAATAAAGATTCCAAACAAGTCATAATTTCACGTAAGGGGTAATTTTCGCAAGAGGATGACTTGGTTGAACTCTCTTGCTTCTTTCTCCAAAGAGAATATTAGTCTTGGAATCCTGACCACCTTTCTGTAATTTATCCCCCTAAGGGACCACCAACTGACATTAGATAGCACAGGAGGTTTCTCCAAAGATGACAGTGGAGAGAATAAAACCTCCACTCTTCTCACAGTGGGAAAACAAATGTCATAACTGTTTAGGTGGGAAATTAGCTTGGGGTCTGATGAGTCAGGATCGCAATATTGTTTCCCTCAGTTATTTGCCACATACCTTTAGTGTCCTTATCTAAAAACATGGGGTAATAATTCTGTAATCCACATGCAAGCATTCCTTGTTGATTGCCTCATGCTTCCTTAAGATCCAGCTGACAGGGAGAATCCAAGATGGCGGCATAGGTAAACACCTATACTGCTGCCTCGCACAACAATTTCAAAACTACAACTAAAAGACAGAACGGACATCATCCAGAACCACAGGAAAGCTGGCTGAGTGGAAGTTCTACAACTAGAGGGAAAGAGAGGGGCTCGCGGAGACCCAGAGGAGCTGCAAAAAGCTGAGGTACTGAGACGCGCGCTGAGAGAGCGGGTGCCGGAGTACCTGGCTGGCTTTCTCTGGCGGGAGGGAAACGGAGACTCCCAACGGCATTGAACCTTTATCTTACGACACTAAACCCCAGATCCAGCCAAGACTCATACGGGGGGAGTTTGGACTGTGAGAAGGGAGAGGTGCACGGAAATTTAGGGGAGTTGCAAAGGATCGGAGGTCTGGTCGCGCACGGCACCACGCGGAGGACAGATTGCTGATTGTGCCGCTGGCTTTCGAGAGTGGGCGGGAGACAGACCCTCCCAACTGTGCCACTTCTGAGTCCACTGGGCCCCTGTTTTGGGCGAAACCCTGGGGACCTAGACTCGTGTGGTCCTGGTTCGCAGGGGAGCTGGAAAGGCAGCGGTCGGAGGCGCTGCGGGTGCGCGCGCGCGCACAAGGACGGCTCCGGCCATTACCCAGTCACGTGAGACTCAGGGGCCGTGGAGGGCGGGGCCGACTGGAAGGCAAGGCGGTCCCTTAAGCCCTGAGACTCCACCCTCCCAAGCTCAACAGAGGCTTCTTCGGCTGAATCCAGCACAGAAGTTTCCCCGGCACAGTGAAAATGCCGAGACAAGGGAAGGGATTACAAGCAAAAGAAATGGAGGAAAAAAAACGACTGGATATAGAGTTCAAAACCACGCTTATAAGGTTTTGCAAGAATATGCTAGAAAAGATGGATAAATTTAGTGAGACCCAAGAGAAGATGATAAAGACACTGACTGAAATGAAAACTATTATGCAGAGTACTAACAGCAGACTAGAGAAAGGCAAGGATCAAGTCAAAAATTTGAAATATAAAGAAGCAGAAAACATTCAACTGGAAAAGCAAGAAGAGAAAAGAATCCAAAAATGTGAAGATAATGTAAGGAGCCTCTGGGACAGCTTCAAGCGTACCAACATCAGAATTGTGGGGGTGCCAGAAGAAGAGAGAGAGCAAGATACTGAAAACCTGTTTAAAGAAATAATGACTGAAAACTTCCCACATCTGGTAAAAGAAATAGACTTTCAAGTCCAGGAAGCACACAGAACCCCAAAGAAAAGGAACCCAAAGAGGACTACACCAAGACACATCATAATTAAAATGCCAAGAGCAAAAGAGAAAGAGAGAATATTAAAAGCAGCAAGAGAAAAACAGTTTATTACCTACAAGGGAGCACCCATACGACTGTCAGCTGATTTCTCAACAGAAACGATGCAGGCCAGACGGGAGTGGCAAGAAATATTCAACGTGATGAACAACAAGAACCTACAACCAAGAATAATCTATCCAGCAAAGCTATCATTCAGAATTGAAGGGCAGATAAAGACCTTCACAGAGAAGAAAAAGCTAAAGGAGTTCATCAACTCCAAACCAGTATTATATGAAATGCTTAAAGGTACCCTTTTAGAAGAGGAAGAAGAAAAAGGTAAAAGACAAAAAATTATGAACAACAAATACACATCTGTCAACAAGTGAATCTAAAAATTAAGTGAATTAAAAATCTGATCAACAGAATAAACTGGTGAATATAATAGAATCAGGAGCACAGAAAGGGAGTAGACTGATAATTCTCAGGAGGACAAAAATCATAAAGCATCAAACAGACTGTGAAATTATAGCAGAAAGATTAAAGTTAGGTGAGGTAAATAAGTGATCAATCAAAGGACTTGTATGCATGCTTATAAACATAACCAATGATCACAGACACTGGGGGGTCGGGGTACGCCTGGGAGGGAGGGGGGGCAATGGGGAGATATGTATAAAAAATTAATAAAAATTAATTTAAAAAAAAGGAAAAAAAAAAAAAAAGATCCAGCTGACAATATTGACATTTTTGGTGGGGGTGGGGGGAGAGGCGCGCGGAGAGATATCAGCCAAAATCCACATTGGAAAATTAAAGAAGACCTTGACTGCAGGTTCCTCAGGAAAAAAGTAAAGGGATTGCATTGTACAACACATGGCAAGGCTCGCCGAAACTGCTCCTAAGCATTTTTCAGGGCCTACATCAATTATCATAAGCTTAGTTAGGATAATGACAATACCACAACAACATGCAGGGGTCTGGAGAAAAAAGTGCTTGCTCTCTCTTTCTTCTCCCCAGCTCTCCCCCCCCCCTCCTTCTCTCTCAACAGCTATGATGTAAATGATCCTGGTCAGCAGGGCAGCTCTTCTCTCTAGTTATTCCGGAGCTCAGGTTGTTTACTGCTCTGCCTTGATATCATCTGCATAATAGAATCTGATGGATTCCAGATGGTGGGAAGGGAGAGAGGAGGAGGCACGGCTTTGTGTCTGAAGACCCAGGCACATAAATGCACATTTCACTTCTGTTCACATTTTATTGTTCTTAACAACTTAATCACTTGGCCACTCCTATTGTGGCAGCTTGCCAACTGGTCACAATATTTCACTCTTACCTATACCTTTTTAATGTGACTTTACAGCTCTTCTTCTTTTTTTGAAATATATTTTATTGATTTTTTTACAGAGGGGAAGGGCGAGAGATAGAGAGTTAGAAACATCCATGAGCGAGAAACATCGATCAGCTGCTTCTTGAACACCCCATTGGGGATGTGCCCTTGACCGGAATCGAACCTGGAACCATTCAGTCCCCAGGCCGACGCTCTATCCACTGAGCCAAACCGGTTTCGGCACTTTATAGCTCTTCTGATCAAGAGGTACCGTCGTTTCTCTTCCTCTCATGGTTTATTTTTGCTAGTAGATGTGATGTGGTAGCCGTTTAAAGCCTAGACTTTTTAGGGATCTTCTACTTTGCCTCTTGGAATCCTTTCCAGCTGCCATGAGAGCAAGTGAACAAGTCCAACCAGCCTGCTGGAGGATGCTGAGCAGGGGAAGCAGAAGTGGGCCATTCCAGCGGAGCCCAGCCCAAATTGATGGCCCATAGAGGTATGAACGGAATAAACGGCTGCCTGGTACAAGTTGGGTTCTCTGGGATGCAGATGCTGAAATGGAGTCAGGAATACAGAATCCCCCTAAAAAGAAAGGGGCAGGAAGCAAGTTTTGGCTGGGGAGGGCTTGAGGGGAATGGCTACTAGAGCATGCTGTTCTTGACAAGTCTTTGTCAGCCCAACGGTTCCAAAGAGCGCCTATTGGAAGAGCCCTGCCTTGCACAGAAATGGCTAGGCCTTTGCACCACAGCCTTGCTCAGCCATGGCTCGGCGCCGCCCTGAGATGAGAATGACCTCGGTTTGAAAGCCATCAGTGGACTCCTCCTTGCTGTTAGGCCGTGAGCCCTCCCTCGAAGAAGAACCTGAGTGGTGCAGCTGCAAAACAATATGTTGCATTGTTTTAAGCCACCGAGTTTAGGATTGTTAGAAAGCGAAAGCTTACCAGTTTACATAACTTCAAGGAGGTCTGAGAAATACAATTGAGGTGGGCAGCCTCAGCAAACAAAAGAACTATCTTTTTAAAGAAAGAGCATGGGTATAGGCATGTGTGCAGGTGACCACAGATGCTTATCAAATTGTTTGTCCTCAAATCTCAGAGGGTAG
Source organism: Lasiurus cinereus (assembly GCA_011751065.1). Taxonomy (NCBI): domain Eukaryota; kingdom Metazoa; phylum Chordata; class Mammalia; order Chiroptera; family Vespertilionidae; genus Lasiurus; species Lasiurus cinereus. Next base: position 27,935,155 of record JAAGEH010000076.1, on the reverse strand, counting down.
GTAGGGGAGGGTGAGGGTAAGAAGAGAGATCAACCAAAGGACTTAAATGCATCCATATAAGCCTAACCAATGGACACAGACAACAGGGGGTGAGGGCATGAGTGAGGGGGTGAGGTAGCAATGGGGCAATAAGGACACATATGTAATACCTTAATCAATAAAGAAAAAAAAATTTTTTTTAAAATACCACCCTCCTCAATATTTTTTTTCAAATTAAAAAAAAATTGTTGTCCTTTATGACCTACCTTGCATCATTGTGAAAAGTAGAGCTGATACATATGAAGGACCTAGTAGAGGGCTCAGAGGTGGATCCAGGTTTTGCTGGTCCAGAAGAATATAAAATTTGCAGGCATCTTTTTAAGGAGAAGGATACAAAATTACAGAAACAGAACGAATACAACCCTTGGAAAGGGCCTCCTAATTGAAAGCCCCAAAGCTTATCATTATTTAGCTTCCAAGAAAACCTGCCCCAGATGGAAGGTATTTTAAAAATTATGCTATTATTTGTTCAGTCAAAATGAAACCACACATCCATTGATTCATTATCTGGTCACCATTGCACAAACAAGGTGTTAGCAGGTTCACGTAGGTGCAAAATCCGTACCAACTTTCAATTTCCTCCCGAGGGGAGTGAAAGGTCCTCATCATAGGCAGAGGCCATTGATTCTTTTTGTCTTTTCATCCTGTGAGTCTCCTTAGACACAGGAATCTGAAGCCTTGTGAGCCAGAGTCAGGCTTTTCCTTCTGACGCTGAAAATACCAGAAATGCACTTTCTGAGCCTCTCTTGCAGCCAGGACAGAGGCACAGCAGTAGCCAATCAGGGCACACTTCCTAGACTGTGAAATAAAAATAATGGTTCGAAGAAGGAGCCCCCAGAATGCTGCCTGGCAACTGTTTGGGGGCACAGGGGCAGTGTCTCTGGCAGCAATGCCCAGGTCCAGTATTGGCATGGCGAGGTGCAAGAGCTGGGCCCAGGGGCAGCTGCGGTGCTAATGCCCATGCACCAGTCTGAGTCTAGATCCTGACCTGGCTCATCGCCTCCTAAAGATTATGAGATGCCCAATATCTTTCAGTAGATTTCCTTTCTTGCTTAAACCAGCCAGTGCTTGTGACTGAGACATGGGTTTTGAATTTCAGCCCATACAGGTGAGAAGCAAGAAAGTTCCCTTTCACTTTGGATGAATTCTTACATCCCAAGATGTTGTGGAAAGAAGGAAGAGCTTACATGAGAATCTGATGAAAACATGTTTCCTCTTTCGAGTCAGATTACATGGGTTTCATTACTGTAAAATGTCTTTTGTCACTTTCTTGCCCTGTGACCTGGAGCAACTCAGTTTCTAAAAGTCTCTAAACATTTATTTTGGAGACGTTTAGACTAAGTGCATGTATTTCACATAGAATACACGCACCTGAATATGTGCAAATACTATGTGGAAGTGATCTTTAAATTGTTAAGTATGAAACAAGTGTAAGTTATCTATAATAATCAAAGTGTAATATGCTAATTAGACCAGACAGCCAAATGACCTTCTGGACAACCTTCCTTTGAGGGCTTGGCTGCAAGGGCCAAGGCAAGCCACCACGGCTGTGAGGGCCGAGCCCCTTGCATGAATTTCGTGCATTGAGCCTCTAGTTTTTAAATATAAAAACATCTATCAAGTTCTTGCTCTAAACCTGATACACTAATTCTCCATCATTTGGTTAGTAATTAAAGTCAGTTTACAAGCTTGTATCCAGTCTGTACATAAATTGAACTTGTTCCAGCTTGTTTGTATAATTAATTGGTGGCATTTACTATGCCAAATGTACCTTGGCAATTTTCCTCTTGCTGCATAAGGAGTCACCCATCTTGATACTTCTTAGGTATTTTTCAAAATTTGTGAAGAAATAAAATGTACCGTTTGGTTTCTTAAAAGAAAAGAAGTATACTGTGGGCAAAAGTAATAATTACACAATAATTTATGCAAACCTCAGATTGATCTTAGCTCTTTTCCATTCTTAGTTTGGAGTTTCAGAGTTTCTCTTTGGGGTTTTTTGGGAGAGTGTTGGGGAAATTTCCCATTGTGTACTGAAACTGATTTCCAAAGGTTGGGGCCAAGAGACCAAAGAAAGAGGCTGATAGCTTAGAATTAAACAAAGAATCTATTAAGGGAACTTATGGACAGAAGCAGTCTTGGGTGGCAGCCAGATTATGGATCTCCACACTGGAAAGGGGATGAGTCATTGAAATACAGGGTGTCCCCCCAAAATGTATACACACTTTAACAGCTGTAGATGCAAAGGAGCCACATGCTAACCTGACTAGCTCAGGAAAGACCTGCATGGCAGCCTTGCAAACTCAGAGACCTAAAGTAACCACAAAGGATGGTCTGAAATTAAAACTTTTTAAACTAAAAAGCAGTTTATGGTGGCTAGTCATGTCCTAGGTCAGTATCTTCCCTGACAAAAGTCAATCTTGATCTTAACTGAACCTATCTATTGTCATTTTGCATCTACGATAACATATTGTTGGAATGTCAAAGTAATTTTCTAGACCCCTCAAAGCACAGGCTCTACTCTGCAGAGACCACAAATCCACAAATCAACTTACTGTTTTTGAGTTAATTGTTGACTATTAACTATCCTGCACCCACGTAAGTAAAAGAAGTATGTCTTTATCATTTTACATTTTATCCAATCCTAAAGGTTCTCCCCTCTTCCTGCGCTTTGCTTTCTCCCATTTCCCTAATCTATATCACCAATGGATTTCATGTAACCTACTTATGTCTCCTCTTTTGATTGTAATAGAACAATCAAAAACAAGGTGCAAAATTGTCATTCTCCAGAGCATTATCTCTGCTTCCTGGCATTTGTTGACAATTTGGCTCAAATAAACTCACAAAAATTCTTTACAGGTTTGACTGTTTCTTATGTTAACACAGCTGATAGCTCAATTTTGAAAATGAAATGTATCTTAATAAACACTACCTTTATAATTATTCAAAGCATGTGCATGCACTTTTTTGGGATACTCTATATAAAGCCTCTAGGAACCCAGGGGACTTGAAGCTATGTGGCATGTGTTTGTTAAGAACTATATATTCCAAAGCAGTAAACAACTTAATGGACCTGCTTATTTATTTTGTTCAGGTGATTTGGGCCCACTACTCCCGGGGTGAACTGGCGGTCACTGAGAACAACTTGCTTCTTAAGGTAGGAATGGCCATGTCAGGCACCAGAAATCATTTGCCTTATGAAGATAGAGATCGTACATAAAGAGCAGGAAATCAACCCTGAAAGAGTAGGTCTAAGAGAGTTTTTGTAATTTTTCTTGAGATTCTTTGCAAAACACTATTTGGCCAGTATATAACCTATATTACAGAGAGATTGGAAATATAAATAAGAAAACATTTCTAAATCCCATTATTACTGCTTTGGCATTTATTATCTACTATTTGGTTGTTGATTTTGTGTATAATTATCCATTGCTGTATAACACACTGCCCCCAATTTAGTGGCACAAAACATTTGATGATGCGTGCAGATTCTGCGCTGGGAATTCAGAGGGATGGTGGTGTGGCTTGGCTGATCCGTGATGCCAGGCCTTGGCTGGGAGAACGGCTGGCGACTCACTATCTCTGACTGGAATCACCTGTGGCTGTTGGCTGTTTCCCTCCAAGGTCTGCTGATGATGCTGGATGACCTGAAGGCTGGACATGGCTGGGCTTCTTGACTGGAATCTGGAACATCTAATTCAGCCTTTGTGAGTGAGTGTGTGTGTGTGTGTGTGTGTGTGTGTGTGTGTGTGTTGGGCTTCTCACAGCATGGCAGTGGGTTCTGAAAAGAACTGTCCCAAGAGCAAACTTCAGGAGGGTGAGTGTTCCAAGAGAACCAGGTAGAAGCCGCATGACTTTTTATGAATTAACTTCTGAATCCACAGTGTGAATTCCACTGTACTCTATGGGTTGAAACAGTCATAGCTTGTCCAGATTCAAGGGGAAAGAGATGTACACCCCATCATTCAATGAGAGAAATGTCAAAGAATCTGGGGCCAAGTTTAAAACATTCATCTTTCAAGACTTTCTCATATGGCCTACACAATTTACCCACAGACAAATACACACACACACCCAAATACATTTAAAAAACAAAAACAGGACCACATCATGCATTCTGTATTAAACCTTATTTTATGTAACAAGGAATTAAATTTTTTTGAGATGATTGTTGACTTTCAAGAATCTTTACATTCCATATAATAATCTTTTTTTTAAATCCTTACCCGAGAATATTTTTTCATTGATTTTTGTAGAGTGGAAGAGAGAGGGAAAAACTAGGTATATGTGCAGTAAAGTTCATCTTTTTAGGTGCATAATTCTATGAATTTTGGTAGACATGCATAGTCACTTAACCATAACCAAGATGAGAACAGATTCATCACTCCAAAAACTTTCTGAGGCACCTTTGTGGACAGTTCCCTGCACTTATGCCTACTGATCTGTTCTCTGTTCCTATATTTTACCTTTTCCCAAATGTCATATAAATGGAAGCATACAGGATGTAACCTTTGAATTTGGCTTCTTTTACTGAGCACAATGTAATTGAGACTTATCCATGGTGTTGGTGTATCAGTAATTGGGTTCTTTCATTATTGAGTTATATTTCATTTTATGGGTATGCCACAGTTTATTTATCCATTTACCAGTAATAAGACATTGGGCTATTTCCAGTTTGGAGCAATTAGGGATACATTTGCTATTATCACATGCTGACCTTCATGTGGACATAAGTTTTATTTCTCTTACTCAGTAAACACCTAGGAATGGGGTTACGGGGTTGTATGATAAATTTATGTTTGACTTAATAAGCAATAGCCAATCTGTTTCCCAAAGTGGCTATACTACTTTGCTTTACTATCAGCGATACAGGGTGGGGCAAAAGTAGGTTTACAGTTGTTCATATGGAAAATAATTGCTAAACTATAATACAAGAACAAATTGTTTGGTGTGCTCACAACTGTAAGTCTACTTTTGCCACAGCTATTCCTTTTTCACTTAGCAGTGTGCCTTTGCCTTGATTATTTTCATCTCAGGCTCCATTCTGAGAGGGCTGCTTGCTTGGCACACAGACTCTGGGACATGGGCCGGCACTGTTGGGCTCAGATTGACTTTCTCTAATAATTCTTATAGACATCCTGAGGGCTTTGAAAGAAAACAAAGATTAGTTGAGATGATTGACTCCATATTATGAAATAAACTATGTATAAGACAAAGTTTAGATGTAACTCAATTCTAAGTATAGAATTATAATAATTTATAGGCATAATTACATGCCTCGTATTTTTCTGTTTTCTACACAGTACTTATATCCAGGTCAAACACTATCCTTTTGATCATTTATTTTCTACCTCTTTCAATAACACATAATGTTAAGGTTACAGAGATGTGTTTTGTTCACCTTTGTGATCCTAAACCAGCATATGGCACATAGTAGGCTGTGTTGAATACATTTATGAATAAGTGACTCTGGGATCCTGTATCCTTCAGGTTTTGCTGAGACCTTAAGGCACCTGTGGCGAACGGAAGTGCATTTGACATGGGTCTGGGCCACTCCCTTGTCTGCTTATCTTCAGATCTGCCTGTACCAAGTGATGACTACATCACCTTCTACTGTCAGAGGCAGAAGCCCTCCTTGCAAAGAATCCTTTGTTTCCCATCTGAAATTGCTTAGAGTGCAAACTTAAAGATCAGAGTATCCAAGAACTACATTTTTTATGGCTCTTGTTATAATATATATGACTCTAATTCTGCAAAATCCTTGCTACAGCTGCCAGGAAATGCCTGCCGCTGAATGTTGGCCATCAATTGCCTTCTGCAAGTGCTGTGGCAGCTGGAAGAGTCTCAAGAGGAAGACAAATTTCAACTTCAGGCTGCCTAAAAGATTCTCATCCTATTTTCTCCACTCGAGAAACTTCTTTCCATTGTCACCCTGGTTATTGGCTCTCATAACTGGCTGGGTGAAAAATAAAACGCATCACCGCACTGGAGTTGCTATTTAGCTATGCCAGGCATACACATGGTGTATTAAGCATAGTAGAAGAAACTCATTACATGCTAATAGATTAAGCCTCATTATTATTATTTAGGGTTAAGAATTAGAAAATGTGTATCTGAAAAGATTACATTACGCCAAAGAAGGTGTACAAATGGCCAATAAGTATATGAAAAGATGCTCAACATCACTAGTCATTAGGGAAATGCAAATCGAAACTACAATGAGATACACCTCACACCTATTATAAAATTTTCAAAAAAGAAGAAAATACAAGATGTGGAGAAATTGAAACCCTTATGCATTATTGGTGGAAACGTAAAATTTTATGATACCTGTGGAAAAGAGTATGGTAATTCCTCAAAAAATTAAATGTAGAATTACCATATGATCGAGGAACTCCATTTCTGGGTATATGCTTCAAAATATTGAAAGCAGAGATCCAGATATTTGCACACCCATATTCATAGCAGTATTATTCACAATCACCCCAAAGTGGAATCAACCCAAATGTCCATAAAGGGATGAATGGATAAACAAAATATGGTATATACATACAATAGAATATTATTTAGTTATAAAAAGGAATAAAATTCTGACACATGCTACAACATAGATGACATTTTGCTAAGTAAAATAAGCCAGACACAAAAGGACAAATACTATATGGCTCCACTTATAGGAAGTGCATAAAGTAGTCAATTTCATAGAGTAAAAAATTAGAACAGTGGTTTCCAGAGCCTGGGGAAAGGGAAGAATGAGAAGTTATTGCTTAATGGGTACAGAGTTTCAGTTGGGATGATGAGTTAAGCTTTGGAGATGGATAGTGAGTGGATGATGAATTAGTTTTGGAGGTAGAGGGGATGCTTTCGAAAGAATGTGAATGTACTTAATGCCACTGAACTGTACACTTAAAGAAAATTAAAATGGGCCTGACCAGGTGGCTCAGTGAACCAGGAGGTTACTGGTTTGATTCCTGGTCAGGGACATTCCTATGAACCAGGAGGTTACTGGTTTGATTCCTGGTCAGGGACATTCCTGTGTTGCATGCTCAATCCCCAGTTTAGGGTGTGCAGGAGGCAGCCAATCAATGATTCTCTCTCATCATTGATGTTTCTGTCTCTCCCTCTCTAAAATCAATAAATTATATATATATATATAAAATATATATATATATTTTTAAAATGGCTAAAATTCTATGTTGTGTATAGTCTACTACAATAAAAAATACAAAAAATATTACATTATGTGCAGCTGGATCTATCTCTGTATTAAAATGTACATGAAGCCCTGTCCAACTTGGCTCAATGGATAGAGCATTGGCCTGAAGATTGAAGAGTCCCAGATTCGATTCCGGTCAAGGGCACATACCCATGTTGTGGGCTCGATTCCCAGTAGGGGGTGTGCAGGAGGCAGCCAATCAAAGATTCTCTCTCATAGCCGAGATCAGTTTGGCTCAGTGGATAGAGCGTCGGCCTGTGGACTGAAAGGTCCCAGATTTGATTCCGGTCAAGGCCATGTATCCTGGTTGCGGGCACATCTCCACTGTTGGGATTGCAGGAGGCGGCTGATCGATGTCTCTCTCTCATCGATGTTTCTGATTTTCTATCTCTCTCCCTTCCTCTCTGTAAAAAATCAATAAAAAATATATATATATATTCAAAGATTCTCTCTCATCATTGATGTTTCAATCTCTCTCTCCCTCTCCCTTCTCTCTGAAATCAATAAAAATGTTTTTTTAAATGTACATGAAAAAGAAGCAACAATTGTAATAAACACTATATTTACTGTTTATTGGGTACTTTTCTAAGTGCTTTGTATGTTTTCATTTAATTCTGCCAATAACCAATAATGGGATAGGTTGTATTATTATCAATTTACATAGAAGAAAATAAAGCCAGAGAAAGTCAAATAACTTGGCGAAGGGTCCCACAGCTAGGAAGTGGTGAAGCCAAACCCAGCTCAGGCCCACTAGAAAGAATCTTCCTGTAATCACTGTGGCACTCTGCCTCCCTAATCCTGTAATATCTCAACGTGAGTGCCAGGTTCACACACAAGGTCTGGATAAGAAAATATAACTTGCCCCATGATGCAAATGAAGCAGCTGCTGCTGAAGCTCTTTCATCCACCAACAACTCTGACCTTGGAGAGGCCTTTGAGCTGTGAGAAACAGATTATTCTAAACCCTTCCAGTGATTGGACTCCAGATTGTTAAACACTGATTTGCATTCTGCATGGGAGCCTCAGGGATATACTTTATTAAAAACAATTTTTTTTGCATTTTTTTCTCTTTATTAATTAAGGTATTACATGTGTCCTTATCTCCTCCATTGCCCCCTCACCGCACCCCCACTCATGCCTTCACCCTCCTGGTATCTGTATCCATTGTTTAGGCTTATATGCATGCATACAAGTCCTTCCCTCTGAGGTTTGATGGTCTGATTGATGCTTCTCTGTCTCTGAATTTGTTTTTGTTCATCAGTTTATGTTGTTCATTTTCTTCCACAGATGAGTGAGATCATGTAATATTTATCTTTCTCTGACTGGCTTATTTTGCTTAGCATAATGCTCTCCAGTTCTATCCATGCTGTTGCAAATGGTAGGAATTCCTTTTTCTTTCTTTCTTTTTTTTCCTTCTTCACCGCAGTGTAGTATTCCATTGTGTAGATATACCACAGTTTTTTAATCCACTCATCTGCTGATGGGCACTTAGGCTGTTTCCAAATCTTAGCTATGGTAAATTGTGCTGCTATGAACATAGGGGTGCATATATCCTTTCTTCTTCTTCTTCTTCTTCTTCTTCTTCTTCTTCTTCTTCTTCTTCTTCTTCTTCTTCTTCTTCTTCTTCTCCTTTTTCTTCTTCTTCTTCTTCTTCTTCTTCTTCTTCTTCTTCTTCTTCTTCTTCTTCTTCTTCCTCTTCTTCTTCTTCTTCTTCTTTTCAATATAGCTTATTGATTTTTTACAGAGAGGAATGGAGAGGGATAGAAAGTTAGAAACATTGATGAGAGAGAGACATCGATCAGCTGCCTCCTACACACCTCCTACTTGGGATGTGCCCGCAACCAAGGTACATGTCCTTGACCGGAATCAAACCTGGGACCTTTCAGTCTATTGGCCGATGCTCTATCCACTGAGCCAAACCAGTTAGGGCTACATATATCCTTTCTGATTGGTGTTTCTAGTTTCTTGGAATATATTCCTAGAAATGGGATCACTGGGTTCAATGGGAGTTCCATTTTTAGCTTTTTGAGGAAACTTCATACTGTTTTCCACAGTGGCTCTACCAGTCTGCATTCCCAGCAGCAGTGCACAAGGGTTCCTTTTTTTCCACATTCTTGCCAGCACTTGTCGTTTGTTAATGATAGCCATTCTGACAGGTGTGAGATGGTATTGTATTGTCGTTTTGATTTGCATCTCTCAGATGATTAGTGACTTTGAGCATGTTTTCATATGTCTCTTGGCCTCCCTTATGTTTTTATTAAATATTTTTATTGATTTCAGAAATGAAAGGAGAAGGAGAGAGAAATAGAAACATCTGTGATTGGTTGCTTCCTACACACCCCAAACTGGGTATCGAGCCGACAATCCAGGCAAGTGTCTTGACCAGGAATTGAACCATGACCTCCTGGTTCATAGGCCAATGCTCAATCACTGAGCCATGCCAGCCAGGGATAGAGTGTCAGGCCTGTGGACTGAAGGGTCCTCATTTCAATTCCGGTCAAGGGCATGTACCTCGATTGCAGGCTCAATTCCAGCCCTGGTCAGGGCATGTGTAGGAGGCAACCAATCGATATGTCTCTCTCACATTGATGTTTCTCTCTCTATCACTGCCCCTTCCTTCCACTTTATCTAAAAATCAATAGAAAAAAAACCCCACAAACCCTCAGGTGAGGATTAACAACAACAAACAAAGGAAGGAAATTCATCTACAATGTGGGTGAATCTTGCATATTTCATTTAGTGCAGTGGTCTGCAAACTCATTAGTCAACAGAGCAGCAAACTTCAGCTTGCAAGCCACAGTTTGCCGACCACTGCACTAAATGAAATATGTTAATCAGTAAACACTAATGTATGGTTTCATTTATATGAGGCATCTAGAATAGTCAAACTTATAAAAAGCAGAATGGTGCTTGCCAGCAGCGTGGGAGAAGGGGGAAATGGGAGTTACTGTTTAATGAGTACAGAGTTTCAGTTTTGCAAGATGAAAACTTCTGGAGATTGGTTGCATAATAATATAAATGTACTTAACACTAGTGAACTGTGCACTTAAAAATGGTTATGATGGTAAATTTTTTAATGTGTATTTTGCCACAAAAAAATAAAAAGATTGAAGCTTTAAAAAAGTCCAACGTTCCTAAGATTTCTTATTAGTACATGGGAGGATGTGTGAATGTCTATGAAAATTACTTTAGAATGCAAAAGTGAAGACAATGGTTGATTGTTCTTTTTAACAAACCAGTCCTTGAAAGCTATGAGGCTCTCAGTAAATGAAGCCGTTACCAATTTTTCATGTAATGCCAGATTTGCTACAATTTACCTGCAAACATCCATAGGATTTTACTCTTTTTAGAACAAACAGGTAATTTTAAAAACATATTGACAGTGAGCTGCTTTCATCAATTTAATGTTAGATGGTTGGTTTTTGTTTTGTTTTGTTTTGTTTTTTAAAGCAGAGCAACTCTGAATGGAAGACTTTATTTTCCCTCCAGGCCCAAATACCTTAATGAATAGTTTCCATGCAAACCAAGACCAGCTTTATATCTTCTATTAGCTTTAATACTGCTAACTGAAAGTGCACCAAGGTTTTTGCTTTATTCCTCACTGCTTCGAGGTGACAGGAAGCTATGCCTTTGTTCTTAAAAAGAGGAAGGATTGGAAATATTTCATCTAACTGGGATAACAACCTCATTGCTAATACTGTGTGAAAGGATGCTCAGTGAAGAAAGGTGTAGGTGTAAAGAATAAGTGCTTCAGAGAAGACACAGGTATGCTATAGGAATAAGGTAATTATGTTAGAAATAAGGTCAGAATGTCGAATGCAATGGAAAAAAGAGCACAATGATCTGTAATTAAAAGGCTTCAAGATCAAAGAATCTAAATAAGGTCTTAAATGCCTTCAAGGAACATTCCTTAGGTAGGAACATACTCTGTTCTTATTTAGTCTGTGTTTAATTCCATGTATTTAATATGAGCACTAAATATTTATTAGGAAAATATCTGTTTAGAGGTAAGGAGACTGTTGATGAAAATCATGAGGCAAATTTCCAAAGTTATCCTTTTGTGCCTTTGAAAGATTTTTGTCTTGTTTTTTCTGTAAACTATACTTCACATAGTTATGACCTTACCATTTTGTTACTTCACTTTATTACTAGTCAATAACCACGAGTAATTAAGACTATCTTTTCAATTGATCAGTTTTAAATAATGCCTCATCAATGACTACTCATTGGTGAGTTGGCCCAGAAATCACTAAAAAAAAAATTTTTTTTTTTATGATTTCAGAGAGGAACAGAGAGCGAGAGAAGGGGGGTGGGTGGGAATCAATGATGAGAGAGAATCATTGATCGGTTGCCTCCTGCATGCTCCACACTAGGGATCGAGCCTGCAACTCCAGGCATGTGCCTCAACTGGGATTCAAACCATGACCTCTGGGGTTATAGATTGATGCTCAACCACTGAGCAATGCCAGCTGGGCAGCTCAGAAATAATTTGAGGTTGTGATTAGCTGTCAGCAGTCAGACAAACAGGAATTAATTTTCCTCATTACAAGAATTCCAGAGGTTTGTAGCTGCTAATATCAGTTGAGTAACTTAAGTTGTCAGGACCATTGTCTGGGTCACTGGACCTCAGACATTTGGGCCCAGAACCTCTTTACATTTTTAAAAAGTACTGAGAACCCTCCTCCTCCCAAAGAGGTTTTGTTTATATGGGTTATATCTATTTAAATTTATCGTGTTGGAGAATTGATAAATTTAAAAATTATTAATTGATTTAAAAATAATAAGCCCATTATATATTAACATATTTTGTGAAAAATAACTATAATTTCAAAAAAAAAAAAACAGTGGGAACATTGACATTGTTTTACAAGCCTCTTTCACTCTGGCTTAATAAAGAACCAGATTCTCATATCTCTTTCTTCAGTCAGTCTGTTGGGCCATGGTCATGTGGTTGAAGTATATGAAGAAAATCTGGCCTCACAGAGAGTGGCCCTTCCAGAGTCCAGAGAGGCCTCTGCAGTCCCTGGAAGGCTGAGTGAAAGAAGAAGGAGGGAAGGGTGGTGAGGCAGGGGTATTGACTAGGAAGGGGAATGCCCTCAGGGCAAGTGCTGCACACACACACACACACACACACACACACACACTCACCCACACTCCTGGGAGGGACAGCTGTGGCCCATTGTATAGGAGAGGCTACTGCAGCACAGAGAGGGGAGCAACTTCCTCAAGGACACAGAGAAGTTAAAGGGCAGAGCTAAAAATACAACCCTGGGCTGCCCACAGACTGTGTCTCCTTTACCTGTGACCCCTGGGTAAGCGGACCTTCACTTTATGGCCATTTGCTCTGATGGGCTTGCCACTTCCACCCACAGCCCTCCTTCAGCCACAGAGTTCAGAGGTCCTGACATTGCCTCAGGGCCTCTGGCCCACTGCTCTCTGTCCCAGGGACCCTGGCAGCTGGTAATCTTGGCGGAGAGACCCCCTGCCTGAGGCGAGGGCCATGTGAAGAAAACACCCCTATTCTCCTTGCCTTCTTTGGCTTAGATTACAACGTACTGCTATTTTTCCTTTGGCTTCTGCTGCCTGTCTTCCCTGGCAGATTATGTTTTACTTGGAAAAGAAGTTGATTTGGGGGTCTTCAAACCCTCTGGCCTCAGGCTGATCTCCTGGCCCTGCCCCCCTATTCACATGTCCATTTCCAGACCATCAGGAGTCCCCCCTCAGCCCCCTGTCCACCTGCACGCCTCTGTGTTGACACATGGCCCTGTCCCCTTGATCAGGTGCCCACCTCTGGCAGTTCACCTGACCTCGCCCCTCTGTTCATGTGTCCACATGCTAACCTGACTAGCTCAGGGAAGGCCTGCATGGCAGCCTTGCAAACCCAGAGACCTAAAGTAACCACAAAGGATGGTCTGAAATTAAAACTTTTTAAACTAAAAAGCAGTTTATGGTGGGTTGTCATGTCCTAGGCCAGTATTTTCCCTGACAAAGGTCAATCTTGATCTTAACTGAGCCTATCGTTTTTTTGCATCTATGATAACATATTGTTGGAATCTCAAAGTAATTTTCCTGTTTCTGGACCGCTCAAAGCAGAGGCACTAGTCTGTGGAGACCACAAATCCACAAATCAACTCATTGTTATTGAGTTAATTGTAGACTATTAACTATCCTGCACCCAACTACGTGGCCCCGCCCCCTGTTCACCTGCCCACCTCTGAACCATCAGGAGTCCCCACCCTTGTCCACTTGCACCCATCTGGGTTGTCACATGGCCCTGCCCCCTTGATCACATGTTCATGTCTACACCCATCATGTGCTTACTTCTGGCAGTTCATGTGACTCCATCCGCCCTGTTCACGGGCCCACAGATCAAGGGGCCAGGAGTTCTGCTGGAATTGGGCTTCTGATCAAGGTTCTGGGGTCATGTGATTGGCTGGAAGTAGGCACATGAAGGGCCGGAAGTGTGCACGTGAACAAGTTCATCACTTTCTTACACATTATCATTTACCTAAGCATCGCTAAAATGAAATTCTTAGGCATAAATCTAAGAAAATATATACAAGATCTTTAAGAGGAAAACTACAGAACTAATTTTAAAAAAAGATCAAAGAAGAGTTAAGTAAATGGAGATATCTCATGTTCATAGATAGGAAGATTCAATACTGTCAAGACATCAGTTCTGCCAAAACCGGTTTGGCTCAGTGGATAGAGCGTTGGTCTGTGGACTGAAAGGTCCCGGGTTCGATTCTGGTTAAGGGCATGTACCTTGGTTGCGGGCACATCCCCAATAGGGGGAGTGCAAGAGGCAGCTGATTGATGTTTCTCTCTCATGATGTTTCTAACTCTCTATCCCTCTCCCTTCCTCTCTGTAAAAAATCAATAAAATATATTTTTTAAAAAAGACATCAGTTCTTCCCAAATTGATCTATAGATCCAAAGCAATTGCAATAAAAATCTTAGCAAGTTATTTGTGAATATAGACAAGCTGATTCTAAAGTTTATGTGGAAAGGCAAAAGATCCAGAAGAGCCAACACAATATTGAAAGAGAAGAACAAAGTTGGAAGATTGATAATATTCAATTTCAAGATTTATGCTAAAGCTATAGAATGAAGATAGTATGTGTTGGTAAAAGAACAGATAAATTGACCAATGGAATAGAATAGAGAACCCAGAAATAGACCCACATAAATATAATAAACTGATCTTTAACAAAGGAGCAAAGAGCAATACAATGGAGCAAAGATAGTTTTTTCAACAAATGGTGCTGAGACAACTAGCCATCTACATGTAAAAGAAAATGAATCCAGATATAGACCTTATAGCGTCATACCTTCTCCTTCATCTATCCCTGTCCTAGTACAATCTGCCCCCCTCACCTTCCCCATCCTTCTCCTGAGATCATGTCGAAGTTCCAGGGCAGCTCTAGCTGGTTTGACTCAGTGGCTAGAGCATTGGCCTGAAGACTGAAGGGTCCCAGGTTCGATTTGGGCCAAGGGCACATGCTGGTAGGCAGTCAATCAATGATTCTCTCTCATCATTGATGTTTATCTCTCTCTTTCTCTCTGAAATCAATACAAATATATTTTAAAAAAGTTCCAGGGAAAATGGGGAGTTGGGGGGAAGAGGCGAGCAAGCAGCTGGCCAAGTGGACTCCATGTCTTGTGTCTTCCGTCTGCTTCTGACCTTCCTAGGCTGTACTCAGTGCATGGGAATCAAGATAGGCTGCTGAGGATCTGCCTCCCTAGGCACACCATCCAGTGCTTTCTTCTCTGGAGTCTTATTGCTTCCATTGCACACTGTGAGTGTAAAGGGGTTCCAGATGACCATGCCAAGGCTTACCATAAAGGAAATGGATCACTATTCCACAGGGACTGGAACATCATAGGCCACTCAGTAAATATTTATTAAAGGAATAAATAAATGATCTGAAGTGGTCAATCCAAGCATATTAAGCAGAATATGGCAATAGCAAACTCTTACAGAGCAATTAATGTGGCAGGCACTGAACTAAATGCTTTACATAGATTAACTCATTCAGTTCTTTCAATGACTCTAGGAGGTATGCAACTAAGCCTTCTTGTTTGTGGCAGACCCCTGCAGTCTGACTAAAAAATCTGTATGCTCAACCAGTAGTCCATATTGCAGCTCATGGATGGAATCAAATATGCTTCCTAACTTTTAAAATAAATTGAATTTAGAGACAGGAGGAAGAGAAATCGGAAGAGGAGGAAGAGGATAATGGGGAAGGAAAGGAAGAGGGAGAGGGAGATTTTAATGTAAAAACATTCAAATCTGTAAAGAATTTTTAAAAAATATATTTTATTGATTTTTTATTTTTTAAAACATTTTAAAAATATATTTTATTGATTTTTTTTACAGAGAGGAAGGGAGAGGGATAGAGAGTTAGAAACATCAATGAGAGAGAAACATCAATCAGCTGCCTCCTGCACACCCCCTCAACCAAGGTACATGCCCCCAGACTGGAATTGAACCTGGGACCTTTCAGTCCGCAGGCCGATGCTCTATCCACTGAGCCAAACCGGTTTGGGCATATTTTATTGATTTTTTTAGAGAGACGAGGGGAGAGGGATAGAGAGTTAGAAACATTGATCAGCTGCCTCCTGCACACTCCCTACTGAGGATATGCCTGCAACCAAGGTATATGCCCTTGACCAGAATCAAATCTGGGATCCTTCAGTCCACTAGCCAACACTTTATCCACTGAGCCAAACCAGCTACAGCTCAAACCTGTAAAGAATTATTGTGAGTTTATTTGAGCTAAACTGTCAATAGTTGCCAGGAAGCAGAATCTCAACATATTGGGATAATGCTCCAGAGAATAGTGGTTTTTCACCTTGTTTTATACATTACATGTAAAGCATCCATCTTATATAAAAAATTTTAACCCTGCTATTTTGGCTTCTGCAAATGCTTGCTTGCTTAAATAAGAAGACGACTCCCATTCCAGAGAGGCCATGAACTATGCCCCAGACAGAGTTGTCAGTGCTGGCACTAGGCTAAGGCCTTGATCTCAGAAGAACTGGAAGTCTCATTCCAAATTTGGCCCCCTTCTCAGAAGAACTGGAAGTCTCATTCCAAATTTGGGAGACAAAAAACTAGGGAAAGTATAAATAGAAAAAGTTTCCTCTATGTTGGGGGGCCTATAATATGAAAGACACATTTTTCTCTGGACATGTGCAGAATTTAATAATAAAATGTAACTCCCTTTCTCTAAGCAAGGCTTGTTTTTTTTTCCCCTCTGGTCCTCTGTAACCTAGTTAAAGGAGGAGATGTAAGTGGGTTACATAAAATCCATTTGTGATAGGTTAGAGAGATGGGAGAAAGCAAAGAAGTGGGAAATGTCTGGGATTGGATAAAATGTAAAATGATAGACACATACTTCTTTTACTTAGGTGGATACCGGATAGTTCCAATCAACAATTAACATGATAGCAATAACAGTAAAGGAATTTATGGTATCTATTCTGGTGCCCAGGGCATTTGGTTGTGCCAGAGGGGTCCGAAAAAAGGAGAAATTACAAGTAACCTTGACATTTTTATGATATGTTATCATAGATGCAAAAAGACAATAAGCTCAGTTAAGGTAAAGACTGACCTTGCAGGGAAGATACTGGCCTACTAGGATGTGACTATCCACCATACTGCTTTTAGCTAAAGTTTTAATTTCAGACTATCTTTTGTGGTTACTTTAGGTCTTTAAGTTTGCATGACTGCCATGCAGGCCTTCCCTGAGCTTCTGAGATTAGCATGTGGCTCCTTTCATCCTCACAGAGAGAGGGAGAGAGAGAGGGAGAGGGAGAAAAAGAGAGAGGGAAAAGGAGAAAGAGAGAAGGAAAGGAATATTGATTTGTTATTTCATCTACTTAATCATTTATTGGTTGCTTCTGTCATGGTGTCCTGACTGGGTATCAAACCCACAACCTTGGAATATCAGGGTGATGCTCTGATCAACTGAGCTACCCAGCCAGGGCCTAACATGCTTTCTAACTTTGAAGAGAAAGAGGCAGGCCTTTTATGTCCTTGGATATTGCATTTAGCTTCAGCACAGATTTTACTAGTGGCATTTATCTATGATACTTAAGATCACTATCAAATTCTGGGCAACATCCTGGCTTGTAGCCAGCCCACTGGCTTTCCCGTCTGCCACACTTTGCAGGACTGGTCATGTGAGAAAGACAGCGAACAGAAACAATTGCTGGGTGATGAATGGCTAAAAGTAGGGCAGCACAAAGCATGACGGGGACAAGGAATGCAATCAGGAAATGCTGACCTGGAACTTGGAGTGGGGTAAGCTGGGCTGTGATGGATGGCAGGCAGCAGCTGCACGTACAGCATGTTGGCACACAGTCTGAGAAAGCACTGCTTAATTTGAATTGAAATGGGCAGCTTGAGAGGCAGAGAGGCAAGCAGTGAGCAAAGCCGCAAACCAAATACAAACCTTTCATTAATCTTTCCGACCACACTCACACTTTTGGGTAGTATCATAGCTGTTCAGCATCATTCTTCAGTATGATAAAGAATCATGATACAGGAGTGTGGGGCCGGAGCTATGCATTATGAGACTGCTGAGGAAGGAAAAGGGAGAAATGGCTTCAAGCTGAGATCCCCTGGGCATGTCTGAGCCAATCTCCAGACAAAGATTCCTGTTTAATTTTAGGAATGGCAGTTCTGGAATGCACTGGGGTACTTGTGTGTGAGAGCAGAGTATTGTTGGGTTTCCATTTATTTCACACCTCAAAATCAAGGTCTCCTTCTGTTATTTTTCTTCTTTCCTATTGGGCTAATATCTCTTGTATCTCAACCCAGGTCAGAGTTCCGGGCCCCTAGGTGCCAGGAGATTTGACCCTGGCACAAACACGATCCTGCGTAGTGTGGTGCTGGGTTCATGCTTGAAGGGATCCATGCTATCCTGATTGCTCTTGCACACTTGCAAGGGGAAGGCATTTCATGGGTTTGTGACTCTGTTGCGGGCCTCAAATGAGATTTAAAATGGCTGTTTAAAGATTAACACCTTATCAGATATGTGGTTTGCAAATATTTTGTCACATTCATTCGGCTGACTCTTCAGTCTGTTGTTTCTTTTTTTAAAAATATGGCTTTATTGATTTTAGAGAGAGAAAGGAATGGGGGGAGGTGAGAGAGAGAGAGAGAGAAAGAGAGAGAGAGAGACAGAGATAGAGAGAGAGAGAGAGAAACATCGATAAAAGAGAAACATTGATTGGCTGCCTCCTACAAGCCCCTACTAGGAGAAAGCCTGAAAGCCTGGCATGTGCCCTGACTGGGAATTGAACTGGTGACCTTTCAGTACACAGGATGATGCTCAACGAACTGGGTGACACTAGCCAGGGCTGTCAATTATTTCTTTTGCTGTGCAGAAGCTTATTGACTTGATGTAATCCTGTTTATCTGTTTTTGCTTTTGTTGCCTGTGTTTTGGGTGTCATATTCAAGAAATCATTGTTAAGACCAATGTTCAGGAGCATTCTTACTATGTTTTTTTTCTAGTTTTACAGTTTCTGGTCTTACGTTTAAGTCTTTAGTCCATTTTTGAGTTATGTTGAAAAGGTAGGGGTCCAATTTCATTTTTTTTTTGCAAGTGGATATTCAGCTTTTCTGGCACTCTTGTCAAAGATTAGTGCACTGCATATGCTTGGGTTTGCTTTTGGACAGAATGCATAACATTGAAAGTATGGACATTATGTAAGGGAAGGAAGGTGGTGGTATTCCAAACTGATAAAATGGAGGGCAGTGCCACAAGTAATAATTTAGGAATGAGTAGGCAGGACTTTTGAGGTGATATCAAACTTCAAACTTTAACATTCATAACTATTACTTATTAAAAGGTGATGATTCCCAGATACTCTCCCTCACCCCCCCACCCACTCCAATTCAGTCCAGGATGTTTGATGTGGATCACAAGTAATTTCTGAACTACACTTTGAGAAATGTTGGCAAAAATGTGACAGGTGCTGCATGTCTTTGCCTTTTTTAGATCATGATAATATAATTGCTTTAAAAACTAAGTGTCAATTTATAATCCTTTCAATTATATAAAAGCCAGACCACCAAATCTCTTTGAAATAAGCTTTTATCTACCTTGGATTCTCAGTGAAGCTGCTGAGGGACGATGGCCTTAGATTCCTAGAAGTCCCACTGTTGAAGCAGAGAAAACCTGAAAGATAGACTCTTAAAATCTTTAGAAGGTCTTCTCTCTTCAAGGATCTAGGAGATACCACCTTAAATCTTCTTTACTTCTTAATAAAGGGTCTTAGAGCTCTATCCTAGATTTTATTTCTGTTTCAAAGCCACTTGAGAATTGTTTGTCACTTACAGTAGGTTCCTACAACTGATGGGACAAGATTAACCACAAAATTTATGAAAAGAAACTAAAAAAAAACATTTAGGGATCATTCAAACTTAAAACTTTGTGACACTTCAGCTATTGATTTGAATTCCCTTTAATCCAAACATTTTTTTTTTCTCTTTCAGAGGTAACTATTATTTCTTTTTTCTCAATTCTAAACCACTTTTGACAAAGGTCTTTATAGAACTTCTCAGTGGAGCATGAATGCTTGGGTCTGGGTTTTTTACTAATTTTTTTTTTTTAAATCTTGACATTATATCCCCTATTGTCAGGCTAGAAGCTGAAAGGAGTTTGTTGCTGTTGATCTTTCTGCTCCTGTAATCTTAGTTGCTTTTCAATCTCTTGAACCAATGGAAATTCAGATTCCCATAACAGTCCCAATGTACTCAGAAAATAAAGTTATAAAAGAGTAAAATTTAAAGTCGAAGGAAAAAAGTAATAATTTTTTTTTCTTTCTTTGGCCTTTAGCTGACAGTTGAAATCTCCTTTCTTTCCTGGCAATTTCACAGGAGGTGGACTCTGACAAATCGTGGCATGAGCTTCTAAGCATGATGAATAATTCTTGGTTAGCATTTAAAAACACATTTCATTGCTTCTGCAAATTCTGCTCTTCTTTATTGTCCTTGAGAAATTAGAAGAACTGATTTATAAAAATAAAACACAAGACTAGTGATATTCTTACCTCTTATTTGTTTGAAAGTAGTACCAATGGAGGTTTTGTGGGAGGGTATTGTTTTACCTCATTTGTTTCTGACCCGAAATGAAATTAACCTTAATCTTGAGTTCTACCCTGTGATTGGTGCTGTGGGCCACGTCTATCTGCAAACAGATCTTTTGACAATTGTTGATGTCATTTCCCAGGCACAATAGAAAATGAAGCTGATATTCAATACTTAGAGGACCAATTAACAAACCCTCATTGAGTAATGATTTTTGATGAGATGCTAAAGAATACTGAGCCTTTTCTATGTTTTGAAAGTAAGAGCTCACACTCATTATGCTAGCAAAAAATAAATTACTCACTGGATTAAATGTGCAAATGTAATTTTTGGTCAGGTAAGGAGATGAATGCTTGATGTACATGACACATCATAAATTAAAACAAAAACAATGACGTTTAAACAATGGAACACTGAAAATAAACATGATGTATTTGGATTTGGAGATTTTTGTGACCTCTTTAAGATCTAACATAACGTTTCCATAGTGTTGGAAAAATTAAAATTAATGAGAATTCTCTCTCTCTCTCTCTCTCTCTCTCTCTCTCTCTCTCTCTCTCACACACACACACACACACACACACACACACATCCATATCCTGGAGAATATGGGAAAATCTGAGCAGAGTACAAGTGAGCTGAAATATGAGATCCTTGAGGCTTTTCCTTCTACTTGCCAAAGAAGCATAACTGTCCTCAAAGGCATGTAAGTCACTGAAGATGATATTTGTAAGGTAAGTGAATGAATGAAAGGGCAAGCCATTGTTACTATCAAACATTTCTCCTTGGAATGCAAAAAAAGTTTGGATGTCATCAAGGATATATTTTGGCAGGGAGAGAGGGAAGTAGATTTAGCTTGACATAAACAATATCCAGTCTTCAACAAATTTACTGAATGCAGTCAATGTCTCAGGGAAGTAGTTGGGTGACTAATTGTCCCTGTTTGCGTGGGACTGCATGGTTTTCTGGAATATGAGACTTTGAATGATAAACCTGGAAAAATATCAGACAAATTGATACAAGTTGGTCACCCAAGTTATGAGAAAACTAAGCAGAGGTCAAATCACGTTGGCAGTACAGATTATCACCCCAATTAGTAGATATATCTCTCCTCTTAGTGCCTTGAGTAGCTGATTCAGAGCATATATTACATCTTATAGAAGAACACCCATTGTCTGTCTCTCATTTGTCACCCAGTTGGGTCTTTGACAGCCATTCCAACCATTCTATAGTGTCAGATACTTCTAGTGAATAATTTAAGCCTTAGCCCATTGCATCACTCTTTTTGCTGTAAAATGAGTTCCTTTGTTAGAACAATGTTGTCTGAGATTCTGTGAGAGAAAATAGTAAGTTCATAGATGATGGTGATGGCAGAAGATTTGTAAGCAGGGAAGGCAAATCCATATTTAGAATAAGTGTCTATTCCAGTGAAGACCAACCAACTGCTCCCTCCATGATTGAAGGTGTTTAATAAAATCAACCTGCCTTTTGATGGCTGCTATTCCCAGCTAGGAAATGGTGTGTACCAAGGTTCAATGTAGGTTTCTCCTGTTGGCAGGCTGGTACTTAGCAGTGGTGGCAGCTAGTTTAGTTGTGATAAGAAGAATCCATGTGTTTGAATTCCTGCCTAACTTCCACATCTGCTACTATGGTCACTTTCTTCATTAGCTCAGTGAACAAATTGCAGGTTGGCCAAGGAAAGGGGTTGGTATACCCACAGTGGCTCATCTTGCCCAACTGATTATAGAGAACTGCAATCTTATGTCCAAGATAAGCATTCACATGGGGGAAAAATTTCCTCACATTCTGTGTCTATTATTAAGTGGGCACATCCACATGTCTCTTTTCTAAACCTTCTTATTAGTTATTTAATTTGGTACCTTTTAAAAAAATATATTTTATTGATTTTTTACAGAGAGGAAGGGAGAAGGATAGAGGCTTAGAAACATTGATGAGAGAGAAACATTGATCAGCTGCCTCCTGTACACCCCCTACTGGCGATGTGCTCACAACCAAGGTACATGCTCTCAACTGGAATGGAACCTGGGACCCTTCAGTCCACAGGCTGACGCTCTGTCCTCTGAGCCAAACTGGTTAGGGCTTATACCTTTTAAGTTCCTGACCATCAAGCCTAATTGTTAGCCCATGAATTTGTAGACCTAAATATATGGCTATATCTTCTTCTAGGCAGAGTAAACGACTAGATTTATTTTCCCTATAGTCCTTCAGGGCCATCCGTGACTAGGATTGTGATTCTACATCAGTTTACTCTCAGCAATTTGCATTTCTAAACCATTTTCTTCCTTAATCAGATTGAATTTCTTATGAGACTATAGGTATAACTGAAATAGATGGCATGGAAGTCTGGGCCATCTGCTTATGTAACTCATTTTGTACCTTCAGAACCTGCTCAAGATAGGTCTTGCATAAATCATATCTTTTTGATGATGAACATCTTTCCCACACCCAAATTTGTGGGTTGATGGTCAGATTACCCTCAATTCATGATGGGCAGCTCAGGTCACCAGGACATTTGGTGTTCTTTGGTCAGGCACTTGATCTTGATTAGGGTACAATGACATTCAGCATATCCCCAAACCTAGAAAGCTGCACTATGATTCTCCTGTTGAGAGTTTCAAGGGGCTTCACACAGTATTTTCACTTTCTTTCTTTTAAAAAAATATTTTATTGATTTTTTACAGAGGAAGGGAGAGGGATAGAAAGTTAGAAACATCCATGAGAGAGAAACATCGATCAGCTGCCTCCTGCACACTTCCTACTGGGTATGTGCCTGCCTGCAACCAAGGTACATGCCCTGGATCAAAATCGGACCTGGGACCCTTGAGTCCACATGCCAACGCTCTATCCACTGAGCCAAACTGGTTAGGGCAGTATTTTCACTTTCTATAGATACCTCCAGCATCATTGAATCTGCTGTATGATAAGGCTCAATTGATAACAGGATGTACAAGCCATGACCTGCTTCAGAGTCCTTTCTTATTCTGGGACCCACTCAAAGTTAGCAGCCTAACAGGTTAGTCTTTAAATGAGTTAGAATAGCAGACCCAAATAGTATATGCTGCTTCCAGAATCCAGCAATGCCATTGATAACTAATTTTATGTATCAACTTGGCTAGGACAAAGTACCCCCATATTTCATCTAACATTATTCTAGACCAGTGGTTGGCAAACTCATTAGTCAACAGAGAAGCAAACTGTGGCTGGCGAACTGCAGTTTGCTGACCACTGGTCTAGATGTTTCTGTGAAGGTATTTTTTTGAAGAGGAGATTAACATTGAACACAGCAGACTTTGGGAAAAGCAGATTATCCTCCGTAATGTAGTGAACCTCAGTTGAAGGCCTTAATAGAGAAACTTTGACCTCCTCAGATGAATAGGGAATTCTGCCAGCAGATTGCCTTAGGATTTAAACTGCAACACTGACTCTTCCCAGGGTTCCCAGCCTGCCTGCCCACCCATAAGATTTTGGATTTGCCTCCACAACCATTTGAATTAAGAAATCAGTAATTTATGAAAACAAACAAACAAACAAACAAATAAATAAAATCTCTCAATACATGTATATCCTATTAGTTCTATTTCTCTGGAGAATGCTGACTAATAGAGGTGCCTTTTTCTTAGTGGTAGGGGCTGCAAATTGCAGCAATTAGGCCTTCACTAGGGGATATACATGATAAGACCAGAGAGGAACTGCAAAGTGAGAAAATAAAAGGTACAAGGCTGGAACCTGAGAAACATCACCAAAAAAATGATAGAAAGAGAAAATAAAGTCACAAAGAGACTGAGAAGGAGCTTTAGGCTAGAGAGAAGGAAAAGACAAGAGAGTGGGCAGAAAGAGCCCTGTGGGTGTGGTCATTGAAGTCAAGGAAACCAAAGCACGTCAAGAAGTCATTAGTGGTGTCATATGACAGAAAGGTTCTGCCAGATAGACTGAGCAGCTGCACTGCAGTTAGCAGCAGGGACATCACTGACTTCCACTAGAGGACCCGTGCATGAAAATTGTGCAGTGGGGGTGGGAGAGTGGTCCCACAGCCTGGCCTGTGTCCTTGGGGGAGGTGGGGTGCTCTCCAGCCGGCCCCGCTCCCCAACACCACTGCCGCCACCAGTGGCCTCCCTCTCAGAGGGCAGACACTCAACACAGGAGCGGCCCCCAACCTCCTGTGTTGAGTATCTTCCCCCTGGTGGTCAGTGTGTGTCATATTGACCAGGCCGATTGGTTGATTTACATATACTGTATAGGGTTTTATTATATGGGAGTATGAGGAGTGTTTCAGAATCAAGCTGTGGATGCAGAGGCAGGTTCCAGTAGAATGAGGAGTGAGTGAATGGGGTGTGTGAATAAACAGCCAAATGAGTGCTTCTTACTTAACCAATCAACTGACCAACCCAATACCTGGCTTGGCAGGAGAGGGGGTAAATGGGGTGGTCTGGAGTTTGAACAAACTTTCCCCCCTCTCCTTTAAGTGGAGGGGGCCCTAAATGCACTAATTGGCTGCTAGAGAAGAAAGGTTGAAGATAGATACAGAAAGGGCATTGCTGATGGAGTGAGGTCCCCAGGGAGGCTGGGAGGGCTGACATTCACAGCTCTGTGTCATGAGAGCTGGCATCCAAAGGAATTATTCTACAGCCTTCACAGAATCTCATGATTTGTAATGGAGCTTGCAATCTGTTTACCTTTTCTCATAAACATTAAATTTCCAAAACAATATATGGAAATACCAAGAGATGGCTTTTAAAAATTGTTGGCCCTGTTCAAAGAAAATTGGTAAATTGGAGACACAGTCAGAAGTAAATGGAACGAAGCCTGGGAAAGATTAATTATATGATTGTCTTATTATGGGGAGAAAAATAAGGGCAAGGACTGGGTGGGATCTAAGAGTTATCATTTGTTGTTGAATATGAGCCAACAAATAGCAGTGTGGTTTAAAAAGCAAGCACCATTCTGGAGGACAAGCATTTTAAAATGCACGCCTTATGTTCAAATACCGAACATGATTCCATGCATGTTGCAAGTATTGCTGACTTGTTTGATTTGTTGCTACTGATCTGCCTTCACCAGGTCTCATGAGCTAATCTTAAAGACAGAAGAAATTAGGTGTTAAAAAACACCTAAAATTTTTGCATGTTCCTTCATTTGGTATTTGCATTCATAACTACAAGAAAAATATGAACAGATTTTTTAAAATGGAAAAAATTAAATGTAACTTGCTTATCTCTAAATGTGAGTCTATAGATGATTTTATATATGTGTGTGCATATATATATATATAATTTTACTTTCTCCCATTTATTTTTATTTGCCAATTAGCATCCATTTAAAAATGTGCCCAAGCTTGAGGTTAGAACATAGTTACACCACAGTGAGGGATAGTAAACATTTAAACACTGAAGTAGCTTGTAGAGGAAGGATGTTGAGTTAATGTATAAGGTTTTTAGAGATAAGAATGCTTTCTACCTAGCTAGTGGAGGGTAAAAGTGGTTTGGCCTGAGGTGAGAGAAAAGATGTCAACTCTCCCTTTTTATAATGCTGTACAAGCAGGTTATAAACTAGCCTGTTGATATGTGGGGGGAGTCTGTTACAGTGGAAGAAGGCTGGATTTTGGAGTTTCAGATTCAGCTCTCCCACTTACTAGCCATTTGGCCTAGGCAAGTAACTTGATTTTCTGACCCTGTTTTCTCAGTGGTAGATGGACATAATTACATCTCACTTGATTGTTGTTAGAATTAGCAATTATATACAATCTATGAATAGCTATTATGGTAGTCATTATTCAGATATAATGTGGGTTTAATAATGTCTTGTTTAATATTTATATTGAGTAAGAACTGGTAATACTATTATTAAAATATTGAAAAATACATGATCTCATTTAATTCACACTAACCCTTAGAGCTAAGTCCTCTTATCCTCAGTTAATCAGAGTGGAAACTGAAGCTCTGAGAAGTGAAGTGACTTTTCCAAAGTCACAGCCAGAAAGGAGCAGAGCTGGGGAGCAAAGCCAGATTCTGTGATTGCAAATTAGTATTTAACAGAATCCTTGTAAGAAGAGTATAAAATCATGGAATCAAGAATCAAAGAGGCTATAAAGGTTGTTTCTTCCAATTGCTAAGTTTACTAGGTCAAAACGTACATGTTTCAATACTTAATTATTTCTATTAGAAAAGTTTACAAGATGCTGGCTGGCAGCTGATTTAATTTAGTGTTATACATCAGCTAATGACAAAAAAGATATCATGAGTAAGTGAAACCTATATAAATAAAAACTCACATTTTAATTGTTTGTATACCTAAGGTTTATACCTTGGGAGTAAAACAGTTCTGGGTTCAGGTGCTGTTTTTAAAAAATATATATTTTATTGATTTTTTACAGAGAAGAAGGGTGAGAGATAGTTAGAAACATCAATGAGAGGGAAATATTGATTAGCTGCCTCCTGAACGCCCCCACTGGGGATGTGCCTGCAACCAAGGTACATGCCTTTGACTGGAATAGAACCTAGGACCCCTCAGTTTGCAGGCTGATGTTCTATCCACTGAGCCAAACCGGCTGGGGCTCAGGTGCTAGTGTTTGAGCTCTGTGTCCTTGAGCTAGTAACTTTTTCAGTGTGAGTATAGAACTAGACTATAGGGTTATTTTGACAATTGTGTAAGCTAATGGGCATTCAACAGCCACACAGCATAAGTGCACTATAAATTTTGCTGTTTTCAATCTCATTAAATTCACCAGTTTTCAATCATTGAACAGCCTTTGAAGATGGGAGATATGGAGATGGTTCCAATAATATTAAGTTTGCCACAAAGTAACTTTACCTCCTTACCTGTTCCTGACCAGATTTCTCTTGAAAGGCCCCAATGATGTTTTAGGATTGTATGGATAAAATGGAAACTCCTCTCTACAGAAATGAGACTAATACTTCTTGCAGCTATTTAGAAGTAGAATCTTTTACTGCAAACAATTTATCACCCCAAAACCCACAAAGATTACATGGAGTCATAAATTCATTGAGTGATTTTTCTGCTCCAGGTGGTACTGATTGGGGTTACTTGGTGGTATTTAGCTTGTGGTGTGTATGGACTGGGGTACTGGAAGCCTTCATTCATATATTGGGCACCTTGGTGAGGGCTGCTGGAAGTCTATGCCCAGCTGGGTCTCTTGTCCTCCCCCTGTAGTAATCTCAGGGCCTCTCCACATGGTCTCTCCAGCAGGGTAGTTAGACTTCTCAAATGGTAGCTCAGGATTCAAGATCAACTGTTCCAAGCCTGGGCCCAGAACTTGGCAGTGTTACTTGTGGCATATTTTATTGGAAATAGCAGCCACAGAGCCCTCCCAGATTCAAGAGGAGGAAACACAGATCCCACCACTTTGTGCAAAGAATGGCAAATAATTTGTCCTCACTCTTAGGCTGTGATGAAAGCACTTAAATGTCATATGCATAAAGAGACTACAAGTGAATGGGGACACAGTGCAGACCTCTAATAAGCAGCTTTTGTTAGAATGGCGGATATATTGTTAGATCTGCAACTGCAGTTATTTCTTTCCCCCTCCATTATTTGGGGGACCTGGAATCTTCTTCCCTTTACTTTCAGATCTGTGAATTATTTATATTATACTTGCATCTCTGCCATCCTGGTGGTGCAGGAGATGTAATATGTTACTCACACATTACTCACCACTTCTGGGAAGTCTTCCCTGAACAAAACAGGAATAGCCAGCTTTCTATTTGCTAGAGAGATGTGTACTGTGTGTCTTTAAAACATTTCCAAAATTCAGGGAAAAGAGGAATGTTAAACACTAAAAGTCAGTCTCCAGTAAATTGCCCTTTGGTAGATTACAAAAAAAAAAAAAAAGGAGAAAGAAAGAGGAGGTCTAAGATGGCAGTGGCCTAAGAGGCTTAATTATTAATGAACATAAAGGGAGAAATCTACAGTATGTAATAATTGTAGAAGGCTTTAATATCCCACTCACATCAACGAATAGATCATCTAGACAGAAAATTAATAAGAAAATAATGGCCTTAATTGTCACATTAGATTTGATTGATTTAATTGACATTTAGAGAACATTTTGTCCCAAAACTGCAGAATACATATATTATTTAATTTTTGAGAAATCACTTGCTGGTCTGATGGGGGTTCCTTGGTAGGTAACTTTCTGTCTCTCTCTGGCCGCTTTTAAGATTCTTACTTTGTCATTGGTGTTTGCCAATTTAATTATAATGTGCCTTGGTGTTGGTTTAATTTAATTTTTAAAAAATGTTTTTATTGATTTCAGAGAGGAGAAGAGAGGGAGAGATAGAAACATCAATGATGATGGAGAATCATTGATTGGCTGCCTTCTGTATGTCCCCCCCACCCCTCTCGGGATGTGCCCGTAATGGGCATGTGCCCTGACCAGAAATTGAATTTTGACCTCCTATTCCATAGGTCTATGCTCAACCACTGAGCCACATCAGCCGGGAGGCAGTAAACCTCTTTGACATTGCTCTAAGCAATATGTTTTTGGATATGTTTCCTCAGGCCAGCAAATGAAAAAATAAATGGGACTACATCAAACTAAAAAATTTTGCACAGAGAAGGAAACCATCAACAAAACCAAAAAATAGCTTACCAGTTGAGAGAAGATATTCACCAATGATACATCCAGTAAGGGGTTAATACCCAAAATATGTAAGGTATTCATACAATTTAATGCTGAAAAACAAACAATTCAATTAAAAATGGGCAGAGGACCTGAATAGCCATTTTTCCAAAGAGGACACAGATGGCCCACAGATATATAAAAAGATGCTGACCATCACTAATCATCAAGGAAATGCAAATTAAAACTACATTGAGATATCACCTCACATCCATCAGAATGGCCATCCACAATATATCAACTAATAGCAAGTGTTGGTGAGGCCGTGGAGAAAAGAAAACCCTCATACACTGTTGGTGAGATTATAAGCTGGTACAGTCACTATGGAAAAAAGTATGAATATTTCTCAAAAAATTAAAAATAGAGCTACCATACCATCTAGCAATATCACTTTTGATATTTATTCAAAGAAAACAAAACCACTAATTTGAAAATATATATGTACCCCTATATTCATTGCACCATTATTAGATATCCATCAATAGGTGGATGGATAAAGATATGCTATTAATTTAATTTTTTTAAATGTTTTTATTAATTTCAGAGAGGGGGAATTACCAATGGAATATTATTCAAGAATAAAAAGAAAAAAAAATGCCGAGACCAGTTTGGCTCAGTGGATAGAGCCAAACTGCGGACTGAAAGGTCCCAGGTTTGATTCCGATCAGGGGCATGTATCCTGATTGCGGGCACATCCCCAGTGGGGGGTGTGCAGGAGGCGACTGATCGATGTCTCTCTCTCATCGATGGTTCTGGCTCTCTATCCCTTTCCCTTCCTCTCTGTAAAAAAATCAATAAAATATATAAAAAAAAAAGAATAAAAAGAATGAAATCTTGCCATTTGGATAATATGGATGGACCTAGAGTATTATGCTAAATGAAGTAAGTCAGACACAGAAACAAATATTGTTATTTCACTCATATGTGGACTCTAAAAAAGCAAAACAAATGAATAAATAAAACAAAACAGAAACAGACGCATAGATGTAGAGAACAAGCTGATGGTTGCCAAAGATGAGGGCCATGGTGGGGTTAAGGGAGGCTTAAAAAATAAGAGGACTTGAATAAAAGAGAAGAGAGAGGAGAAGGAAGGGAGAGGGACAGACAGAGACAGAGACACTAGCAATCTTTAGGTAATAGAATTACACTTTGTAGTTCCAAAAAAATTTTATTTCTCGGTTGTTACAACTAGAGGTACCTCAAATGCTCGGAGTGCTAATCCTTTTTAGCAAGTTAGTTGCTGGTTCCAGTAACACTGGAGAGTAGTGAGCAGCAACCAAGGTTAATTACATAATATGTTAATTATATATGTTAATTATAGTCATTGCTATTATATAAAACTTAAAGGGTATGTCTTAATTCCTAATAGGGCTTACCTTGCATGATAATTCTAGCAAATCTTTTTGATGTGAATAAATAGATCACTTCCCTTTCAGAAGTCCAAGTTCAATCACTCAGGAAAGCTGAAATAGCTGATAAATATTCTTCTTTGTTTCAAATAATGGAACAGAAAAATAAGTGATCTTTGACTATAGAAATAGTATACTTAGGGTAAACATGTCCCTAAACTCCACTTAATGTACCTACATATTACTGTCTCTAAAGTATCACTGTAGTTTTACTGAAGTCAGGAAAATGATAGAAAGTTTTATTCTAACCTAAAACCTGGGTTAGTGCTAACCAGAGAAAATAAAGATGTTTGTAAGCTAATCAAGAGTCCTTAAACTATAGAAATGATACATTGCCCTTTTTGTATTAAGAGACTAATGGCATCGCTCTTCCATAAAGCTGTGTCCTCTGTCACAGGCTCAGGAGACAGCAGTGGTTTAGAGATAAATTGCTTTGAGGGTATTGGAACCGCTGAGGTGCTGAGTAAACCCTACTGAGAAAGGAAAAAGAGGACGCTTCTGGAGTTAAAATAAGACCGAATGTATGTTTGGAGAACAGTGGATGAAGACTATCGGAATTCTCAACATCTCAAGCTACCACAATCTGTTCAGTTTTCATCTGTAATTTGGAGATGCGCTAGAAAGCTAAGACACTATAAGAATACAACTGTACACTTTTAGCCAGTCCATATTACAGGAAATTCTCTGTTGGTGTAGAAATTGCTCTGGTGTTCGTCCCTTAAGGACTTGCTCCTGTTCCCTCTTTGTCAGGATGCAAGGGGAGGTGTCAGTGAGTGATGAGTCTTGGTTTTATGTATCTCTTATTCACACTCTCACAGAATTGGAATCATTTCGAGATCTCATAACTTTTGAGGAGACCTTGCAGTATTTTGCATATGTTCTGGGCAGTGCCTGGGATTCTTCTGCGAGAGATCGATAAGCAATAAGTGATGATGAGTAACACATCTTTGCCAGAGGACCAGGAAGGTCGCTGCCTCCCTTTCAGCAAAGAGCAAACTTATTAGCAGGGACTCTGGCCAACTTTTCCTCTACGTTGCAGCTTCTAGTTTTTTTTTTTTTTTTTAACTCTGGCTTGAAGAAAGCCCACCAGCTAGCAGCTTCATAATATTTGCACACAATTTATTTGGGTCGGTTTTTATTTTTTCTCTCCGTTTGAAGCTAGGGTGGGCTGAATGCTAATTCAAGGAGCAAGACGGAGGAACGAAAGGATTTCGTTTTGATTTCTGGAGAGGAATCTGGGAGGGGCAGGGTGAAGTCGAGTACCATTTGCTTAAGGTTACAAAAAATAAAAAGTCACCTAGAAGTGGAGGTTCCCGTAAGATGAAACCAGCTTTGGGGGAAGGAGAGAGATCAGAGAAAGAGCGAAAGAGAGAAAGAGAAGAGGGGGAGGGTAAGGAGGTAGGAAAGGAAAGAGCGAGAGAGCGGGGGTGGGGGGGAGAAGGGCTCAGGAAGGAAGGAAGTGCCGCCGAGCCTCCAGCCCCGAACTCCCACCACCCCCGCCCCTCCCTGCTGCGGAACGTTATCTCGGGGCGGGGGACAACCCCGGAATCCCGAGCAGCCCCACGCGGGGGCTTCGCAGAGCGCGCGGAGGCCGAGGCGGCGGTCGCCTGTCCCTTTAAGGGGCCGGTCTACGGGCACCGCCAGCCCAGACGCCCGGACGTGCCGGGGCCGCCCCGCCCCGTGCCGGGCGGCGCGACGGCACCTGAGCAACTGCGGTGGCGGCACCTCGGAGCTGGCGATCGGGCTGTCGTGCCGGCGCCGCCGCGTCTTCCCGGTCTCCTTACCCCGGCGCGCAGGGTAAGGGCGAGCAGGCGCCGTCGGGTCGGGGCGCCGGCCGCGGGCACCCACCGCGGGGACCCACCGCGGGGTGGGGGCGGCGCCGGCCGCGGGACCCCGGGAGGGAGGGCCGCACCGGTTGGGGGGCGCGGCCGCGGGGCCCGAGCACGGCCCGCCGTCCGCCGGGTAGGCCTCGGGCGCCGGGTCCCACCGCCGGGCTCCATCTCGGGCCGGGCCTTGGAGGCGGCGGGCTCCCCGGGCGGCGCGGCCTCACGGGCAGCTCACGCACGGCCCGACCCCGGCTCTGCCGCGGCGCCGGCGAGCGCGGCCGAGGTCTCCCCCGAGGACGTCTCTCGAGGGCGAGGTCGGCGGGAGAGGGCCCTGGGGTGACGGAGGCGCCTATTTTTAGCCGGGCCGGCGGGCCCCCGGGAGGGAAGGCGGATTACCGCCTCCGGGCCGCTGGACGGAGGGAGCGCGTCCCCGGCGTGTCCCTGGGCCGGATGGGCCACGCGTGCGCCATGCTGGAATTCCAGCCTCGCCTCCCGGACGCCGAGCGACCGGCCCTCGCCCCTCCCCGGCCCCTTCCCACCGCCCTGTGCGCGGCCCCGTTAGGGTGGGGGGGGGCGGTTGGGGATGGGAAAGCTCCGTGAGGGGAAGAGTTTGGGAGAAAAAATAAAAATAAAAATCTGTGGGTCGCCCTCGAGACCAGGGAAGTTATCCTTTCCTCTCCCGGAGGGGTGTGTCTTCCTTACGGCTCCCCCTCCCCCTCCCGTTCCCAACAATGAGATTTCTGGCGTTGGGGATCTGGGCGGAAAACCCGGCGGCTGGCAGCCGAGGAAAGCCTCCCGGTAATCGGACACCCGGTGTGGGCTGTGCCGCCCGGCGCGGCGGTCGTGGAGGAGCCTGCGGGCCCCGGCGCCCGGCGGCCCCTGACGCGGGGAGCGGCCTCCCCACCTCGTCCCGCGGCGCCCAGGCTCGGACCCAGGCCGGGCCGCTTGATCTGAGCCATCGCTTCTGGGAGGAGAGAGAGAGGGTCTGGACTCGTAGCTGGTGGGCCTGCCCTCGCAAAGAACTCCCTAGCAGGTATTTGAATAAGCGCCGCTTTAAAAGCTGCAGCTGAAGGTAGCTGGTTCAGAGTTGTGGCGGGTGTGTTTAGGATGCTTTGGAAAAATGTAGGCGCCCCTCGCCTGCCAGAGGTGAACCCCCCGGGGATGAGCTACACACCGCGCCGGGTAGGGACTGACCTGGAGCGCGAGTTCTTGCTAATAATGAGAGAGAGCACTCGTCCTCCCTTCCTCACCTAGCGGGCACTTGGCAACCCTGTCCTCCGTCTGGCTGCAGCCGTTCTGCTGAGGAGACCGGAATGATCCTCCCAAGAATAACCCTGGAGTATGAACCAAGTGCTTTTGACCAAGATTGGCTCATCGAATCTGTGTCTCTGGTCTACAGGCTTTGCTATAGATTTTCATCTTGTGTTCTCTGGCAAAAAGAGGCTCTCCCCCACCCCCTTTTGTTCAAGGATTTAGCAAGAGATAGCGGGGTTTGCTGTTTGTAGGGTCTAAGAGCAATTCATTAGCTCCCCTCCCCCAACACTAACTTAGAAATGTCTCTTCTAATTTTGCAGCATCAGCAATTATCACGGTACTCCAGTAGGGGAGCTTAGGAAATGAGGTGTTCTATTTACTTTAACTTTTTGAGACTTACTCTGAAACTTCAAACATAACAAAGCTTAGTGAAAAAATTTCTTAAATATATTAAGCACTTGGAAAGTATAAAGGCTATTCAGTATTATTAACCCTGATGACTCAGGGTCAACATTATGAAGAGCCATTAATACATGGTTTTGTTTTTAATTTAATTTTTTTCTATATCCTCCTTTAATATCAGTAGCCTTTTCTGCTTGGTAGGTTTTCTCCGGTCTTTCACCCCAAACCTCCCTTCTGATTTTAATAAGGAGGACATTTTAATAATTAGATGGTAAATAACAGTCTGTGGCTTTTCTAAAGGACTTTAAGGATTTTTTTTTTGAGACTTCTAAAGGACCTGTGTTTTAGAATTGTTACTATCACTAAGTTCTTAACTTAAATTTTATTTGAAACATGGAAGATATATTTTTAAATATACGTATTGACTTTAGGGAGAGAGAGGAAGGGTTAGGGCTAGAGAGGTAGACTTGAAACATCAATGAGAGAGAAACATGGATTGGCTTCCTCCTGCACTTGTATCCTGACTGGATTTTAAACGGGGACCTCCTGGTTCATGTGTTGACACTCAACCACTGAGCCACACTGGCCAGCCTAATTGGTTTGATGTTAAAAAGATGAGGCAAAATATAATTTTAGCACTAAGAATACTTTACTTAGTAGAGATTTCAATGGGAAATACAGTGGTACCTTGAGATATGAGTTTAATTCGTTCCGTAACCTTGAGGCGTGGGAAACTATGAGACGCTCGAGTCGAGGTAAACTGGTGGGTTGTGTGCAGCCGGCCCATCCTCGTGATTACTTGTATCTCAACTGTTGCTTGTATTTCAAAGCAAAAACGCTCGCTCCATGGCTTGTATCTCAAAAATCTCGTATGTTAGGGCACTCATATATCGAGGTACCACTGTATAGTGTTCTTAGAAGATGTGTGAGAAATGTTCAACTCTTTTATTTTTTAAATAATATATTTTATTGATTTTAGAGAGGAGAGGGAGATAGAAACATCAATAATGAGAGAAATTCATTGATTGGCTGCCTCCTGCACGCCCCCTACTGGGGATGGAGCTTCCAACCCTGACATGTGCCCTTGGCCAGAATCAAACCTGGGACTCCTCAGTCCCCAGGCTGATGCTCTATCCATTGAGCCAAACCAGCTGGGTTCAACTCTTTTTTAAAGATAAAATTAGTATTTTACATAGCATCTTAACTACTATGGGCTGATTAAGAACACTTAAATCTGGTCTCAGCAAAATGATTTGTACACTAATCATTCAGGGCATTGCTTTTTTTTTGGTTTCTCTTCTACTAATTGCTTTGCTCATACTGAATGATTCCTCTTTTCTTGAGATTGAAATGTTTAGTCCTTGGTTCAATTTTTTTTTTAAATATTTCCTTGGTGATCTCATCCCATGTCATAGTTTTAAATATAGTGGTACCTCGAGATACGAGTGCCCTAACATACGAGATTTTTGAGATACGAGCCATCGAGCAAGCGATTTTTTTGCTTTGAAATACGAGCAACATTTGAGATACGAGTAATAGCACGGATTGGCCGGCTACACACGACCCACCAGTTTACCTCGACTTGAGCGTTTCATAGTTTCCCACGCCTCAGTCAGTGTGCTTGTTTGCCTCATTGTCGAAGCATCTTTTGTGCATTTACATACTTTATCACATTTCTTTTTATAACCATGGGTCCGAAGAAAGTGAGTGGAAAGGTCAGTGCTCAGAAGAGGATGATGTCTATTGAATTAAAGCGTGAAATCATAGAAAAACATGAGCAAGGTGTGCGAGTGGCTGACTTGGCGAGGCAGTACGGGCGTAGTACTTCAACGATATGCACTGTGCTTAAACAGAAGGAATCGATAAAGGGTATAACGCCAGCTAAGGGCGTTACAATAATTTCTAAGCTCCATAGCTCTCTCCATGAAAAGATGGAGAATCTACTGATCATGTGGGTGACGGAGAAGCAGCTTAAAGGAGATACATTAACACAGGGCATCATATGCGAGAAGGCGCGAGCGATTTACGGTGATTTGCTGGAGCAGACCCCACACACTTCCACGGACGAAACATCGAAAGACTCATTTAAAGCCAGTAGAGGCTGGTTTGATAACTTCAGGAAAAGGTCCGGCATTCACTTCATCGTCAGGCATGGTGAGGCAGCAAGTTCGGATGTGAAGGCAGCTGAGGATTACCTCTAAACTTTTTCCGAACTGATAGAAGCCAAAGGATATATCCCCCAGCAAGTCTTCAACAGGGCTTTTCTGGAAGAAGATGCCAAATAGGACTTATATAACGGCAGAGGAGTAGGCGATGCCAGGCCACAGACCCATGAAGGATAGGCTAACTCTCGCACTGTGCGCCAATGCGAGTGGCGACTGCAAGATCAAGCCTCTGCTCGTATATCATTCGGAAAACCCCAGAGTCTTTAAGTCACATAAGATTTTAAAAGATAAACTGCAAGTTATGTGGAGGGCAAACCCGAAGGCATGGGTTACCAGGCAGTTCTTTGAGGAATGGGTAAACCTGGTTTTCGGCCCTTCTGTTAAGAAATATCTACAGGAAAACAACCTAACCATGCAAGCCCTTTTCGTCCTCGACAATGCTTCTGCTCACCCACTGAACCTCAAAGATGAACTCCTCAAAGAGTTCAAGTTTATAAAGGTTGTCTACCTACCTCCCAACACCACTCCTATCCTGCAGCCCATGGATCAGGAGGTGATTTCTAATTTTAAAAAGCTGTACATCAAGCACCTGTTCTGGCGCTGCTTTGAGGTGACGGAGAACACAAACCTCACCCTTCGAGAGTTCTGGAAGAACCACTTTAACATCGTGACATGCCTCAGAATTATTGATCAGGCCTGGCTGGGTGTTACAACGAGGACTTTGACCTCTGCATGGAAGAAGCTGTGGCCTGAGGCTGTAGCCGAAAGGACCTTTGAAGGATTCGAACCCAAGGTGCCAGTGGAGGAGGAGATAGTGTCTCTGGGAAAATCCATGGGCCTGGAGGTGGATGAGAGAGACATGAATGTGCTCGTCGAGGAGCACTCTCTGGAACTCACCACGGAGGAGTTATAAGAGTTGCAGTCTCAGCAACATGTGGAGGTTCTCCAAGAAATTGGTTTCGAGGAGGAGCCAGAGGTGGAAGAGATCTCTACAAGTGAGATAAAGGAGATCTTAGGAATATGGGAGAGGGTGTCACACTTCGTGGAAAAGAAACACCCCAAAAAAGTTGATAATGGCCGTGCATCGGAGCTGTTCAATGAACTTGCCTCACCCATTTCAGAAACATTCTGAAAGGGAGGAAGAGGCAAACCTTGTTGGACACGTTTTTTTTGAAATTGGCCAAAAATGCAAAGACCAGTAGCAATTAAGTTCAGTGAAGATTAGTTAAGTTACATTCAGTTTAAGGATAAAGTGTAGCATTAATAGTGTAATGAGTAGGTAAATACACTTTATAAAACCAGTTTATTCCTTTACATTCTCTTTTATTATGTTTTTATACAATACTTGTCATTTATAAATACATTTTTCTTATTAAGAAACACGTAACAAGAACAACTGGGGTGGCATTTTGGGGGCTGGAACGGATTAACGGCATTTCAATTTATTTCAATGGGGAAATTTGCTTTGAGATATAAGCAGCTTGATATATGAGCAAGATTATGGAACGAATTAAACTCGTATCTCGAGGTACCGCTGTACCTATATGCTAATGGCTGCCATATTTATGTCTCTAATTCAGACTTCCCTCCTGCACTCCAGACAACCTGTTCCACATTTTAACCTTGGATGTTAAGTATAGTAAACCTCTTGATTTTGTGGACCTCAATATAAAGGACTTTGGATTTTTCACACAAAATTTCTGATTCCTATGTGATATGTGAAAATTAATACACAGTTAATTTTTAAGTGCTTTTAACCAAGATTTGCTCATTAAATTAACAGGTGTTTTTTTGTTATTAATTCAGTTCTTTTAAACAAATTTTAGTGAATAGGCCATATGTTGGAAAAAACAGTATAATAATTTCACCAACACAAATATTACATATCTACAACTATAGTGTGAATATTTAAATTCAAGAATCACTGCTTATAAACAATGATGGGTAATTATTAGCACGTTTTCACACCGCATAGTCCATGCTAATTGGTTCTGTTGTCTCGTGGCATGACTTTCTGAAGCAGTTTTAACCAATTTTTCCTTCTGTGCTAAGTCACACCACAGCCATGTACTCTCGGTGACTGGTGAATGCACCACTTCCTAGACCTATTCATTATACATTTAAAATTAAGTAATAAGTATAGAAAACTTTTCTGTGAAATTAAAATTTCATATATACTTAATTTTAATTACACAAATGTGTCACATAAGTAAAAACAGGTAAATAACTAATTTACCAATTTTTTAACATATCCATTCGGAAAACCTAATGTACTTCTGGCTTTAACAGACACCCCTTGCCTGAATTAGTCCTTTATATTGAAGTTTTACTGTAGTCAACTTAAACTAAACTTCCATTTTCTTTTTTAAACTCGCCTCAGGTGCAGTCTGATTTATCTCATTTGATGCTGTTTCATCCAACATTCAGGCAAAAACCCTGTTGAAGTATCCCTGACTTATCTCTTTCACACTTGGCATTCTGACTCTGTCTCATTTTGAAAATGTATTCAGAATTAAATCACTTCTTATCTCCTCCATGCTCACTAAGGTGGTCCAAGCCATTTTTATCTCTTGCCTAGATTACTGCAGTTACTCTTCCAACTGCTCTCCCTGCTTCTACCTACCTTAGCTCCTTCTAATCTTTTTCAATATAGTAATCAGATCATATTACTTCTCTTCAAAACCCTCTAGTGCCTTTCCATATGTAGAGTGAAAGATGAAGTCTATATGGCCTACAAGGCCTTCCAAAAGTTGGGCACTCCTATTTTCCCCATTACCCCTTACTTGTCTTAATTTAGCTGCTACTCTTCCTCCTACTTGTCTCATTCCAGACCAACTAACTGTCTTAGGGCCTTTACACTGACTGCTTCCCCTCCTTGGATCATTTTTTCCCCCTAAGATATTTGCATGACTGACTCTCATGTCTCCTTCAAATCTTTGCTTTTCAAATGATCTCTCTTACTTTACTATTTTATTTAAAGCTTCATTCCCCTACTTATGACCAATATTTTGCTCTTTTTTTCTCCATAGCACTTGCCACTTTCCAACAAACTATATAAGTTCTATTTGATTGCATTTATTGTTTTTCTCTGCGCCCGAACACATACTATAATATAATGTAACCTCTATGAGGGCTGGACTTTTTGTCTGTTTTGTTTATTGAGTGTTTAGGGCCGTGCTTGGCACATAGCATGTGCTCAATAAAGATTTGTTAATGACGAATGAAATCCTTACCCTGAAATTCCTTACTGTGATGGATACCTCATTCTTGGACACATGTAGTTTTCAGTTTGCTGTGTAGCTGCCATTTGAGGTTTGCCTGTGCCTCGGGCCGGCCCTGGGTGGCTGGGCCGCTGAGGGGACTGGGGGGACTCTGGAGGCAGGCACACGGAGTGGCCGGACCCACCTGGGGGTGGACCCAGCTGTGCTGCAAGTCTGCTGCCCTGATGGGGCTGAGGGGACTGGGTGCTGCTATCTTGTGGCTATGGGCGCCACCATCTTTGAGGGTGTGACAGTCAAGTAGCATATTCTTTCCTTATTGGCTGTGGGCACCACCATATTGTGATGGCGCAACAGTCAATTTGCATACACAATCTTTATTAGCTAGGACAGTGGTCAGCAAACCGTGGCTTGTGAGCCGCAGTTTGCTACTCTGTTGACTAATGAATTTGCTGACCACTGAGACAGGATATCCTAAAAGCGTTGTTGATGGATGATTTCTACTGTTGCTTTCTTTAAAGGGGAATGAAAATGTGAAACTTTCTAAGTTCAAAGTCAAGTCATTCTAGATCTTTCTACTTCTTCATCAAGGCCTTTCAAAAGATTTAATTTAGTTTACATAGCAATAACAGCCCTTGTCTTTATATTCTTGTATTTAATAAATTTATAAAAATAAATGATTACAGCCTGGTTGATGTGCTCAGTGGTTGATTGTCGACCCATGCATCAAGAGGTTGCTGGTTCAATTGATCAGGGCATGTACCTGGGCTCTTTCCTCAATATAGGATGTGCAAGAGGCAGCTCAGTGATGTTTCTCCTTCATTGATGTTTCTATATAGCTCCTTCTCCCTCTCTCTCTAAAATCAATAAAAATACACACAAAAATTAATAAATGACTATACAGGAGAATAGACTGCTAGCCAGAATTATTAGCTTTCTGTAGATACCAACCCATGTATTTCTGCCTAGGGGAGAAATATTTAATTCAGTGAGAGGTTCTTTAAAGAGGCTTCCATATTGAGTAGGCTTTATAGAAGCCATAAGATCCTAGCTGCCTGTCATTACTAGAGGAAAATGTACTTATCTATGTTTCTTTATTTTCACTCTGAGTAACATCTGTAATTAGTTATCAGGACTTACATGATTTTCATATATATCGTCTTTTAAGAGTCTTGATGTTTTTACATGCGCCCTGGAAAATGTGGGGCAATTATTATTTACTAGAGGCTCAATGAAATTCATGCAGGGGGGTGGTGTCCCTCAGCCCAGCTTGCACCCTCTCCAATCTGGGACCCCTTGAGGGTTGTCCGACTGCCCATTTAGGCCCGATCCTACTGTTTACGCACAATCCAGGACTGCTGGCTCCCAACTTCTCGCCTTCCTGCCTTCCTGATTGACCCTAACTGCTTCCGCCTGCCAACCTAGTCATCCCCTAACCACTACCCTGCCAGCCTGATTGATGCCAACTGCTCATCTGCCAGTCTGTTTGCCCCTAACTGCCCTCCCCTGCAGGCCTGGTCACCCCTACTGCCCTCCCCTGCAGGCCTGGTCACCACTAACTGCACTGCCCTGCAGGCCTCAGTCCCCCCCAACTGCCCTTCTGTGCAGGCCCAGTCGCCCCCAACTTCCCTCTGCCAGCCTGGTCACCCCTAACTGCTCTCCCTTGCAGGCTTGATTGCCCCCAACTGCCCTCCCTTGAAGGCTTGGTCTTTTCCAATTGCCCTCCCTTGCTGGTCTGATTGCCCATAACTGCGCTCCTGCTGGCCTGATCCCTCCCAACTACCCTCCCCTGCTGGCCATCTTGTATCCATATAGGGGCAGCCATCTTTGACCACATGTGGTGGCTATCTTGTGTATTGGAGTGACGGTCAATTTGCATATTACTATTTTATTAGATATTTTATTGCACACAAGTCATTTAAGTCAAGGAAACAGTCTGATTTGGTATAATAATCTGGAAGTCATTAGTTAGGAGACTTAAGTCTTATATCTTATTAAATCTAAGATTTTTATGCAAGTTTCTTACTGCTTAGTTCTTTAATTATAGAATGTATGATGTAGTGAAAAGAGCATAGGTGCCAAGGAGTCTGAAGAGCTTGGGTTTGGATTTGGCTTTGCTAATTATTGCCACTTAACATATGTGTGAACTTATCTATCTTATTTAACTGGCTTGAGGTTCATTTGCCTTGCTTATATTATCTTAGTAGTTGCTACATAAGTGATGAGTAACATTAGAGTGCTTATTTGCTGTAAGGTTCTGTAAATACTTTATGTACAGTATCATATTTAATTCTCTCAACCTTATGACATAGGAACTATTTGGTGGAATAAAGGTGATAGCAGTTTGTGAATGGGCTCAACTCTCTAAAAGAAGTAATGAACCACCTCTTTTTTTCCCATTAAAAGTGGAGTACTTTTAGTTATATCCATTGTATTGATAGTAGTTAATGCTACTTTATTTACACATATAGTAGTATTCATGAATATTGTACAATAAAAGTACTAGTAAAGTATTAACAGTGGATATTTGGGGGAAAAATGGATGTCTTTAAGTTTTTTTCCTCCTATTAGCATCTTTTCATATGATTAAAAAATGGAAGGATGTGTTACACTTGTTCTAATTACCACACATTTTTCTTCCACAGTGTATTTGAACTGTACCTGGCAAGGTAATCAAATATGTGACTTAAACAACTAACCTGATTAGATTTATAGATCAGGTTAGATCTGAAATACCACTTGAAAGAGCAGAGGTTTTGGGTATTTAATTTTTATAAGACTAATTTTTTTTTTCTTTTTCTTTTTAGGCTTTTAAGATCACATTAACAAAAGCATGATGGAGTTTTATGAGTCAACATATTTTATTGTTCTTATTCCTTCAGTAGTTATTACAGTAATTTTCCTCTTCTTCTGGCTTTTCATGAAAGAAACATTATATGATGAAGTTCTTGCAAAACAGAAGAGAGAACAAAAGCTTATTCCTACCAAAACAGATAAAAAGAAGGCAGAAAAGAAAAAGAATAAAAAGAAAGAAATCCAGAATGGGAACCTTCATGAATCCGATTCTGAGAGTTTACCCCGGGATTTTAAATTATCTGATGCCTTGGCTGTAGAAGATGAGCAGATTGTACCTGTTCCACTGAATGTGGTTGAAACTTCTAGTGTTGTTAGAGAAAGAAAAAAGAAGGAAAAGAAACACAAGCCTGTACTAGAAGAGCAGGTCACCAAAGAAAGTGATGTATCAAAGATTCCAAGCAAAAAAGTAGAACCTGTCCCAGTTACTAAACAGCCCACCCCCCCCTCTGAAGCAGCTGCCTCAAAGAAGAAACCAGGACAGAAGAAGTCTAAAAGTGGAACTGGTATTATAATCTATTTAACTTTATTGGATGATAATATTTGTTTTTAATAACTTCAGAGCTTGAAATTCATACCTAATAATGTATTAGGTATGCATACAAAATGTTAAATGCTGAGTCTGAAATGAAATCATTATCCTTTTTACTATGTGTTTGCTTCCATTAACATTAATTGCTGATAGAAATAATTGGTATTGATCATAAAACATTTAAAATAAACTTCACATTGCAAATATTGGAAAGACCTTTAATAGAAACATAAAATCGAACTGTCTTACTAACACCACAAGGGATCTGTAAGTACCAGCAGTTAGAAACTTATTTATTTCAACCAGTGCTGTCTTTTTAACAGTGTGGTAAGAATTAAAGATGAAAAGATAAACCAGATATCTCTTTTCACCCTTGATTGATTTTTGCAATCATTTAGTAGACATCTGTTTTATGGTAGGCATTATAC
Organism: Lasiurus cinereus; assembly: GCA_011751065.1. Taxonomy (NCBI): domain Eukaryota; kingdom Metazoa; phylum Chordata; class Mammalia; order Chiroptera; family Vespertilionidae; genus Lasiurus; species Lasiurus cinereus. Next base: position 27,892,056 of record JAAGEH010000076.1, on the reverse strand, counting down.
TAGATACTAGGACTATAGAGATGAATTGTGCATTTTCAAGGTATTTACATGCTAGTTGTAGATACAAACATCTATGTATATAAAAGCCTAAGCAACCATTTGACCATTCGACCACCAGGGGGCAGATGCTCAACACACAGGCATGGAAATATGGAACAGACTGATGAATCTCAGAAAGAAAGGGAGAAGGGGGAGGGCGGGAAGGGATTAACTAAAGATCTTATATGCATACTAGAGGCCCAGAGCATGGATTTGTGCACCAGTGGGATCCCTCGGCCTGGCCTGTGGGGATCAGGCCAAAACCGGCCTGGTGCATGGATTTGTGCACCGATGGGGTTCCTTGACCTGGATAGTCCAACATCCCCCAAGGGATCCCGGGTTGCGAGAGATACAGGCCAGGCTGAGGGACCCCACTGGTGTATGAATTCGTGCACTGGGCCTCTAGTAAATAATATAAAATAAAAAGTTATCTATAATGATCTATGTATATCTAAACCAGTGTAGGAGTTCAATATCGGCCTATTAGTTCATATAATGAGTGAAATTTATCTAAAAGGTTGAATAAATACTAGCTATTTTATTTGGGTGGCTGGGAAGGGGTGGAGATAGGGTATTACAAGAAGAGGGGAGAAGGACATATAAGCCAATAATAAAATGTGATTTATATAAGAGATATGTAAAGTATAGAAGAATAGAGGTCTAAACAAGTATTTATGGAGACTGAGGGAAAAAAGCTTTACAGAGGAAGTAGTGCCTCATTTGGGTCTTCCAGAGTGAATCATGTCACCAAGCAAATAGTGGGGCCTTATATTGGCAGAATATCATGTGTAAAGGCATAAAGGTATAAGAATACAGTGAATTGCCCTGGCCGGTGACCTAAATGGTTATATCGGCCCAAGTTGAGGGTTCGATTCCTTGTCAGGGGCTCATACCTGGGTTGCAGGTTCAATAATTGTCCCCAGTCAGGTGTGTGTGGGAGGCAATTGGGAGGCAACCAATTGATGTCTCTCTCTCACATTAATGTTTCCTTATCCTCCTCTCCCTCCCACTCCCTGCATCCCACTTTATGAAATCAATGAAAAAAAAAAAATCCTCACCAAAAAAAGAATGCAGTGTATTAAACTATGAAATATGAGGTATAGGGAGCGGTGGGAAACAGCTGAAAAGGTATGCAGTGATTAGTTCATGATGGTTTTTCTATACTGTGTTAAGGAGCTGGGATGTTATAGTTTAGCCATTGTTGAAGACTTTCAGGCAGATTAGGTTACACGGTCAGATTTATGTTTTAGAAAGACATCTTTGGCCAAACGTGGAATAGTATTTGATATAAGCAGAATGTATCAAAGAGATTGCTTTCCAAAGTTAAATTGAGGGACTCAGTTATAATAGTCACAGAAGAAATTGTAGATTAGGAATGGCTGAAAAATGGGATATAAAAGAAGGAACACGTGCTGGAATTCTTGATGAAATTAAAGAGCAGATGTAACAAACTAAGAAAGCTACAATGATAAGTTATTAGTGAAAGTTATATATCAGAACTTAAATTTGGGTGGTAAAGCATTCTATGAATTATTTATTAATAATTGCATCTTTTCTGATTATTTCCCTTTATTTTTAATATGATTTTTCATTTATTTTTAATAAAGATGATCAGGATAAAAAGATGGAAACTCCTACGGCACCTTCGAAAAAGCAAGAATCATTACCCCTCCACCAAGAGACTAAACAAGAAAGTGGATCAGGAAAGAAGAAAGTTTCATCAAAGAAGCAAAAGACAGAAAATGGTGAAATGTGTAGATACATATTTTATAAATACTAATTCTATAGCAGTACACTATGATAAGAACCCTAGAGACCTCATATACTCTTTAATTTCCAGCTGAATGTATACTATAATAGCTTTGATACTAATGCAAGTCCAGGGTTCTCTTTAGCCTTGTGGCTTTGTAGTACTTTGACAGATGGGCAGGGTATAAGTTTGTGATAAAGAAGTATTTATAGTTTAAATATTTTCTCATTCTTAACTAAGTTTTGAAAATAGTGTAAATGGCATACAAACTCAATAGAAGAAAAGGATTCCTGAAATATACTTTTTAATATCACTTAAGAATTATGCTTGACAACATTAGCTTGATCTGTCGTTACTTTATATTCCCAACTATTTCCTGAATATAATTTGCATGTATATATGGGAAGCATCCAATTAAAGGTGATGATACAATTTTTATATATTCAGAATTATCCAGGAGAAACTTAACTGAAATTTATGTAGTTTAAACAATGATTTTTAAGTAATGTTGGGTCGCGGTATCAACTAGTGCTACAAAATAGTAAAATTGTAAAAGGAAAAAATTAAAGTATTATTTACATTGAAATTACAACACATAGCAAGCAATCAGGTATAGAAAAATATTATGCAAAAATATTTCATAACATTAAATATTATGTTTTGAATAAAAGAACTATGCATACCCAGTTTTTTAAAAAACATAGGAATAGAGAGAGATTCCCATATAAATGTGGAAGTTGGTATCTCTGACCAACAGACACCACAATTGACTGTTCATACTCTTAGAATTCTTCCCATTAAAATTAGGTACAAAGTAAGGAGGCTTTCTTTCTCTACTTAAAATATGTATATATTGATTTTAGAGAGAGAGGGAGAGAGAAGCATTGATCAGTTGCCTCCTGCATGCTCCCTACTGGAGATTGAGCCTGCAACCTGGGCATGTGCCCTTGACCGGAATCAAACCCGGCTCTTCTCAGTCACTAGGCCGATGCTCTATCCACTGAGCCAAACCAACTGTGTCTCTTCCTCCACTTTTAATGTTGTTCTAAATGTTTTAACCAATGTAATAAGATGTGCCTTAGAAATTGGAGGCATACTTATTAGAATTGAGAAGATACCTGGAAAGAACAATGACTGATTTTTGTACTTAGCAAGTCAAAGGAACTCAATTAGGAATTATCACTTAACATTCAACGAAGAACCAACATAAAGAAAAATTTAAGTTTTTCTTGAGCACTAATTAAATGTAAATGGATTCTTAAAACAGAAGAAAAATGAGAACCAATTAAAATGTAAAGGATGTATAAGAAGAAATTTTCAGATACTATTAGAAAGAGATATGGTGTAAAGTTTTAGATGATTTAAATGTTTGCTGTACTATGAAATAATATTGAACTGGTATTGTGTTTTGACTTTTTAAATACTAAAAAAGGAATTTAAAGCCAAATTTAAGTAGTATTAGAGATTTGAAAATAACTGCATTTATCATTAAACTAAAATGTGCTCACATGATATTTAATTACTGCTGTAAAAAATACTAATGAAAATTTTTTTGAATTTAAATTTCAGTCTTGATAGATGAACCTCTTATTCATGCAACTACTTATATTCCTTTGATGGATAATGCAGACTCAAGTTCTGTGGTGAAGAGAGAGGTTATTGAGCTGATTAAACCTGACCAAGTAGAAGGAATCCAGAAAATGGGGGCTAAAAAACTGAGGGTGGAAACTGACAAAGGTAACATACAGAATGAGGCAATCTATTGTATTGAGAAACACATTTTTGAGTTCTGATGGAATTGAGTACATTTTCTCATAGAAACAATGAATCTCGAAAGACTAATAGAATACTGTAGTAAAGGATTTATTGGTAGTTTTGTATTCTAACCTCAGTTTTTGGACACGCTTTGATTTGCTATTTTGATGTCTGGTGATCTTTTCCTTTCTATAATTGTCTTATACAAGATTTCTATGATAATTCACAGCCACCTTTTATTTTTATTATTATTATTTTTACTTTATTGTTGAAAGTATTACAGATGTCCTCCTGTTTCCCCCCATTGACACTCTCCCCCATCCACTCCCATGTCTTACCCCCTGCCCCTCAGGCCTTCATCACACTTCTCTATGTTCATGGGTTGTACATATATGCATATAAATTCTTTGGTTAATTTCTTCTGTTTTTATTTTTTGGTTAATTTCTTAATAGTTTTAGGTTTACAGTCAAGTTGAGTGGAAAATACAGAGTTCTCACCTACCCCTTGACCTCACACATGCACACAGTGCCTGTTTAAACTTAATAATGTGGCTGAAATATTAAAAGCCCTGGGCTTTTTTGTGTCTAATGGGTGGCAGTTGCTTTTAGGAAGAGTAAGTTGATGCCTAATATGAGAACATTCGAGCAGTTGAGATGGGTGAGTCAGATGTCCGATACATGGATTTTTCTAAATGTCAGTATTTCTTGTATGTATTTGAAAAATCAGATTTCCTTTTAATATCCTCAATCTTATTTTCTCACCTGTAAAATTTAGTTTATATCTCACGAGTATTAAGGTTAAATGAGAATATTTGTGAACAAATCTAGTATAGACATTATCACATCCTAGAGACTTGAGTGATTTTTTTTGTTTTTAAAGTGAGGGCATATTGGCAGCTTAGTATTAAATTTTTGAATTTAAATTGTAGTCTTGGTGGATGAACCAAGTATTGTATAGTTTGAGCAAATTGTCAGTTAATGTAACTCATTATTCCATATTACATTAAAGGTGCTAAACACTTGCTCTCTCTTCACTAGACTATTTATTTTAATATAAGTCTGTTTCATCTTGGTTTTATTCCGGGTTAAGAATTCTTGATGCTGTACTGAAATTACTGTATCTTTTAAATGTCAACTGTTGTTTTGTCTTTAGAAAATGCTGAAATGAAATTTAAAGATTTTATTCTGTCCTTGAAGACTATGATATTTTCTGAAGATGAGGCCCTTTGTGTTGTAGACCTGCTAAAGGAGAAGTCTGGTGTGATACAGGAAGCTATAAAGAAGGTAAGCATATTTTTGGTTATGAGCATATGTGGAAGCAATGATTAGAAGTTCACCAAGCAAAACTTTTGCTAGAGCAATAAATTATCATCTACTTCCATTCTTCATACCCCAAAACTTATGGCCACATTAGAAGTTCTAGAATGCCCTTAGAAGTTATTTCATATACCCATACTAATCATTATACTTACTTAGTTTAGTCAGGTATCTGAGTCATTAGATGTTTTGAAAAAAAGCAAATTGCTTATAAGTAAGGTGATTTATTTCACTTTCAAGTCTTTTGGCTTTTGGATAAGTTGTACCTTGCTATCTTCTAATTGGAAGCATTGAAAGCAGTTTCAGGTGAAACCTGGATAGCATATAGGGAATATTTTTGTGACTGAAGATAGCACCATTCAGAGAACCTGGAAATCTGTTGTTGCGTTTGAATGCGTATAATATTTCCCTTGTAAAATAAATAAATTATTTGGATAGTGGAATCATTGCTATGACTAAAATAAGTAAGAAAACAACAACACAAAAACAAAAATCTGTGGAGTTAATACTTAATTTCTTATGAATCTTGTTCACTATATTATGTGTACTATGTCATACTGGTAAAGGTGAGAAGTTTTTATGTGTTATTTGTGTAACATAAGATGATACAATTTCTGGTCATTATTAGATTTAGCCTTAATTGTTCTAAACACATATACATTACACCCCCTGCCACCCAAAAAACACTAGTTATTTGCTTTAAAACCTTGAGTGGCTTCCATATTTTATTAAACGCCCCCTCTTCCCCCCCGCCCCGCCTACACACCCCATCCAAGCTATCACCTCTCACCTGATTGTCTTCAGTAGGTGATGTTTCTGCCTTCCCTGTTAGTCCTCTAATTTATTTTTTTCAAAACAACTCCAAGGTGACCTTTATATAGCCTTAGGTGCCTTTCTCTTTGCACTTAGAATATAAACCAAATTTCTTAGCAGGACTTGTCAATCTCTCTCTCTAACCTTTACTTCATGGCATTTTCTCCATCACTCACTACATTTCACCCATTCCAGGTCTCTTCTGGTTCCTCCAGAGCGGGGATGGGGAATGTCCAGCCAGAAATAATTTGATCTGGCCCTGCCAAGGCATTAGGGTGTGTTTGATCAAATATAGCAGGCTAATTTTAAGTTGATAATTTTGTATGGTCTGCAAATGATGTACTAAATATATAATGGGCCTTGACAGAAAAAAGGTCCCCCACTTTTGCATACTAGGCCTTCTATTTGGACTGTCCCAACAGCCCACTCCCTTAACCTCCCAATTTTTCACCTTGGCTAATGCTTCTTTCAGGTCTCCACTTAAATATCCTTTCCTCATATAAAGATAATTTGAATTCCCAGTCCAAATAGTTCTCACTGTTGTTTTTCATAACTATCTGAACTTTTTGTCATAACATTTATCTTAGCATTATAAGTCTATCCATGCTTGTAAGTATCTCTTGATAATGTGTCTTATAAATCTATGCTATTTTACAATGTAGTAAACTTGTTGGATAGTCTTCATGTTGTATCAGCAGTAGCCCAGAGTAAACAAGGTGTTCGAGGGTAATCAGAGTAAGTGTGATAACTCTATATGACTTTGGATACCAAATCAGATTATTCTGTTGCAGAGAACATTTTTGAAATTCATAATTGATGAATTTGTCATTTGATGTACTTCATTTTAATTGGATAAGTATGTAAAAAAAAGAATAATCATTTTATTGTCTGAGACACTGTTGAACTCTATGAATAGGTGGGAAATAAAACTCCCCTTGATAGGTATTTTAGGCAGGCCAAGGAGGAATTGGGGACTGCTAAAGACAGCATTTTGACATAAAGTATTTTGAAACTACATCCCCCCCCCCCCCTTTCCTTGGAATGTTGAGCTTCAGAATAAAATCTGGTTCTGTATTTCTCTGGAGTGGTTCTATTCTCATTAGAAGGAACTCGGTACCTATAGGTTACTGTATCTGGGAAAAACTAGATAAGTTTAATTTCTCCTTTTTTTTGGCAGAGAAATTGAGTCTTGGTCAGACCTTTTAATAGATTTCAAGATCCCAGATGTAAATGAATCCTCAATCTTATTAAGACCACTTGAGAGAAAGGGGGAAAATAAATGCAGGAGCATTTGCATAGGCATAGGGAATAGATAGAGGAGTTAGAAGATTTGCTGATTAGGATTTGAAAGTGCCACATGTCGGATGGTGGCATAGGTAAATACCTACATGGCTGCCTCGCACAACAATTTCAAAACTACAACTAAAAGACAGAACAGACATTATCCAGAACCACAGGAAAGCTGGCTGAGTAGAAATTCTACAACTAGAAGGAAAGAGAGGGACTCACAGAGACCCAGAGGAGCTGCAAAAAGCTGAGGTACGGAGACGCGCGTGTGGAGAGAGGGGGTGCGGGAGTACCTGGCTGGCTTTCTCTGGCGGGAGGGAGATGGAGACTCTCCATGGCATTGAACCCCTTATCCTATGACACTAAACCCCAGATCCAGCCGAAACTCATACGGGGAGAGTTTGGGCTGTGAAAAGGGAGAAGTGCACGGAAAATTAGGGGAGTTGTAAAAGATCAGAAGTCTGGTGGCATGCACGGCACTGCGCACAGAGGACTGACTGCTGATTGTGCCGCTGGCTTTCACGAGTGGGCAGGAGACAGATCCTCCCAACTGTGCCACTTCTAACTTCCCTAAACCCCAGTTTCGGGCAAAACCCTGGGGACCCAGACTCATATGGTCCCGTAGCGCAGGGGAGCTGGAGGGGCAGCAGTCTAGAGGCACTCAAGAAAGTACGCGCGCGTGCGCACAGGGACTGCTCCAGCAATTATCCAGTCACGTGAGACCCAGGGGCCGTGGAGGGCAGGGGCGACTGGAAGGCAAGGCGGTCCATTAAGCCCTGAGACTCCACCCATCACAAACTCAACAGAGACGCTTTTGCAGTTTTGCAACTCTAGTATCATAAGGCTGAATCCAACACAGAAGTTCTCCCAGCATAGTGAAAATGCGGAGACAAAGGAAGAGATCAAACAAAAGAAATGGAGGAAAACAAACGACTGGATATAGAGTTCAAAATCACACTTATAAGGTTTTTCAAGAATATCCTAGAAAAGTTGGATAAAGTTAGCAAGACCCAAGAGGAGATGCAAAAGGACCAACTAGAGATGGAAAAGAACCAACTAGAAATTAAACATACACTGACTAAAATGAAAAATATTATACAGGGACCTAACAGCAGACTAGAGGAAGGCAAGAATCAAGTCAAAAATTTGAAATATAAAGAATCAGAAAACACTCAACTGGAAAAGCAAGAAGAGAAAAGAATCCAAAAATGTGAAGATAATGTAAGGAGCCTCTGGGACAGCTTCAAGCGTACCAACATCAGAATTTTGGGGGTGCCAGAAGAGAGAGCAATATACTGAAAACCTACTTAAAGAAATAATGACTGAAAACTTCACACATCTGGTAAAAGAAATAGACTTACAAGTCCAGCAAGTGCACAGAACCCCATACAAAAGGAATCCAAAGAGGACTACACCAAGACACATCATAATTAAAATACCAAGAGCAAAAGACAAAGAGAGAATATTAAAAGCAGCAAGAGAAAAACAGTTCATTACCTACAAGGGAGCACCCATATGACTGTCAGCTGATTTCTCAGCAGAAACTATGCAGGCCAGAAGGGAGTGGCAAGAAATATTCAGCGTGATGAATAGCAAGAACCTACAACCAAGAATACGCTATCCAGCAAAGCTATCATTCAGAATTGAAGGGCAGACAAAGAGCTTCACAGAGAAGAAAAAGCTAAAGGAGTTCATCAACTCCAAACCAGTATTAGATGAAATGCTGAAAGGTACTCTTTATGAAGAGGAAGAAGAAAAAGGTAAAAGACAAAAAATTTCGAACAACAAATACATATCTACCAACAAGTGAATCTAAAAATTAAGTGAATTAAAAATTTGATCAACAGAATAAACTGGTGAATGTAATTGAATCAGGAGCACAGAAAGGGAACGGACTGATAATTCTCAGGGGGAAAGGCGTGAGGGATGTACAGGGAGAGACTGGACAAAAATCATCCACCTATGGATGAAGTCAACAGGAGGGAGGTAAGGGTAGAAGGAAGGGTAGGAGCCAGGTGGAGAGGAGCTATGGAGGGGAAAAAAGTGAAACAAATGTAATAATCTGAATAATAAAGATTTAATTAAAAAAAAAGAAGACTTGCTGATTAATTACATATGTTGGCTAACGAGTCTAGAATGAATGCTTGTTTTGCTGTTGAGTAACTAGATAGATTGTGTGACAGTGGTATTTGTGAACACTTGCAGAAGAAGAGAGTATAGAGGATAGTTTTTTAGGAAGTTGTTTTAGGTATCCTTTGGATCATTTGAATGGATAGAATCATTTCAAAATTGAATATATGTTTATTTCTCTGGAGTTTAAAAATGATTTCAATGGAAGTGATTTGGGCAATTAATCTACTCTTACCAATACATATGGTTGATGTATATTAGACCAGAGAGGATGTGAATAGTGATAAGAAAGTTAAAGAATGAGAAACATTAACATTTAAAGGGCAGGGAAAGCCACTACAAAGCAGAAGGAGAACTATGGGAAGACAGTGGAATAATAGGTTCTTCGAGAGGATTGAAACTTTAGGGGTTGGGGAAGAGAGATTGCATAATTAGAGAGGAGGTATTATGTTGTGTGTGTGGTGCACATGATTTATGGTTTATTTACAAGACACTTGTATATTTAGAGTGTAGGTTAAAATCCTGGGCCCTGGAGTCACATTTCCTGCATTCAAATCTGGGTTCTGCCACGTTGAACTTCGTGGCCTTAGAGCAACCTGTGGGTCGCGACCCCTTTGGGGGTCAAACGACCCTTTCACAGGGGTCGCCTAAGACCATTGGAAAATGCAGATATTTACATCACATTGCATAACAGTAGCAAAATTTCATGGTTGGGGGTCACCACCACATGAGGAACTGTATGCAAGGGTCTCAGCCTTAGGAAGGTTGAGAACCACTGCCTTAGAGGTTACTTAACCTTGGTGCCTCAGTTTTCCCATCTCTGAAATGGGAATGATAATCAGGTTTTGAAAATTAAATGAGATAATATGTAGTAGGTGCTTAGAGTTCTTAGTCTATATTGTAATTGCTCAAAATATGTTAACTGTTAATGTGATTACCATAAAAAATTTTTAAAGATGTATTTGATTATTTTAGTTAATAGGTTTATTAGTTTCTTACTATTGGCCTTTAAATACACTTTCCTTAATAATTAATTTTTCAACCTATAATTATTAACCGTTTTGGCCCCATGCTATATAATGGGAGGAAATCTGCTTGCTTAAGTTTTTTCCTACCTTCTCTCTTCTTTTGTTAATGATAGCATTTGTTTATCGGGTATTTTAGTATTTATTGTTTCTTTTATGACTATAATTTTCATGTTTGTTTTAGTCTTAATTCTGCAGTTTAATGATGGGTTCAAAGCTTGATACCAGTTCTTTTGCCATAGCTTCTGTATTCATCTCTTGGTTGGCTGAAGTTGTTTTTCCTGGAATTTCTTCAAGAAGGGCTCATGGAAACTATATTTCCCAAATTCTGGCAAGTTAAATGCTTCTTTGTCGTCTTTATACTTGAGTGATAATTTGGTGGGGTATAATGTTTCTAGATGTCACTTTCTTTCCTTGAGAAATTTTCATATTTGCTTTACTATTCTCTACATTCAAATTGCTGGATACAGATCTGAGACCTTCCTGAGTTTTGCACTCTTTTCATGTTTTTTTGTCGAACTACACTCACAATAAAAACATCCTTTTGGGCAATCAACCAAGTATTTATTATTTATTGGACTTTTCCAGTATATGCCCTACTATACAAACATCCAGGGATTCAGCTTCTTTGAAGTTTAGCAATAATTTTACTAAATTATTAAAGGAGTCAGAGCATTGACTCCTTTATTAATATTACTTGGGATAAAGCATGTCTGTTCAATAATGAGATTCAGTGTCCCTATAAAATAAGTAAAATGATGGGTATCGATTAAGCACATGTTGGATCTTTGTCGTCTTTATCTTTCATAGTTTAATTCTAAAAGAAAGCTTTTGGTTTATTTGCTTCTTTTTATTTATTTCACCTTGTACTCTGTCTCTTACTGTATTTTTAGCAGTCTTTCTTTTTCTGTTTGTTGCCTCTATTTGGATTATATTTCTAAGATGGTGTTACTTTTACTTCTGATTTGGGTTTTGCCAGCACATATTTTATTCATTCTGTGGTCTGGTCTTTTCTCTGAGCTCTTTCTCTGAGCTCTGTTCTTTGCTCTTATTTTTCCAGAAATGACTGTTATACTAGATTTTTAAAAATAATGGTGATATTTTTTAATTACAATTTTTGTCTACTCTTTGACAATCTTTTTCTGGTGATTTTTCTTCTTGCCATTTGTTTTTTCTTATTATTTTCCTTTCTTTTTTTTTCTTGTATCTTGTGTAGACCCTGTTTTATTTCTTTTTGATCAGTACTCCTGTTCCACTGAGGGGTGTTCTCATTGGGCTGGGTGTGTACTTGAATTCTTTTAGCCATTCCTTTTTCCCAGATAAAATCTTCATTATAGAGAATTTCATTAGAGAAAGTTGGTCAAATTCCCTTGACCATGCTTCACTGTAGCTGCTCTCTGAGTAAAGTTTGTATGATTTCTTCATTTTTTTTTTAATTCTGTTTCTTGAGACCTTCTTCCAAGAAAATTTCTACCTTCTATCTTTGTACTTGTTCCTGATGTCAAATGCAAGATTGTTGGTTTTACTTCTTGGATATGCCTATTAACTTCAGAGAACTAAGCACCCATGACATTTCTGTAGTTTTGGGTATATTCTGACAGGGTTGTTGAGCACCTGTGTTTTATTTCCACTGCTTTTGGCAATCTTTCCTTATATTACAGATGACTTTGACGTTACAGATGACTTTCATTTTGGTGCATTTTGGTTTCATATTATTCTTTTGATCTTTTAGGAGGAGGAGGGGGAGATGGCTATATTGACTCATGGTTAAAAACTGGAAGACCTATATAATTTTTCGTAAAAATATGTTTTTGATTAATATGTATCCTATAATATGTATCAGAATATATACTGGTACAGTGACTTTTCTCAATGATATTTTACTGACTACTAGTTGGTAGTCATTCTACTTATATGTATTAGTAAACTCTGCATTGGCCTAAGAACACTTGATCTGGATATATCATTTTCATAATTTTCATTAGCTTGTGTTAACTACTACTAATATTGTATTTATTTTCGATTATAGTCAAGTAAAGGAGAATTGACTGTGCTTGTACGTCAGCTTCAAGAGAAAGATAAAGTACTTGCTGCTGTGAAGGAAGATGCTGCTGCTGTGAAAGATCGGTGCAAGCAGTTAACCCAGGTGAAGTCATTCTTGCATTTAAGGGATACACTTTTTTTTTTTAAGCAAAGGCTATTTTATCCTTTTATTGATTTTAGAAAGAAGAAGGGGGAGGGAGAGGGGAGGGAGGGGAGAGAGAGAGAGAGAAAGAGAGAGAAACATTGGTGTGAGAGAGAAACATCAGTCATTGCCTCCCACACATGCCTGACCAGATTCAAATCTGAAACTTGAGTATGTGCCCTGACTGGAAATTGAACTTCCCATCTTTCAGTGTGCAGGATGATGCTCCAGCCAACTGAGCCATACCGTCCAAGGCTAAAGGATATAGTTTTTGAATCAGAATCAATGAAGGATTTTAGAAATTGTCCACAATTCCTGAGTTAATTATTTGTGTAAAAGCCATTTTCATTTAGAGTTTAGTGATGGTGGTCTTACGCTTTGGTGTTATTTATAGCCTACAGTTGAATTATGAATTTAAAATAAAAGTACTTATAGATATCCTAATTTCAAAATAATGGAAGCATTTGGACATAATTTAATTGGATCTGACTTAAATTATTCTCTATAGAAGCACAAAACTCAGTGTGATTTTTTTTTTAAATTATAACAGTTTATGATTTTTAATCATTAAAGTTCTTCAAGCCCTGGAAATTTTACTCTGAGAGGTAAAGAAAGGCCTTTAAAAAATCATGTTAAATGATGCAAACTTTCAGATGTAAGGTACATCATGGTGACTACAGTTAATAATACTGTATTGTGTATTTGAAAGATTCTAGGAGAGTAGATCTTAAAAGTTCTTAAACAAGAAAAAAAATTTCCAACTGTGTGGTGTTGATATTAACTAGACTTATTTTTCAATATATACAAATAATGAATCATTGTGTTGTAAACCTGAAACTAATATAATATTATCTGTCAATCTCAAAAAAATTATGTAGACTGAGAACATAATTGTAAGTCAATAGAAAATGGGGTCTCATTCCTTCTGAAATACTATTTCTCTTTAGGAATTAAGTACATTAGAGTAAAATGAAGTCTATTTCTGCATTATTCACATAACTTCTTCATGACATTATGAGAATGGCCTTATTTGAATATAAAGTTCTTTATGTGAATTTGAAGTAAATATGTCATTGGAAAAACTTGGTCAGATTAAGATTAAACAAAGTTGTTACTAAAATTAATCATTTACTTAAGATTAGAAACTTTAGTTTTATGTTATCATATTTTTTGACTATATTTTTAGATGAGAAACTTTAGTATAGTTTTATGTTGTTATATTTTTCTGACTATATTTAAAAAATTAAAAAATGTAACTATCTACGTTTTGGTTATTTATTGAGCTGTATACTTTAGATGTGAATACTTTTTCCTAAGTGCTTTATATATATCATATAACAGTTACCCAATGTAAATGAATTAACTCTTTTGGGCAACTATAAATTACATAAAAATCTTAAATTTTGTCAGTTTCTTACAGCAGGGGCAACTTTGGTATCAGGACGATGTTCTAACCAACTGAGCTACACGGCCAGGGGAACTGTTTTGCTTTTAAAATATTCTTTCTTATCAATTTAGAAGGTAGGATTTATTTCAGATTCAGCTCCAACTCTTAGACCAAAAAGTGCATTTGAAATAAGAATTAACAGAATAGTGTTTATGAGGGAATTGGTGTAAAGAGGTGAGATGCAGATGACAGTTTTTTTTTTTAACCTTTCACCTTACTTTTAAAGTACTTATTTCAGAATTCATAATTATTTTACTGACATCATTTTTACTAATGTTAAATGTTTTCTTATTAGTGTTGTATGTACTTATATTTTTAACAATATTTTTTCTGGTTTACTCTTCTAGGAAATGATGACAGAGAAAGAAAGAAGCAATGTGGTTATAGCAAGGATGAAAGATAGGATTGGAACATTAGAAAAGGAACATAATGTATTTCAAAACAAAATGCATGTCAGTTATCAAGAGACTCAACAGATGCAGATGAAGGTATATCTTCATTCTTTGAAAACAAAGTGAAGTATTTGCGTTGATTTGATTTAATTAAGTGCCTAATATGGTAAGGTTCCAGTCTAGTTAAACTGGCTGCCTCCTTAAGTAAACAACTTTTGTATGTGGGAACGAGGTAGGGAGCTGGAAGCTGATAAGTAAATAATCCATTATAATAGTGGTATAAGTATTGGGTGCTTTGAAAGAGTGGAAATGTGAGGTGGGGAAGAGAAGGAATGATAGGGAGGACTTGTTAGAAATGATATTCAGACTTTTGAATCTTTTGAAACAATTAGGCATGGTCAGCTACTAATAAGAGGATGAAGAAGTGGGCACTGCGTATAAAAGGTTTTTACTTGCTGTGATTCCTTAGTCATATCTCTAGAGATGATGATTCATTGGGTCTATATTGGGGCTATTTGAGCTTTTTAATGAGTGTACTCCAGTGTTTCCAATACAGAATGTTTGGAGATAACAGTTTGTAAGAAATAAAACTTATGTCAGGGCTGGAATGTAGAAGACATTTTAAAGGGCCTTGTATAACTGAAGATTGGGGAGCCAGTGAAATTTAGCAAACCACAAGTGTTGATGCTGGAGGAATTAAAGGGCCAGACTTCCCAGACACAAGTGAGAGTGAGGTCTGGGCGTGCCACTGAAAGAAGCATTTTCAGAAGTCCCCATGGGAGGATGAAATGTGGAAGAAGGTTTTATTGGGGTAGAGTTATATTTTTCTAGTTCCAATAGCCCATTTCCCCCATGCCAGTCCTGGATGAGGGGCAGCTGGGAGTTCAGCAGAATCAGAAACAAGGTCAGTGTCCAGAGTTTCTGTTCAGTGTTACAGCTGTTTGCAGTTCAGCATTCAGACCAGATTAGAATACATCAATCCATGTGTGGAATCCAACATGGCCGTATGCCATGTGGGTACAGTGTAGCCTCCTGCAGCTGGAGTCCTCAGAGGGCTGGCATGTGTGTAAAAGAGAGGAAGGGCTGAGCTTTCTTTGTTTAGAAGTTTACATATTTAGATTTCCCGAGCTTGCAGTAGCCATGCTCATCTTGGCCATGAATTGTTTTCAGGTGTGATTGACAGGCAACTATTTTTCCCCTTCACTCAGACCTTACTGGGAATGTGTCTAAACTACCTTTATCTAGTCACCTCCCCAATCAATGAGCTGGGAACAAACTTGGAGTATTAAATGCAGCTTTTTGGCAAAGCTGAACAAATGTCATGCCTATATTACTCGATTTCCCCTTTCATTCCTTTTATGTTAAATAACAACCAGGTTATTAAAATGACATCAGTGTTATAATATTAGTATTTTAAATGATTACTCTGGCAGTATTGTGGAGAATGGAACAAAGGATAGATCTTTTGGAAAGCTTTGGCAGGAAACCAAGAGAACAAAGTCCTAAAATCAGATGTTGACAATGGAAAGATAAGTTTGAGTGATTTAAAAGAGTAGATAGAGCTTAATGATAGAGTGGAGAAGAGAGGAATAGAGAAATGATGATAGTTTTGGTTCTCTCTCTTGTTCTTACTTTCACCTGTCTTCTAGCATTTAAGAAAATTCAGTTCTTACTGTATATATCTTTTCTCTGTATCATCTATTTTCATGATTCTAATTAGGTCTAGTTCAGCGATTTTTTTTTTTGTCTTTTTGTTTTAAGATTTAAATGTCATCTTTATTGCTAATAAAGAGGGTTTTGGAGAACATGGTTTGGGTCTACTTGCCAAGTGGGCTTATAATACTCTTTTAATTGAACTTTTGAACCAGTAATTTTTTGAAATTATTTTCATTGCTGGCTGATGCTTCAGTTTGGAAGCTCTTATCATCACTTGTCTAAAATTATACTCTTTTGATCAGGTTGTTTTTGTTTTCCAACATTTTGAGGCATTATTATTATTACTTTTCAGTCCTTTGACTTTTCTCCCTTGCTCAGTCTATAGTTTATTCTTAAAACCTTAATAGATACTGTATTTCTTGTTACTCTTGCATTTAATTCTTAGACCTTACCTTAGTTTAGTATTTCATATTGCCAGTAGAAATGGGGCCTTTCACAAAGTTGCAAGAAAAGCATTTTGGAAGACCCACTCATGGAAGGATAAGATGCAATGGTAAGGTTTATTGGGATAGAAATAGAAGGCTAACCCCAGGTTCCTGATGTCTCATCGCCATCTGTCCCCCTGTGAAAAAAGTTCAGCCTTGTCTTCATCAAACCCAGGAAAATAGCTAATGTCCAGAAATTCTGTCCCATTTGTTTAGTCCATGTCAAAGCTTACCAGTTCAGCTGCTGTCCTTGTCTAGCTAGCATAGTCTCTGTTCCTGTCTGCATTCCATTTGGCACCGTGTTGCTTTACCCAGGCTAGCGTTTGGTGCCTGCACTTAGAGTGCCCATGGCTGGCTGGCCTCTTGTAGGCGGCTGCTATGCCCACATGGCTGCTATGGAGAGAGAATACATGAGCACATGAATGAATGCATGTTATGGGGTGAGAGAGAGGAGGAAGGAGGGAGGAGGGGGGAGGGGAGAGAGAGAGAGAGAGAGAGAGAGAGAGAGAGAGAGAGAGAGAGAAAGAGAGAGAGAAAGAGAGAGAGAGAAAGAGAAAGAGAAGAGAGACATATTGAGAGAGAAAGAGAGAGATTGCCTTTAAGTTCGGATTATCTTGTCTCTGATTTGGGAAGAACTAGGTGCTCTTTCAAACCAACCATGTCGGTGCTGGATCCTTCCCCTAACTGATCCATTTTTTAGTTCTTGCCTGTGTCTGTGTCTCTTACCTAATCAAATCCTTTTCCCAGGTAAGATAGCTCCTCTCCTACATGGTCTCCATTTTGGTTCCTGTGCATGCCTGAATGTGGAAAGACCTTCCTTTGTACCTTCTTGGCTTCAACTGGGCATGTGCCCAATAGAGGAATTTCTTCTTTGTTGTTTCATTCCTTCCTCTAGTATGGGAGAGTGGGCAATTATACAGGGGAGATTGGAAACCAGTCCTTCCTCCCTATAAGGGGCAAGGAGGGGTGTTAATCCTATTGGTGGGGCAACCTGTGGGGAACCTGTGAATATTGCAATTTCCTAGTGAAGCAGGCTTATTGCTTAATTTAGCTCCCTCTTACATTAGGCTTCTCAATGTCTGATTCCCTTTGCTCTCTTCCTTTATTAACTAACTACCTATACTAACAATTCTAACATATTTGTGGCACCTTAATAGGTCTCATTTATGTATTAACATGATTAATACCAGATTTATGTTTATAAAACACTATTTTGACCACATTACTGATTTGCAAATTTTAAAAAAATCTATTTTTATTGATTTCAGAGAGGAAGGAAGAGGGAAAGAGATATAGAATCATCCATGATTAGAGAGAATCATGGATCAGCTGCCTCCTGCAAGTCCCCCACTGGGGATTGAGCCCATAACCTGGGCATGTGCCCTTGACTGGAATCGAACCTGGGACCTTTCAGTTCGCAGGCTGATGCTGTATTTACTGAGCTAAACCAGCTAGGGCTCTACTGCAAATTTTTAACTTATTCTTCACTGCTATCAAAGTCCAAATGTACAAAATAAGTGAATGACTGTTGTCAGGTTATTACCCCATCCACTGCTGCTTTTATGCTTTCATTTGGTCCAATCCACCATCTTCCCATCCTCCAGTCATTTGAAATATTTTTTTCCTATAAGTCAGGTTATGGAAGAACTGATTTTTCCTGCCTCACGTGATATTTTCTTCTTGTTACTTAATGTTGATTTAAAAATTAGTTAGGTACTTATAGCATCCATCATCTTTTATTGAGGATGAAAGGTGTTGAAGTGATTCATCTTTTTATTTTATTTTATTTTTTTGCTTATAGAGGCCATGATATATAGATTCCATATAATAAATTCTCTGAAAAATAGAAACATACATTTTAATTTCTCTTAAGTAGATTTATTAAAATTATTAAGATTATTTTACATATTAAAGTAAGATATGCCCTTATGGAGATGTAAGAGTCAGTGTTCTTTATCTTTTTATTTTATTTTTTATATATAATATACTTTAATGAAATTATCCTTTTATAGTTGCTGATAAACATTAGAAACACATTTGCTCAGTTCAAACGGATTAGCTGAATGTTGGATAAAGGGGACATTATTAAAATAGTAAATATGTTAAAGAAAAATATTTGGAAACAAAACAATTAAATTAAAATCAAATAACTACTCAAATAAACAACTGTTACAAACAGACCTTCCCCCCTCCCTCCGCCCCCCACAACAACAAGAAGTTAGATGTGGCTATTGGAAGCTAAGGTATAGTTCTAATGATTTATCTATTTCTTCATTTTACATATATTAAGTTTAGAAATTTATGCTTTTGACATTATTCCCAAGGGCGTAAAAACTGGTTATAAAAATAATAAAGTAGAATAACATTGTAATGTGACTATATTGTTCTTTATCTTTTGATGCTATAATTCCGAAATAAAAAATTAGAGGCCAGAATATTTTAGCAAATAGAGTTTGTGTAATGAATTTGCCCTATATTTGGTTATGGCTCAATTTGCAATTTAGTATAAATGTATTAAACGTATTTTCAACTTTAAAACTTGATTAATAAAATCTTTAAAAAATACTGTGTACATAAAATTGACATAGGGTTAAGACAGGCTTAATTCTGTATGAGTCGGGTAGGGAAAAGATTATAAATCATTTTTAGTTCTGAAATAGTATCTCTGTGTATTTATTTTACATTTCAAATATAATAGCAGTTAGCATCTACTTGCATTTATAAAAAAATATTTTTAAATTGATTTCAGAGAGGAAGGAAGAGGGAGAGAGTGAGATAGAAACATCAATGATGAGAGAGAATCACTGATTGACTATTTCCTACATGACCTCCACTAGAAATGAGCCTGCAACCCAGGCATGTGCTCTTGACTAGAATTGAACCTGTGATCTCTCAGTCCACAGGCCAACACTCTATCCACTGAGCCAAATTAGCTAGAGCTATTTGCATTCTTTTTTAAAAATATATTTATTTCATAGAGGAAGTGAGAGTGATAGATAGAAACATCAATGATGAGAGAGAATCAGTGATTAGCTGCTTCCTGCACATCCCCTACTGGGGATTGAGCCCACAACCCGGACATGTGATCATGATCAGACTCAAACCCAGGACCCTTCAGTCTGTGGGCTGACGCATTATCCACTGAGCCAAACTGGCTAGAGCTCCTTGCATTCTTGGATTTCTGTGGCAGCTGATAATTTGCTTTGCATTCATCACTATCAAAATGCAATTCAACTTTTAAATCCTATATAATAAAGAGCTAATCTGCTAATTAGACAGAACAGCAGAACGACCATCTGGACGACACTCTGGACAACCTTCCAGACGAAGCCAGGGCTGTGAGGGCTGGCCGAGGCTGCGAGGGGCTGTGATGGCCAGCTGAGGCTGTGGGGAGCGGTGAGGGCCTGTCAAGGCAGCAGGGGCTGTGAGGTCCGAACCCCTTGCACGAATTTCACTCATCAGGTCTCTAAGTTTCTTTTTATTTAAGGATGGTGCAGACTTTATTCTTGATGCTTTTTATGTTTTCCTCACAATAAAGTGTCTTAAAAATTAGCTCTGGCAGCCCTAGCCAGTTTGGCTCAATGGTCAGCCTGCGAATCAAAGGGTCTTGGGTTCGATTTTGGTCAAGGACATGTATCTTAGTTGCAGGCTCCTTTCTGGTCTGGGTCCTGGTCAGGGCTTGTGCAGGAGGCAATCAATTGATGTATTTCTCTCACATTGATATTTCTTTTTTTCCTCTCTCTTCTACTCTTTTTAAAAATCAATGGGAAAATATCCTCAGGTGAGGATTAAAATAAAAAAAAGTTAGCTTTGGCAGTCATTGTTTTCTACATCTAATGTTTGTAAAATAATTTTAGTTCCAGCAAGTTCGTGAGCAGATGGAAGCAGAGATAGCTCACTTGAAGCAGGAAAATGGGATATTGAGAGATGCTGTCAGCAACACAACAAACCAACTAGAAAACAAGTATGTTTCCAAATGCTTTATTTTTAATTGAATGGCAGAGTATTTTCATTGATTGGCAGAGTATTTTCTTGAATCATCAAAATGATGTGTGATAGTGATTGGTTAAACTTGTTTTTATTATATTTGTTTATAAAATCAGTTTTTTTAAAAAAAATTTTTCCTTGCTTTGTGAAAAATCTCTTCTAAGCTACATGATAAGTACTGTACCTCCAATGGAATGGCATACAAATTTATGAGACTGAAATTTTAAACCATCTACCCCCTTAACAGTAGTTATCAAATTTCATTATTCTGAAGAGTATCTTGGCATGTTAGTTAAAAAAGCATATTCTTGAGTCTCATCCCTAAAAGATTAAGATGGAGCCAGGTGTGTACATATGAAACATATTCCAGTGATAGTTATGTAATTGTCTCTGATACTTTGAGAAACAGTGCATTAGAGATGATTAGTAGTATCCTTACACAGACTAAATCCTAACTGTTTGATTTTAATACATTTTTCAGAATATCAGTTTGAGAGTGACACTGTTGATTATGCTTACGAGTGTGGTCATTTATTTTCTTGATTATATTATAGTGATTTTAGAATTTGTATAATTTTCACCAGAATGATTCAGAGGTTACACTCAATATGTTTTGCTTATTCTTTATATGAGTCAATATTAATGGGAAGTTCCTAACCCAGTTACTGTTTTCAGGCAGTCTGCTGAACTAAATAAACTGCGCCAGGATTATGCCAGATTGGTGAATGAGCTGACTGAGAAAACAGGAAAGTTGCAGCAAGAGGAAGTTCAAAAGAAGAATGCTGAGCAAGCAGTTACTCAGCTGAAGGTGATATATTTCCACCCATATTTATCATTTCATAAATAATGTACACATTAAGTTCAGTGTCCTAAATGTATATAAAGGGTTGAGATACATAGTTTGAGGCTGAATGGGTCCTGTAGTTCTCTCCCTATATACACGTGTATGCACTTCTGTAAGAATTAAATATAGGCTTAAGTTTGAAGTTAAAGACTGTTTGAAGATATGAAAAATGAGCTGATTGATTGGTATCAGGTGTACCGGTAAATAATGCGGATTTTGTAATCAAAAGAAAACACGGTAATCTGTACTAATAATAGAGGAATATGCAAATTAGCCAGGACACCATAATGTCATGACCATTCTGCAGGGTGGGCAGGGCTGTGGGGCTTGGGATGGGACTCTAGGTTTGGTGTGATTTAGTCCCACCCAGGCAGGCTCCCCTGAATCCCCAAAGCCGAATCCCGATGTGGACCCAGGATTTACTAAACTTTACTGGAGCTGCTCCCCACGCCCCACCCCTTACCCCAGGACCACGCTTCCTGCAGCAGGATACCCTGGCAGCCTCCTGACAGGTGGACGACTGGGGAGAGCCTTGTGGGACGTGGGCAGCAGGGAGCCACAGAGGGGCAGGACTGCTGGAGCCAAGTTCCCAGGGGTCTGAGGAGAGTGCCTGATAGGAGTCCAGATTACAAAGAAAGAAGAGGAAGCGACCAAGGCAAACCCTTCCAGTTCCCCCTGCACAGACACCCTACCCCATCCCTCGCACCTCTGGGAGGGCGAGGAGGTTGAATGGATGTGGAGAAGACCCAGTCTTGGGGTTAGCTGTAGCCCATACCTCCAACTTCAGATCTCTTACCATGCCACCCGTGCCAGGGGTGCCCACAACAATAGTACTTTGGCGACAACTTGTCAGTGTCCCTGAGGCACCCAGTGCCCATGGCCTGTTGCTGCTGGGGTTGGGTACACCTCTCCTTCCTACAACTTCAGACCTGGGTGGAGGCAGGCCCGAGTGGCCTCCCAGGGTCAGACACATTCCCTCTAGACAGCAGCAGCACTGTTTCGGCAGCAGAAGTGCACTGAACCTCGCTGGGGGCCGTGGCTAAACTCATCCTCCTAGTTTGCCTGGCCCCAATCTGGCCTGGTCCCACTCCCCCTTCACCTCCCTGGCCCCTGTCCCGCTCCAGGAGATTGGATCCCCAGCCTGAGCATGTATAGCTGTGAAATGACCATGTATAATTTAAAGAATGGCACCAAGTGGGGAGGTTTTACAGTTACTTCCCTTTTGGCCTCACCACCGTCCTAGCATCCCACTACCACCCCCGCACTCCCCTCCCCCCCCACCCCCCTCCTGGCCAGCGTCTTTAAGGCTGCTGGCTAGAGCCTGCCCCTTTGAGGCTTGCGGAATACTCTGCAAAGCTTCAATAGCTGTAGTCCTCCTCCCTTAATCCACACCTGCTACCTGCGAGGGTACCTGGGGGCTTAAAAAATAACAGTCTCTTCCCATTTAGGACATCACTTACTTGATGAAACATTTCTAGGTTTATTAGCTCAGAACCTCCTCATGACAACCCAGTGAGGTAGGCAGAGAAGAGATTATAATTCCCATGGTATATGTGTATGTATTCAGAAATGAAGCTCAGAGAGGAAAAGTGTTAAGCCCAGTGGTTGCAGCACAGGCCCCACAGGGGGGCAATTTGATTTTAAATGGGGGCAATTCGAGAATGAGTTAACAGTGAATTTTTTGCATCTTATGGTTCTAGGGGGCCTCATCTACAGTGTATCCTAAAAAGGCTAATATACAAATGACCAAAAGGTGGACTGACGGGTCACTATGATGTGCACCGACCACCAGGGGGCAGACACTCAATGCAGGAGCTGCCCCCTGATGATCAGTGTGCTCCCACAGTGGGAGTGCTGCTCAGCCAGAAACTGGGCTTATGGCTGGTGAGCCTTGTGGCAGTGGTGGGAGCCTCTCTTGTCTCCATGGCAATACTAAGGATATCTGACTGACAGCTTAGTGGGCCTAAGCCATTATTTGGATATCTCTAGACATCCCCCCCAGGGCTCCTGGACTCCAAGAGGGTGCAGGCCAGGGTGAGGGATCCCCCACCACAAGTGCATGAATTTCGTGCACCGGGCCTCTAGTTTCAAGAGAAACATCAAAAGTAATGTCCATCGCTAGCTACACATTTCCCCCATCTTTCAGGGAAATTTGTGGATACTATCCCAATAGAACTTCTCTTGTTTTGAGGCAAAACATTCAGAGACCCAATTTTCCACTTCTTCATTTGTTTTGAAGTGCTGCTCAGAAAGTGTGTATGCCATTGATCAGAACAAGTGGTAACCTGAAGGAGCAAGATCTTCAGATTGATGAATATGGCGGGTGGGTTAATACTCCCAGGCAAGATCTTTGAATATGTTTTTAACTAGTTTTGAGGTGTGTGATCTTTTGAAAAGTGTGTTATCAGAAGCAGAATTACTCTGCCGTATCTTCTGGCACTTTCTGGTCATTTTATAATCAAAGAATGGTTCAAATTGATTACTTATTGTCAGTAGTGATCAGTATTAACATTTTCACCTGGTTTTAGAAGCTCATAATACACCACACCTTCCTGATCCCACCATACGCAGAACATTGTTTTCTTTCCGAAGCTATTTGGCCTTGCAGTCAATGTTGATGGTTGACCTGAATCAACTCATGATTTTGTGCATTTGGGATTCTCAAAATAAATCCACTTTTCATTGCCAGTTACAATTTGATGCAAAAAATGATTTTCTTTTGTGCTGTTAAAGCAACATTTTTCTGATGACTTTTCGGTTTTCCATTTGTCTTTTGTTCAGTTAATGTGGCACCCATTTTTCTTCCTTTAAAATCTTTCCCATTGCTTGTAAATGATCGGAAATTGTTTGCTGAGCACCTTTTAATCTTTCTGCAAGTTGTTTTTGAGTTTGACACACATCGTCATCCAATAATGCTTGTAATTGTTCAAACTTTTTTGGTTGACCTGGACGCTCTTTGTCTTTAACATTGAAATCATCATTTTTTGAGATGGAGCATGTTCACCATAAGCTTCCCGAAGTATACCATAACTTTCAGCAGCACTTTTCTTCAAAATAAAGCAATGAATTAAAATTTCCGGCAAAGACTCTTTTTTATTTGGGAAGGACACAAAATTCGACATTTTTAAGAATAAAAATATCTATGATGTTTACACCTTCAGCAAATTTGACATAAGAAGTTTTGAAGCTTGCTGTCAAAACCACAAAATAGCATTCATATCAAATTGCATATATATCTACATATATGTAACTCCATCTATTGAAAAAAATCCGCATTATTTACCAGTACACCTGGTATGCTAGTAACCAGTAGAAAGAATTTCATCTTATATGTGGAGGTTAGGGTCTACTTGTATAAGTAAAAAGTCAAGTAGTTAAAATTACCTTCAACATTACTTATTCATAACGTGGATTTCTTAGTAAGTTCAAGCAAAGTTTATTTTTCTTCCAGCATTAGAAGAATAGATTATTTTTCCTTGTCTGAGCACCAGAACTAGTAATGCTCCAATAGCTTCTGCTTGAGCCATAATATACAAAAAGTATACACTCTTTCCTATACACCAGAATTTATCTTTACCACTTGGTAAGTTGAAATGTTCAAAATGAGAAGAGATGCATGTGTTTCCTGAGGGTGTCTGAGAAAGGAGTAGATTTGTTCTCTTGAACATTTTAGCATATACACATTGAGCAGATTGATGGGTAGAACTGTCTTTTCCTCCTTTTACTAGAGAGAGGATTTGTTGAGTGTGTAGTTGAGTTTGTATAAATTACATGTAGTAGTTTCTTAGGTATTTGATATAGTAATATATTGATATTAGTTTCAGAGAGTAGGGATTAAAAGGGCCTTGGGACTAATTGAATGTAGAAAATAGTGTAAGTTTTGTTTTCTTAGTTTTCATGGATCCCTTGGGGAGATTGATATAATCGTCCTTTCTTTTATTTAATACTAGAGGCCCAGTGCACAAAATTTGTGCACGGGGATGGGAGGTGTCCCTCAGCCCAGCCTGCATCTTCTCCAATCTGGGAACCCTCAAGGGATGTCCAACTGTTCAGTGGGATCAGGCCTAAACGGGCAGTCAGATATCCTTCTCACAATCCAGGACTGCTGGCTCCCAACTGCTCACCTGCCTGCCTGATTGCCCTAACCACTTCTGCCTGCCAGCCTGATCACCCCCTAACCATTCCCCTGCCAGCCCTCCCTTGTCGGTGTGATCGCCCACAATTTCCCTTCCCTGCAGGCCTGGTTGCCACTAATTCTCCTCCCCTCCAGGTCTGGTCACCCCCAACTGCCCTCCCCTGCTGGCCATCTTGTGTCCAAATGGGGGCAGCCATCTTGTGTGTTGGAGTCATAGTCAATTTGCATATTACCTCTTTATTATAAAGGATTATATAGAATTTGTCTTGCTGGTGTGTTTATTGCTGGCATTTACACATATGGAAGTTTGTTCTCTGGATATGGATAAGTAGATAATGACACTAAAGAATAAAGTGTTGTGCTATACCTCAAATTACAAATTATAGGCACTACTGAAATTTAGCAACAAAGATGCCATTTTATCTTTTGAAAGCCTATCAGCTCATGAAAGATAAATGAAAAATAGATTATAGCTAAGAGGATTAGATATATACATAGTAGGTATAATGATCCACCAGCACAAATATTGTTTCGAAATAATTTTCAATTTCTAAATTTTGTATATAGGTGATGGGGGTGGTGGTAGAATGGCTATGGTTCATAATATCCATGGATATTATCAGGCTAAACTTATCTCCCTATCTTATTAAAATGTAGGAGGCTAGTTGTTGGAGTAAGCAGTTTTATGATAAAACAGTAAAGGTAGAGGATACTTAAAAATAAATGCAATCCTGTGTTTGTGTTGATTTATTCATTCTCCAGGTTCAATTACAAGAAGCTGAGAGAAGGCGGGAAGAAGTCCAAAGTTATATCAGGAAGAGAACAGCAGAGCATGAGGCAGCACAGCAAGGTAAGGGGAATTGGTAGTCATGTAAATTTAGTATATAATTTTGGGTAAAATTTTCTCCCCTTTCCATATTGTAGAGACAGTATGTAATTTGGCATTTTGGTTATAGTTCAATAAAAATAGCTTTTAAACTTTTAAAGCACCTTTATTATTTTAACATTCCCTAGGGTTTTACAGATAAGCACTCTACTCTAGAGTCCCAACACCAAAAGGTTGCAGGTTCAATACCTGGTTAGGACTGGTATTGGAAGAAATTTGATCAATTTCTCTTTCTCATATTGATGTCTGTCTGGCAGTCTGTCACTCTTCTTTCTCCCTCCCCCTTCTCTTCATCAATTAGCATGCCCTCAGGTGGGGATTTAAAAAAGAAAAAACAGTCTAAAAGCTTTGTCAGAAGTATAAAATTGTAAAAAAATTATAGTCCATAATAGGGTAATTCGAACCTTGCTTTGTGTTTCATTTCTGTAGTTATTTATTTCTTTTGGTTCTTTGATTAACTCTTCATTTGATTTTTTTGTTTCTAAGGGTCTCACTTCCTATGTTGTGAAAAGAAAAACAAGAACATTATTATTCTAAGTAGTTGACTTAAAACTCCCTACTCCTTAAATGCTTTCACATCTTATTCTTAATTTTATAAATATACTAAAGGCCTGGTGCACAAAATTCGTGCATGGGGGAGGGGTGTCCCTCAGCTCAGCCTGCACCCCTCTCCAATTTGGCACCAACTGTCCCCCCCCTTTTTTTCAAATATATCTTTATTCAGATTATTACATTTGCTTTGATTTTTTCCACCCATAGCTCCCCTCCACCTGGCTCCCACTCCTCCCTCTGTCCTTACCTCCCCCCACATTTTCCTCATACATAGGTGTATGATTTTTGTCCAGTCTCTTCCTGCACCCCCCTCACCCCTTTCCCCCTGAGAATTATCAGTCCACTCCCTTTCTATGCCCCTGATTCGATTATATTCACCATTTTATTCTGTTTATCCAATTTTTAATTCCCTTGATTTTTAGATTCACTTGTTGATAGATATGCATTTGTTATTCATAATTTTTATCTTTACCTTTTTCTTTTTCTTCCTCTTCTTAAAGAGTACCTTTCAGCATTTCTTATAATACTGGTTTGGTGGTAATGAACTCCTTTAGTTTTTTCTTATCTGTGAAGCTCTTTATCTGACCTTCAATTCTGAATGATAGCTTTGCTGGGTAGAGTAATATTGGTTGTAGGTTCTTGCTATTCATCACTTTGAACATTCCTTGCCACTCTCTTCTGGCCTGTATCATTTCTGTTGAGAAATCAGCTGACAGTCTTATGGGTGCTCCCTTGCAGGTAATGAACTGTTTTTCTCTTGCTGCTTTTAATATTCTCTCTTTGTCTTTTGCTCTTGGTATTTTTATTATGATGTGTCTTGGTATGGTCCTCTTTGGATTCCTTTTGTTTGGGGTTCTGTGCACTTGCTGGACTTGTAAGTCTATTTCTTTCACCAGGTGGGGGAAATTTTCAGTCATTATTTCTTCAAATACGTTTTCAGTATCTTGCTCTCCCTTTTTTTCTGGCACCCCCATAATTCTGATGTTGGTTTGCTTGAAGTTTTCCCAGAGGCTCCTTACACTTATCTTCACATTTTTGGATTCTTTTTTCTTCTTGCTTTTTCAGTTGAGTGTTTTCTGCTTCTTTGTGTTTCAAATTTTTGACTTGATTCTTGGCTTCCTCTAGTCTGCTGTTAGGTCTCTGTATAATATTTTTCATTTTAGTCAGTGTATGTTTAATTTCTAGTTGGTTCTTTTTCATCTCCTCTTGGGTCTCACTAAATTTATTCATTTTTTCTAGGAAATTCTTGAAAAACCTTATAACCGAGGTTTTGAACTCTATATCCAGTTGTTTGTTTTCCTCCATTTTTTTCATTTGTGATCTGATCCTTTGTCTCCGTATTTTCGCTGCTTCCCTGAGTTGGTGAGTAGCTTTGTGTGCTAGGTGTCCTATATGGCCCAGTAGCTTTGCCTTCCCAGTTACCTGAGGTGGACTTTCTTGGTGCACCCCTTTGTGGACTGTGTGTACAGCCTTGTTGTAGTTAAGTCTTGATCGTTGTTGGTATCACTGGGGGGAATTGATCTCCAAGCCAATTGGTTGTGAAGATGAGCTGTGTCAATTCTGGGAGAACTTCTGTGCTGGAGTCAGCCTTATGATATAAGACTTGCAAAATTGCAAATGCCTCTGTGTTCAGCTTGGATAGGGTGGAGTCTCAGGGCTGAGCAGAGAGCCTTGGTTTAGTATCAGCCCTGCCCAACGTGGCCTCTGGGTCTCAGTGTCTCTCGGAAATCACTGCAGCCCTCTCTGTGCTCACTCGTGCTTGTGTGCCTCCAGACCTCTGTTTTTCCGGCTCCTCTGAGTTTCCATGCACTCCGGGACCCGTATGAGTCTGGGTCCTCAGGTTCTTGCCCAAAATTGGTGTTTAGTGCAGTCAGAATTGGAGTTCAGCACAGTTGGGAGGTTCCTTCTTCCTCCTGCTAGAGAAAGCCAGCAGCACAATCAGAAGTCAGTCCTCTGCGTGCACTTACATGCCCCTTCAGACCTCTGCTCTTCTCGGCTCCCCTAAGTTTCCATGCATTCCTCCCTTTTCATGACAGTTCAGACTTTCTCCGTATGAGTATTGCCCAGAACTGGGGTTCAGTGCAGTTGGGAGTTTCCGTCTCCCTTCTGCTAGAGAAAGCCAGCGAGGCACTTCTTCGTCTGTTTTCTCTACTCGCGTGTCTCCGTACCTCAGCTTTTTGTAGCTCTTCTGAGTCTCTGTGAGCCCCTCTCTTTCCTTCTAGTTGTAGAATTTTACTCAGCCAGCTTTCCTGTGGTTCTGGATGATGTAAGTCTGTTCTGTCTTTTAGCTGTAGTTTTGAAATTGTTGTGCGAGGCAGCAGTTTAGATATTCACCTATGCCGCCATCTTGGTTTCTCTCAAAATTATATTACTTTTTAAAACTATCTTAAGATAGAAATTAAAGTGGTCTTTATATTAAAAATTTGGTTGGGATCACGGAATTCTTATTTAATTAGAGCGATAAGCAGCATATTTTGAATTCCTAATTATTAGAGAAAACACATTTTAAATTTCTATACTTTAGTCATTTAATTACAATTACATAATTTCTCGCAATTTAATTTGAACTTTAAACTTCTGGGGCTGGCAAATCAAATATTTAACATTTCTTTGATTAATAACACTTATATATTTAAGAATAAATTTCAAAAATACAAATCATAATTAATAGATTCAATTCTGTCCTCTAGGTTTTTTCATTGGGAAGCAAATTAAGATTATTGAACAAGTTCTTATCATTTAACAGGCACAGCCTTGTGGCTTTACTTTTTAAAAGGACCATAATTTTTCTGCCTGGGGAAATTGAGTAATAGGCTTACAGATATTCAAATGCAAAATTGTCCTTAAAGAATGGCTACTGGTGGGAAGCTAATTTACCTGTGTGCTGGGGAAGGCTGACCACCCCTTCCTCCATTAACAAAGGGCATAGCCAATCTTTATCTGTGCTACTTGATCTTTATAATAATTTTTTCAACAATTTTTGAGTTTCAAATCCAATTGTAATTATTTAAAGGCATTTACTTTGGATAAATTCTTTTGTAACATAATTCACTGATTTTCTTGAAGGCCTTAAAAGTTAGCTTTTTAATACCCTTCAATAGCATTTTAAAAACCACTCTTTGTTATGGAAATGTGAATCCTGTTGCTGGAACTATCTTAAATTTCTTTCCTTTTGGTCAAACCTGCCATTTTTCTTAAAAACACACACACACACACAAAAAAAAAAAACAGTCTTGGGTTTTTCATTTCTGTAGCTTTTGTAGAGTCAAGTCCAGTTTAAGAATTATCTAATACTTAAAATCGGACCGTGTGCACATTTTGTCTTAAATTAGCTTTTCCTTTTACAAGTGCATTATCCCAGACGTACAGTTGATATCCCAGATGCATTTCAAAATTTATAAGGTGAGAAGACTTTTTCATGGCTAGAAAGGAGACTTTAAGTTAGCATACCGGGAGAATGGACTTCCATATTGGCTTGCCACGTGTCTCCCTTCCCCCACATCCTGCTTGCTCTAGGGGAAGTTTTCAGAAACAGATCTGGTTGCATGTCTTTTCATGCTTAATAGATAAAGACAGATCTTAAATTTTTTCTTTCTTTTTTGCTTTCCAAAGTAATTACTAGAACCCAATTTGTCCCAAATTTTGCATTTTCCTGCAACTTTTTCTATAATTTTTAAACAAAACTTTAAGTAATCATATGGCAGGATAGTGGGTAGCCCTGCCCTCTCCTGCTACCTTTGAATTTCTTCGCTTCAGAGACGGTTTCAGCAGTGGAGTTTCATTGTTTATTACCTATTTTAGATTCTAAATACAAATTAAGATTTTTAATTTGAACAAGAAACCACGTTCCTTAAGCATGCAAACCAAAAGTCTGTAATAAACTTTATTTTATAACCTAATTGTGCCCCATTAGCGAGGCTGAAAAAGTCATTTCCACCCTACTTACAGATAGCCACTTCTGCAGCTGATCACGGGCATTGCGTGCGGTGAATTTCCCTCTCCTATATGGTGATTACTTCTCCACCTTTTTGGTGTAATCTTTCTTTCTTCACTGTAGGAGAAAATATCCTTTTCAGAGGTGCCAGTTGTGAGTGTCCCCCCCATGTCCCACATGATTCAGGGTTCAGGTTCAGGGTTCGGGTTCTGGAGGAGGTTGCACGTTGGACAGAAATGAAAGAGAATAGACAAGAAAGTATAAATTTGGGAATATTGGAGGCTAGGCCGGAGCCCAATTCAACGGGAAGGACTCCACCTTGCTCTGGCCTTGCTATTTCTTTTATTCAGGTTTTGGGATACACCCACAGCCCTTAGGCAGGCAATTCCAATAATAGCCAGTCATCAGGGATTTACATAAAACTAAGAGGTGGAAGTTGCTTTAGCCACCGTTGTCTCAACTAAACAGTGGGTGGTTGGCTCTGACCTTTTAGAGCTTCAAGGCTGACCAGCCTTCTAGATTCCTTGTCCACACCTCTCTGCTAGTGAAGGCTATGGGTGGCTTCCAACAGTTCCATACAAATTTTGTGATTTTTTTGTTCTATTTCTTAAAAAAAAAAAAACACGAGCCGAGACCGGTTTGGCTCAGTGGATAGAGCATCTGCTTGTGGACTGAAGGGTCCCGGGTTCGATTCTGGTTGGGGGCATGTACCTTGCTTGCGGGCACATCTCCACTGTGGGGCGTGCAGGAGGTGGCTGATCAATGTCTCTCATCGATATTTCTGACTTTCTATCTCTCTCCCTTCCTCTCTTTAAAAAAAATCAATAAAATATATTGGAAAAAAAACACAAAAAACACAACATTGTGATTTATTTACTTACTTATTGTTAATCTTTACCTGAGGATATTTTTTTCATTGCTTTTTCAGAGAGAGTGGAAGGGGATGGTTGGGGAGGGAGGAAGGGAGGAAGGGAGGGAGAGAAGGGGGGAGGGAGAGAGAGAGAAAAAAAAATGTGAATGTGAATGTGAGAGAGAAATCCACTGGTTCCTTCCCATATCTGTCCCAACTGGGGGTGGGAAGCTTGACTGGGAATCAAACCTGCACCCATTTGGTGCATGTGGGTCCTACACTTTAACCACTGATTTCAGCAGTCAGGGTGATATTGGGATTTTGTTGAGGATTGATTAAATCTGCATATTGTTTTGGGTAATATAGCCATTTTCACTATGTTGATTCTTCTAGTCCATGAACATGGAATATCTTTCCATTTTATTGTGTGTTTTTTAGTCTCTTTTAATAATGCTTTATGGTTTTCGGTATATAGTTCTTCACATCCTTTGTTAAGTTTATTCCTAGCTATTTTATTCTTTGGTTGCAGTTGCATCACATCTCTAAGCATATTATTTATATTTACACTGCTGTCTCTTGATAGGCATTAGTTAACTTTCTGTCACAGGAAACGAGGGCTTAATACTCTTACACCATTTCTCTCACCTTTCCCTCATCCTCCTGATAAGGTTATATATACTTTTTGATCATGTCAATATTCATTGTTTACATCATTATGACTCTGTACTCAGTGCTGAGCCAAGAAAAATATTAAAGCTGCAATTCTTTTTTTGAACAGTGTTTTAGTTTTCTGGAGCTATTATTACTTTATGTTTTTAAGTTGCTTGATATTTGTTTTACCATTTAAATTTTTACCTGTGGTTAAACTCCCTTTAACATTTTGCCCTCACCTAACTTCTCAACATGTTGATAATGGAGACCCTATTAGTTTTTCCTGGAGCTATCTGTCTGGAATATTCAGTCTTCCTGTCTGAGTACCTTACTTTTTAGGTTTGCTCCATAGCTATCGTCCTGAGACTTAGTTTTGCCTCTTTATCCTGTTTTCTGCCTCTTGTGTCACTGCCATCTTTCTTGTTTTCTTCTCTTATTTAATAGCAAATGTTTTAGTAGCTTCACAAGAATAAACCATGAAGTACATATGTTTGTAAATATGAAATGTTTTTATTCTTTCTACTTTCGTGCTTGTTTTATGACTATTTGTAGCATTCTGGGTTGGAAATAATTTTCCCACAGGTTTAACTTCTACTGTTGCTATAAGAAATATTGTGCTCTTCTGAGTTCTAAACATGGACATTATTATTATGTCTTTAATTTTCAGGAGCTCTTTTATGAATGGTGTTTCATTTTTATATTAGTATCTTCTTATGGAAGAAAAATCTAATCTTTCTTAAAACATGTCTAATGCACATATATACACATTTCTTTTCCCCTCTATTTCCTTCTCTATTCTTGGTGATAGTCAACCATGTTCTGCCTGTGTTATCCCTTCTCCCTGTTTTGAACTTGATTGTATTATGGGGCCAGGAGGCAGCTCTCAGAATGTCTGGTATCCTGATTTACTGAACCTTTCTAGGTTTCTAGAATGCTTTCCCTTTCCTCCAAATTAGTGATCATCTTGCCATTCATTTTGTCTTAATTTCTTGTGATTTGGAATTACATTTACTTATGATTGCATCAAGATAGTCTCTCTCTCTCTCTCTCTCTCTCTCTCTCTCTCTCTCTCTCTCTCTCGGTTATTAAAAGAGAAGCAGACAGAAAGTTTTTACTTCATCTTACACCAGGAGATTTGTCAGCTTTCAGCATCTTGCTCTGCTTTCCAGGTAGAAGAATACAGGAATTTAGAAGAAATTCACTAAATAACTTATTAAAGTACTTACTAAAAGGTGTTGGGAATCAAGAAATGGTATAGCCTTGGCTAGTGTTGCTCAGTTGAGTGTCTTTTCATACACAGAAAGGTTGCTGGTTTAATTCTGGGTCAGAGTAGGGTACATGCCAAGATTGTGGGCTCAGTCCTTAGTAGAGGGCATGTAGGAGGCACCCGATTGATGTTTTTGCTTCCCCAGTGATGTTTCTCTCTAAAAAAAAATCAATAAAAAAAAAGAAATCATGTAACAGTTTTAAACATCACATACTGTTCAGTTAACACATTCATTGAATATGTACTCTGTGCCAAGCATTGGTCACAGCTCTGGATTCAGAAAAGGTAATCTCTGATTTCAAAAAGCTGGGTAAGAAAAGGAATTAGTATCGTGTGGCAGGAACTGTGATTAAAAGTAAGCCCATAGACTGTTCATATGCAGGCAGGAAGGATGGAGCAGAGGAGACATTCAAGGAAGGTTTTCCAGAGGAGATAATGTCTACACTATGTAAAGATGAGTACCAGTAACCAGGAAAGGAAGAGACCTTTGTAAAATACAATGCTTTGTTACAGATTTACAAAGTAAATTTGTGGCCAAAGAAAATGAAGTACAGAGTCTGCATAGTAAGCTTACAGATACCTTGGTATCAAAACAGCAGTTGGAGCAAAGACTAATGCAGTTAATGGAATTGGAGCAAAAAAGGGTGAATAAAGAAGAGTCTCTACAAATGCAAGTTCAGGTATCTAGTTTTATCTCTTTTAAAAAATAAAGGTGGGCAGGAATTGGGTGTATCTGAATAGAAGAGGGAGGATAGTCTGCCTTGTCCTAATTCTGGAGTGGTGATGAATAATTAAAACTTAATCTTTGAGCATTTGTCACAGTATGTTGTTTTGGAATATATACCTAAAGATGTCCTCACCCACAGTCTTAGGCTTCTTGTATTAGATTTGGAACAACGCAACATATTCTTAATTTCTACCTTTTAAATTAACTCTTAGAAGAATGCTTAATCATTATTGTTGTAAAATGACGTCTTTTGGAATCAAAGAATGCCTTTCTAAAAATAAACACATGTACTCTAACTCATTTTGTTTGTATGCATTGGTATATTTTAGTAACGCACACTTTCCCCCTCTCTTTTTTGGTTCCTGTTTATGAAAGGATATTTTGGAACAGAATGAGGCTTTGAAAGCTCAAATTCAACAATTCCACTCCCAGATAGCAGCCCAGGTAATGGTGCTCTCTCATTGTTTATCATTACTACTAGCTTCCTAGCTGTATAACTAATCTTCTGAGTGCCTGTTGAGTGCTGAGCACAGGATTAGTAGTTGGGAGACTAGTCATTGAATCAGCATTGATTGATGATCCTGAGTGCTAAACACTGATAATCATAATAAGAAACAAAGAAATTCAAATTCAGCTAATTGAGAGATGGATTAGAGAGTTTTTGCCATAGGAAGAAAAAATGTCCACTATTCTGTCACAAAACAGGAGAAACTGTCCAAATGGTGTCAAAAATAGTCATTTGTCCATTAGAAGTGTTCTTTACTATTGACTAGCCATAAAGGAAAATTTTATATTCTCTCAGGTGGTAGCAGTAAGCTGATCATAATTCTCAAATTACATATATAAAAGGATCATTTTAAGATTTGTATTTCAGTTTAGTGAATGGAGAAACCTTCCAAAGTTTTGCAAGTGGTATTACAAGGCCTGTTTTTCTTTAGCAGTATTTTAATGTAACCCATCTAGGTATTAACTATTTTCTTGTTGAAATTAATGTTTGATCCAAAGAATTGACTATTTTTGAGATATCAGAGGAACAGTTAAAATACTCTTAATGTGCTGATTTGGATATATCTTTTTATTATGGTAGATAGTCTTTATAAATAATACAACAGTGAGAAAAAAGAAAAAACTTCCAAGTATTTAACTTGTTTTCGTTATATACATATTGTGAATTTTAATTCTTTAAAATTCTAAAAATTGTTTGTAGAGAAAGGTTTAGCTTGGAATAAATGTCATCTTTCTATATAAAAAATAGTTTTAACATTAAACACTTGTTTTTAAAGTTTTAGGCCAATTTAAAGTCCTAAAACTTTGAGATAGCAAACATTTCCTTCCATCCACACCCTCCATTTGCTTTCTTTGTAGAAACTGTAGTCTAAAATTAATTAGGAAGAGTTATTTAATATAGGGAAGGATGTTTGTGTGTTTATGGATGTGTGCGTATATATAAATTATCAACTAAAATTGGATTAAGATCCAATTATTAGCTGAAAGAGAGCTCTAGAATATTTATCAGGAATTAAATACTTAGAGGATGCTATAAATAACTTTTAAAAAGTAAAGATGAGCATAGGTATTACTAAAAAGTTTAGTTCTTAACTTAATCATGAGCTGTATTATTTAATTATTGAAAATTGTTACTAAGGAAAAGAAGTACAGGGATAAAAAAGAAACTTCATGGCTATTTTCCTGATGTTTTGTTTGTTGGTTGTTGGTGATCAAATTTGCCTTCAAAATAATAGCTACTATTTAATGAACACTTGTTAGGGGCTAGATGATACCATAATAATTTTATATACTTTAATTTCTTTTAATTTTTAATGATTATTATAAAACTTTTAAACTTTGTCCTAAGTGCTTTTATGTTGACACTGCTTTTCTTTCTTAGACCTCTGCTTCAGTTCTAGCGGAAGAATTACATAAAGTGTAAGCCTGCCTGTCTACATTTCTCTTATAATTGCTTAATCACTATTAACTTATTACCTCCTAGATTCAGTATTTATGGTTAAATTTATATTCTAACTTGTTCAGAAAATGCAACTAAATTTTGAGCAACTCTTATCCTCTTGCCTGCCCCGCTCCCTGTCAATGATTTAGTTCCTGAAAAGTTAAATGTTCTGTGTTTTTGTCTTTATCATAAAAAGAATTGGGGAATTTTTTTTCATTTGGGCTTGAGCATTTATGTGGGAGAGATAATTATAATTTGAAATCAGTGGAAGTTTTTGTGTGTAAGTAGTTGCAGGTATTCTGTATCTAACTATACGGTGGTGGCCAAAACAAAGTTCTGTGTTTTTGTATATTGTGTAATTGCGTTCAGAAGCCCTAAACTCAGATTTTGATATTGCCAGGCTTGTGAGCTTAAAAAAGTTACTTTTTTGACATCAAGTTTTAAAATAGGGGTAGGTATTTTAAGGAGTGGTAGTAATGCATATGATAGTAGGATTACAGAAATAAAAGGTACAGTTTATGTGAGAAACTGCTTTGATTTGTGGTTTGACTTCTGAATACTTAATGAATATGCAAATGTATTTCCCGTTAAAGGATTGCAGAAAAGGATAAGCAGATAAAACAGACTGAAGATTCTTTAGCAAATGAACATGATCATTTAACAAGTAAAGAGGAGGAACTTAAGGTACAGTAATTATTATAAATGGCTGCAGTATTTTACAGTCATGGTTACCCTGATCTTTAATCAGTATATGTGTTTATGAAGAAGAAAATATTCTAGCTCTAATCAGTTTGGCTCAATGGATAGAGTGTTGGCCTGTGGATTGAAGAGTCCCTGGTTCAATTTTGGTCGAGGACACATGCCTGGGTTGCAGGCTTGATCCCTGATAGGGAATGTGTGTGCAGGAGGCAGCTGTTAAATGATTTTCTCTCATCTTTGATTTTTCTCTTTCCCTCTTCTTTCCTCTCTGAAATCATTAAAAAATATTTTTTTAAAAAGTGAAAATACTCAAATTTATCTAAAAAGTGTCTCTGTTCTAAACTACAAAATCCTTTTTGGCCGTCTAAGGGGAAAAGTTTAAAGGTTTTTTTTCTCACATGATATAATTGACAATAATTTGGGAAATATGTTAAACAGGAATTGACGGTTTTTCTTTCTCATTTAAGAAATTATAATTTGAGACTTTTGCTTTGAGACCTTTGCTTAAGAAGAAGAGCATTTTACAAGCCTCAAAGTCAATTATATTGTCTTTCTAATTCTATTTTTCTTTCTTATTCTAGGATATACAGAATATGAATTTCTTATTAAAAGCTGAAGTACAAAAATTACAGGCTTTGGCAAATGAACAGGTAGATCTTTATTGATTTTTAAGCATTTATCTTAGAATTTCAGTTTGTACTTATTTTTATTGTATTGATATTGCAAGCTCTAATTTTACTCATGTAGACAGTAAATAAATGTAATGGTTACTCGGGGGTCTGGCTCATGGTATGGTGTTGAATGCCTTTTCTATTTTATATGCCTCTCACAATCCATCTAGATATTAATTATTTTCATGTTGAAATTAATGTTTGATCCAAAGAATTGACCACTTTTGGCATATCAGAGGAGCAGTTAAAGCACTCTGAATGAGCTGGTTTGTTTTAGCTTTCTACCATTTAATTTAAAAAGCACATATCTTTTTATTAGGATAAAAGTTGATCAATAAGAAGTACAAAATATTTGATAGCAAAATGTATTGATATTGCTTTAATTTTACTTCAAAGATATAAAAATGTAACTTTTTAATATGTAAAAATAAGTAAAATAATTTAGAGTACTGCCTGAGAAATGACATATTTCTCATCTCATTCTAAACAGGCTGCTGCTGCACATGAACTGGAGAAAATGCATAAAAGGTAATTAATGTATTGTTTAACATGGAGTCATTCATACATTTTATGTCCAAGTGTAATTACAGGAAATATTGCTGCTTATTAACATAGTTGTGCACATAATTTATGTACACTTTCTGAATATATTACATGTTTTAATTGATTTTTTTCTCATAGTATTCGTGTTAAGGATGATAAAATAAGACTGCTTGAAGAGCAGCTACAGTGTGAAATTTCAAACAAAATGGAAGAATTTAAGGTGTGTGATTAAGCTTGTCATCTCTGCTTTTTTTGAACAACCTTGTAATAGTTTTCAGTTGAAGTGAATCTAGAAATACGACTTTTATGTGTAATGACTCTGAAACAGTGTTTTTAGAGTTTATTTGGGGACTTATAAAAGCAATGAATTTTATCAGATTCTTCTTGCCTAGATTATCTTATTTCTTCTTGTAACAGACTTTTGAAATTTGTTTTGCTTCAGCCTTTTCTCTACAGTTTTCAATTGGTAGTTTGTGATGTTTCTATCTGCCTTTGTTGTTGATGCAGTACTAGTTTCTGGTCTGACCAACCAGCTTGAGTGCATTTTGATTCCCAGGGTGCATCTCTGTGTAGTATGATTTGCTTCTTGGAGGCTTTTATTTACTAGTACTCACTTATGAAAACAGAGTTTTCCAGATTCCATTTGCACAAACTATTCAACTCTTGGAAATACACATGAAAGCAGTTCAAAACACAGTGTTACCAGGGTTAACAGTTAAGGGCAAACTGAAATAGGGGGTTCAGTAGAATTTGTTTTAGAGATTATTATACACTAGAGGCCTGGTGCACGAAATTAGTGCCCTGGAGATGTGTGTCCCTCAGCCCAGCTTGCACCCTCTCCAATCTGGGACCTCTAAAGGGATGTCCGACTGCCCTTTTTCTCTCACAATCCAGGACTGCTGGCTCCCAACTGCTCGCCTGCCTGCCTTCCTGATTGCCCTTAACTGCTTCTGCCTGCCAGCCTGATCACCCCTAAGCACTCCCCTTCCAGCCTGATTGATGCCTAACTGCTCCCCTGCCAGCCTGTTTGCCCCTAACAGCACTCCTCTGCAGGCCTGATCACCTCTAATTGCCCTCCCCTGCAGGCCTGGTCACCCCTCACTGCCCTCCCCTGCAGGTCTGGTCCCCCCCAGCTGCACTCCCCTACAGGCCTGAGTCCCTCCCAACTGCTCTTCCCTGCAGGCCTGGTCGCTCCCAATTGCCCACCCTTGCAGACTTGGTCCCTCCCAACTGTCCTCCCCTGCTGGCCATCTTGTGGTGGCCATCTGGTGTCCACACAGGGGCAGCCATCTTGTGTGTTTGAGTGATGGTCAATTTGCATATTACTCTTTTATTAGATAGGATAGAGGGTGGGGGTGAGCTGGTTTGCCCTGCAGGGTGTCCAGCTGGTTTGCCTTGAAGGATGTGGGTTCCCTTGGGTGTGAGGTGTTCTGGGTGAGGGGTCTGTGGTGGTTTTCAAGCCGGCCATGCCCCCAGCGACCCAAGCGGAGGCCCTGGGATCTAATTTTGTAGCCTTGAATGGAGACCAAAGCAGGCCAGTGCTGTGGGAGCTTGGCTTCCTCCATTGCCAGGGGCAACTCAAATCTCTTGATCTCTCCAGCTCTGTGGCTGCCACCATTTTTGTTGAGATTTATTTATATTCTATAATTGATACTTTGTAGTCTTGAGTGGAGGCCTGAGCCAGCCATGGTGTGCGGAAAGCTTAGCTTCCTCTATTGCCGGGGAAACCCAAGCCTCCTGCTTACTCTGTGGCTGCAGCCATCTTGGTTGGGTTAATTTGCATACTTGCTCCTGATTGGCTGGTGGGCGTGGCTTGTGGGTGTAGCAGAGGTATGGTCAATTTGCATATTATTTTATTAGATAGTACTAGTACTGTATTCCTGTACTCTGGAATGTATTTATTAAAACTGGAGCCATGTGAAATTTGCATTCTTATATACATTAGTATATAATTCACCTGCCACTTTATTAGTACTTAAAGCAATAATATGGGTTTGATATTTAAAAACAAAAACTTAAATTATTGCATTGTTACCTTTTCTCAATAAAACAGTAAATTGAGGTTCTTTCTTCCAGATTTTAAGTGACCAAAACAAATCATTACAATTAGAAGTTAAGAAGCTACAGACCCTTGTTTCTGAACAGGTAAGGCTTTTCATGAGCCTTTCTTAAATAGTAACCAGTTCATTTACTTGGAAAAATATTGATTGTATTTTTATTCTTGTGCTTATCAAATATCCAAACTTAAGAAAATATAACTTTTCTTCCTAAAAGGAAATTAATGCTAACATGCTTATAAGTATCCCTCCTCCCATCCAAAGGGAAGAAAAATGTATTAGTATGCATAAAAAGAATGTT
This sequence comes from Lasiurus cinereus, assembly GCA_011751065.1. Lineage (NCBI taxonomy): Eukaryota > Metazoa > Chordata > Mammalia > Chiroptera > Vespertilionidae > Lasiurus > Lasiurus cinereus. The sequence goes on along the minus strand of JAAGEH010000076.1, from coordinate 27,851,723 downwards.
TTAAGTTATTTGGATGCATTTTGTTCTGAGGATCAAAGTCCTCAGACTTGGAACTTCACATTCTCTAAGGCAGCATGGTTCCCTAAAAAGAGAATGGGTTTACCTCAGCCAGTGTTGCTCAGTGGTTAAGCGTTGATCTATGAACCAGGAGATCATGGTTCAATTCCCAGTCAGGGCACATGCCCAGGTTGCTGGCTTGATGATCCCCAGTAGAGGCTGTGCAGGAGCCAGCTGATCAATAATTCTCATCATTAATGTTTCTACGTCTCATTCCTCTCTCTTCATCTCTGACATCAATTAAAAAAAAAAGAGGGAGAGATAGAATGGGTTTGAAACCTAACACTAGCACTTAATGCCGTGATGATCAAATTGCTTAACCTTTCTGAAACCGCTCATCCCAAGTCTTTCACATTTTATTTATATCATAAGCTTGGTAGATTTAAATGGATAAGTTTATGAATAGTGCTTAGTCTACTGCTTTGCATATAGTAGTTATTTTAAATCTCCATATCTTTCCCTTAGAATGTTTTTTCCATCTCATTTCCACCCCATCCTGCCATCATACTTTTTTCTATATTTATAGCAAGCCGTCAAAACTATAGCAGCCTGAATAAGCATCCTGTAAAAGTCTAATATGCTAAGTGTCCGACCCTTCATTCAACCAGTTGCTGTGACACACACTGACCAACAGGGCAGATGCTCCGACTGATAGGTTAGCTTGCTGCTGGGGTCCAGCCGATTGGGATGGGCGAGACAGGCAAGACATGCCTTGGAGATGTCCTATGGTCCCTCCCCGGCCCCGATCGTGCATTGGTGGGGTCTGTTGGCCTGGCCTGCTCCCTCTCACAGTCTGGGATCCCTCGGGGGATGTCCACAGGACAGCTGAGGTACCCTACCTGGTGCCTCTAGTAGCTCCATAAACTAGAGCCCCAGGCAACATCCATTTTATGTCTGTTCCTGAGGGTTGCCTTCATACTCTTTTCCTACACAACTCTTCAAATTTCAGTTTTAAAAAATATTCTAAAAACTTTTGATATTAGATGACGTATTAAAATAGAAGCTTTGCATGTGTTTCTAATACCGTTAAATTTTTAGAACACACTTTTTTGAAGCTGAAATGTAAGTTATTGCAAACTATAGCACTTCTTTCAGCAGGTGCATGCTTTCTTTTTTATTTTATAATCCACATTTATGCAGGTATTGAATTGATATAAATAGCTGTGCCAAGTACTGCGGAAGTATTTTGGAAGTATTGTTAATATCTTAACAGGTATAATCCACTTATTTTCCTCCTCCCTTTAATATGATATTAAGTACTTTGCTTAATCCTTATTATTTTATATATCCTTTGCCCCTGCAAATTAAAGTTAATAGAGGAGAAAATTCTGAGCGGATGATATTTAGTGCAGGGATATAACTTCATGCCTCTAATCTTAAAGTGGTTTTTAAATCTAATCTTAAATCTTAATTTGTTTTGTTGAGGTATAGCTTATAAGAGGTATGATATGTCATCAATTGTAAGGTTTTTTTCTACCTCTTAATTTATCATCTATCTCTGAAATCTGGTTGTATCTTACAGTCTCTGGTTACAGTTTAGTTGGCAGCATTTTTAATTTTTAGTGCTTCATAAAATATCTGTTGTGAGATGCAATGTCAGTGAATTGGATTAGATTAAATATGATAGATAGATATTTTTTATCCTCACGCCAGAACATTTTTTAACTGAACATTTTTTAACTGATTCCAGGGGGAAAGAAAGAGGTAGCGTGTGTGTAGTGGAGGTGGTCAGAGAGAGAAACATCAATTGGTTGCCTCCTGTATGCACCCTGATCGGGGATTAAACACACAGCTAGCTATGTGTTCTGACATGGAATTGAACCTGAAACCTTTTTCGTGTACAGGATAATGCTCCAACCAACTGAGCCATGCAGTCAGGGCTTATTATAGATGGTTTTTGATTTTGTTAATTCTTACCTAGAAAAGTAGGATGTAGTTTTTGTAAGTTGGTTATTAGAGATTCTGGAACACCTATTTCAATATGTAGTTTTAAACTTTCTAAATTAACTTCATGGGAGATTAAAGCAAATGCCTAGAAACTTCTGAATCTGTCCTAAATTTCTAGTATTAAATATACTGGTAAATCCTATTTAGGTTTAAAAGAAAACCTGAATTTTTAAAATTCTTTTAACTTTTGTTCTGTACTAAAAATGGTATTCTCTATCATTAGATAAAAGTGACTCCACTAGCCTTTAAATTTTCTTTTTCTTAAAGATAATATGCTGCCCTAAAACTGCCATTTAATATCTTATTATAAACTATCACATGTGGAAGTTAATAAATTTAAAAAATATAGTTGAAAAAATCCTCTAATTTCTACCTTATTTAGTCAGCCTTTGCTGTGAAGTTTCTGTGTGCATTTAGGTATTGTTAAAATAACAACTTTTAGCATGAGATGAATTTTTTAAAACGAATAATAGTTTTATGAAGTTTTAGCAGTCCAAACAAAATTTCATAGTCACATTTTAAAAATTTATTTAAAAGAATTATTTGATAACAGTGGAAACTCATTTTATGGTATTAACTTAAGATTTACTCTTTGATAATTCTTAGAATTTTTCTCTTCTGAAAAGTCTTTTTTATTTTAAAATATTGTAGAAAGCATAGTACTGGTATTAGGTTTTTGGTTATAGTTCTGACTTATCTCATCTTGGCATACCAAAGAACCACCTGTTTGACTTTTTTCTGGTCATTTCTTCGTTATTGCTAATAAAGAAGAGATAAAGATTAGTATAATGTTTTTTCATTTTTACCTTTCTTTAACCCCTTCCTACCCAGCAGTCAGAATTCCAAGTGACAGTTGAGAGGTAAACAGTTCAGTTATTTAAAAAAATGTAGTCCTTTTGCCCCATGGATTTTTATCCTGGAGGAAAAGATTGACCTTATTGAAACAGAAACCAACAATGGTGCCAGGTTGTTGTTTCTTAAGGTGTAGGAAGCAGAAAGACAACAAACACCAGGTAAGGGAAGCTGTTTATACACTAAAGAAGTGAAATCTCCATTTATAGATGAATCAAATAAATAAGTTACAAAATCTCATTTATTCAGAGTAAAATAAAATTTTCTGGGGATGAGAGTTATTACCTATCTTTTTTTTTTTTTTTTTGACAATACTGACTTTTTAGCAAAGGAGCAGCATGACTTTATTTTATTTTAGTAGATTTTTAAGATTCAGTGATCAAGATTATTAAGTAAAACCTATGGGAGTAGACAATTTTTACTCTTTGCCCTGATGCCTGGTTGCATTTTACTGCAGACTAATTTATTATTATATAAGATATAGTTTTGAAAATCGTATAGGGAGGGGAAAATTGGATTAGATCAGATCAATAATGTATAAAGTAAAAATGTTGGATAGATGCTAATTGGGTCAGTATGTACAATTGAATAGTGAATGAGCAATTGACCAAGAGTACTTGTTAAACTGTGACCTACTTAAATGAAATGTCACTTTATTAAATATTTACTAATTGAGTATATGCTAGAAACTATGCTACATGCTGAGGCTACAGAGATGGATGAGCATTGGTTCCTGTCTTCAAGACAGGCTTAGTGTGAAGATATATAACACAGAAAAATTGATGAATAAAATTCTTGAACAGGTTAGGAGGAGGAGTAATGAATTCTATTTGAAGGAGGGTGAGGGTGAAATGCACAGAGAACAGGGGACAGCTAAATGTGATTTTGAAAAAGGGCCATGAATTTTTCAGACAGCTAAGAGGAGCATTCCAGGTCTAGTGGATACAGTACTAAATGTCATGGCAGTATATGGTTAAATTGGTGTATTTAGAGCATATTAGAGGTGTAAGAAGTAGAGAGTCAGTAGGGTCTAACAATGAAGAACTTTGTATGCTGTGTGAGCACAATGAATTTGATTTAGCATATAGGTATGCCACTGAAGAGTGCTATAAAAATAAATAAGCATTTTGTCTAGCATTTTATATAGATCACTCTGGTGACAGTGAGGTATTTGAATTTACGTAAGGGAAAAATATGAAGGACTTAAAGTAACATACAACTGAACGGTTAAGGTAAAGATAACTTGGACTTAATAGTATTGTCTTTTTTGTTTTTCCCCCAATCTTTATCAAGGATATATTTTTCATTGATGAGAGAGACAGAGAGAGAGAGAGAGAGAGGGAGGGAGGGAGGGAGGGAGGGAGGGAGGAAGGAAGGAAGGAAGGAAGGAAGGAAGGGACAGGGAGAGAGAAACATCAGTGTGAGAGAGAAACATTGATTTATTGCCTTCCATATGTGCCCTGACCAGGGATTGAACCTAAAAAACCTTTGGTCAGTGCATGGGATGACACACCAACCAACTGAGCCACACCGGCACATGCATGCATCCTTCCTCCCCCCTCCCTCCCTTTTTTTTCTTTCATTTTAAAATAGAGCTTTAATTGACACTAACATTATATGTAACATAATGATTTGATATTTGTATATATTATGAAAAGATTATCGCTGTAAATGTGGTTAAAATCCATTACCATGCATAGTTACACATTTTGTGTTATGTCTTTATTGTGAGACTTAAGATGGGCAAATATAATCTTGATGAAAGATGTAAACTTATTGCATGGTTTATTTTTCACAGTTTATAAAACCTGATTAGAGGCCTGGTGCATGAAGATTCATGCACTTGGCAGCGGGGGGTGGGGGTTGGGGAAAAGTGGAGGGGTCCCTCAGCTTGGCCTTCACCCTCTGCAGATCAGGAGCAATTGGGGGATGCTGCAGTCTGGGCTCCTTCTGTGGGAGGTGACCTGCAGGCTAATCAGGGGACAGTGCTGGCCAGTGAGCCATCTGCCCTCCCTCCCCACTCTCCCCCCATGGCTTCTCCACCATTGCTGGTTGCTGCCGTCCCTTCCCTCTGCCCTCAGATTGCATCCCTTCCCTTTGCCCACTGGCACCTGTCTTGGCTGTTCTGGTGCCGACCCTGCCCCCCCCCCCCCCGTCTGCTTGTTCCTCTTTTTAATTGATTTGCATATTAAGCTTTTATTATACAGGATTTATTATATGTTTGACAACTCTTACTTCCTTTCTGATGGTAGGAAGAATTTTTCCCTTTGGAAGTTCTTTGTGTACTTCTCACAAAATAATCGTTATGGATTAGAAGCAGGGAGAATTGGGGTAATATGGATAGTTGAGAAGAGTAAAGCTGAGAGCCTAACATATGGCATAAAAGAAAAGGGGATTAATTTTAGAAATATGTAAGAAGTGGAATCTTAGAATTTGGATTTGGCAATGGAAATTGGAAAAATTCATAGTGTTTGTGAAAATGGTTGTAATAACATCGGGAAAAATTAAGAAACTAGAGAAATTAGGAGAGAGCAGGTAGAGATGGGTGGAAGACAGTATTGAAGGAAAAAGACCCTAAATCTGTTTTGAACTTGCCTATATAAATAGTATACCTTAACTGCCTGAAGGTCTAGGGATACTGAGGGGAAACTCTGCATCTGGACACAGAATAAATTATGACTGTGAGAACTTTTGTATGTATGGGGGGATGGCAGGAGGGAAGCCAATGTCAGGGGTCAGTTGTACTTTATTGCAGACTAATTCATTATTATATAAGATGTAGTTTTGCAAATCATACAGGGAGGAAAAAATTGGATTAGACTAGACCAGTAATGTATAAAGTAAAAATGTTGGATAGATGCTAAGCTGTGTCAGTTTTGTGCAATATTGACGTATTGCTTCCTGTACGTGCCCTGACCAGGGATTGAACTTGAAACATTGTCATATTTTTTTTAATGTATATTTTTAAATTGATTTGAGAAAGAGAGAAAGGGATGGGCGGGGGTGAGGGAGGGAGGCAGGGAGGACATCATTGTGAAAGAAAAATAATTGGTTGCCTTCTGCATGCACCCCAACTTGGGACTGAACCTGCAGCCTGGGTATGTACCTTGACCAGGAAGAGAAGCTGTGACCTTTTGGTGCATGGGTTGATACTCAGCCAACTAAGCCACCCCAGCCAGGACTACATGTCATGTTTTAATGATTTACAAGGAGGATGTGTTCATATGTTGCTTCTGCAATTTATAATCAGTTTTATATATTGGTCTGGGTGGTAGTTATATAACCATCTACATGTTAAAAAATTCTTGAGTTGTACATAGGAGTTTTGAACTTGCCTATATAAATATTATACCTTAGTGTTTTGAAAAAATCCATTTATAAAAAGAAAGAACAAAGCCTCCTTCCTGGCCTGTGAGGCCTTAGAACATTTGATTTTTTTTTTTTTTTGATTTATGAAGAACTGAATTAATTGATAAAAAGGAACTAAGGCACATTCTCTTCTTATCAAGATTTTCTCTTGTAGTAATTAAAGAATTATAACATACTTTACTAGTCCATTTTATATTTCACATTTTTCTGTCTTGTGTAGCTGCTTCTCTTTTGTATTGTGTTTGTAAATTAATTATTTAATTATTAGCATTCTTCAAATATGGACCATCTTACTAAATTTGAATGTAATTAAAACTAAGCAATTTTTATAGAATCCTATTTCAATGTTTAAACAACTTTTACCTCGTGCAAAGTTGGTAAATTAAACTCTTTGGTGATTTTTATTTTAGCCTAATAAAGATGTTGTGGAACAAATGGAAAAATGGTGAGTTTAAAATTTTCTTTAGATATTTTAATGACTCACTTCTACCAAATTTGAGATAACAATGATCTATACTAATAAAAGGGTAATATGCTAATTAGACCAGATAGACCGGACATTCTTCCGGACAAAGGCTGTGAGGGCCGGACAAAGGCTGTGAAGGCCAAGGAGGGCCATTGGCCGCTGTAGCTGTGAGGGCCGAGGAGGGCCGGCAGCTGCGGTTGCCGAACAGTGGCAGCAGCAGCGGGGCGCCTTCCCCTGATCAGCCTGGTTGTCTCCCACAGAAGAAGGCCAGACTGCAGCTTAAGTCCACGCCTTATGGGGAGCGGGCCTAAGTCATCACATCCCCTGAAGGCTCCCGGACTGTGAGAGGTGGACCCCCCAGTGCACGAATTTTCGTGCATCAGGTCTCTAGTTTATAAAAGACTTAAGTGTTCGTCCAACTGGTAGCTATGACGCTCAATGTAGGAGCTGCCATGATGTGCACTGGCCATTTCAAAATAAATGGCACCATAGACTTGGTACCGACAAACCAACACTCAACTGCCCCCAAGTGGGACACAAAACCCTGCCACCATCCCAGAGGGACACCCTACCAAATCGTAGCCAATGATGCCAAGACCTCATGGAGCAAAATGTGGCCCTCAGCCCAGCCCAGAAGCGGTAGCTATGGGTGCTGTGTAATGACATCACATAGCTTCCTCTCTGGTGACTAGCCTCCTTGGAGTTTCTTCAGCCCACGAACACAACTTGCTTTATAGCCAGGTGCAAACATTTTATACTTTAACCATATGTTTGTGAAGTGTTTTCACATGCCTCATCTCATTTGATCCTCACTGAAGTCCTGGAGTAGATAGATAGGAGACTTGGTGGAATCCCATTTTCTTTTCATTAGCTGGAAAACGAAGATTTAGAAAGTTTAGAAACTTGTCTCAACTGAAAAGAAGTAAGAAATGGTGGACCTTGAAAATGACTTCAGGTTTTCTTACTGTGCAGAATATAGTCAAACACTGCTACAGTTAAATATTTTACCCTTTATTTTCTCTGCATGATCTACAATAATAATTTGCTTCATGTTGATATTTACTGCTGTGTTGCTGACAGTTACCTGAAAGAGAAGTTGGGGTGCTTCACTGGACTGGAAAAAGTTTAGCTACATCAGAAAGCAGATCTAAGCCCTGACCAGTTTGGCTCAGTGGATAGACCATTGGCCTGTGGACTGAAGGGTCCCAGATTCAATTCCGGTCAAGGATATGTACCTTGGTTGCAGGCATATCCCCAGTAGTAGGTGTGCAGGAGGCAGCTGATTGATGTTTCTCTCTCATCGATGTTTAAAACTCTATTCTCCTCCCTTCCTCTCTGTAAAAAAATCAATAAAATGTTTAAAAAAAAGAAAGCAGATCTAATTAAGCAAGTTTATTCCGTATACATAAAAGGTTAAGTTGATTTGCGCATTCGCAATACATATAAAGCTCTTGCTGGTACCAGTCAAATGCATGTGCTCTGAGCTGTCATTGTTGATCCTGAATTTGGTTGACACTTCTACTAGAGAAGGGTCAATGGTGATATTAAAATATTTCTTCTAATTAATTTCCTTTGAATGTTCATGAATCCGTGCACCGGGACACTAGTAACTATACTAATCAAGATTCTCAGAATTCTTTTTGTATTTCACAGTGGAAGAGAGTGGTATGTTATTGATTGATTTGGGATTACATTAGGTTTGTGGGTGCTACACGTAGCAGTGATTTATTTGTTTAGGCTAGCATGTAAACATGCATTACTTGAACACATTTTACTTACTGGTAAAGAAGAAATATCCTTAGATATTAATAAAAGATTCTCAGAAAAATTTTTTTTCTCAGAAACGTTTCTAGTATTAAATTTCATAAAGAACAATGGACAAAGGAAGTAATCTGTGTCAATTATTTAGGAATGATATCATTCATTTATTTTAAAAAATAGTTCATGCATATGTTTTAAATTTATAATTTCAGCATTCAAGAAAAAGATGAGAAGTTGAAAACTGTGGAAGAATTACTTGAAACTGGACTTATTCAGGTGGCCACTAAAGAAGAGGAACTGAATGTAAAGTACTTTTAGAGTTATTTTCCTTGCGGTTATTCATTGAAGGGGTTTCACTGTAATTTGTGTAAGATTTTTCCCATAGCTTTTAAACTGCATATGAGTTGACCACATTTCATTACATTTATGATTTTCTTTCATTAAATTTAAGATTTTATTAAAAATACATAGATGATTATAGCATTCATTGCCTTAATGAAGTAGATACTGTGGTTATGGTGTGTAAAAGAGCTCTCCCACCTCCGCCCATGCTCAAATTATAACCAGTGCTAACTAGCAGACTTTATAAGTTCAGGAAGTAGTATTGGAGGCCAGAGAAAGGAGAGATTGCAGTTCTGTTTTATGATTATCATTAATGAACTCCAGTAGGATAAGTGGTGGTGCTAGAAGAAATAATTTAAAAGTTGTATTTGAGTTTCGGATTACAAGTGGTGTACTGTATGGTTGTGTGATTGTGTAAACATAAATAAAAATAATTGGGAAAATTGAATTAAAAATCTATTTGGCTAGCTCTAGAAGTTACAAAATTATAAACGTGGAAGAAGGGAGATTTCTGGGCCTTCCAGAGAAAAAAAGAAGCAGCTAAAGAAAAAAGGAGAAGCTAGTTTATTTGGAGCAAGCTATTTTTCCTCAGAAAGTGAAAGTATGTTCTGCTTATGTGTCTTTGAAAAAGGCAATAAGAACAGAAAACTCATCTTTGACAAAAGAAGTTCAAGACTTAAAGGCAAAGCAAAATGATCAGGTAAGGAATTTAATAGATTCTGCAACCATTTTCTTTAAAACAATTGACAGGCCTGTTACATTCAAACATAGGCATTCTGTTGTTTGTCTGTTCCTTCCTTCTCCAAAGTGGAATTAGTCAATTGTAGTTTCTTATGAATGATTAGTAACTTGATTATCAGTAAAAGAGGCAGCAGGTTTATTGGATACTGACTATATCCCAAGTACTAGGTAGAGTACTCTAGATAGGAGGTTGTTGCTTTTTTATGACAGGATAAACGAGTTGAGTATACAAAAAAAGTGAGACTCTAAATCATGAGTGGAGAAACTTTTTTCTGACAAGGGCCATTTGGATATATATAACATCATTCGAGGGTCATACAAAATTATCAACTTAAAAATTAGCCCCCTATATTTGTTCAGACATTTAATTAACTCACCCCAATGCCTTGGCAGGGCCAGATCAAATGATTTCTCGGGCTCTATATGGCCCTCAGGCCGGATGTTTTCCACCCCTGATTTAGATAATTTTTTAAGTTGTATTTTCTCTTTAACATTTATGTGTTGACTTTTCTTTTGGCTTATACTTAACCATAAGTAGCCTTAAAAGCTGCTTACTTTCAAAGTGCTTTTCATTTTCATTATTATGATGTTAAAATCTAGTAAAAATTAATTCTTGGGTTTACTTTGCTTATTTGGATTTTGGTATAGTGGAAAATTTAAGGCTAATATACTTTACTATTTCTGACCCATTTGTATTTTGAGCAAATTACTAACTAGGATACCTTCTTGTTTCCAGGTTTCTTTTGCATCTCTAGTTGAAGAACTTAAGAAAGTGTAAGTGGTGACATATTAAACTGGTCTTCCTCTTATAGTCCATTGGTTAGTCCTGATAAATCTTGTTTTATTGTGCAATTGAGATAGCTTTGTATGTTAGTTTAACTTTCACTCTAGAATTTTTTATTGATCAGATAAGCTGTGATTTCCCTGGTACAATGTGATTGTTAAAAATGTATTTCCATAATTAATTCCATTTTTTTTCCTATCTTACAGCATTGCATTAATTTTTTGTTTCTGTGGTAGGAACTATTAAGGAATAGGTTTTATTAGATAGTGAGATATGTTCCTTGCTGGTCTCCTTTCTGAGATGTCTATAAAGTTTGATGTCATAATTGTGTATAAGTTTTATCATAGCTTTTGTAGCCCTAGGAGCCAATGTTATTGAAAGGAACTTGATTCTCTCTGCTATTCTTCAGGGTACACCTCATATTCTTTGTGTGCTTCTGAAACATGTGATTAGCTTCTCCTAATGTGCATAGGCTTCAGTTACTTGATAGTTACTGATTATTTCTCATTTAGAAAGAGCTTTTAGTATTATCTCCCCTTCTGTCTGATATGTTGCTATTTTATTTGAAATGGGAAGAATTCATTTGGTGAATTTATTCATGATTTAGTGCTATTCTTAGTTGGTGATGGTTTCTATTAAAATTTAATACCCCATTTCTTTATCTAAGAATTCATGAAAAAGATGGAAAGATCAAGTCTGTGGAAGAGCTTCTAGAAGCTGAACTTCTAAAAGTTGCTAATAAGGAGAAAACTATTCAGGTATTGGGAGTGAGAAAACTGTGTGCTTGTCTATTTGTTTATCAGCTTTAGTGAATACCACATAATTTCATGTGTTTGTCTCTACATTGCATTTTATGTCAATTTCTGTTTCCATTGTCCAATTTTGTCTGTTTTGTCATTGTCAAGGATTTGAAACAGGAAATAGAGGCTCTAAAAGAAGAAATAGGAAATATCCAACTTGAAAAGGCTCAACAGGTAAAAATCCCAGAGCCACAGCATGACAGATTTATTAGTGTATGTATATTTATGAGCTACTTGGTTTTCTTGTTACTTGGAAAAAATCTTTTAGTAGTATGATGTAAGTATATTGGGTAATGTGCTTTTTATTGTTTTTGCCTGATTTGAGAAAGCGTTCTTGATATTTAATCAATGAGTCTTTGAACTGTTAATGATTCCTTTTTATTTTTATTTATTAAAAATTTTTTTATTTTATTGACTTTTTAATAGAGGAAGGGAGAAGGATAGAGAGTTAGAAACATCGATGGGAAAGGAACATCAATTAGCTGTCTCTTACATACCTCCTACTAAGGATGTGCCTGCAACCAAGGTACATGCCCTTGACTGGAATTGAACCTGGGACCCTTCTGTCCGCAGCCCAATGCTCTATTCACTGAACCAAACCGGTCAGGGCTAAAGATTCCTTTTTAGAAAGTTTTCTGTATTAATGTTTCACTTTAATTTTCCAACTTAATACATGAACCACTTTGGTAAATCTATTTTTAACTTTTTTCTTAACTGTGTGGGCTGTAATGTTTTGTTATAGAATATGTATTGCTTCAACCTTTGCCTTTAGAACAAAGTATAGATTTCATATTTCAGAGGTAAAAATGATTATTGGAAATAGAGGGATTTTGGTGAATTTAATCCAATAAGGCTTCTTTGAAAAAATAGTGAGGCTGTATGGAAGAGATCCCAATAGATTGATTCAACAATATTTTTTGAGTTCCTCTTGTCAAAGGAATATGTTAATGATTGAAGATAATGTGTTGAAAGAAATGGGGTATGATGAAAAGATAAAACTCCTCTAAATATAGATTGAGAGATCAGGAAAGTTTCCTCCTGAGGAATTGATATCTAAGCCAAGCTCTAAAGGGGCAATGGGGGATTATAGAATTCTGTCTGATAAGGAAATGAGATTAAAGAAGGACACTATAGAATGCCGTTTAATGGTTGACCTTGAAGACCGAGAAAGCAGAGGTCTGATAAGGTATGTGGACAGTTTAATATTCTAATTTTCACAATTACCAAAGTATCACATTATTTAGAGTTAGTTATTCATAACTATATTCCTTGCCACCACCTGCCTGCCTACCTTACATTTTTAATGTTACTCTTACTGTGTCATTGGAATCAAGAGATGACAAAAATCAAAATGAGTCTTATTTAGGAATGAATAATTCAACTGTGATCTTTGTAATTTAGAATGTATCTGTGTTTATCATAAAGCTTTAATAAAGTAAGTTGAAATGATTATGAATGCTTTTTCTCTGCTTTTTTTCTTTGTATTTCAGTTATCTATCACTTCTCAAGTTCAGGAGCTTCAGAACTTGTAAGTACCATTTCTTTAATTTCTCTTTAATATATCTTTTCAACACAATTACAATTAAATATAATTATAACAAATTATAGCTTCTTTTTGTTTTATTTTAATTATTTTTTTAGAGAATATCAAATTATACCTCAAAAAGGCCTTAAGGTCTTAAGTTTTTATTAGGATTTAACCTATAGGATTTTTTTTTTTAATGGGAATGAAGATATAGTGTAAAGTTTTATTTTTTTAACTTATAACCTGAATATGACCTTAAATTGAAATGATCCTCTTTGCCCATTTTCATAGCCACTGTAAAACTGGCTATATTTCAAAATCATACCAGTTGTAATAAGCCGCCTAAATTTTCTGTTATTGACTTAAACAGCATGATAGGGAGTGGGACTACAGCTATCCTAGTTTAGTCAATATCTGGATCTTCAGTAATAGATGGATTTAATCATCATATGCTTTTTAATTTGATTTATTCATCTTAAGCTTTTTAATATGATATCTCTAAAATCTTGCATGTTTAATTTTAAATTTTTAAATTAGCTTGGGCTATAAATATAACCTAAAATATATCTCTCCCAGTCTCCATTATTTTTGCTTTGTATAGTCTTGTAACATTTTTATTGATAGTTCTTCTTAACTTACTGTCAGATTAAAAGGAAAGGAGGAACAGATGAATACCTTGAAGACTATTTTAGAAGAGAAAGAGAAAGATCTAGCCAATAGCGGGAAATGGTTACAGGTGAGAAGATAAAGATAAAGAAAACATCTTTTTATACTTGAATATCAGTTCAATTTATACCTATTATTTTTCAGGATCTTCAAGAAGAAAATGAATCTTTAAAAGCTCATGTTCAGGAGATAGCACAACATAACTTGAAAGAGGTATAGTATAAGCAGACAACCAGAATATTACATAAAAATGAGTAGTTTTTATTTTCAAAGAAGGTAATCTGTTCTTTGAATTTCTTTGCTTAAAAATTATTGTTGTAAAACTCATAGACCCAGACAACAACAGTATGGTTGCCAGAGAGAAGGGGATCACAAAGGGTAAAAGGAATTGAATATATGATGACGGAAGAAGCTTTGACTTTGGGTTGTGGGCACACACTGCAATTATAGATGATATGTCATAGAACTATATAATCAAGACTTCTGTAACCTTATTAACTAATGTCACTCCAATAAATTTAATATTTAAAAAGTTAGGCTTTATGGCATTACTGATGTGGAGTCAGAATGTGATTTAATTTAGTATTGATTAATAAAGATGTGTTTTTAATCTTTAAACAAAAATTACGTATCAAAGACATGTAGGGAAGTAACATATCATAGGGATCAAGAGATTGGTGTAGATTAGAAACTCAGATCATTCCCTGTGTCCTTAGACAACTTTCTTAGTCTCTGTCTTGCTTATTCTCTAATCTTTTAAAGAAATGGATATTAAAAATTAAGTTAGAACTTTGTAATTTTTAATAAATTATTCTGTAAACTTAAAATTACTTGAAAAATTTGTTAATTAAAAAATAAAAGCAAACTATAAGGGGAAAAATTAAAGAAAATTCATTCTATCTTTTAAATTTACCACATTTAATTTTATTTTATTGGTGAGGTATTTTACATATATATGTGTTATAGTGACTGATCATTTTGATGTTAGAATTGAAAATGTGAATCTGTTTCTTAGGCATGTTCTGCCTCACAGCATGAAGAACTTGAGACCGTGTAAGTATATTTTTAGCCAACATTTAAAGAGAAAGTTCTCCTTTTTCAGAATGTGCTTGAATATTATAACAAGTTTCTTTTAAATCATTAACTTTCTGGTTAAATAGGAATTGTAGTACAGAGGCAAATAAGCAAAGTCTCTATTTGGTATATTAAAACATGGGCTCTTTAGAAGAGGGAACTCTTGTAACACTGCTGGTGGGAATGTAGATTAGTGTAGCCACTGTGAAAACAGTATGGAGATTCCTCATAACATTAAAAAGGATCTGTTTCACCTACTGATCTCACTTCTGGGAATATATCCCTATATTCATAGCAGCGTTATTACAATAGCTAAGATCTGGAAATAGCCCAAGTGCCCATTAGTATATGAGTGCATAAAAAAGCCATGGTACATTGATATCAGGGAATACTATATGGCTATGAAGAAGATCTCTTACCCTTTATGACAGCATGGAGGGACCTGGAGAGTATTATGCTAAGTGAAATAAGCCAGTCAGAGAAAGACAAGTATCACATGATCTCACTCTTATGTGACATCTAATGAACAAAATAAATTGATAAACAAAATAGGTCCAGAGGTTTGGATGCAAGGAATAGAATAACAGATCTTAGGGGATAGAGGTGGAAGTAAAGGGATGAGGAAGTGATAGGAAGAGATTAACCAAAGAACATACTATATAATCAAAGCCTAATATGCTAAATATCCATCCATTCAACCAATCAAAGCGCAATATGCTAATGATATGCTAAGGCTGCTCAGCCACGTGCTATCATGTGTACTGACCACCAGAGGGCAGGCAATCGACTGGTTAACCAGTCACTATGACATGCACTGACCACCTGGGGACAGATGCTCCGAATGGAAGGTTAGCTTGCTGCTGGGTCTGGCTGGTTGGGACTGAGCAGGACAGACCAGAAATGCCCTGGAGCCCTCCCACGACTGGCCAACCTCCCGTGTCCCTTCTGGCCCTGGTTGTGCACCGGTGAGGGTTGTTTGGCCTGGCCTGCACCCTTGCTCAATCTGGGACTCCTCAGGGGAGGGCCTCTAGTAGTATATGCATTACCCACGAACATGCATAATAGCTTGGGAAAACCTAGGGAGGAGTGATGGTAGAGGGGGCAAAAGAGAAAATAGGAGTCAAATGTAATATTACCAACAATAAAATAAAATAAAATTATAAATAAATGAATAAATAAAAACTAAATAAACATGGGTCTTCTAAGTATTTTCAGATACCTGGAGACTTTATCCTTTCCCAGCCCTTCAAACTCCTTTTCTGAAAAACTCTTTCTGCTTAGTATTGACTGGTGTTAAGTTTGTTGTTGTTTTTTGAACAAAGTATGCAATTACTGTAAAGATAGGTAAGAATTATTTCAAATTAAGATTATTTTAGTATTTGAAAGAATATTATGTTTTAATTAACCAGATGATAATTTTAATCATAACTTGATAATAAATATTGACTCTTTCTATAAAAGTAACTTGCTTATGGGGGAAAATGGTGTCTATTGTCATCAGTATGCTATGAAGAATAGTAAAAATATTGAATCTGCTTTATCTTATAAAAGTTTTTATTCTATAAAGTTTGTTCTCTTAAACTGAATCAGTTTACAGTGGTGAGAAGATTACCCTGGACTTTATCTTTTTGGTCCCTTATAGAATTCCCTTTAAGAGGTTTTGTTTTGTTATGATGTCATCAGTCTTTATTGATGTTTAAGAAGTGGCCTGATAATATTTATTAGTTCACTAGAGGCCTGGTGCACAAAATTCATTTGCTGGTGTGAGGGGTGTGCCCCTCAGTCCAGCCTGTGCCCTCTTGCAGCTCAAGAGCCCTTGGGGGATGTCTGACTGCTGACTTAGGCCCACTCCCCATCGGACATCCTTAGCACTGTCATGGAGGTGGGAGAGGCTCCTGCTACCATTGCTACATTCACCATCTGTGAGCCCGGCTCAGGGCTTTTGGCTGAGCAGCGCTCCCTCTGCGGGAGTGCACTGACCACCAAAGAGCAGCTCCTGCTTTGAGCATCTACCCCCTGGTGGTCAATGCATATCATAGCAACCAGTCGTTCTGCCATCTGGTCAGTTTGCATATTAGCCATTAATTATATAGGATTGTCCTCAGGAAGACAAAGGAGATGTCTCTATTCCTGGCATTAAGATTGCTCATTTGTAGAATTAATTGTTTATTTTGTGGGCATTGTGTAACTTGTCTAGGTGTTTTTGTAATATTTGCTAATAGAAAGATTAGAGACATATTTGTGGTCTATTTGTATTAGGTATATAAATCATTAAAGTATGTGATTTTAGATTTATTTCTGCCTCAGATATTTTCTTTTTTTAATAGGATATTTTCTAGGAGGAGCAATTTTAGATATATGGGGTACATAAAAAAGTTGATATTAAAGTAGAGACTTCCAATATTCTCCCCTTCCCCATACCTCTTATTATTTATATCTTGAATTAGTGTGGTACATTGGTTACAATTGAACTGATAGTGTTATATTGTTATAATTAAAGTTCATAGTTTCCACTAGGTTTCATTCTTTTTATCTATGAGTTTTGAGGAATATATAATAAACATGTATCTATCATTACAATATCATAAAAAATGGTTTTGCCTTCCTAAAAATCTGTGCTCCACCTATACCTCTTTCCCACCCCACCACTCATCCCAATCCTTGGCAACCACTGATCTTTTTATTTTCTTCATAATTTTGCCATTTCCAGAAATGTCATATAATTTGAAGTATATAGTATGTAGCCTTTTCAGATTGGCTTCTTTCACTTAGTACTATGTATTTAATATTTGCTATTCTTTTCAGTTTTTAAATTGACTCTTTGAGTATGCTGTTTGCCATTTAAAGTAGACCTATAAACATGTTGAAATTCTAGATTAAGGTGCGAGAAAAATAACTTTCAACTCAGCAAATATTTGAGAGCCTATTATGTGCCCTTGATATTGGGAATAGAGAAATGGCTAAAATGGCTAATGGTGTTAAATATTATGCTATAAGATCTGTATTTAGGATGACAAAGACAGTTGGAATTTACTTGGGCTATACACTGAGTGGCCAGATTATTATGATCTCTGAACGCGTAATAATATGGCCACTCAGTATATATATTCAGTGGTACCTTGAGATACGAGTGCCCTAACATCCGAGATTTTTGAGATACGAGCTGTCGAGTGAGCGATTTTTGCTTTGAAATACGAGCAACATTTGAGATAGGAGTAATCGTGCAGATCGGCTGGCTGCACACTACCCACCAGTTTACCGCGACTTGAGCGTCTCATAGTTTCCCACGCCTCAAGGTTATGGAATGAATTAAACTCGTATCTCAAGGTACCACTGTATTAGAGGCCCAGTGCATGAATTCATGCATGGGTGGGGTCTGGCCATCCTGGTCAGGGTGAGGGTACATGGGTGGTTGGTCGGCCTGCCTGCTGGTCAAACTCCTGATCGAGGGGACAATTTGCATATTAGCCTTTTATTATATAGGGTATACACTTGAGTGCCCAGATTATTATGCGTTGAGAGATCATAATAATCTGGCCACTCAGTGTATATGGTAATGTTACAGGACAGTCCCCTTAGTTAGAGGGAGGGGTCTCTCCCCTCTTTGGCTCTTGTCAGTCTTGCAAGAAAGATTTCAAGACCAGTGACAGAGAACAGCTTTGGAACAGACAAAGCAAGTGAATTTATTAAGAATATACTTGACATAAAGCATAAGTAGGCAATTCAGCTAATCTGAGCACATGCCCAGTTGGGTTCAGGGGTTTTATGCCCTTTCCTCTGTAGGTTTCTAAGTTCTCCTGCTGGATATCTTGAATAGCAAACTAGGTTTCAAAGTCTCCTTCTGCATTGCTATAGCTTATTTCAGAATGTTTGAAATAACTCCCTCTCTCTTTGCTGCCCTAACATTCCCCAAGTGATATTTGTTCTTGAGTTTAGCTGGCACAGATTGCATTAATTGGGTCTTTGTTCTCTATTTTCACAGCCCAGTGTGATTTAAGCTATGTATTCTCTAATTAGGGAAGAGAAGTAAAAACCATTTGCTCTCAAGTTTCCTTGGTTGGGAAGATAAGGTCCTGCCATTCACAAACTGTCTACAAGCTGCCCAAACTGTTGGCCTTGTTTAATTTTGTCTCAGTTTCCCCATTCCATTTGTCTAGGAATTTTCATAGCTTCTTACTATCCTGTAATAGTGAGACATCTCTGTGTTGGATTAGGGAGAACCAGATGAAATTATATGTAGCATTTCTTCAGTACAATGGTTGGGAATATAAAGTTTTAGGGTCAACTAATGGCTTTTCTTTTAGATTTTTCTCCTAGATAAAGCCATACTTGCCTAAGAACTGTTAATTATGAAGTAAATTGTGTTAGGAAATACTTGACTTTGAGTTGAAAATTCTGGAAATAATTATCTTTTAAAACAAATTTATAAGTTGATATAATATGGGAAGAAAGCTGATAGGCATTGTTTCTGCTATCTTTTTTATCTTACAGATGGTATTGGAGTCTACTTATCCTTTTTTATGTTTATAACTAAATATAAGGTGTTTGTAAAAATTCTAGGTTGAAAGAAAAGGAAAATGAAATGAAGAGAGTGGAAAGTATGCTAAAAGAGAGGGAGAGTGATCTGTCTAGCAAAACAAAGCTGCTACAGGTGAATGTTTAATTATTGTATGAATTACGTATATGTTTTAAATACAATTTTCACAACTACAGAAGAAAACGGAATACAGAATGACTCTCCCTCCCGCACAGCTGCTGGGTCTCATTTCTCAAAGATGACTTATTTTATTCATTTGTGTATCTTTTGAGAACATACCATGCACATATATGTATACTTAATTGTCTTTCATATTTAACCATACATACTTTTGTATTTATTCCCCATCCCCATTTAATAATGTTTTTGAGATCTTTTCATAAAGCACATTTTGTCTTTAAATTTTAATGGCTTCATGGTATTTTACGATATAATTATATCATCCTAGGATGTTTGTGGATACCTAGATTATTTACAGTTTCTTGTTACAGCAGTTCTACAGTGAATATCCTTGTTATAGCAATTCAACAGTGAATATTCTTGCACACATATTTTCAATACTTTTTAAAATATATTTGTACTTAAAATTCCTAGAAGTGAAATTTGGGATCAAAGGATTATGCAGAGTTGTTTTTCTCCTTTCTTAAAGTGATGGTTAAAATAGAAAATGAGTGTATCCTCACCCTCATGTAGTTAATATTGAAAGTACTTAAAACATTGATTTGAAGTGATAGCAAATTTTAGATTTCTGCATTGTCTCTCACTACTCTTGTTCACATTTCATGCTCCAATGGTTGGGTTTGTCAGATTCCTTCTTCCTTCCTCCCAAGTAGATTAATTTTAAATTTGTTTGATAATACTAAATTGTCCTCTAAAAGTATTTTTACTGGTCTACCTTTCTACTACTGAGGGCAGTTTTCTTTTTATCCTCTCCAACAGTGACAAAGATCAAGACATTTGGTATGGCGCTTGGTAAATGGTCAGATTGTGTGAGAAGTTAAGCACTCTTCCTTTGTATATGAATTGGTTTTTAACTTTTTCCACATTTTTTCTCCATGTTAACTTTTTCTTATAATTCCTTTCAACATATGCACCTTTAAAATTATTACTATTTTAGAATTTTCCTGGCTTCAAAATAAAAATAAAACTCTATCCAGTTATTAATGTTTTCTTTTTGTTTAAATAGGAGGTACAAGATGAGAACAATTTGTTTAAATCCCAAATTGAACAGCTAAAGCAGCAGAACTACCAACAGGTAGGTACTATGAGATGGCTTGCTATTTATTTATGTGGTGACAAATTATATAACCCATGATGGGCTGGATAATATTCTTACCATTTTGTCTCTTTATTGAGAATAAAGTGTATGTTATTTTTATTTATAAGTGTTTTATCAAATTTCCTGGGGGGGGGGAGCAGTTTGCTATGCCATATCCAAGATAAAATCTATAAAGTACAGTGTATAAACAAATAATGTGTATTCCACATCTGTTATGTATGGCTATGTGTATTTTCAGATTTTTAGAAGACCTTTTTTAGCAACTCAGTTTAAAATCCTATGAGGTCAGTTTTAACTTTTGTGTGTATACTCTACTCCCCTTAACCCCAAATGAAATGTCAATAATTGGAGAGAAACTAAGAAATATGTAATATTATAAGTAAGTAGAGGCCCGTTGCACGAAATTTATACACTGGAGGGATGTCCCTCAGCCTAGCCTGCACTCTCTCCAATCTGGGACCCCTTGGGGAATGTCCAACTACGGGATCGAGTCTAAACCGGCAGTCTAACATCCCTCTCACAATCCAGGACTGCTGGCTCCTAACCGCTTGCCTGCCTGCTTGCCTAATTGCCCCTAACCAATTCTGCCTGCCACCTTGAATGCCTCCTCACCATTCCCCTGCCGGTCTGGTTAATGCCTGATCGCCCCAAACTGCCCTCCCTTGCCTGCCTGATCTCGCCCCCAACTGCCCTCCCCTGCCAGCCTGGTTGCCCCTAACTCCCCCCCGCTGTGGGCCTGGTTCCCCCCCCCCCAACGACTCTCCCCTGTCAGCGTGATCTCGCCCCCAACTGCCCACCCCTGATTGCCCCCAGCTGCCTTCCCCTTTCGTCCTGGTTGCCCCTAATTACCCTCCCCTGCCAGCCTGATTGCCTATAATTACACTCTCCTGCTGGCCATCTTGTGACTACATGAGGGCGTTGTGCGAGGGCTACCTAGGCTTGTATTAGTATAGATGGTTTACCACTATTTAAATAACTTCTTTGAGATATAATTCTACTTGGTTAAAATTTTAAAAAGATAATATCAAAATATTCTTTAATTTAAGAATGTATATGGATAAAACTAGAAAGTTTTCAGGGGCAAAACAATTAGTTCCTGATGACAAGAAGCTTATAGTATTTTAATTTGAGATATTGGAGTCATAAAGGAATAAATATCACATGTGAAGGGCTATACCTTTACATATTATGTAAAATTAACTTTTTGGAACATGCAAGTTAACTCTTCCTAATTTTTATTTTGACTTTATTTATGGTATTTTTGACTTCGGGAACTTAGTATAGTCAGATAGGAAATACACTATATGAAAATTTGAAGGTATTAGCTCAGTGTTTTGTACCTAGAAGGAAGTTGATAAATTGTTAAATGAAGAGTTTAAGCATGTAGTTACAATGAAGATTCTACTTAGGGCTCAGTACATTTTAAAAATTTGTATATATTTTTATTAAAATTACTTGGTGACATATAGAATATCTGACATGTTTACCTTTGGTATTGTCTTAATTTATGTCTGAAAAGAGTTCATTTTTTAAAATCTCCTGGAAAGCTGTGTTTTGAAATAACATTTAACTCTTTTTAATAGGCATCTTGTTTTCCCCCGCATGAAGAACTATTAAAAGTGTAAGTAATAATTTTGATTCTTAATTTGGAAATTGATAAGTTTTTATGTGCTAAATAATTCTAAAACAAGCAATTTACTGTCATTGCAAATGGTCACCAAATTTTTACAGTTCTGTTTGGATTATTTGAACTGCAGATCAGTAGTGTTTAGCTGTGCCTTTGGCTAAGCTAATGTACCTTTTTGTAGTATTTGGATTTCTTTGAACATTTTGTTGAGGGAAATTTTTATTTACTTTTTTAGGTGTTTCAGAATCATCCAATAAAATAAACTGTACTTTGGAGGCTTTACTTATTTAACTTAAATTTTGTCACTCTATTATTGTGGAATTGAATTGAAAATTTAGCTTATACCTAAAAAAATAAAAATAAATAAACAAAAACCACACCCTTATCTATATGGTTCCTCTCTTCTGAGGAGACTTTTTTTAAAATTCTTGACCTGTACTTTTCTTTAAAGAGGCTACATTTGAGGTCATTTCAGATATTGGTATATTTCAAAACATTAAATGTCAAACACACTTATTATTAGGTGATATAACTAATCTAAATAAACATAAATCTGTATATAAATATAAATAAACACACACTAATTCTTTAAAAACAAAATTAGTTCTTGGTTTGAGGACTATACAGAAACAGCCTGTGGGGACAGACCCAGAGCCCTAGTTTGCCAAATCCTTATAGAGAGCTTTATTCTTAGGGAAGAGCTATTTGTAATTTAAGTTTCTACTCAAGCTGCTGTCCATCATAACAGAATTGAATTGTGAGTCTTTGCCATTGCTTTCCACTAACTCATTAGATAGAACCAGAAAAACAGGAACCTCGAGACTGTTGCAAAAATTACAAGGAAACACGTACCTTACATTAACTGTATACTTTAAGAAACTCACAACTGATTTTATTATCTTCTGGAAAAAAGTAATATTTAAGAGAGTGCTTCTATATCATTTTCACTCTTCTGGAAATTGGCAAATCATCGATTTTGTGGACCTCGATTTAATGAACTTTGGATTTAAGGGATAAAACTTTCTGGTCTATATGTCATCTATCTGAAAACTAACACCCTGTTAATTTTAAAATGCTTTTAACCAAGATTTTCTTATAAATAAATTAACAGGTGTTATTTTGCTTATTAACTCACTGTTATTTTAACAAATTATGGCAAATAGGTCATGTGTTGGAGAAAACACTATAGTAACAAATAAACATTACATTTCTACAACTATAGTTTACGTATTTAAATCCAAAAGTCACCACTAATTAACAGTGTTCAGCAAATGATTAGCACATGATCACACCTCATGGCTTGCAGGAATAGTCTGTTGCCCTGTGGTGAAACTTTCTGTAGCAGTTTTAACCCTGCAGCTGATGTTCTGACTTGTGCTAAGCCACACTCCTATGCATTTGTTACATGTGACTGGTGAATTCATGCACTTACTAGATCTATCTATCTATCTATCTATCTATCTATCTATCTATCTATCTAAAAGGCTAAATGACCACCATCTGTCCATCTGATCTTCCGACAGACTGGCTGGTACATATGATCATTGGCAATGTATATATATACACAAAAGCCTAAGTGACTTATGACTGACCGGTTGACCAGTCTCTATGACACACACTGACCACCAGGGGGTAGACACTCAAAGCAGGAGCTTCCCCTGGTGGCCATTGTGTTTTCACAGTCAACCTCTTACAGTCTCCCCTTACCCCCTCACTCTGGTAGCTGGCCCCCTCCCCCCAAAGGCCCCGATCAGGGGGCCAGCCAGCCAACCTCCCAGGTTCCCTACTCCTGGTTGCCAGCCCCCTGATAGGCCTCAATCATCAGGCAGGCCAAGGGACCCACCTGTGCACGAATTCATGCACCTAAGCCTCTATTTTAAAAATAAACGTTGACTCGTACATATACAATATATATAAAGCTCTTGCTGGTGCCAATCATGTGTGTGTTTTGATCTGTCATTGTCAATTGTAAATTTGGTTGTTGACATTCAATGTGAATCACCACACGATTTATTCATCAACTGACTGACTGCCCAACTGGCCGGTACATATGATGTGCACTGGCAATTTTAAAATGAACATTAACTTGCACATATGCGATACGTACTTACAAAGCTCTTGCTAGCACCAATCGAGTGCATTTTAATTTTGTAATACTATACTACATGTACTATTTCAACATATTTTTTGCAGTAATGTAATTACTGCACAAATCTTCTAATTTATTTCTTTCAATGTGCACAAATCTGTGCATTGGACCACTAGTTCAGTGTAAAATTAAAATTAGAATAACACATAGAAAACTCTTCTGTGAAATTAAACTCTTCTTACATACTTAATTGAATCTAATTACACAAAATTATCTACATAAATAAAAACAGGTAAACTAATTTGTCAATTTTCTTTTTATAATTGTATGTGACATTATATATATATATATTATTGACTTTTTACAGAGAGGAAGGGAGAGGAATAGAGAATTAGAAACATCGATGAGAGAGAGACATCAATCAGCTGCCTCCTGCACATCCCCTACTGGAGATGTGCCCGCAACCAAGGTACATGCCCTTGACTGGAATCGAACCCAGGACCTTTCAGCCCGCAGGCAGATGCTCTATCCACGGAGCCAAACTGATTTCTGGCTAATTTGTCAATTTTTAACCTACACACTTGGAAAACCTACTAATGAACTTTTGGCTTTAACGAACACCCCTGAATTATTGAGATTTTACTGCTACTTCATTAACTTACACAAAAATAGAGATAACTACAACTGCAGCAGTTTATGTGTTCATGAACTATTTCTTAGGGGATTATTTAACTTTAACACAAATATCAGCATGTAGTAGTGTAAAAACTTATTCATAGATAGGCTTTCTATGGTAACTAAGTTTAAGAATTTACCTATTAAGTTAATGCATTTTTTAAAGCATCATCTATCTGAGATTTTTATTTGTAGTAACAAATATTTTATTCACTGTTTACCCAAAATATTATTTATGTTCTGGTTTAGAATTTCAGAAAGAGAGAAAGAAATCACTGGTCTCCAGAATGAGATTGCTACTTTGAAGGATGCTGTTGAACACCAGAGGAAGAAAAACAATGTAAGCAAATCTTGATCAAAATAAAGCTTTTCTTTTTATTTGTTCACTGAAATATCACATTTCAGAATTTTAAAAAACCTACTTTTACTTGAGATATTTTTCTTAGTCTTTTTAAGTACTATTTTGTGTACAGCTCTTTTGGGGGAGAAGTATTGGGCTAATTTTATTGGAGAACAGACTTTTTTAAGTGAATAAGTGAAAAGACCAATTTGTATACTTTTGAATATTAATTATCTATGATTATTACAGCTTCTGATTTAAAAATATTTTAAAATTAAAATGCAGTCCACTTTCTGTTAAATTTTTATTTGGGAAAATTATTTTTTCAAGTTCAACGTTTTAAAATCAAAGCTATTTCCTCTTTCTTTGATTGGGCTAGCTTCTTTGTAAATTAAAAGTAATGCCAGCAATTTTAATAATTAACTATCTTTCAAAGCCTTCTGGAATTTTCTTTTTTTAACTGAGATAGTTCAAATTTTGGGAATTAATAAGCATGTTATTGAGGTCTCTCAAGACCTGAATATTTTTATGTTAAAATGGGAAGGGATAATGCCCTCAGAAATATAAATCCTAATACTTTTATTAAATAGATAAAGAGTGAATTAAAATGAATTTTTAAACTTCTCTTTGACCAGAGGTGACAACTATGAGATTACAAACATTTTTGGCAGAGAAGGAATTTTTGCACACAAACATACGATTGCTGTCTTAAGTAAGGTTACAAATGTTATTGAAATCTAAGGGGCTATTGATAGTAAATCAATACGTGTTTTCTAGTGAAAGTAAAAATTTTCGAAGTTTGCATTAATTTGTTAATTTAACAAGATGAAATATTCCTGCACCCCTGAGTTTGTCAAAATTAGGTATGTGAATTGCCCTTGTATGTTTGTGTAATGTTACTAACAGCATTGCTTGGCCACAAAACTTGAATTGAATTTGCCACTATACTGCTAACATCCTAACTGTAGAGCATAGTAAATGCCATTCTAATGCAGCAGCACTGGATGCACTGACGTGTGTGAGAAAAGCTAGGATACTGGAGGCAAGCAGATTGCTAGTTCTGCCACTTCATTTGCAGTGTTCACTTGACCAAATTCCTAACCTACCAGAGCTGTGGATTCCCTGTCAATGCAGTGGGAATAAATACCTCTTAGGGTTGTGAGAATTAATGAGAATTTGTGTGAAGCGCTAAGTACAGTGTTGGGTACATAAGTAAGCATTCAATAAATGGTGATAATTGGCTTTTTATTTTTTGTTTTTTATCTGCTTGGATTTCTGAATCTGAACAAAGATTGAAATATAGCAGATTGTACTTTTTTGTATTTACTAATAAGATGCTGTGAAATAGATCTTTCAGAGTTCAGTTTCCAATGATGTGTTTCTCTTTCAAGAGAATGTGTTTTATAGTCTTCCTGTCTCCTGGTTTGCCTGGATCGAGTAGCTCATACAGTTCATGTCAGGTTGCTTTATGGCATATTCATTTGACCATGCCAAGAAAGATACAGAAGCACAGTGAGTTACTATGTCATTCCTAGGTAGACTTGAAATGTGTTAATTGAATTAAACATATTTAGAGAAAAAGTGTTAGGCTGCAGTGGATCGTCCCATGAGTGATAATGGGCCTTATTTAAAAATCAAGCTTCTAGCAATTCTTATGTATTTGCTCTGTCCTTAATCCTTTAATTTTCGGTGTACCTGAAATCATATTTGTAATCTTGGTATGTATGTTTACTTTTAAATGCTTTCTTCTTTGTCACATGTGCACAGTAATTACTTTAAAGCTGGCATATTTGACATGTATACTAAAACATGCAAAGTGGGCATCTTTGTTTTCTCATTCAAATTTCTAAACATTGCTTTCTATTTTTTTTGCTAATGTACATATTTTCCCATTGAAATAATTTTGCAGTAACCAGCATTTAAATGCAGTGCAAAATACTGATGAAGTAAAAAGCAAAAATCTTTCAATAATGGATAAACTGAAATCATTCTCTCTAAAAATGATTAGGACCTTCGGGAGAAAAACTGGGAAGCAATGGAAGCATTGGCATCAACTGAAAAAATGCTGCAGGACAAAGTGAACAAGACTTCCAAGGTTGTAATGCTAACTCCTAGAAACAATCTGCTGAACAGAGAAAATCTGCAGCTTGTCTTGAAGTCAGACTAAAGCATTTAATTATACTGCAATTTAAATATATAATCTCCTTATCCATCCACATTTATCATCTCTGCCATCTCTGCTTTTTTTTCATCTACTCCTTGAAGCTTTAATTTTGGGCTTGCTGGTTTGTTGTGATTACCTGATTGTTTGAGCTTTGATGATTACTGCTTTAAGCTGAAGAGTCTCAGGAAACCTATGCTGCCTCCCATGTAAACTTGTGAGACAGTGTGTGCCTTTTGAGTTAGCTAAGAAAACTTCGATGAAAATTCAGTAAAAAAAAAAACGAACTGAATTAATATACACATTTGGATAACTAGGATGTACCTATAATGCACAGTGAACTTTCCTAGGTTCTTTGGGGGCATACCAAGACAATTCAGACGAAGTGGAAAATAATAGAAGTCTTAAGAAGTTTGGGAAAGGATCACTTCTTAGTATATTACTGGGGATGGTTCCTTAAAAGACGTGGAATTAAAATTAAATTTTACGTTTTGAAGTGGCTGGACAATAATCATGTATTATGTTCTGTATGGAATATTACTATAAGGAATAATTCTCTTGACCAGAGTATGTATAATACTCTTGAAAAATATCTCTCCCTATCTTCAGCGTGATAAAGGATATTCTTCTTAAGTTTAGGTTCCATGGGCTAACGATTTCTAATGAATTATAATTAAGAAGTTGTTTTTAAAGATTGAGAGAAATGAATGTGCCTGTTCAGTCAAGCATTTTGAAAATTCTTACCAAAGATAAATGTGGAAAAGAAATAATTGAATTTTATAGATGAGTTAATAAAGCTCATTAATTATGTGATTCAGTTCAGCATTCTATAAGTATTTTGTCTGCCAAGTTAATTTGTTGAATTTTAAATCTAAGTCTTAGTAGACATTTGAAGGACATTTTTTTAGTAGAGGTTTTATAAATTTTTAAGTATATATTTTTAAGTATATATTTATAGTTACAGTTCCTTTAGTGTAATGGAAATTTACCTAAACTTGAGACTGCTGGTAGATACTGGGACAAGAGAAATTTAGGCCCAGGAATAGAAAAATCTATGCCAGGGAGCACATTGTTTCATTGTGAGTGGTTGCAGTCAGTTCTATCAGTAATGGGGGTGGTTGTTTTATAACTTTGTTTTTCACTGTTAAGAGCTACCTTTTAGCTTTTGTTTTGGTAATGAGACAGGGTATCTACAAAGTACTAATTCTATATAGTAAAACCCTAATATGCAAATTGACTGAATAGCAGAATGATGTGTACTGACCACCAGGGGGCAGACGCTCAATGCAGGAGCTACCTCCTGGTGGTCAATGTGCTCCTACAGGGGGAGCGCCTCTCAGCCAGAAACGGGATTGGCCAGCAAATGCAATGGCAGTGGCCGGAGCCTCTCACCTCCACTGCATGTGGTGGTAAGGATTGAAAGGTTCTGGACTGTGAGAACCGCAGGCTGCTAGAGGAATGGCAGGAGAGGAATGTCTGACTGCCGGCTTATGCCCGATCCCCTGAGGCAGTTGTCGGCAAACTCATTAGTCAACAGAGCCAAATATTAACAGTACAACGATTGACATTTCTTTTGAGAGCCGAAAACCGACTTCTGTACATGGGCCATGAAGTTTCAATTGCACTGTATGTGCACACCTGCATGTGGTATTTTGTGGAAGAGCCACACTCAAGGGGCCAAAGAGCCGCATGTGGCTCTCGAGACACAGTTTGCCGACCACTGCCCTGGAGGACCGGGCCTAAGCCATCAGGTGGACATTCCCCAAGGGGTCCTGAACTGTGAGAGGGTACAGGCTGGGTTGAGGGGACACCCCCTTCTCGCCCCCCCTCCGTCCGCCAGTGTACAAATTTTGTGCATCGGACCTCTAGTCTTTCAATAATCCTGTAAGAAGTTATATAGGCATTCTGGCATGTTACAATTCCAAAAGAAAGCTAGAGTTTATCTATGTTTCATGTGCTTGATGATGAGTATAAAAATTTATCCACATTTCTTAACTCACCACTAAGTGGATGATGGCTTCTTGTGAAGTTAATCATCAATAGATAATAGAATTAATGGAATCTAGTTCTCCGATAGCATGAGTGTGAAGTGATATTGATTGACCCAGAACCACAAGTTGTGCTGTAAGGAGTATGTATTTTTGAGGAGCTACTATAAATGTCAGATTCACGTGGAAGATACTTTATATATATATTATTTAGACAAAGATAGTAAGGAAATTATAATGATTATTTTCAATTATTAGATATTTTCCAGGTGTTACAAGGGAATGGAAATTGTATATACAACCAAACTACTTCGTTAAATGAAAACATTTTAGCTAAAGTTAGTACAGACTAAAAGTAAATTCTCATCTTTGTGCCTCTTGATTAAAAGTTAAACACTTATTTTCTTTAGTCATTTTTCCTTGGGAAGTTATCAAAAAGATTCTGCTTCACAATGTATCTTTTCCTGAGTGATTTTCTTTAGCGATTGCTCTATCATTTCTATGGTCAGATGCTAAAATTTCAGAGACCTCTTAATTATCTCTGAATTGGCAGTTAAATATTTTCCATGAATAAGTATACCTTATTTTATGCAGCCAGGTGGGTGTATTCCTGAAAAATAGTAGAATTTATGAATTATTTAAAATACTCCCTTAAAACATCTATTTTTAAAATCTTCCTCTAACCCAGAATACAGTAATAATTTTTTGGGTATAGAGAATATGATTAATCTCTAGCTTTTTATTGTGTGACTATAGATTTTCTTAAATTGAGGTGTGTGTATCTTAAATCTAATAAATGTCAAAGATCACATTTAAATGATGGGGACAGGGATTGAGTTGAGATCTTGCTAACTTGTCACCTTTTGAACTTCACAAGTGTTTTGAGATGATTTTCTTGGCTTGGTTTAGATGTGCATTTTTATAGCTCTCATTTTTTATTTTGCACAGATAATTTTATTATTAGATTTTTATTTTGTGTGTGATCAAGCCATTAACCTAATTTTGACAAACTATGATTTTGAGTTAATTGATATTCATTAGATTTGGATTTAAATTCACCAAATTTAGACATACATTTGTAATACTTAACTTTAAATTTACAATGGACAGAGTCCATATAAAAGTTTCAGAATTAGTCTTCTTGATACTTGGCATTTGTGAAGTAATATGACATCAGTTTTTCCTCCTTCTCTTCTTCTCTTATGTACCACCCATCAAATTTTGATTTATTTATTTTTTTGCTAAGTTTAAAATAGGTATTTTTACCAGACCTTGAAGGTGGAAATACGAAAGTTGGCATTTTAATTCCCTGGTGTTATAGTCCATCTGTGATGCATTTTTTTGTGGAGATTCGGCAGGCAGTAAGCCTCAGTCAGTTATGTCGTCCAGAGACCTACTTTTTGCCTGTAGTTTGTTACATTTCTAGTTTTTTTGTTTGTTTGTTTTTTTGTACATGCAGTTTAAAATTTTAGCTGCAGGAAGTATATTTTGTTTTTTGGGTTTTATTTTCATGTTTTTTTGAAGTGTTCCTAGAACGGCAAATCACTTGATTTCTAATGACAAGGAAATGTCCATATTGTTAGATATGGCTTGATTAACATAAGATGTTATCTGTTATTTAGGATGCTTTAGAGATTTTGCAGAATTTTATGGAAGCCATTTTCACATTTCAAAATGGGGAAAATTTGACATTTGTCAATATTGACATGAATTCTTAAGAAATACTTTCACTTTTTCTCCCTTAGAATTTAAAAGACTGTAGTTCCCCCTCCCCCCCCTTTTTTTTTTAAATTCTATAAACTTGTAAGTTTGATTTGAACTTCTGCTTTAGGAAAGACAACAACATATGGAAGCTATTGAGTTGGAAGCTAAAGAAGTTCTCAAAAGATTATTTCCAAAGGTGTCTGTTCCTTCAAATTTGGTAAGATTAATTTATTATTTTGTAAAACATGACATCTTTATCACTGTTCAAGAAAGTTGTGAGTAAGCAGCATCTGCACTCTGCACTTGTTTTCAGTAGTGCACCAATTCCTTACTCTTCTCCATTTTTAACGTAAGGCACTTCTCAGTAATGAAGATCAGTTACTTGATTCAAAACTCATTCCTGTTTTTCAGATGATACTTTTGTTGTATTCTATCAAATTTAAATAGGAGACATAATATTTAGAAGATCATAAACATATTTGGGACAAAATGATTTCTTAATGGCTTTATTCAAAATAGAACTTAATTTTGCTTCCTAGTTTTAGGAATGTTTTATTTATTTATTTAATTAAAGGTATTTAATATTATGAGCCATTTTCTCTTTAGTTCACAATACAAGATTTTAGTTGTCTCTTAAGGTTTTCAAGTTAAAGATAATATAGAACAACTTTCTTTACTTGAGGTTGTGTGTGTTTTAAGTGGGAGAGAAAAGTTGCTTTGATATAATAAATGCAGTGGATATTTGAGGACAGAGAAAGCCAGTGAATGCATGTAGTTCCCTAAATGTTGGTGTAGATATTTTTATTTATTTTAATGAAGAATTGTATACATATTCTGAAGTAGAATAGTATAGTAAATCTGATATTCTCAATATACCACTTCAACAATTAATAATATGTGGCATGAATTGGTAATATATAGCATCTTGTTTTTTCTCCTTCCATGTATTTCCTTGATTGTTTTGAAGGAAGTCAAACATAAGAGCATCTCACCTATAAATATTTATACATATGTATAAAAGATAAGGATTCCTTTTAAAATAAAATTATTACATTTAAAAAAAATCCTTAATGTCATATATTTAGTCAGTACATTTTTCTGTTTGTCATATCAGTGTCTATTTTAATGAAACAATAATTACTTATTGTAGTGTGTTTTAGTCAGCATGTGATTTGTTTAAGATGTCTTGTAGATTTTTTTTTCCCCCATGGGTTTTCTTCTATTTGATAGTAATCCCTACCCTTTAAAAAGAAAAACATACCACAAAACCTATGTTTTATATGCAGTTACTCTGTTTGGATGTAGCTGACTGAATCCCTGTAGCCAGTATATTTCTCTGTCCATCATGTATTCATAAGTTGTTCGTCAGTAGAGGCCTGGTTAGGATGGGGTGGAAGCAGGACCACTGGATAGGCAGTGTGGTGCATTTCATCTGCATAGGAGAGATATAAGCCATATGACATAGAGGGAGGATTACAAATTTTAAACAACTAAATCAGTTTTTCAGCTGACTTATTTATATTAGATCCCAGTATTTGAAGCGAAGTAGGATTTTAATAGTATCCACTTAGTCTTGGTTCAAATTTATGATGTGAAAATGTAAATTTTGTGCTTTAGGTGTATTTTATTATACTATGTGGTGATCTCACATCCAGTTTTTCTTCATTTTTTCTGATTTGATAGATTATGGAGAATCCTGATTCAGCATGTAAATGAAGCTTTAAATTACAGCAGTTAATAGAAATTTCATTTGTGTTCATTTTTTTTTCTTTTTAAAAAAATATATTTTTACTGAATTTTTACAGAGAGCAAGGGAGAGGGATAGAGTTAGAAACATTGATGAGAGAGAACCATTGATAAGCTCCTTCCTGCACACCCCCTACTGGGTATATGCCCACAACCAAAGTACATGCCCTTGACCAGGATCGAACCTAGGATCCTTGAGTCTGCAGGCCAAACACTCTATCCACTGAGCCAATCCAGTTAGGGTTGTGTTCATTTTTTCTTAGAATAAATAAAGTAAACCAATGCTTAAGAGTGTTAAGATGGAATTTGATTTAAAGTATCTAACAAATAAATACTGTAGCAAAGTATAAAATTTAGATAAGAAGCATCCAAAATGTACAATAAATTGTTCTAAAATTTAGAATAATTACTAAAAATATAATATAAAACTTATGTTTATATATATATTTAATTTTAGAGGACATTTATTAAAGCTGGGGACAGTGAAACAAGGGTGGGACTAGGATAGAAGAAGCAACAGGAAAGAGACTAGGTGGAAAATGAGCTTAGGCTGGGCTGCTTTTGCTTACTGAGAAGTCAGGGAATAGGGGGCCTTGTGGACAAATTCAGGGGATTGGTCTGGGATGAACTGCTGCTGTCCATTGCTCCCTGGTTGTAAGCCCTGTGGGGGTCCCTTAGTTTAGGGCAGTGGTTCTCAACCTTTCTAAAGCCGCTACCCTTTAATACAGTTCCTCATGTTGTGATCCCCAACCATAAAATTATTTTTGTTGCTACTTCATAACTAATTTTGCTACTGTTATGAATCGTAATGTAAATATCTGTGTTTTCCGATGGTCTTAGGCTTTATAGCAGCGGTTCTCAACCTGTGGACTCACAGTTTGAGAACCACTAGCAGGGTTGCCTAAGACCATCGGAAAACACAGATATTTAGATTACAATTCATAACAGTAGCAAAATTACAGTTATGAAGTAGCAACAAAAATAATTTTATGATTGGGGATCACCACAACATGAGAAACTGTATTAAAAGGTCACGGCATTAGAAAGGTTGAGAACCACTAGTTTAGGAGATGCATTCCTGTAGGGGGAGAATAGGAAGAAGGGAAAGGCATGGGCATGCTCCTGGGAAGGAGAGTCTGTGCCCTTAGGTATATTTTTAGTGTTTATTTTCAAGTCGTGGTTATGTATAATTTAAAAAAAATCCTTACCCAAGAGTATGTTTTTTAGTCTTTTAGAGAGAGAGGAAGGGAGAAAGAGAGAGAAAGAAACATCAGTGTGAGATAAAAACATTGGTTGCCTCATACTTGCCTTGACGGGGATCAAACCTGAAACCTAGGTATGTGCACTGACCAGGAATCAAACTCTCAACCTTTTGGTGCTCCAGCCAGCTACACCTCCTACCCAGGATGGTTATATGTAATTTATGCATTATATTTATTCTTTGAAATTTCCGGCGGGCTGGAGTTTGTCTATGTCATTTCTTGAAAAAAAAAATAGTAGTAGTAGTAGTTTTTATTGCTTTTTAGAAAGGAAGGGAGAGGAGCATGAAATCTATCTATCTATCTATCTATCTATCTATCTATCTATCTATCTATCTATCTA
>JAAGEH010000076.1:27804566-27817581 GCA_011751065.1 Lasiurus cinereus | reverse complement strand
CTATCTATCTATCTATCTATCTATCTATCTATCTATCTATCTATCTAGAGATATGAGGGAGGAACATAGATCAGTTGCCTCCTGCACACAACCTGGGCATACACCCTGACCAGGAATCGAACCAGTACTTTTCAGTGCATAGGACAACATTCACCCAATTGAGCCACACTGGCCAGGGCTATGTAGTTTTCTTTTATAGTATAGTCTAAATTAGTTATTTAAAAATGTTTACCTGTTTTATTTATATATTTTTGGATATTGTTTATTTTTCTTCTCCACAGAATTATAGTGAATGGTTGCGTGGATTTGAAAAGAAGGCAAAAGAATGTGTGACTGGAACTTCTGGTTCAGAGGAGGTTAAGGTTAGTTTAAGAAGTGAAATATCTATGTTTTAACCAAAAAAGAATTAAATCGGAATTTGTCTTTATGAGCTTGGGAAAGATAAAAGATGTAGTATGAATAGGCTAATGATTTTTGTTGTTGTTGTTAATCCTCACCTGAGGCTATTTTCCCCATTGATTTTGAGGGAGAAAGGGAAGAAGTGAGAATAAAAACACATCAATGTGAGAGAGACAAAGGGATTGGTTGCCTCCCTAGCCGGACCAGGAATGAGATTTACAACCCAGGTTCATGCTCTTGATTGAGAATCCAACCAGAGGCCCTTTGGTGGGTGGACTGTTACTTTAATCATTTGGCTACATCAGCCAGGGCAGAATAATGATTTTTTGAGAAAGTATAATGTGATTTTATTTTGTGTAAATTTTGATGAAAATGCTATAAATCTTTCTTGCATTTGATTTGTATACAAAGCTAAAATTTGCCATTTCTTTTTTTTAATTTAATAAATCTTTATTGTTCAGATTATTACAATTGTTCCTCTTTTTTCCCCCCATAGCTCCCCTCCAACGGACTCTCACCTCTCCCTCTTGCCCTTACCCCCTCCCGCACCCACGCATTATCCTCATCCATAGGTGTACGATTTTTGTCCAGTCTCTCCCTGCATCCTCCTCACCCCTTTCCCCCTGAGAATTATCAGTCCACTCCCTTTCTATGCCCCTGATTCTATTATATTCATCAGTTTATTCTGTTCATCAGATTTTTATTTCACTTGATTTTTAGATTCACTTGTTGATAGATATGTATTAGTTGTTCATAATTTTTATCTTTACCTTTTTCTTTTTCTTCCTCTTCTTAAAGAGTACCTTTCAGCATTTCATATAATACTGGTTTGGTGTTGATGAACTCCTTTAGTTTTTTCTTATCTGTGAAGTTCTTTATCTGCCCTTCAATTCTGAATGATAGCTTTGCTGGGTAGAGCACTCTTAATTTCTAGTTGGTCCTTTTTCATCTCCTCTTGGGTCTCTTTAGGTTCTTGCTATTCATCACTTTGAATATTTCTTGCCACTCCCTTCTGACCTACAAAGTTTCTGTTGAGAAATCAGCTGACAATTGTATGGGTGCTCCCTTATAGGTAATTAACTGTTTTTCTCTTGCTGCTTTTAATATTCTCTCTTTGTCTTTTGCTCTTGGTATTTTAATGATGATGTGTCTTGGTGTAGTCCTCTTTGGATTCCTTTTGTTTGGGGTTCTGTGCACTTCTTGGACTTGTAAGTCTATTTATTTCACGAGGTGGGGAAAGTTTTCAGTCATTATTTCTTCAAATGGGTTTTCAGTATCTTGCTCTCTCTCTTCTTCTGGCACCCCCATAATTCTGATGTTGGTACACTTGAAGTTGTCCCAGAGGCTCATTACACTATCTTCACATTTTTGGATTCTTTTTTCTTCTTGCTTTTCCAGTTGAGTGTTTTCTGCTTCTTTGTATTTCAAATCTTTGACTTGATTCTTGTGTTCCTCTAGTCCACTGTTAGGTCTCTGTATAATATATTTTATTTCAGTCAGTGTATGTTTAATTTCTAGTTGGTCCTTTTTCATCTCCTCTTGGGTCTCGCTACATTTATCCATCTTTTTTTAGGAAATTCTTGAAAAACCTTTTAACTGTGGTTTTGAACTCTATATCCAGTTGTTTGTTTTCCTCCATTTCTTTCGTTTGTGATCTGATCCTTTGTCTCCGCATTTTCACTGCTTCCCTGAGTTGGTAGAGTAGCTTTGTGTGCTAGGTGTCCTATATGGCCCAGTAGCCTCGCCTCCCCAGTTACCTGAGATGGACTCTTTTGGTGCACCCCTTTGTGGACTGTGTGTAGAGCGTTGTTGTAGTTAAGTCTTGATTGTTGTTGGTATCACCTGCAGGGATTGACCTCCAAGCCAATTGGTTGTGAGGATCACCTATATCTATGCCAGGAGAACTTCTATGCTGGAGTTAGCTTGTGATACAAGATTTGCAAAATTGCAAAAGCCTCTGTGTTCAGCTTGGATGGGGCTGAGTCTCAAGGCTGAGCAAACAGCTTGGCTTCCCTTCAGCCCTGCCCTATGAGGCCCCTGGATCTCAGTGTCCCTCAGAAATCGCTATAGCCCTCTCTGTGCACATTCCTGCTCATGTGCCTCCAGACCTCTGCCTTTCCGGCTCCCCTGAGTTTGTGTGCACTGTGGGGACCCATATGAGTCTGGGTCCCCAGGGTCTCACCCCAAATTGGGGTTCAGTGCAGTGGGAAGTGGATTTCAGCACAGTTGGGAGCTTCTGTCTTCTTCCTTCTCAGCTTTTTGCAGCTCCTCTGATTCTCTGTGAGCCCCTCTCTCTCCTTCTAGTTGTAGAATTTCCACTCAGCCAGCTTTCCTGCGGTTCTGGAGGATGTCGTTCTGTCTTTTAGCTGTAGTTTTGAAATTGTTGTGCGAGGCAGTAGTTTAGGTGTTCATCTATGCCACCATCTTGGTTTCTCTCTAAAATTTGCCATTTCTTTAACTGTACAACTCAGTTGTAAAACTGAATATTTATCTCTTACTCTCTTTTTAGCCTGAATTTAAAAAGTAAAGCTCAGTTAAGGTAGGTAGGTAGAAACTGACTGGTTTGCTAAAGCAACCCCAGATACATCGTTAGACATGTTCAGAACCTAGATGTGTTTTTATCTTTGCCTACTGAAATTTGTGGATTAACTTTTCTTTGTATGTCAAGTGACATGATTCAAATACTCTTTTGTGTGTAGCCTAGGTATTATGACTTTACTTCACATGTGGATTTGCTTTGATTTTACCATCCTGCTAAAGAATGATGAACCTATCTTATCCACCTATCTAATAAAGAGGGGATATGCTAATTGACAGTTATGCCCTCACAAGATGGCGACACCCACAGGCAATAAAGAGGGAACATGCTAATTTACTGCCACACCCTCACAGGATGATGGTGCCCACAGCCACAAGATGGCATTGCCCGATCCTCTCAGCTCTACCTCATTCAGCTGGTGTTCCCCAGACCCCTCAATAGTCCCGCAGTGGAAGGCATTTGGGTGTGATTGGGCTGGCAGGAGAGGGCAGTTAGAGGTGATCAGGCCAGCAAGGGAGGGCATTTGGGGATGATCATGCCAGCAGGGGAGCAGTTAGTTGTCTATCAGGCCAGCAGGGGAGTGGTTAGGGGGCTATCAGGCTGGCAGGCAGAGTGGTTAGGGGCAATCAGGCAGGCAGGCGAATGGTTAGGAGCCAGCAGGTTGGAGAGGGTTCAGGCTGGGCTGAGGGATACCACCCCTGTTCCCTGTGCATGAATTTTGTGCACTGAACCTCTAGTCATATGTAATAAAAGGGTAATATGCTAATAAACTGAATGGCAGAACAATCAATCAAAGCATAACATGCTAATGATATGCTCAGGCTGCTCCACACTGGCTATGAGGTGCACTGACCACCAGGGGCAAGCAGTCAACTGGTTGCCCAGTCTCTGTAACATGGCACTGACCACCAGAGGGCAGATGCTCTGACCGGTAGGTTAGCTTGCTGCTGGGATCCAGCTGATTGGGACTGAGCAAGATGGCCCAGATACACCCTGGAGCCCTTCCATGGCCCCTCCCTGACCATATTGTGCACCTGTGGGGTCCCTCAGCCTGGCTTGTGCCCTCTCGCAATCCAGGACCCTCATGGGATGTTGGACTGCTGGTTTTGGCTGGCCCGAAACCGGCAGTCCAACATCCCCCAACGAGTGTAGTAGTGTGCAAAGTGACAGGCAGAAGGGGAGGAGTCCAAACCCAGGCTGAGTGCTGCTCCTGCTTATCCTGGCCCTCACTGTGTCTGTCCCTGCTGTCACAGCTGTGCTTGCCAGCCATGAGCCTGCCATCTGGCACCCATTGGTCAGCTGAGCAGCGCTCCCACTATTGGGAGTGCACTAATCACCAGGGGGCAGTTCCTGAGTTGAGTGTCTGCCCCTGGTGGTCAGTGCATGTCATAGCAACTGGTCGTTTGGTTACTTAAGCTTTTATATATATAGATTGTGTAATACATTTTATAGTAAACAGATTCAGATAGTTTTATTAGTAAAAACCAAATGACCAAAAAGGTCATTGTATTTTATTGCTCCTTAAGAAGATTGTAATGTAGTGTTTCAGTTTAAAACAGTTAGAAACCATTTGTC
The DNA here is from genome assembly GCA_011751065.1 of Lasiurus cinereus. NCBI lineage: Eukaryota > Metazoa > Chordata > Mammalia > Chiroptera > Vespertilionidae > Lasiurus > Lasiurus cinereus. The sequence goes on along the minus strand of JAAGEH010000076.1, from coordinate 27,813,068 downwards.
ATAATATACCAGAGTAAGTACTGAAACAAGTTTGAAGCACAAAACTTTGTGATAAAACTAGGAAATTTTTCTTTATGTTATTTTATTTTTGCAGGTTCTAGAGCACAAGTTGAAAGAAGCTGATGAAATGCACACATTGTTACAACTAGAGTGTGAAAAATACAAATCCGTCCTTGCAGAAACAGTAGGAAATGATTTTTAACCTACATTTTGGTTTCATTTAAAAATTATTAGATTATTTCTTAGTGACTTAAATAGTTTATTTTAGCATCAGAGTATTAATTTTTCATAACAACTATACTTTTGTCCATAGGAAGGTATTTTACAGAAGCTACAGAGAAGTGTGGAGCAGGAAGAAAATAAATGGAAAGTTAAGGTTGATGAATCACAAAAGACTATTAAACAGGTACTGTATTTAAAAAGGAAGAGCTTATTTAGAACAGTGATTTTTAAAAATATATATTTTTATTGACTTCAGAGAGGAAGGGAGAGGGAGAGAGAGATAGAAATATCAGTGATGAGATAGAATCGTTGATTGGCTACCTCCTGGATGCCCCCTACTGGGGATCGAGCCCACAATCTGTACATGTGCCTTTGACTGGAATCGAACTCAGGACCTTTTCAGTTTGCAGGCCAATGTTCTATCTACTGAGCCAAACCGGCTAGAATAGTGATTCTTAAAGTGTGGGCCCTGGACCAGCAGCATCAGGATCACCTGGAAACTTATTAAAAATGCATACTTGAGTCTCACCCAAGACTTAAAGTGTATCTAAAACTCTGTGAGGCCAGCAGTCTGCTTTAAAGAGCCCCTCTAGTGATTATGATTTCCACCTAAGACTGAGAATCATTGGTTTAGAGTACAACTAAAAGATAATGATAAAGAATATAAAATGCTTTGAAATTGACAGAACTACTATGTAGTGACATGAGTTAAATTATTTGGAGTTCAAAATTACTTTTTAAAAAATAGGTTTTTATTGATTTTAGAAAGAGGAAGGGAGAGGGAAAGATATAGAAGCATCAGTGATGAGAGTGGGTCATTGATCAGCTGTTTCCTGCATGCTTCCTGCTGGGGATCAAGCCTACAACCCTGGGCATGTGCCCTAACCAGGAATTGAACTGTTACCTCCTGGTTCATAGGCAGATACTCAACCACTGAGCGATACTGGCCTAAATGACTTTTATAACATTATTAGAGGCCCGATGCACAAAATTTGTACACGAGGAGTATGTCCCTCAGCTTAGTCTACACCCTCTCCAATCCAGGACTGCTGGCTCCCAATTGCTCGTCTGCCTGCCTTTCTGTTTGCCCCTAACCAGTTCTGTCTGCTAGCCTGATCACCCCTAACCACTCCCCTACCAGCCTGATTGATGGATAACTGCTCTCCTGCCAGTCAGTTTGCCTCTAACTGCCCTCTCCTACAGGCTGGTCATCCCTAACTGTCCTCCCCTGCTCGCCTGGTCCCCCACAACTTCCCTTCCCTGCAGGCCCGTTTTGCACCCAACTTCCCTCCTCTGCCAGCCTGGTCACCCCTAACTGCTTGATCCCCTATAGGCTTGATCACTCTCAACTGCCCTCCCTTTAGGCCTGGTTCTTCCCAACTGCCCTTCCCTGCTGGCCATTGTGTGGTGGCCATCTTGTGACCACATGGCGCAGGATCTTTGACCACATGGGGGAAGCCATCTTGTGTGTTGGAGTGATGGTCAGTTTGCATATTACTCTTTCATTAGATAGGATAGAGGCCGGGTGCACGGGTGAGGGCCAGCTGGTTTGCCCTGAAGGGTGTCCCAGATCAGGGTGGGAATTCCCTTGGGGTATGGGCAAGGAGCCTGTGGTGGTTTGCAGGCTGGCCACACACACCCCCTCTCCCGCCTCCCCCCAACCTCCCGCCCCCCCCCTCCCCAGGTGACACAAGCAGAGGCCCTGGTATCTGGGATTTATTTATTTTCCATAATTGAAACTTGGTAGCCTTGAGTGGAGGCCTGGGCCAGCCACGGTGTGTAGAAATCTTGGTTTCCTCCTTTGCTGGGGAAACCTAAGCCTCCTGCTCACTCTGTGGCTGCAGCCATATTGGTTGGGTTAATTTGCATACTCACTCCTGATTGGCTGGTGGGCATGACTTGTGGGTATAATGGAGTGATGGTTAATTTGCATATTACTCTTTTATTAGATAGGATGTTGTGACCCATGACATAGTATTCAAGAAAAAGTTAATAAGTTCTTATATTCTTCGTGGACCTGAATGTTTTTGTGCAATATTAATTTTTCTCCCATTTACTTGGGTGTAGTAAAGAGTGCCATCTGTTGCTTGCTTGTTTTTCTGGGCCAACCTGTGCAGAATTTAGGGATACTGATGGTACTCCATGTTAATGCATTTAGGCACTAAATATAATCAGATGTTAGTTAATTGTTAAAAAATTTAAGCACTTCTGGCAAGGCCTAATATAACACGCAAATGGAGTGAATTTTGACTGCAAGTCAAATGTGACACGTTCATTTTTAAGGTCTTTTAAAATTCATTATAGCTTTAAATGAGATGCATTTCAAGAAAATGATTTTAAATTCTAGAAGATAGAAAGTCTCTATATCTTTGGTGGTTTAGTTGGTCATATAATTGTTTCATATTTCAGATGCACTTGTCATTCACATCTTTGGAACAAGAGCTAGAGCAATTAAGAAGAGAAAATAAAGATACTGAAAATGTATGTTATTTCATTGTTTGACTTTTTAGCATTAAGTGCATGTTTTTTTTTTAAGATCTCTGTTAAGACTGCTTTAGTTTATTTATGTACTTGTTATGCATTTAAGAATATCTTGTAGTTTTTGAGATTATAATTTTTTATTCAGAAGTGTCATAACTCTTCATTGTGGAGAAGCATCATGCCGGGGATCTTAAATGTGTTTAACTTTTCCTTCTTTGTTGCATTGCTAGCTGAGAAGAGAACGAGAAAATTTGGAAATGGAACTAGAGAAGGCAGAAATTGAACGATCTACCTATGTCACGGAAGTCAGAGAGGTACTTATAGTAGAATTTTTTCAACCTTGCTTCTCTACTGAAATTAAGTTTATAACAGAGTAGTAAAATATTTTAGTGTAAATTGTGGCAGAGCTTCCAAGTTGCATACATAACAATGGTCTACCATAAGGAGATCAATCTTAAACTCTAAACTTCATTGCAGCTGAAAGATCTGTTGACTGAATTGCAGAAAAAACTTGATGATTCATATTCTGAAGCAGTAAGACAGAATGAAGAGCTAAATTTGGTAAGAAGCTTGTTCTCCACTGGGTATCAAGTAGGCTCTGAAAACACTTGTGTTGACACGTGGAGAAACCATCCAAACTTTTTCTCCTTGCTAACATCTTTAGCTTGGCAGTTTTGTAAGTTTAAGATAATCTTCATATTCTGTTGACTCCTAAGGTGATCTTTCTTTTCTTTATTCCTAAGACGATCCTTCTTTTCTTAGCTCCTAACAATAGCATGTTTGGCTTGCAACTCTTTCTCGGAGAAATTTTCTGTGTTTTATGAAACCTAATTTCTTAAATAGCATTATGAATAAAGAAATGAAACTTGCTGATAAAGACTGACTTCTGAAGACTCTCTTCTCAGAGAGAGCTACCATAATTAACTAAAGCTCTTATTTTTTAACCTGGAAGTAGGAGAATATTAAAGATTGAAGATGCAGCCTCTTCATTCAAGTGCAATAATCCAATCCAGCTTCTTATTTTAACTGGTCTTTCTTTAGATTACTTGAGGCCTGGTGTTCTAAATTCTTGGCAGTAGGAAGGGAGGTGTCCCTTAATCCCGGCCTGCACCCTTTTGCAGTCTGGAGCCCCTTGGGGGATGTCTGACTGCCGACTTAGGCCTGATCTGTGGCACCCCTCGCTCTTTACTGCTCAGCTCACTGTTCCTTAGCACTATTGCGGAGGCAGGAGAGACTCCGCCACCGCTGCTGCTGCACTCGCCAACTGTGAGCCCAGCTTCTGGCTGAGCGCACTGACCACCAGGGCGCAGTTCCTGCATTGAATGTTTACCCCCTAGTGGTCAGTGCACATCATAGCGACTGGTTGTTCTGGTTGTTCCACCTTAATGGTCACTTAGGCTTTTGTTATATAGATAGTTAATAAAAAGCTTGTGAAATTCTTTATCATCAACATGCTATTTAGGGCCTAGTAGTCATAAAGCTAGACTTAAAGATTTAACTAAAGTTAGCTAAATGTCTATAGACATAGAGTACTCCCATTATTAAATTTCTGGAAATTTATACTGATTGTGACAGGCTTAGTTGTTAGATAAATATGACTATCTTGTAGTATGTTTTGAAAACAATTGTTTTGTCTTTCTATGACTTAAAAATTGTTAGAGCATGTAATTAGATTTTTTCAAGTACCAAAATAAACTCTAGGAAGATTACAGTAAGTTTTCTTCTTACACCAAGTTAATCCTGCCCAGTTTGGAATTTTCTTACTAATACTGTTGTAAGTACCAAAGTAAACTTCTTAATTTATCCATTTGTGGTTGATTTTCTGTGTCATGTTAGTGATTTATGGGAATCAGTTTTCAGAATAGGGCTCTATGGAATGTAAATGTAAGCCTTACCCTTTTCCCCCAAACATACACATGCACACAACAACCTCTTTAGTTTTTAAATAAAATTTTTGTTTTATTTACCTTCATTTTATCTTAATTGAATTATTCCCACTGCAGTGTGAGACTAGTTTTATATATATGTTTGCTATACATTGATTGTACAGTTCAGGACTATCGTATGCTACAGTTCTAAGTCTTACTCTTTAATGTGTTTTTAGAAAATAATTTCTCCTACTGTTGTTGGAGACAATATTATTAACTTTGGTGCTTGGTGACTGACTAACTGTGGCATCAAACCTACAGGATTATGATTGAATCTTCAAATTCAATGATGCCCGCTTTGATTATTTGCTCCTCAACTTCTGTCAGGAGGTTTTTTTGTTTTGTTTTGTTTTGTTTTTAATGTTTTTATTTCAGATAGAGGAAGGGAAAGGGAGAGAAAGATAGAAACATCAATGATGAGAGAAAATTATTGATTGGCTTCCTCTTACACGCCCCCTATTGGGGAATTGAGCTTGTATCCCGGACATGTGCCCTGATTGGGAATTGAACTGTGACCTCCTGGTTTATAGGTCAACACTTAACCACTGAGCCATTATGGCTGGGCAAGAGGCCATTTTTAGTGGGTTTTTTTTCACATTGAGTTTATAATCTTAATTTTAGTTTTTCAGTTTGTTTGCTCAGGAAACTCTTGTCACATTTTAAGATAAATTAAAATAATTTTATTTGTCTAAAAATACATTGTGTGTTCTTGGATCAAAGGAATAACCTCTCTGGTGTATTAAATCAAAATTAAGTAAAGGAGCAAAAACTAAAGAAGTTGGGATTTAAATAGAGTTCTAAAAACAATTTCCAAATGAACGTCCCCCATTAATTCTCCCTCCAGTTTGAGACATCAGCATCTTGTATTTCCCCCTTTTGCGTCTCCAGACCTGTTTGGAATGTTATGCCTCTGGTTGGGAGGCTAAATCAGTTAACTTGGTGAGTTTAAATAAGAAAGTTGTTTTTTTTTTTTGTCAGTGTAGTCCATTTTCCTTATTCATATTTAATCAGGACCGTTAACAAGATTAGAGGCATTCTGTATTGGCACTAGAGTTTTTTAGAGCTTTATTACTGTTTTGACAAGTTGGTTATTGAGAAGTGTGTCTTAAGACATTTTTTGTTGCCATTATTAGGCCAGTATGATCTTGCACTGATTTCTTCAGTGCCATCTTAAAGGATAAGCAACATTAAAATTTTTGAAGTTATCATTTTACTGGATTTGCAATCTTGTTCAATGTCTTTTAAAATATTACACCGTTGACTTTTCTTAACTGTATAGTCATGAAAGTCTTTAAAAATTAGTAAAATTTCTGACCACTTGCCTTTTATTTATTTCTTAAAATATATTTTTATTGATTTCAGAGAGGAAGGGAGAGTTAGATAGAAATATCAATAAGAGAATCATTGATTGGCTGCCTCCTGCACGCCCTCTGCTGGGATTGAGTTCACAACCCTGGCATGTGCTCTTGACCAGAATCGAATCCAGGATCCTTCAATTTGCAGGCCAATGCTCTCTATCCACTGAACAAAACTGGATAGGCCTACTTGCCTTTTAATTTGAATAATTTAATATGAATGAATTATTATGAATAGTGAATAGGAATACTTTTAAAGGCACTTGACTAGAATTTGATGGTTTAGTTTTTGCATTTATAGTTTTCTTCTCTAAACTCTAGTTTGTTTCTATAGCTTTTCTTACGTTGACTTAGCTTTACAGATGGGATCTTCTACTACTTAGCTTTTCTATACATCTGGTGCTAATCCACTGTGCATAACTGTTAGAGATCCCATTTTTTCTCATTCATTCTTCAGTCATAGAGGTCTAAGCATAATCAAAGAAGGAGGAAAATAAAGTTAATTATGATGTTCCTTTATTTTTACAGTTAAAAACACAGTTAAATGAAACACTCACAAAACTTAAAACTGAACAAAGTGAAAGACAGAAGGTAGCTGGTGACTTGCATAAGGTAAGACACTTCTTGTCCAGAAGATGTTATTGCATCATGCAGTGTTGTGCCTTGAATCTGAAAAAAACATACTGCTAATTCTGCTGTTATTTTTTGCATTATTATATTAATTTGTTTATGAATTTAAACTCTTTGTTATATAGTTTATGGAATTAAACTTTTTGGTTTGTTTTAACATTTTTAATTTGCTTTTATCATTTCATCACATTTGTGTAATTAATTGCTGTATAAAGTATAGAATAAACTTTAAATTTAATTGAAGTTATTCTTTTTTTTAAGTTTATTTACAGCCATATATTTTTTTGAGGGGCAAGAGATTAGTTTATATAGTTGTTTATCTTCATGGATCTGAAATATGTATATAGGCCTCTGATGTTTCAGAAGTTTGTCCCTTTCATTTATTACTTTGTAGAAATACATTTTTCTTAGTCTCATAAATAGGCAGTTTTTAGGATTACATTTTTTTTTATTCTTTGCATTAGGTTGAAAAGTTATTTGTAATTTTGGGATATTTTTCAAAGTGTAATTCATGTGTTCCTGTTACCAAAGTTGCTTTAGAGCTATGATTGTGTTCATTAGCCAAACAGATATGTCACTTTTCAAAAGTTGAAAGCAATGTTTTTGTTGGTTCTGTATGATGTTATGCAAAAGTATAGGACTTAAGAATGGCTTCAGATTACTTTGGTGTTATTGTTACCAGAAAATAAAATGTGAACTTAGGAAGTTTGTTTTTAAACTTAGGTACATGATACAATTGTCAAGGCTGAGCAGTCTAGTTTACTTTAGTATGTGGTAATTTTTGACCCCTGGACCAAATATATAAAACATGTGGTTTTAACAGTTTAGTTTCTCAGATATACTTTAAGGATATTAAACAGGCACTCAAAGATACTAGATATGCCATGTTATTTGTGATGGCTAAAATGGCAATAATAGGCAACAGTGATGTGCCCATATCTATATAGAAAAACCATGTAGAACTTGATTGGAAATGCACGTAAATATTTACTGACATGAAAAAAGTTAACGAAATACAATGTAAAACGAGTATAAAACAACATGTATGTTTTTTTGCCAGTTTTCTATTTACCCTTGTATGCACAGAAGAGGGATCTAGATCAGGGGTCAGTAAAACCACAAACTATTTTAGGATTTGTGTGCCACATATGACTTCCTCTGACATACTGTTCTTTGTTTATTTGTTTAATATAATCATTTACAAATGTAAATACCATTCTTAGCTCATGAGCTATATAAAAACAGGCTGTGGCTAGATTTGGCTGACACCTGACCTCGCTTAATGTTAATCCTAAATGTGTATTGTTTGAACTTTTTAAAACAGTGAGCCATGTATTTTTATAATCTTGCGGGAAGGGGGGGTAGAAACTGTTTTCATTTTGGAGAAAAAGCTGAATAGATTGACTTTACATTGTGTTTTTAGAAGAGCTTTATTCTTGTACAAAAAAATGTAAGAAAATCGCTCATAGTTTTTCTTGTCTATATTTAATTACCAGTTGTAGTATGTGGAAGTTACCATATTGCTTTCTTTACAGGCTCAACAGTCATTGGATCTTATCCAGTCAAAAATAGTAAAAGCTGCTGGAGATACTACTATTATTGAGAATAGTGATGTTTCCCCAGAAACGGTATGTCTTTTCTTTAATTTCAAATCTCAGGCTAATTATCTTATTATAAGGGAAGTAAAACATGTACAAGATCCATCTGTGACTTAAAAAAAACACACCTTTGTAGCTCTGGCTGGGTTCCTCAGTTGGTTAGATTATCATCCTACACACCAAAAGGTTGCAGGTTCAATCCCCAATCAGGGCCATATATCAGAGGCAACTGATCAATGTTTTCTCTTCTCTTCTCTTCTCTTCTCTTCTCTTCTCTTCTCTTCTCTT
>JAAGEH010000076.1:27750154-27804556 GCA_011751065.1 Lasiurus cinereus | reverse complement strand
TTCTCTTCTCTTCTCTTCTCTTCTCTTCTCTTCTCTTCTCTTCTCTTCTCTTCTCTCTCTCTCTCTCTCTCTCTCTCTCTCTCTCTCTCTCTCTTTCTCTTTCTCTCTCTCTCTCCCCCCCTCCCTACCTCCCTTCTTCTCCCTTTCTGTTCCTCTCTCTCCCTCTTCCTCTCTCTCTCTCCTCTATTCTTCTCCCCTCTCCCTTCTTCCCTCCCTCTTTCCCCCTTCCTCTCTCTCTCAAATCAATTATTTTAAAAATCCTCCAGTGAGGATAAAAAATAAAAACCTGCTTCCATCAGTCATGTTGCTTTTTTAACTGATACCCTCTCTCTGAAATGCAGTGTTTCTATTAAGGTTTGTTTTTCCTTTAGCTTAGTGAGATGTTAATCAAGGTTTGTTTTGGGAGGTTTTTTGGTATAATGTTTAAGAGTATAGACTGCTTGTGTTAGAATTCTGCCCCTACTACTTAGTATTGTGAGACTTCAGGCAAATTCCTTAGCCTCTCTGTAGTTTAGTTGCACCATTTGTAAAAGGCAATTATCATAGTACCTATATTGTAGGATTATTGAAAGGAATAGTGAGTTACTATATAAATCAGCAGTTGCCAACCTTTCGGGTCTCATGGACCACCAGTTGTCGACTGCTGATACAAATCACTCAAAATAGCTGGTAACACAACAGTGCCTAGCACTTAGAAAAGCTCAGTATATGTTTATTGTTGTTTTTACTGTTGTTATGAATGTTCTCTTCTTTGGTGCCCCACATATTTTTTTCTGATCAGAGAAATGAATTCATATCTGATATTCAGAGATTCTAGGTTTTTCCCTTTGTGGTCCAGTGACAACATTTATGACAGCTTTCTTTGGTGCAAACTAATTTGCATCACTAGGTATTAAACACTCTTTCTCTATGTGTTTTTCACTGTTGATTTTCATGTCACTTTTTGGATTTTTCATGTTGTATTTAAAACAAAAATGTTCTGCCCTTTTCTTATATTTGGAGTTTTTCACTACTTCCATCTTTGTTTTAGGAGTCTTCTGAGAAGGAGACAATGTCTTTAAGTCTAAATCAGACTGTAGCACAGTTACAACAGTTGCTTCAGGCAGTAAACCAACAACTCACAAAGGAGAAAGAACACTACCCGGTAGTAGGTAAGAGTAACTGAACTATTAATGTCTGTCTATAGGTAATAGGCATAGTGTGTGTATGTGAATATATGTGTATTGTGTGTTTACCATAAATACAGAAGCTGTTATTGCCCTACCAGAAATATTTCCTCTATCTCTTCCAGAACCTCCAGTGACAGCTTTAGCCTCTTTGGAGCTTTATTACCATTTTGTACATATTTTGGTCTTCCAGCTTGGAGGGAGGGGAAAAACCCTTTATTTTTACCTCCCTTGACCTTTACATAAAACATACACTCTTGTAACTTGTTTAACTAGGTTTTGTTCATTGCCATAATGTATGCAACTCCTTTACTTTATCTTGATCTAAGTTCTGGTAAAGTATCTGTGCATTTTTTTTTTTTTAATGACTTGGTAAAATAAAGTGACTGTGATGTTTTTACTACGTTAAGATCTGAGCTGAAATTCAGATCATCACAATTTCTTTAAATTGGATGCTGGATTTTTTGTTTCTTTTCTTGCTTATAAAGCTAACCCAGATCCATTTTTTAACTTCTGAAGTGATGGTCATAATTGAAGATAAATAAATCCATCACTAACCAAACCATGTTAAGAAATTTTATTGCCTATATTACCTGGGAAAGCTTAGATTTGTTGCCACTTAAAAATGACTTGCAGTGATGTATTGTGCAGTATAGAGAATATGGTCAGTAACAAGGTAACTATGATTGGTGACAAATGGTTGATTGACTTATTGTGGTAATCATTTTGCAAGGTATTTAAATGTAGAATTTAAATGTTGTATACCTGAAACTAATATAATACCTGAAACTAATATAATATTGTATATCAGCTATAACTAAAAGTAAGTTTAATATATATATATATATATATATCTTTAAAAAGTGACTTGTGTTTTTGCTGGTGAATAAGATCAATTAATTCCTGGGTTTTACCTGTTTTCAAAATGAGTCAAGTCATATTAACCTTGGGTAATTAGGATATTACAATATGCATGAATACTTCAGATATTCTTTCAAAGCTCTTTGTTCCAAAATAATCATGGTATCTGGAGATGAGTGGAGTGGCTTATACAATACAAAGGGGTCACTCATCACTGTCTTTTTCAAAACCTTTACTTAAGACTCTTTAAGTCTATACGGAGGCCTCAGGGTAAGTTAGGTGTCCTGAAAAAGCTGGAATGGACAGCTATTTTTTTATTTTAGACATGGGTTACTTTTATTTTATTTATTTTATATCCTATGCTTTAACTTTATTTTTTAAATATTTATTGTTGAAAGAATTGCACATACCCCATTTTTCTCTCCATTGACCCCCCTCCAGCCCAACCACATTCTCCAGCCCAGGCCTTCACTACCCTGTTGTCTGTGCCCATGGGTTATGCATGTATGTATATAAGGTTTTTGGTTGATTACCTCCCACACACCCACCCGCCCCCGCCTTCCCTCCGAGATTCTGCACTCTGTTCCATGCTTACATTGGACAGCTATTTTTATTACAGGGGCATTCTGTCTTTTTTTTTTTTTTTTTTTTAATTCTCACTCAAGAACATGCTTATTGATTTTAAGAGAGAGGGGAAAGGAGAGAGACAGACAAGAGAGACATCCATGTGAGACAGAAACATTAATTGCTTGCCTTCCCATACTCACCCCAGCCAGGGATCAAACCTACAATCTAGGTTAAGTGCCCTCACCAGGAATTGAACCCCAATCTTTCAGTGTACGGGATGATGCTCCAACCAACTGAGCCACCTAACAAGGCCTGTTTCACTTTTATAGAATGATTATCCTCTGGCCTGCCTTAGCATATGCTCTCCTTTAAAATGCTATTTCAGGCCAGTTACCTTTAAGAAGACTTTCCAAATAAATCCAGCTCATTTTTTTAACCTGTCAGCAAAATAATTATTTCGTAGTCTTTTAGCCTTAGAATGTTGATCTTTCAGTTACCTAGAGTTACACTTCTAGAGTTTACCTTACCACCTTCCCAAAATAGGAAATGCCCTTGCTTCTTGCTTCTTCCCTCCCATGTCTTAAGCCCCACTCTTTTCTCTCCCTGTGCTCCTTCTGTTCAGTCTTGAAAATCTGCTCATATGTCTTATTTTAACCGTGCACTTCCTTTATGTTACCACCCTATTTTTTCTTTTACTTCACTGTTCAACAAAATTCTTAAAATAAGAAACTATTCTCATAACATCTATTTCTTGATATTAACTAGACTCATCTAGTCTAGAATGGCTTCTCTTCCTGCCTTTCCAATGAGGCTTTTTTTCTGAGGTCGTTAGGGATTTCCTAATTGCTGGATCTAATACAGGTCCTTTGTTTGCGTGGAAGATGCTGAAATATGCTAAATAGGCTGAAGTCAGTCCATAGGCCTTTGTGTTATAAGGGAAGGGCTCATTTCCAAGAGCTTAAAAAATTATGAGATCACCAATTACCTTTGTCTTTAGACCTCATCCAGCATCTCAAAGGTGTTCTTGAATTTTTTCTTTTCCCCCACGCACATGGGTTGCTCATACTAAGTCTTGTGAACCATCTTTAACTTGGCCTTTTTCCATATTTGCCTTAATCATATTAAATTTGACACTTATACTGATCATTGGTAATAACACTTTTATTTTTTAAAAATTTTTTGTCTTGATTTATAAAATTGTAGTCACTTGTTAAATAAATATCTATGCTCTGGAACACAGTTAAAACTGAACTGTTTGGCAGGCAGCTCTCATAAGTGGGGGTTAGAATCTCAACATATGGTTTTTAGATGGACACAAAAGATTCAGCTTCCCTGACTTTGGAACCAGTTTGTGGAGTCCCATGGAGGGAGAATGATAACTTTAATAGCTGACATTTCTAGCTGATGAGCATAAGTCCCTACTTGGCAAGTGGAAGGGAGGGGTGGAGCATGAACCAGTAGTACAGCAGGAGGGACAGGATGAGGTATGTGAAGGTGGAGGTCCACCAGGCACTGAGGACCTCCTTCCTTCTGTGTGTTCTGCCCAGCACTGACAGCACTGACAATTAATTGTAGCTCCTCCCACAGATCCCTTGGTTCCTACAGCTCTTCCTTAACTGTTGGTGTCTCTCTCAGGTTTTTAACTTCAGCTATCATTTTTGTGCAAAGTATCTCCATCTTGTGAACTATTTTAAAACTACTCGATGATTAAATTTTAACTATAAATTTTTAAATTGTCAGAATGTAGGTAATAGGTTAAAGCTGATATTAGGAGACTTGTTTTTAGTATATATGAATTGTTTTAAGATAATGCTGTACATTACCAGTAAGGGAAAAACTATTTTTAAAAGACAAATGAGAGAGGTGATAGATAGTAATTTAGTTTTTAAATCCTAATACACAGTACAGTACTTAGTATTTTTGTAGGAATAGGAGTAGTTATCTTATATCCTTAATTGGTAAGACCTTAACCTTTCTTTTCTTCTGGATGTCTTTCTGCCCATCTGCTATTCCTTTTCCTGCAAGCCCCTAAAAGAAGGCTATCAGACCCCTGCTTTTTTTAAAAAAAATAATAATAATTGCTTAATTATCTTTTAAAAAATATATTTTATTGATTTTTTTACAGAGAGGAAGAGAGAGGGATAGAGAGTTAGAAACATCGATGAGAGAAAGACATCAATCAGCTGTTTCCTGCACGCCCCCTACTGGGGATGTGCCTGCAACCAAGGTACATGCCTTTGACCGGAATCGAACCTGGGAACTTTTAAGTCTGCAGGCCGACGTTCTATCCACTGAGCCAAACCAGTTTCGGCCTTAATTATCTTAATGACTAGTATTTTATAATATACTTTTTTGTTCCCAGATAATCTACTTTTCTTTATGTTTCATATTTGCCTGCTTTTGTGTTCTAAGTGTGTACCTGTCTATATCAGAAAACTTCATCACCCCAGTGTTTTGATCTGTTTGGCCCACTGTAACAAAAAACCCACAGGCTGAATGGCTTAAACAACAGTTTATTTCTCACAGTTCTGGAGGTTGGAAGTCCAAGATCAAGATGCCAGCTGATTCTGTTTCTAGTGAAACCTTCCTGGTTTAAAGATGGCCATCTTCCCTTTGTGTCCTCACATAGCAGAGGAGTGAGGGAGGTCTCTGGGTCCTGTTTAAAAGGGCATTGATATTAACTCCTCCCACAGTAGGGTCTTCCAAAGACCCCACTTCCAAATACCATTTACATTGGAGGTTAGAATCTCAACATATGGCTTTTAGATGGACACAAAAGATTCAGCTTCCCTGACTTTGGAACCAGTTTGTGGAGTCCCCTGGAGGGAGGATGATCACTTTAATAGCTGACACTTCATGAGCGTGCCTCCAAGCATGAGCATGCTTCTAGCACACAGGCATTGTCTTTCATGTAATCCTCACAACACCCCAGTGTGGTAGGTCGATAGGTATTGTTAATTTTTCATTCCCATCATACAATAGACCACGAATTGGTTCTGTAGCTTGGTGAAGGCTACACAGCTAGTAACTGGTGAGTTGGGCTTTAAATCAAAGTGGTCTGGGCCCAGGGCCTGTGCTCTGAATCAATACTTTTGTTCTTCCTGATTTAGGCACTGTGTGCTTCCATCCCTTCTGTCACTTCTTCCTTTTCTCCTCATTTTGTCTCATCCTTTGTTGCCAGCTTCTTAGAGTTTCTTCTGTTAATTCGGACTTTTTCCTGAAGTTGGTATGTATTTGGTTTATTAATAAGGAATGGGAGAGGCTCTCAGTGTTATCCAGAAAAACTAGAGTGAAGTATGTGTGTGCTTTCCCTACTCCCATTGACAAATGGATTATTTTATGATGCTCTTGACTTTTGTTCTGAAAGAAAGAATTCTTTTTTAGTGCTATTGAAGTATAATGTGACGTTCCAGATAAAAACTAGCTTTTATTTCTACACTTTACACTTGATCAGGTTTTCATTTTCTGTAATGTGTTTACATAGCACTTTATAGTTTAATACATGTACTTTCTGATAAGCTAACAATCTTCTTTAGATAACATGATAGCCAGTGATAACTTTTACTTTCTAATTGCTTCTTTTCCCCCTCAACTTTTTATTTTGAAAAATTACACACAAAGAAGTGTTGAATCAATAGTACAGTCACATAGCTTACCTGCTTCTTCTCTCTCTCTCTCTCTCTCTCTCTCTCTCTCTCTCTCTTTCTCTCTCTCTTTTTGTTTTGCCGATATCAAACCATTTGAAAGTAATGATGACATTTTATCCCTGAGCACTCTAGAGTGCATCTTCTAAGAACAAATGCATTTCTTTATAAGTCCATAGTATCAGTATCACATCCACAAAAATAAAATAGTAGTTCTTTATCATCATCCCGCATTAAACCTATATTTAAGTTCCCTCAATTATACTTCAGGTAGCTTTTCTTTTTCCCAAACCAGCATCCTATCAAAATTCACATGCTGCACTTGGTTATGTCCTTTGAAGGTAATTTCTTTAGTTCTTTTATCAGACTTGGAAAGGTTCATATGACCTCAGAAAGTCTCTGAACCTATTTACGCATGAGTGGAAAGTTGTAAATTTCAGTCCCTCTTTTCAGAACTATTCATTCACCTGAATAGCTGTAGAGTGCTCTTGAATAGAACTAACAAAAATGGATTCTCAGTGTTGTTCTCTAAAATGTTACTAGGATTTTAACACTCTTACATTATTCTAAGTTTGGTATGAGGTTTTGACTCACATATTTTTAAATCCATGTAAAAGTTTTAGAATTTCCCCCCTTGGCTTACCATTAATATTAATTGCTTTGATCCTAGTCGAAAGGACCATGCTAATTCAGATGGAATATGTACTTCTGGTGCTTGTCAAAAGTTTCTGATTGCCTTTTGTTTCTTTGTTTTAAAATGAATTTATTTATTTCTGATCTTTTACAGAGTGAAGTAATTGAGAAACTGTTCATTCAAGAATAACAGGAGGCATTGTATTATATTTTGCCAAATTAAAGCCTTATTTATGTTTTCACCCTTTCTACTTCGTCAGAAACACTGAACAGAGTTTTGTCTTTTCTAATCCTTGTTAGACTACTGATTTAAAGAGAGAAAAAAAAAAGCCAACTCTGTAGACACCTTCAGAGTTTAGTTTTATAATAAAAACTGTTTGAATAATTAGACCTTTACATTCCTGAAGATAAAATAAACATGTAATCTTTTATCTTATTTTGCTCAATAAAATTGTTCAAAAGATCAAAAGTAAAGACAACGTAAAATTTAACATTTTAATACTGATCTTGTGCACTGTTTTACTTAACATTTTGGGGAGTAACTGCCTCTGACTTCCACTCAAGAAAACACTTTTTGTTGCTAATGTAATCGGTTTTTGTAATGGCATCAGCAAATAAAGGGATGCTTATTATCAGACTTGTTCTAATTTCATTGAGCTTTAATAGATTTTATTAGCATTACAGGCCAACACAATTAGTAATTTCAACCTTCAGACAAGATGAGATAGGCATTATTGATCATACAACTTCTCTGTTGGAGCCCTGGGTCTTCTCTGGGATTCTGTGCAACGTAAGTCTTACCCAGAAGAGCTGTCGGTTATAGAAAGCACAAACAAATATTTAGGATTTCATGTTTACCACCCCTACTTCAGATTGAGGAGCTCTACTTTATTTTTACTATTACTATTTTATTAAGTAATAATAATTAATTATTTTAGTTTCCTCTTGCCAGGCACTATGTTATAGTTCACATGTTGATCTTTTTTTTTTTTTTTAAATCCTCACCCAAAGAGATGTTTTTATTGATTTTTT
The DNA here is from genome assembly GCA_011751065.1 of Lasiurus cinereus. Classification (NCBI taxonomy): domain Eukaryota; kingdom Metazoa; phylum Chordata; class Mammalia; order Chiroptera; family Vespertilionidae; genus Lasiurus; species Lasiurus cinereus. The sequence goes on along the minus strand of JAAGEH010000076.1, from coordinate 27,796,653 downwards.
TTTTTAGAGAGAGATGAAGGGAGGGAGAGAAACGTCGGTAGGTTGCCTCCCAAACACACCCTGACTGGGGATTGAACCCACAACCGTTGGTATCTGGGATGACACTCCAAGTAACTGAGGTACCTGGCCAAGGCTATGTGTTATCTTTTTTTGTTATTGAAGAAGCTTTAAAAAACAAAAATCCATTGGCCTGATTGGCATGGCTCAGTGGGTGAACTTCCACCTATGAATCGTGGTTTGATTCCCCGTCAGGGTACATGCCTGGGTTGCAGGCTTGATCCTCAGTGTGGGTATATGCAGGAGGCAGTCTATTCATGATTCTCTCTCATCATTAATGTTTCTATCTCTCCCTCTGTCTGAAATCAATAGAAATATATTAAAAATGATAATTGGATAAAAAACTGAGCCCTTCAGATGCTAAAAAACCACTGACAAATGTCTGTGCCCTGAATATTGAAGCATTAAAGTGTGGCCTCCCTCCAGTTTGCCATGCTTCTACCATGGGGCCTCTCCACTTTGTTCTCCTGTGTGAAACTTTCTTTTCTTGACTTGATCCCTCACCATCTTGAGATTTGTTTAAATGTCACCTTTCTCATCAGATCTTTTTTGAGAATCCAGTATCCTCCTGCCTCCCTGTCCCCCTACCCATTTTTATCTATAACATTTATAATTTTCAAATATATACTTTTGGTCAGTCCCAGACCCCACCATGAGGGCAGGAATTACCTCTTTTGTTCTTTGCTTTATCCCCAGCCCTGAGAAAGTGCCTGACATCTAATTGTGCTCAAATATTTAAATGAATGAATGGGTGAAATTTATTTTTATAGCTTGAGGATTGTTGCTTTCCAACCTTTGCACTTCATAGTACACCTATCAAATAATATTTCTAAGGTACATGACCAAGGATACCTGCCTAGGGATTTGGGATTTCCCAGTCCTTACCTGGCTGCTTTCAGCAGACCATTGGGAAGTTGATCTGAAGGCCAGATACTATGTCAGCATCTTCTCTCTCCTTTTTCCTTTGCTTTGCTGTAAAGCTACTTATGTCTTTGCCACCTGAAAACAAACAGAAATCCTGTCTGTTTTACAACCTTTCCTTGCTACTCTTCTCTCCAGAATTTGGTTTCTAAGAATTGTATAATTGTACTATTTTTTTAATCTTCCTCTATGTTGGAATTTTTAAAAAATAAAATAATTGCAAGAGACTCCATCTGGTATCTTATTTGTGTCCTCTTCCTCCACATTCCAACCCAAATATTCATCCTTTTGCCTCTGAAATGGCAGGAAGTTGTTAATATTGTCTGTTCCAGTAGGGGCAGTCGTAATAGTTAATGGTTATTTAATTTTATTAAAAGTCTATTCCTGTTACTTGCATCAATTTGTCTTCCTTACTCCAGAATCAAATAGGAAAAGCTTATCACACTCCCATTTGGTTATTTTTCAGATATGCCAAGATAGCTCTATGCTCTCCAAGTCATTCCCTCTAGGTTAAGTATTCCCAATTCTTAGTTGCCCTGAATATGAAGGGCTACACTTAGCCTGCTCGCCTCATCCATCTCCAACTGCCCACTGTAAGCAGTTCCCTCACTGGGGGAGAAAGGGAGCATCCAAACTAAGAGGGGGCCGTGTGTCCTAGGTCTCTAATGGCTCTCCTTGCCACTATTGGAGTCAGTTGAGGCAGAATACAGTGGTATCTCGAGATACGAGTGCCCTAACATACGAGATTTTTGAGATACGAGCCGTCGAGCAAGCGATTTTTGCTTTGAAATACGAGCAACATTTGAGATGGGAGTAATCGCGCGGATCGGCCAGCTGCACACAACCCACCAGTTTACCTCGACTTGAGTGTCTCATAGTTTCCCACGCCTCAAGGTGACAGAACGAATTAAACTCGTATCTCGAGGTACCATTGTACTCAGATTGGGGAGAACCTACAGGGAGGAGAGAATGACCACATATTTGGGAGCTGACTTGTTGCTCCCCCGAAACAGAATGGGGAGAGCTGAAAGGGAGGAGGAAAGAGATGCCTATGAAGCAGGCTATAACCTTGTTTGGTGTGGCAGAACCAGTAAGTTTCCTGGAGGTCAGTGACCAGTATAAAGCAACCAGGCCGGAGCGGCTTGCAGGTGGTCCCCCAGCGGCACACGGTTGTAGGTGCACCAGTTGGCAGAAGCTGTATTGCCCACAGTTTGAGCCAGAGACATTTTCCACGTGTCTTGCATCCCAGGACAGACTGCACATGGGCACCTGCCACTCATGGGATCTCCCCTAGATGGTGTGTATAAGAAAAGCTGGTCTTGTAAGACCCCAAAGGCACCTGGTGGAGCCGTTGACTCTTGACTCCATGAGGTGGAGACAGAGGCCCGTGCTAGTTATGAGGGTGGCCCTGGGTGACTTGTGTCAAAGGTGTTTGCTCAGGAACAAGCTGCTTGCTCTTCATCCTGACATCTGGGTCCAGGTGCTGGAGCTATTTTAGGTGGCTGACTCCAGGAGTTCCCACCTCCCCGGAGCAGATTCCATGAGCCTATAATTGCTCTGAACCTGTGTGTATGTATGTGTGTATACACACACGTGCATGCTTTATAAGTGTGTGTGTGTGTGTGTGTGTGTGTGTGTACACACGTGCATGCTTTATAAGCTTGCTCAGTGATAAGTTTGATTTAGAGTTCTAAAGAGCTCCTTACGGATTTTTCTGTCCTTTCTCAAAGAACTAGGTCCTCTGTCCAGGGGATAAAGTCTGTGAGGAAGAAAAGTTCTGAATGAGCCTGGGGTACATGTACTCTTGTCAAGCTCAGGTGTGGAGAGAGCTGAAAGGGAGGAACTGAGGGAACCCAGGGAAGGGCATCCTGTGAGTTTGCACACGTCTCTGGGCTTGAGACCAAAGCTGAGGCGTGGCAGGATGGGACTCCAGTAACACCAGGATTCTCCCTTAGAAGCGACTGGACAACAAACAGGTCATAAGCCAGGCCATCTGGGAACACCAGAAGATAGGAAAACTGAACAAAGGAAAGTAGATTTTAAGTTATAGAGACATGTATTTCAGTTAGATATAGGGAAGAAACGCCTCCCAGCAGGTCCAGAAATCTTAAATGAGTTTCTAAGGACGTGGACAGCACTCTTCAAAGATGCTATTAACAACCGAAGTAGCAGCAACATTCCTCATATTTCTACAGAACTCGGGCTCCTATTCATTGAGTTCTTGCAGCCTCAACCATGTATCACACTCATGGAAGAGGTGGTTCACATTTTAAGCTTCTGGCTGGAAATCACAAAGGGATGTTTGAAGGCACCAGGCTGCAAATGCAGATCTGACTCCAAACCTCTAGGTTCTCTTTTCTCTAGTTTTTTATTTTATTTTATATTTTTACTAGTGGCCCGATGCATGAAATTTGTGCACATTAAAAGGGGGACCCAGAGTCAAGTCCCCACTCACCCACATGTGCCTCAAAATCACATGAGACCCAGACCCAGCCACTCCCCCCCACCCATTGGGCTAGATCCAGATGTGGCCAGTCCCACCCTTGTCAAGCCCCAGTGGGCAGGGGGTGTAGCCTCAGGTCCCCTGGCCCAGTGCCAGGATGGGGGTTGTGGCCTGAGGTTCCCCAGAAAGGATGGGGGCATGCCTTGAGGTCCCTTGTCAAGCCCCGCTGGATGGGGGGCAGGGCCTGAGGTCCCCCATCAAGCCCTGCTGAGTGGGGGGGAGGTGGTGCATGGCACAGCCTCAGGTCCCCTGTCAAGCCCCGCTGTTCAGGGGGCATGGCCTGAGTTCCTCTGACCCAGCACTGGTGGTGCACCTTGATATCCCCTGTCCAGCCCCGCTGGGTGGGAAGCATGGCCTGAGGTCCCCTGTCAAGCCCCGCCAGACAGCCTCAGATCTCCTGGCCTGGTGCTAGGGCAAAGGGTGCAGCCTGAAGTCCCCCGGCCTGGTGATGGGGTAGGGGGTGCAGCCTGAAGTCCTCTGTCAAGGCCCACCTAGTGGAGGGTATGTCCTGAGGTCCCCTGGCTGGTGCTGGGGCATGGGCAGCAGCCTGAGGTCCCCTAGCCCAGCACCAGGATGGGGAAGCGCACCTTGAGGTCCCCCATCAAGCCCCATTGAGTGAGGGGCATGGCCTGAGGTTCCCTGTCAAGCCCCACAGGGGCAGGCGAGGATGTAGCCTCAGGTGCCTGCTGATTGCTCATTAAGGCTCCTTAAGGGAACTTGACTTCAGCTGTGGATGCAGCCATCTTTGTAACAGAGTGATGGTCAATTTGCACATTCCCTCTTTATTATATAGGATTGATTTCAGAGAGGAAGGGAGAGGGAGAGAGATTGAAAGATGCTTCAGAGAATCAACAATTGGCTGCCTTCAGCATGCCCCCAACTGCAGAAAAAGCCCCACAACCGAAGCATGTGTCCCTGACCATAATCAAACCTGGGACCCTTCAGTCTGCAGGTCAACACTCTATCCACTGAGCCAAACCAATCAGGGCCTCTTTCTCCAGTTTTAATAATAGACTCCAAAGCAAGGTTGGAGGTTTCACAGGGCTGTTGTCAGGACACAGAGATTACACGTGTGAAAACACTCTGAGGAATGGGCAATACTCTGCAAATATAAAAGACATTAACCATATCCATGGATTCTTAGCATATATCATATATGCAATCACTAGGGGGAGGCATTAGACAATGCATATAAGCAAACTTGGTTTTGGAAGGAAAGTGTGTGTGTTTTTCCTAAATGATGCTCGGGATTTAAAACAGAAAAGCAAAGGTTTGTATTAGGGACTGGCTGCCATTCTCATCAAGGTTCCATGTGCTTTGGATGAGGTTTTTCCAGGGAAGCATCTTAGTCTATCATGAACAGTTGGCTAGTGGGTGATGCCCAACAAATGAATGGAAGATACTCACAGCTAAGCACAGACACTCTCACGGTTCTTTTTGCCTTCTGTTTGCTCTGTGATCGTTTCTGTGTTTGTTGAGGTTCTGTTTCTCCTTTATTGTTTCCACTTCATTTCTTTTTAGACCGTATTTGTTATTCATGTTATTCATCAAGACGTGTTCCTGATCCTTCACATCCCTTTCATGGTTTTATGAGCTGGCCCACTTGGGTAATTTATCCAGATCATTCTAGGGTTATTTCTAGGTCATTTTCTTCCCCACTTTTTCCTATAGTGATTTGTTTTCTTCTCTTTCCATTCTTCTAGAATTCGTCATTATCCTTTTACTGGCTGCAAAGAATGTTGGATTAGGAAGCCATGTCTCATGAATACCACTAACTAGCTCGTTGACAGAGACAATGCAGAATCCCAGTGAACCTTTGTTTTCAGGGATAATCATAATTTCCATGTTTACCATCCAGGTATATTTATTTTGTATAGTAATCTGGCTTTTGCCTCTTCTGTGCATTCAACATTATCCAAATAGTCCATCTTCTCTACCACTTACAGTATTTCTGGGTCAGTTTCCAGGTCCTCATGAAGAAGTCCCCCCTGCAGTGTCTGCTTTGTTACATCGGATGACCTTCTGGCCAGAGCAGACCAATGCTGTGTGAGGCTCTGTTGCCAAAGGGAGAGTGGCTCCCTGGCCTTTGTGTTACCACCTGCTAGAAGGGTCCCAACGCAGTGTTTGTTTGAGCTTCCAGATGTGGTGGAGTTTCACAATCATTTCGGTTGCCTTTCTCACATGCAGGACTGCCTGGAAGTGGGTCATATCCTAGCCCCCACGCTTTCATCCTGAGAACCTCCTCTAACAACCAGAGAGTTGTGTTGGCCACCCTCTTCTTTAGGATGAGGCCTACATTTCTACACTCTTCTGAAAACAGAAGAGTTATGTGCCAGGCATAATAAAAGTTATGAATCTATCAGGGGACAAATCTTGAGTTCTTCGCCAAGGACTTTCCTTGTGCGTAGACTGTTGTCAGGCCTGTTCCTATGGCTTCTGAACACATCGGAGCCTCAGCGGTGCACACAGGAAGCTCTGGCTGAAAATGACATCTCTGTTTTAGTTGAAGAAAAGTTGCCATAGTCACCATGACTACCCTCTTGTTTGGTCCTTCATGGTTCTTCTACATTTCTCTTAATCTCCTTTCATTTTAAATGCCATTATAATGTGTTCCAAACTGAGGAGGGCATGTCAAAAGGACACAGGTGCTCTAGCCGGTTTGGCCTCGGTGGATAGAGCATCAGCCTGCGGACTGAAGGGTCCCAGGTTCTATTCTGGTCAAGGGCACATGCCCTGGTTGTGGGTTCCATCTCCAGTGGGGGGCGTGCAGGAGGCAGCCAATCTATGATTCTCTCTCATCATTGAGGTTTCTATCTCTCCCTCTTCCTTCCTCTCTGAGATCAATAAAAATATATTTAAAAAGGAAAAGGACACAGACTTTGCTTAAAGGGACTGCCCTAGTCACTTTTGGGGCAACTTGAGCATAAAGGTTATGTTAACAGCAATGGATAATAGCACATTGCATTAAAAAAGAATTCACCAGTTTATATTTATACTAAAATAAGGCAGAAGGGAGAGGGAAAAGCTTTTTTTTTAGAAGAATGCTAATTAATTAACAGAGAGGAATGATAAAAAAAACATTTTTTAGCCACTATAGTAATAATTAATTCAGGTAAGAATTATTAATGGATGCTGAAACCACTGAGTGAAGGATTTTGGGGGAAGAGAATAGTCATACAGTCCCAAAGTATCATCCTCTAGATTATTTGTTAATTAAAAAGGGAAAAGGGTACTTTTATGATGGAGAACTCTGGCAGACACTACCTTAAGTGATCAGACAACACTAAGAGTGGACAAATTGACACAGTGGCTTCGGTGAGACATATGAGGACACCTGTGTGGGATTCTTGCCAGAAATGTTGAGCCTGCATGGAATCAAGAAGAGACAATCAAACATCCAAATCTGGGAACTTCTGCAAAACAACTGGCCTGGATTCTTTAAAAGAAATTCAATGTCATAAAAGACAATATGTCTGGGAACTATCCCAGATTAAAGGAAATTAATGTGACATTTTAGTTAAGTGCAGTGTGTGGTCCTTGGATCCTGGATATGGGGGAAATCAGACCCTAAAGGACAGCATGAGGGCATTTTAATATTGATGGTGATAGTATTACATCAATGTTAGAAATCATAGTTTATGTAATAAAGGAAAAGTAAATAAAATATCATTTACTTCGTATACATGAGCGTCTCAGAAAAAGAATCTTCATGTTTTTCTAAAAGTTTCCAATATTATGGACTAGTTCTGTGACCCTGACTTGCTTCTTTTTCTGATTTCCTCTCCCAATGTTCTTTTCTGTGTTTTTCGGTTAGAGGGATCTCACAAAGAAGAGGGAAAATCAAGAGATGGCAGTTGAAGGGCATCACGACTAGCTGGTGTTTCCCTTCAGAACAATGGTGGGGCAGCCGCAGATCTGGGTAGTAGGGGCCACTTGTTTTTGTTGGACCAGTGCTTGTATAGCACTGGTTTGGGCGGAGGGGTGAGACATTTTACTTCCTCTGGGTCCTGAAAGGTTGCTTGTTTTCTTTGCCTTTTCTAGCTCAGCACCCAGGGCAGGCATCTGGAACAAGGGAGGCTCCATCAGAGAGCCTGTGGGTCTTGTAGCTCCTTGGGCTACACCAGGGGCCGGAAGCCCACAGTTATTTGCTGAGAGGAGAAAAGTTGTTGCTGTTTCAAAATTATCATCATCATTATTATTGTTACTTAAGTTCCCAAAGTGAAAAAAACCTGACGGAACATAGGTGGACTTCATGAATAATAGAATTTGGAAAGAATGAATAATTAAATAAGAACAGTCTTTCCTGCCAAACACAAACTTTTTCTTGGCTTTGGAGAATGTCTTTGGTTTTGTGTTTTTGAGTTAGGGAAGGAGATAAATTGAATTTGACATCAGGAGTATTTCAGAGGAAGGATCAAACCATCAGAGCCAAGCACCAGAATGGGGAGATGTTGATAGAAACCTCAGATATGTGTGGGTGACCCCAGAGCACAAATGACTATTGCTCTAGGAGGTGTCCACAGAGATGACTGGGGGTCTGCCAGGGGCCTCTGAGGTAGCCTATTGCAGTCCTGGCACCCATCTTGGTGCAAAAAGAACATCCAAGGTCCTGTGCGCCCTGCAAGGGCATGCAAGGAGGGGTGGGGAAAGGCCCAGAGTGGGGCTGGGGAAGATCTGGTGCGTGGACATGTATTTAAATTTGACAGTTAAGTTCGCTGCCATCAGCACAATAGGGGCTCAGATACAGAAATTAAACTGATTTATGTCAAATTATCATTATATCTTGAGAGTCTGAGTCAGAGGTGGTAAAATTCAAATGGCTGTACCTATTTTGTTGGGCTTAGCGGGGGCCTGAGCAAAAGAGCAGGCCTTGTTCTGGTGTTCCTGAGTGGGTGGAATTGGAATTTGTTTTGCTTGTTTTGTTTTTGGATTAAATGGTTTCCCAGCACTGCCAGGCCAGGCCCTTTATTTTAGCCCAGTCTCCTGGTCCCCTCCGGGATTCTGAACACACAGGGCCTGAGTGGTCTGCAGTGAATCTTCCTCCCCCCACCTTCCCACCTCCCACCTTCCAGCCTCGGTCTGCACCTGGTGGCCTGAGATGATGGAGATGGCTGTAAAGGCTGGGGACATGGGTCCCACAGGAGAAGCCACCAGCAGTTCCTAAAAGGCAGGAGATCTCTCCCACTCTACAGGGCAGGAGCACTTACACTGTTTTTCTTCCAACGCCCACATAACTTCCCCAGGATGCAGTGGTCAGACTGAAGGCAGCTGGGACGAGTTTCAGAGAGCACGGAGCAGGGGTAAGAGGCATCCCCTGCAGCTTTGAGCTCCCTACTCCTCTCCCAGCACCTTCTACAATCTCTCACCACAGCAGGAAGGGCCGTGCTGGGCAGCTGCCAGCTCAGGGGAACCACCATTGCAGGTGTGGGGCCTTATGATGGTCGTGACTTTTGGGGACCCAAGGAAGTTACACAGAAATCTGTAGCATTAGGAGCCTCAAGAAACTGCAGTTGTTTGGCTCTGAGTTTTAAACCTTGAGTCATAGACTGTCCATTACCCGAGAGACTCACCGTTCTAGGAAACAGCATGCACCCTTTGAGGAGGCTAAGGTGGGGTGGGTGCCTCCTCCACGCTCAGAGAGCGTTGGCTGGTACAGACTAGCGCAGGGGTGGTCGTGGGCTTTGGAGTTTGCAGCAAGCCATCTGAGAGCGATTTGTGTATTTTTAAGGACTTTTATTCCAGCTCCTCCTCCTCAGCACTCTGCTGTCCCTGACACTCCAGGTGGTGACAGCTGGATGCTACCTGGCTGCACGCACCTTTTAAAGGAGGGAGAAGCCTTTTCCAGATACAGAACATTGAAGGGTCAGCACGCAGCCAGGCACCTACCCTGGAAAGGGTGGTAGGTGTAGGACACAAGCCAGCTGACAGTTTCTCTACCTGGAAAACTAGGAGTGGGATGGAGCTGTTTAAAGGAGGAAAGCATAATGGAAAAGGAGGTAAAAGGTGCAGCTTATTACAAAGCACATTTGCATGACAATGCAAATACAATAGAGCAGAAAATCAGGGGAAGTAAACACGCTGATGAACAATGCCATCAAAATTTACCTCCCAACTTTTTGGTAGCAGAGACAAAAAACTTAGTCTATAATAATAAGCACAAGACTTTCTATTTACTACTACTAATAGCTAACACAGTGTAACCTCGAGATACGAGTTTAATTCGTTCCATAACCTTGAGGCATAGGAAACTATGAGATGCTCGAGTCGTGGTAAACTGGTGGCTCGTGTGCAGCCGGCCGATCCGCGTCATTACTCCTATCTCAAATGTTGCTCATATTTCAAAGCAAAAATCGCTCGCTCAACAGCTCGTATTCAAAAATCTCATATGTTAGGGCACTCATATCTCGAGGTACCACTGTAGTTCATGATTTCTAGGTGGCAGGCACTGTTTAGGCACTTGCCAGGGAATGCCTTCAATCCTCACAACAGCTCTACAAGGAGGTTCTAACTTTATGCCCTTTTTTACGTATGAGAGAACACACACACACACAGAGGTGCGGGTTACATAACTGGGAAGTGGTGGCCCAGGGACATTATGCAGTAAGACTCCACAGCCCCACCCAGTTCCCTCAGCCTAATTAATGCAATGCTGTTTCAGTATATGGAAAAGGGGACGCATACTTCTTTTTGGCTTCTTGAGATGCATCATCTAACCAAGAACCAGCCAAGTGTTCCACAATTGCCTGATGGGCCAAACCTGCTTCACCTGGTCAATAATATGTTTGTGGATGGAGAGTGGAAAGCCTGTCTTGAAACAGGTGCAATGAGACATTAGGTGTCTTCCATTCCTGAAAGTCACTTAGAGAGGCCGAGGGGCCGAGAGCCCTTGCTTCACATTAGGCTTCCTAACCCTCGCTTCTGCCAATTCCAGGGATGGATTCAGAAGTGAGGACGGCTGCATTGAAAGTTAGGAGTAAGGGGTAAGGCTTTCTTTTAACCAAGTAGCATGTCTTTGTATGTGACACATCTCACATGTCCCTTATTCTCTTGGCCTCACCTGCCTCCTAGATACAGCTGCTTACTCCTCTCAGCTGCTGAGGTGGGGATCGACTGGCAAGGCTCTGGATTCTGATGCCCAGCGTGTCAGGCCCTCCCAGCATTTCTGGATGTGCATGAGCTTCACACCTCAGGTGGGGGCTCTGGCTTCCTCGGGGGCAGGACCATTTGATGCAATGCAGTGTAGTGAAGAGAAGCCCATGGGCCGCTTTGGCCGAGGAGACTAGAGACGGGTAGATAAATTCTGTCTCCATTTTTCCCTTTGATGAACTCCCTCCATCCCCCCTCTTTATAGCCTGACCAGGGATGTCCTGTGTGCCAAGAAGGAATACCTATTGGGCAATGGCTGAATCTCATTAAGACTTGTTGGGAAGTAGTGGATAGCACAGTAAGACAACCGAGTTCACTTCCCATCCTTCCCTGACCCACCCTCTTTTCCCTTCACTTTGCACTTTCAAACTAAAGCATCAGCCTTTAGCCCTAAGGAATGTAGGCTAAGAGGAATCTAATGTGAATTTGAAGTCAAAGTGAAGTTCCTTCTGAGCTTGCCCCGTAGGTCCCTGTCCTGGACCATTCAGTTTTAAGGGAAGGTAACTCTCTCCATGGACCAGACTGTCCAGGAAGCAATGGCTGTGTGAGGGCTGTGGCCTCTGCAGAGGGAGTCTACTTCCTGTATCCCCATACAAGTGTGACTGGGGTGGGGACTTCAGAACCAGAGGATGAGGACAGCTGCCACCATCTTTCATTGCCTTGCTGTTTACCTGGTCCTGCCTTGATGGTTCCACCTTCTCTCTCTTAAAAATAATTAAAAAAAAATTGATTTCAGAGAGGAAGGGAAAGGGAGAGATAGAAACATCAATGATAGGAGAGAATAATTGACCAGCCACCTCCTGCACGGTGCTCCTCACTGGGGTCTGAGCCCACATCCCAGGCTGTGCCCCGACTGGGAATTGAACCGTGATTTCCTTGTTCAACCACTGAGCCATGCCGGCCAGGCCCATCTTCTCTCTTTTGTCTGCACTGGTAGACATGCCGCCAGTCTTCAAATCCTATTGTACCGAGATGATCCAAATTCCTCTGACTGAGCCTTATGTCTTTCTTTCCTACCAAGCCCTCCAGGAGTGGGAATCTCTGTTGTGAATTAGTGATATGAGAAAGTTGCTGCTCTAACTTTCCATTCTAATCACTCTGAACAAATTCCCTTGCTCTGATGTGACGACCAGATTTCTGTGGGACTCCTCCCAGATGAATTGTGGACAGTGAGCATCTCATTGGCAAAAGAGAAATAAGAACTGGAACTTCCCCCTTTGGTCATCTGTTGGCCCCTGGTTGTAGAGATGTCTCACTTTGAAACACCATGTGGTCGCCAGAGACACATATTTCCTATCCGTTTCTATTGGCTCTCATTCAACAATGACATAACCCAAGATTTCACGAGCTAATGAATCTCTAAAAATCCAATTTAAGTCTTTGGGGTTTATAAAATGTCCCCCAGTTTTCCTGTAGATGCAATAAAATTACCAGAGCACAGCTACTCCACAGCAAAGCTGCTCAAACTCCTTCCAGGCCAGTGATGAGGGGCTGCCTTGGTGAGAGGGGTGAAAGGAGCTGCCTTATCTGAGGACAGAAAGGATGCATTTGTGCCTTCAGAGTCCCGGGGACTGGCTTAGGTGGGAGATGAGATGGAGGAAGCTCTTTCAGTGTTACAGAGGCAAAGCCATGTAGCTCCTGGCACCAGCCATGTGGTTCTGTTCTTTTCCACCTCAGGACCCTCAGATGGGCAGCTCCGAGGCAGGGGTGCATTGTGGGAACCATGGCACTCAGACTGAGACCGAAACTCTCTTGGGGTTACTGCTTGAGGAAAAGTCATTTCAACGGACCCTCCCTGAGCTCTTCAGAAAAGCTCCATTTGGGCAATTGGTGTCTTGGGGCCATGACCTCAGAGCAGCAGGCACCTGGGCTGCTCTGAAAGCAGCTCATCAGTGAGAAGATGTTGGGGGTGATGAAAGACAGGGGACTGCAGTAAAGGTAAGGCAGAGAGATGTTCGAAGAGAAAGGAAGCATCAGTGTTGGCGCCTGGAAAAGCTGCCCTGGTCCAGGAGCCGGACCCGGGCTGAGTTCTGAGGCCCCATTGCCCAAGCCTCAGTCCTCTTTCTCCATCTACCACCATCTCTGTCTCCCCTTCTTCTCTCCTTGTCTGGTCCCCAGGAGACTGAGGAGGTTAGGGCAGCTTCATGGATAGAAAGGTCACCACAAAGGGGCTTCCTAGGATTAACTTGAACCCTTTAGATCTTGGAGTCCGGGTTTTTTTTTTTCTGGGAAAATGTTCCTGCTCTCCCCCCTTGGCTATCCTTTGTTGCCTGATGGGTGAACATTAAGGCAGCCCAGGGCCATTGCACCGCAGGCTGTGTGTGCTGCAGGGACAGCCAGGATGAAAACAGTCTGATGCATTTGCAGTCGAAGACTTTTTCTACGGGTACTTTCGGGGGATCTGTAAACAGATATCTCGCCAGTGTTTTCTTGGTCGTATCTTTGGTGCCAGGGTGTCTGACTGCTGTTTTGTCTGGAGGTGCATCCAGCATTGACTGCAGATAATTCAGCCTGGGGTCTAGTTTCTCACTGTCCGGAGACTCAGCAAGACTGTCAGTGGATAGGCCTCCGTGGCCTCTAACTGCAAATCCACTCAGCTCCTTTGTCTCTGAGTGTCCTCCCGTCTGTGTGACACTTTCAATAGCTGGGCCTGATGTTCGTTATGAAGACGGCTGGGTAAATTCCCGGAGAAGGAGCAGGATAGCCTTTCCACAGTGGCATACTGCTGCCGTTTTTCTCCTTGTTTTGTTCATATCTCTTCTCCTTCCTTACACAGCTTTCCTTTGAAGGTTAATCGAGGAGGGGGCCCCATTAGCTGTAGACATACTCAGGGTTGCTGGTTTTCTTGAAGTGCTGAGAGATAACGAACGTTCCCTGTCAAAAAAGAGAAGTACCTTCCGCTGGAAACCTAGGACACTGCTGTCCACAGAGCTGCTTCTCTGTGTGAGGCACACTGCCCACTGATTTTATGTCTGATCATCTCCTTGGTTTTCAAACTTTTAAAAGAACCAGACTTCAAGTGAAAAACCATAGCCCTGATGTATTAAACAAAGAAAGCAGACACTTTGATTGTGGAGGTGGGACCGATGCTCTACCCTCTTGACCTTATCTTTTCCCCTTTGTCCCTCGTAGCAGCCCACAAGCCCTGGTACTCTGTGAAACAGTGAAAGCCACTGTGCTGGCAGGAAGTGTGAGCTGGTGCATCTCGGTGTTTCCTGGCAAGGCCACGACACCGGCAAAGACTATACAAATCATCCGTTTGACAAAAGCATTTTAGGGAATTCATGGTACAGGTGCTATGGTTGCTGTACAAGGCCATTTGATGCTTAGTTCCTGCCTCGAGGGAAGTAACCACTTAATTCCTATACCTGGATATGTGGATGGTGGCGATGCTGAGTGCCCATTTCCGAAGTAGCTACTGTGGCCCAGCCCAGAAAAACGTAAGGATGGGAGGGAGGCACGTGTAATCTTGAGAGCTATAAGTCTGCTCAGGAGTCCAGCAGAAGAGGTTCTTCTATAATTTCTGAATCAAGGCTCATTGACAGTCAAAAATCCAAAGAGTTGCCTTCATCTATGTTGGTGCAGTGAAGCTGTTCTCTTTCATTTGACTTGAGGGCCCTGATAACAAATTAATGACTTTGGTGACATAATTGTTTCAGGGCTTATATGGTAAGACTGGCCTCTACCTCCCCTACAAGTTTTCTATGCCCACATGTGTCTTATCCTCATTACTGGAGCCTACCATGGACCATTCACCAACTTACTGGACTGCATCTTTCTCAACAAGCACAGCTAAGGGGATGTGGACAGAAGGTGGAAATGTGTGATCTGAGGGTTGCTGACTGGCAAGGCCTTCCTTGTATGTGATACTAGTCTACCCTGCCAACTGCTGTTACCCTTCCAGCTTCCACTTAACCATAGTTGCAGCCCACTTTGTCATGTGAAAGAAAAAAGGAACAAGTACTTGGAAATAGCTTATAGGATCAGTCTGATTAATCACATCCTGTTAATCTCCCAATATTTCTGAGAAATCACTAAGGGGAGCCTAGTAAGTGCTATTAGTTCATGACTGAGTGATTGCTAATTGGTTATTCATTTAAAAACATGAAGAAATTATATTTAATGTTGTTGTCTTTATCTGGAAAGTGGGTTCTCTCTCTCTCTTTTTTTTTTTGGACAGAGTATTAGCCGTGATATCTTTGGGTTAGCACAAACAACTTGGTCCCCTTTGAAAATCATAGATATAGAATTTTAAAAAATTCTTAGGTAAGTATTAAAATAATAGGTATTAAATTCTCTCTCCAATGTATGGTCCCATAACACAGAAATGGTACCTGTCAGGCCTGATGCAGCTTGCCTGCTCCATCCATGGGGTCTCCCCTCTCTCCTTGGAGATAAGCATGGGTTCCCTCTCCTGCTTCCACGCTATGACATGTCCCTAAAACACATTGTTCCATAAACTATCTTTCTGCTTTATTGTAGTAATAATCATTTTTTGAATCTTTTTAATTTTCTTAGTTATTATGGGAAATATAGTTGTGAAGGGTAATCATGCATATGAACAGTGACAGTAATCTTTTGGCTCACTGATCCTTGTCAAAAAGCTTGCTGACGAAGATGCCTCCTGGGGTGCAGTATATTATTCCCCCGTTTTGTCCCCAGACAGGGCACAGCAATGAATGTGGACTGTAGTGGAAATCAGGAAATACAAAGTTGGATGTTAAATCTTGGTTCATTCTTCAGTCACCTTCAGGTCACCTTTCACCATGTACAATATTGAACTGGTGAGCTGTTAGAAACCACAGTGCGTGACAGTGAGAGCCTTGAGACATGCAAGCTTTGTGGTTTAACATGTACTTTAAGGAACTTTGTGTATAATATGGTACAAGTGAGCAAAAGCAACCACCTGTGTGAACCCACTGGGCTCTTTGGATGTCTTTTCATGTGGTAAAAACCAAAAGCCTATCATTTATTGAGCCTCAGGTATGTGCTAGATTCTACAATTGCATTATCCTGATTTTCAGATAAGGAGTCTGGGCCTCCAAGTGTAAAGGTAACATTTTCAAGGTCACATGGATAGTGAGAAGCAGAGAAGGGATTCAAAGCCTTAAACATGGCCTCCATGGTAGTCATTAGTGCCATTTACTTCCAGGTCAGAACATTCAGTTACAGATGCAAGGTTCTCCTGAAAGGGTGATCGGCTGTTCTGTTAGCTTGCATCCTTAGGTAACTGTGATGAGCAGAATGCTCTGGCAGCATGAGATGGACATGTGGTATGAGAATGAAATAATACTTTGTGGTTTTTGGTCATTAAGATTTTGGGATTCTTTGTTACTGTAGCATAAGCTGGCATATCTTGGCTAATAAATGCTCGAGGAAGGTGACTAACACTGCTACTTAAATTAGCTTTGTAATTCTTCTATTTGTTAGGGAGAAACAACAGGCTAATCTTGGGAGGAAATAATGATTAAATGTCTCTGAGTGCTAACATGGTAGGTCATGAGTTGAAAAGGATCTTTTTCAGTAATTTTTTTTCAGTGCTTTCTTTCTGATCAATTTCTTTCCCTGTTCTTGCCTTTTTCCCCTCTACCTTCTACTTCTTCCATTCCATACCCTGAGTCTCCTTTTAGTCTCTATACAGATTGGATGCCTAATGCACTCAAATATTTTTTGAAATAGGAGGGAAATTTCAGAGACCAGGGAAGCAACGTCTTGAATTCCAAATTCTCTTCCCTTTTGTTGACAATTTGGTTTAAAAATGATGTTTAAGAAGTTCACCTTTACCTTAACTAAATAAAGCAATGATAAGACTCAAGATTTTAATTTTCACATGTCTTCAAAGTTCTTTTCATTCCATTTCTCCTGGTACTGCATCTACATGGCCTGAGGACTCTTGGCTTGTGTGCTTGTGCAAGCAGATTGAATTTATTTCTGGCTGAGTCCATCCAATTATCACCAGTAAATATTTAAATGTCAGGGCAGTAGCCTTCGAATGGAGCCCTGGGTATTAGGCTTCTGCAAGTTCTAGGTGATCATTATTAATTCAATGAATGTAGTTGTAAATTGGCTAAGAACACACAATGGAAGCGATTATAAGTGCTCTTGTCAACGTGGGTTCACTCCACTGAAATATGTTTTAGGCTTGCTTTTGCCTCATTCCAAGAAAATATGAGATGTAATTTTCTTCAAAATAAATGCTCCTTTAGTTTCTTGTCCAAATATTAAATAAGAACAAGGCAGGTTGGAAGAGCCATATTCATATTGTTCTGAATGATTTGGAGGTGTGCAGGGTCACTTTTTTAGCTAATGTGAATGAGCAGGCAAACTGCTTTTCACTGAGATGAATTATGAGTTCAGGGTTACCTGGGTTTTTATCTGAGTTAGATAGAGAATTCAGAAGTAGATAGAAATGAAATGACCCATTATTAAATAATCAATGAAAAAGCTACACTCTTGCAATGTTTCTGGATCAATATACAAGTTACCTTTCAGATAGATGAATTATTCTTGTGTAGTTCAGAGCAGAACAAAACCCACTTCCAGCCAGACTCGCCAAATGCATTGTGGGTGAAAGCAGAGAAAGAAGGCATTAACCTACCAAGGACAAAAAGGGGGGTGCTCCCTATACAGCAGCCTTTCCTGAGCTGTGCCCCATGACAGTGTTGGGACCATAGTTTGAGAAACATTGATCCAAAGGCATAAGCCACTGAAGAGTAACATGATAGCATAGATGAGACTCTTGGAAAAGGTATGTCATACTGTATGGGCTGGAGTATAAACTGGCAAAGACTTTCTGAAAGACCATTTCAGTTATCCAAATTTAAATTTCTGTACTCTGACCTAACTATCCAATTCTAAAAATTTACCCTACAAATGTTATTACATATGTATAAAAAGGTATTTGTGTAGGATGTTCCTTTGTTGTGATAATAAACACATAATGCAACTTGAAAATGTCCCTCCAAAAGGGAATGTTTAAGAAAACTATCAATATGTTGAATAGTATCTCATTAAAAAATGAGATAAATATCTATGTGCTGCCAAGACCGGTTTGGCTCAGTGGATAGAGCGTCGGCTTGCGGACTGAAAGGTCCCAGGTTCTATTCCGGTTGGGGGCATGTACCTTGCTTTCGGGCACATCTCCACTGTGGGGCGTGCAGGAAGCGGCTGATTGATGTCTCTCTCTCATCGATGTTTCTGACTTTCTATCTCTCTCCCTTCCTCTCTGTAAAAAATCAATAAAATATAAAATAAATATCTATTTGCTGATGTATATGATCTTGGGGAACTTTTTCAGCCTCGTTCTGCTGAAAATTGAGTATAGTATTTAATAACTATTAGGGTGACAGACTAAATGAAAATAGTTGTGTATTTATATGTATGTTGACCATATAAAGTTTTTTTTATTTTTGGAAAGACTAAACTTTAGAAA
The DNA here is from genome assembly GCA_011751065.1 of Lasiurus cinereus. NCBI lineage: Eukaryota > Metazoa > Chordata > Mammalia > Chiroptera > Vespertilionidae > Lasiurus > Lasiurus cinereus. Next base: position 27,778,594 of record JAAGEH010000076.1, on the reverse strand, counting down.
AGTAACTGAGAAACTCAGTTAATAGAGCTATATTTATAATCCCAAGACCTCATATGGGAGTGGGGGTGAAAGATGTGGGAACAAAGATGGAAAGAAAGGAGTCTTTATTGAAAATATACACTATGCTAGGTTATCTGCCATATACTGGTACTTTAATCATATCGTTTAATTCTCACAGTCATCTGAAGTAGGTATGATTGTCCTCATTTTACAAATAAGAATAATAAAATTCAGAGAAACTTGCTAAGGTCCTACAGTTGTGAGTATCAGAATTAGGCTTGCAATCTAGGTCTAATGTCAAAGCCATGCTTCCTACCACTGCCTTCCATACTGAGACCATCTCTTACTCACCCCTAAATTAAATTTTTTAATTAAGTGTAGTGCTTGCTACACTTAATCTAAAAATTGAGAATGCTGACATAGATCATCTCTGGCTTCTTATTCTTTAATATGTGAAGTGTAATCATTGCATATGGATAATTACTATGCTACTTTATTCAGTATGTAAGTTTCTCTGTCCTTATTTATCCCATCTTTATCAGTCACCATAGGCTAAGTTATGCTGCAGTAACAAATACCTCCAAAAATCTCAGTGGATGACTACTTTGTTACATGGATTTCATGGATGGAGGGCCACTCTGCTTCGTGCTGCTTTATGAGTGTGATGGGGGAAGAAATGAGGGACGAGGAAATCATACAATGGGTCTGAAAGCTCCTGCATAGAAGTAACATGCCAATCCACTCACATTTCAGATGGTCAAACATGGACACAATAGGGTGGGAAGAGTATACTTGTCCCTTAGGGAGAGTCTCTGTTGGGAGGGCCCACTTAGGAGAAGCTGGTAAGAGTGGCAGCAGATATTTTGAAAAGTAATGCAATAGGTCCCACTATTCTATTGCAAAATACATGATAAGCCCCTTAAAATAGATACTATGTTTTCTACTACTTCTATTTAGCTTTCACTCTTCTAGTTCTAGCACTTTCTTCACTAGATAGCTAAGCTTAGTTTTTCATTTATAGGAGCCAGTCTTATCCCAAATCAGCAGTTCTCAAAACGTGTTGATGGAACCTTAGTGGTTCCTTAGACACCATCAGGGGTCCACGAAGTCTAAATTATCTTCGCAAGAAAACCAAATTGTTACCTGTTTTTTCACTCCCATTCTCTCACGAGTATAATGGGGGTGTTCAGATGCTATATGCTGTGTGATACTGTAATAGATTGAATACAGAAGCAGATATGAGAGTCCAGTTGTCTTCTATGAAGCCAGGCATGAAGGAGATTTGCAAAAGTGTAAATCAATACCATTCTTCTAACTAATGTTTTTGTTTTGGAAAATATAGCTATGTTTTATAAAAATGCTAATAGGTTTTTAAAAATAAGATGAAGAAATTCATTAAAAATTTTTTTTCCAGCTTTAATTTCTAACATAGAAAATACTGATAGTTGTAATATATCTAAACTAAGGCTCTTTGGGGACTTAATACTTTTGGTAAGAGGGTAGAGGGGTTCTGAGAACAACATTTGGAAACTTCTGTCCAAATGATGTGGCAGGCCCTTTCTGTCTCCATGAACGTTTTAGTGGGAAGATCTTTAACCACAGTTAAAGTGTCCCTGACTGCACTGAGGATATCCTGGAGCCCAGTAGGTTTATATAAATGCTGTTATTTTTCATAATCATCCCCAGTGTTCCATAGCTTGTACTTCCTGAAGGGGAGAGATGATTAGTTTGTTAAAGAAGATTGGTTGCATGAATTCTTTTCAGCCCTCCAGAAGTTCACAGCTTGATGTGGCATCAGTAATGAATAAGAAAAATGGTGGTGCATAACCCTGGCATGAAAAATGTTGCTTTCTAATAAGAGGCACTAGTAACTTCATGCTGTCTTGAAACTTTACCATCATGTCTCACTAGCTTCGATAGAGAAGAATTGAAAACAAGCCACACATCGACACTGATGAATAATAATAATGAAGAATACATTGTGGAGAGCTGTTTTTCAGACTCAAGAATATTTTTCACGTGTGAAGAAATTAAGCTTGCTTTCTCATTTGTGACCAAGCTCAGCTAATTTTTTAAAAAAGTCCTCCCCCTGATTTAGCGTTTGCACTATGACAGTATACGCTCCACCCCCAGGAGTTATCTTCCAACAAAAGGACTTAAATTTGCCCAGTTGGTGTGGTTCAGTGGCCAACCTATGAGCCAGTTCTATTGGATCAGAGGTCTACCCTTATGAGCACATTTAACTGTAATCACCTCCTTAAAGGCCTTATCTCCAATTCAGTCACAGGGGTTAAGGTTTCCACATATGAGTTTTGGGGGAGGACACAGTTCAATCCACAGCACTTATGTTCACTGAAGTGTGAGGACCACTGCTGTAGTCTAATCAATAAGGAAGCAGTAAAGTCAGTGGCACCTTCTTTAATATATTTTATTGATTTTTTTTTACAGAGAGGAAGGGAGAGGAACAGAGAGTTAGAAACATAGATCAGCTGCCTCCTACACACCCCCTACTGAGGATGTGCCCGCAACCAAGGTACATGCCCTTGATCGGAATAAAACTTGGGACCTTTCAGTCTGCAAGTCAACGCTCTATCCACTGAGCCAAACCGGTTAGAGAAGTGGTACCTTCTGAGGTGGCCCCTTTGCTCCTAAGTCTGAACCCATAGGAAGGGCCAGCGACATGTGAGATTTCCAGCTTCCTACCTCGCCCTCCAGACCAGTGCTGTTCAATGGAAATGTAAAGGCAGCCACATTATGAAGACATAGCTAATTAAAAAAATTTCTAGCAGCCACGTTGAATAATGTAAAAAGATGAAATTAATTTAAAAATTATTTAGTTTAATTCAATATATACAAAATATTATCAAAATCAACAGAAAATGAATACCTTATTAGTAATCTAAAGTGAATCTTTTAGGTTACTAATAAGATATTTTAAAATTCTAAGCAGACTCAAATTAGAGGGGGAAGGCTGGGGAGGGATGGTGGTAGATAAGAGATCAACTGAAGGACTTGTATGCATGCATATAAGCATAACAATGAACACAAGATACTGGGGGTGGGGTGGGGTGAGAGCATGTGGGGGGGTGGGGGATGGGGGACAGGGGAAGCTGGGGGAAGGTCAATGGGGAAAAAAGTAGACATATGTACTACTATTTGTAATACTTTAAACAATAAAAAAAAAGATATTTTACAATTTTTTTTTCGTTTGGGATATGACCTTTATTGAGCTTATCAACCGGAGTGGAAATAATGTCTGTACAAAACCAAATGTTTGTTATTATAACTTCTGCATCACAATTAAAATCCAAACAGTTTTTTAAAAACAGTCAACTCAATCAAAACCCACTACTTCAGAATCAATAGCTTCTTTGCAGCCACAGTAACACTTAAATATGGTTAAGACTCGAATGCAGAAATTTGGTTGGTTGGAAAGCTAATTAAACTTCCAACTTGCTCAAACAGAATTACAAAAAGGCAAAATTGTGTTTTTCACAGAGACACAGTCCACTGGAATCACCAACACTGGACAGCTGTTAGAGTATTTAGAGTCCTGAGATAATAAGAAATCCAGGCATCCTTTAGACAGTCTTTTTGTTGTCCTTTCTTCCCAGAGATTTGTGGATGTGTGGAGTAACACCACCACCAGCAATTGTAGCCTTGATGAGAGAATCCAATTCTTCATCTCCACGAATAGCAAGTAGCAAATGACGAGGGGTAATAGGCTTTACCTTTAAGTCTTTGGATGCATTGCCTGCCAACTCAAGAACCTCTGCGGCGAGGTGCTCCAGAATGGCTGCGCTGTACGCGGCAGCAGTGGCGCCTACACGTCCATGACTGGTGGTCCTAGATTTCAGGTGTCCATGCATACGGCCCCCGGAAACTGCAAGCCGGCTCTCTGCGAGCGGGAAGCCGCCTTTGTCTTGGCCTTTCCGGAGTCTTTCCCCGCCTTACCGCCAGCCATTTCGAATTCTGCTGAATCCCAAGCGAGCAAGGCAGAGAAAGGAGTAGTCAGACCCCCGACGAGATCCCACCGCCTACTCCCTCGCACCGCGATTCAAACTGCCTACCATTTTAAAATATATGTTTTTATTGATTTCAGAGAGGAAGGGAGAGGGAAAGAGAGAGAAAAACATCAATGATAAGAGAATCATTGATTGGCTGCCTCCTGCACACCCTCCACCTGGAATCAAACCCACAATCTGGGCCTGAGCCCCGACTGGGAATCAAAGCATGACCCCCTGACTCATAGGTCAACGCTCAACCACTGAGCCACACTGGGCTCTTTTACAGTTTGTTATATTAAATCTTTGAAATCCTATCTGAATTATTTTTTTAATGTGTTTTTACTGATTTTAGAGAGAGAGGAAGGGAGAGGAAGAGAAAGAAATAGCAATCAGAGAGAAACGTGGACTGGCTGGCTCTTGTACGCCCCTTACTGGGGATCAAGCCCGCAACCCTGGCAGGTGCCCTGACAGGAATTTGAACCAGCGACCTCTTGGTGCATGGACAACACTCAGCCAGCTGAGTCTGTGTGTGTATGATTAGATACTTACAGCTCATCACAATTCATACTAGCCAGATTTCAAATGCCCCGCGGCCCTGGGTGCCTGGTGGCTCCCGTAATGGACAGTCGGTGCTAGATTATCGCAACCTTCACCTCCAGGCTGAGGAGGCAGAGCAGACGAGGTGTGCTACGAGCCTGCTGCACAAGCGGCATCATTCCTGAGAGAGGCTTTATGATGAGGATTAGCCCTGGAACGTTTTTGTTAACATGACTCTCCTCTAACCAGGAGCTTAAGATGTCACGTTTAACAGAGAATGGGAGCTGACGGCTCAACCTAGCAGTGGAAGAAATTGTCACCATTCACTGTTCTGTTTGCCATTTACATGAGAACTCACAAGCTGCCAGCGCGGGCTGATGACAGAGCCGGGGCGGACCGGAGGAGAGCTGGCCCTTAAATGAAAACTGAGCTGCGTTTGATTTATCACCCTCAACTGTCACTCCTCACCTCCACCGAACCTTTCCCAAGACCACAATAAATGTCACTTCAAAGGATCAGAGCTGGGTTTCAGCTGTGAAGAATGTATTCATCCCACAACAGTTTCCTTCCAACAAAATAGCATCTGTAGTCCGTGTTGGGAGTGGGGAGAGTGCATGGAAAAAGTTCCTTGAATTTTACATAATAAAGAAAGCCTTAGGCTAAGCATGAGGTTAACTTTATCCATCTCCCACAAACCTCTGTGTGGGTTCTCTGGGCCTACAGGCAAGTTATGGGTGCTGAGGCGTGTCTTGGGGTCCATAAGGCTAACTAGTTATTTTGAGGACAGCAAATTGTCTTGTTGGAGGAAATCGGGGCTTGGGGGCTGGAAAAGAGAACGTGTAGTGGGGAAGGCGTGAGAAGTTACTCTCCTATAGTTGAGGGCTTCTTGGAAGAGCTATTAGACCCATTCTGCATAGTCAAGAAGGCAGGACCGGAACACATGTTTTGGCTCGAAATAAAGAAGATGTTTTCCAGGAGATTGTGGCATCGTTAATAAGACACAGACCTCAGGTTGCGTTCTCCTAAGGAAATATTTATCAACTACCTACTTTGGGTCAAGCATTGTCACTCACGTTATTTCAATTACATTTCACAACATTCCCATAAAGTAGCTATTATTACCTTGTTTCAAATGTTGCACCCTCCCGCTCCAAGGCCACGATGACAGCCACTGGGGTGAGGAAAACATCTGTCTGGTGCCTGCAACCTGCTGAGCGCTCCGCTTGCCTGAGCAGCTTTCTGTCCCCGACAGAAAATCAAATGTAAATGTCACTTGCTTTCTGTGTTAGATTGGAAAAGAGACAACTTGTTGTGTCCTGGACAGCGGAACTTGAATTTAACACGAGAGAAAGGCATTCAAACATCCTGTACAAAGTTGCAAAAGGTTTTTATTTAAACCAGAACTGCTCATCTCACCAATAATAACGTGTGCCTCAGCAGAGTGCAAATTCTCTTCTCTACCTGCACTTAAAAGTTGTTTCTGACCTGTATAATCTGCATGTCCAAAGTCAGTCTTTTTCATTAAGATTTGTCTTGCTGTGTTCATAAAAGAGGGCATGTACCGAGGGATAGGGGACACCAAGGGAAGGACAGGGAAAAAAAGGAAACATATATACTACTATTTGTAATACTTTAAACAATAAAAAAAAGATATTTTACAATTTTAAAATATATATTTTTTATTGATTTTAGAGAGGAAGGGAGAGGGAAAGAGAGAAAAACATCAATGATAAGAGAGAACCATTGATTGGCTGCCTCCTGCACACCCCTCACTGGGGATTAAACTCAGAATCTGGGGATGTGCCCTGACTGGGAATCAAACCATGACCCCCAGAATGCATGGATACTGGTTTTTCTTTTGTCCTACCAGCTATCTCCTATCTCTAGTGCCAAGAAATGGATATAAATGTCTGTGATACAAATTTCTCTATATAAAAGCCTAAGTGACCATCTGACCATTCGACTGTCCGACCATCCAAGGGGCAGATGCTCAATGCAAGAGCGGAAACCACAGCCATGAAAACATGGAACAGACTGATGAATCTCAGTGAGAAGGGGAGAGGGAGGAGGGCAGGAGGAGATTAACCAAATAATTTATATGCATACTAGAGGCCCAGTGGATGGATTCGTGAACTGGTGTGGTCTCTTAGCCTGGCTGTGCTGAGCTGGCACAGCCATGGGTGAACATGAGAGAGGGTAGTAGAAGATTTAGAAAAGGCAGACAAGAGAATAAAGCTGGGTCTAGGTGGGACACTGCTCTCTCTGATGGAGAGATAGCGTCACAGCCTATGCCAGGGTAAGCAGAGTCTTTATTTTATAGCCAGATTCCACAAGGCAAAGTAAGGGCATGTCAAGATGTTTACAATGTTCTCATGGGTTTTGGATCTACTCAATTACATGCACCTGATCAAGCTTTGTTTACTTTCTGCACCTCCTGCAGTCCATATCACTTAGCCACATGGGACCACAGGTTTGGACCATAAGGTCAAGCTTACAACTATAGCCTTTGGCTATAATTGTGCTGGGACTTGCACGTGGCTTTGCCATGAGCGGATCGTGCCCTCTCATTAGTCCCAGGCTTGAACCTGTCCAAATGCTGTAGCTGCTCTCCACAACTGGCCTGTGGGTATCAGGCTGAAACTGGCTCTCTGACATCCCCGGAGGGTCCTGGATCATGAGAGGGAACAGGCCAGGCTGAGGGACCCCACCAGTGCATGAAGCCATACACTGAGCCTCTAGTGTCTGATAAAATATTAAATGGTTAATATTACTGAGTACTCACTGTGTGGCAGGCATAGTTCTAAGGGCTTTATTGTTCCTGTCATATCTCCCATAATGTAGTAAATACTCTTAGTACCCCCATGTTATAGAAGAGGAAACTGAGGCACAGAGAGGTTACATAACTTGCCCTGGGTCTCACAAGTATTAAGTGGTAGAGTTAGGGTTCTAACACAAGATCATAGCAAGAGGCTATATAGTCTCTTGGTGTAGAGGAGATTATACAGCAGAATACAAGCACACTTGTGTTGTCTAATAGAGTGGTCAGCAAACTCAGTCAACAGAACAGCAAACCGTGGCTCTCGAGCCCCATGTGGCTTGCGAGCCGCCGTTTGCCGACCACTGGTCTTATATAACATACTCACCACATGTGGATATTGAGCCCTTGGCATGAGGCTAATACAAATAGAGATATGCTGTGAGAGTAAAACACATACCAGATTCTGAGGACTTCATATGAGAAAAAGAATGCAAAACATCATTTTTTTTGGTAATTATTTAAAATAGATTAAATGCTGAAATGACAATATCTTAGATATAGTAGGTTAAATAAAAACATATTGTTAAAATTAATTTTACCTTTTTTTCACATCCACAAATTTTATTACTATGAGAAAAATTTTAAGTTCTCATCTTAACTGAAAAAACCTGGATATAAAATTATATTTAAGCAGTTAATCACAACTGTTAGCAAGTGCCCAGCCATTTTTTTTTAAGTTTTTCTTATAAACCAGTCAGAGAAAGACAAGTATCACATGATCTCACACATATATGAAACCTAATGGACAGAATAAACTGACAAACAAAAAAGATCCAGAGATACTGAAGCATGAAACAGACTGATGTATTTCAGAGGGAAGAGGGATGGGCACAGGAAGAGATTAACCAGTGAATTTATGTGTATACTAGAGGCCCGATGCATGAAATTGTGCATGAGGGGTTGTCCCTGAGCCCACCCTGCATCCTCTCTAATCTGGGACCCGTTGGGGGATGTCAGACTGCCAGTTTAGGCCCAATCCCTGTGGCAGTCGGACATCTCTCTCACAACCCGGGACCACTGACTCCTAACTGCTCGCCTGACTGATTGCCCTAACCACTTCTGCCTACCCGCCTGATCGCCCCCAACTGCCCTCCCCAGCTAGCCTGATGGCACCCAACTGCTCTCCCCTGCTGTAATTTGCCTGCTCCACCGGGACCGACCTCCTCTGCACCATGTGGAGCTGTGGGATCCCCAGGCCTCACCATGCAGAGAGGCCACTGGGCCCCACCTCTGCTATTCACACAGCCATCTTGTGATGGCCATCTTGTGACAATGTGAGGGCGTGACCACCACCTAGGGTATTATTAGTATAGATAGACATAGCCCATGGATGGGACAGACAATAGATTAGGGAAGACCTGAGGAGGGGTTGAGAGTGGGCTGGGTGGGGTGGTTAAGGGGACATCTGTAATATTTTCAACAATAAAGATAAATTTTTAAAAAGTTTTTCTTTTTCAAATTTATTTTTAATTTTCAATTACAATTTACTTTCAGTATTATTTTGTATGGGTTTCAGGTATATAGCATAGTAGTTAGACAATTATATATTTTACAAAATGTTCCCCCCAACACCCCGTATTTCCAGTACCCACTGGCACCATACATAGTTATTTCCATATTATTGACTATATTCCCTCTGCTGTACTTAACAGCCCTATCCATTAAAAAAATTTTTTTAAAATGTGGCTTCTAGAAAAATTTAAATGACACATGTGGCTTGCCTTTGTGACTAGCATTTCTAATGGACAGCACTGACCTAGATGGACAGTTTGCTCATTCATTTGTTCCCTCATTCATTCAATAGTCCTGGCCCCAGTGGCGATGGAATAGAGCAAGCAACCAGATAGACTTGGCTCCTGTCCTCATGTAGCTCAGTGTTCTAGAAAGCTGGTAGGTTGGAGGTGGGAATGGATCCTAAAAAATAATTATTGAATTGACTTGATCAATAAAATAAGACCAGAAACATGTAGTCATGGAATAGACTGGCATACTTTGATGGAGAGACAAGAAGAGATAAAACAAATAACTTATATACTTACTAGTGACCCGGTGCATGAAATTCATGCACATTAAAAGAGGATTAATTAGAGGAAATAATTTAATATTGCTATTTGCCCTTTATAATAGAAGTGTCAGAGATGAAAGAAAAATAGTAAAATATACATGAAAACCTTCCTCCTGTCAGAGTCTGGGGCTCACCATGGGACCCAGAGTCAAGTCCCCACCCAACCACATGCACTTCAAAATTGCATGAGACCCAGACCTGGCTGGCTGCCCCCCTGCATTTGGCTAGATCCAGACCCTGTAGTCCCACCCTTGTCAAGCCCTGCTGGACAGAGGGAATAGCCTCAGGTCTCCTGGCCTGGCACCAGGATGGGGTTGTGGCCTGAGGTCCCTCAGCCCAGACTGGGGTAGGGGCAGGCCTTGAGGTCCTCTGTCAAGACCTGCCAGGCGGGGAACATGGTCTTAGATCCCCTGTCAAGCCCTGCTGGGTGGGGAGCATGGCTTGAGGTCCCCCATCAAGCCCTGTTAGGCACAGGGGGAAGCAGAGGGGACTCAGCCTCAGGTCCCCCATCAAGCCCTGCTAGGTGGAGGGGGGGTGCGGTCTGATGTCCTGCAACCTGTTGCTGGGGTGAGAGGAGCAGCCTGAGGTCCCCTAGCCCAGCACCAGGATGGGAAGAGCACCTTGAGGTCCCCTGTCAAGCCCTGCTGGGTGGGGGACATGGCCTGAGGTCCCCTGACGAGCCCCACGGGGGTGGGGGAGGGTGTAGCCTCAGATTCTTGTTGATTGCTTGTTAAGGCTCCTTATGGGAACTTGGCCTCAGCTGTGGGTGCAGCCATCTTTGTGATGAAGTGATGGTCATTTAGCAGATTCCCTCTTTATTACATAGGATACGCATAGTCCACGGACACAGGTACTAGGGTGGTAAAGACCCGGGGGGTGGGTAGGGGCTGGAGGGAGGTGAGTAAAGGGAAAAAATGGGAGATAACTGTAATACTATCAACAAATATATATCCCATCTAATAAAAGAGTAATATGCAAATTGACCATGCCTCTGCCACACCCACCAGCCACACCCACCAGCCAATAATTAATCAGTATGCAAATCAACCCAACCAAGATAGCTATGGCCACAGGGAGATCAGGAGAGAGGCTTGGGCTGCCCCTGGCGATGGAGGCAGCCAAGCTTTCTGCATACTCTGGTGGGCCCAGGCCTCTGCTTAAGGCAACAGGTTCAATGGCTGTGTGAGCAGAAAGTTTGGCTCCATTCCAGGCCACAAAGTTTCAATTGTAGAAGATAAATAAATTCCAGATACCAGGGCCTCTGTTGGGGCTGCTGGGGGTGTGGCTGGCCTGCAAACTACCACAGGGTCCTTGCCCAGGCCACCCCATGCCTCAAGGGAACACCTACCCAGATCCAGGACACACTTCAGGGCAAACTAGCTGATACCCATCTGCAGCAGGCCTCTGTCCTATCTAATAAAAGAGTAATATGCAGATTGACCATCACTCCAACACACAAGATGACTGCCCCCATGTAGTCAAAAGATCGTGCCCCCATGTGGACACAAGATGGCCACCACAAGATGGCCAGCAGGGGAGGGCAGTTGGGAGGGAACAGGCCTGCAAGGGAGGGAAGTTGGGAGGGACCCAGGTTTGCAGGGGAGGGCAGTTAGGGGTGACCAGGCTCACAGGGTAGGTCAGTTAGGGGCAAAAAGGCTGGCAGGGGAGCAGTTAGGCATCAATCAGGCTTGCAGAGGAGTGGTTAGGGGGTGATCAGGCTGGCAGGTAGAAGCAGTTAGAGGCAATCAGGAAGGCAGTCAGGTGAGCAGTTGGATTGTGAGAGGGATGTCCAACTGCCCGTTTAGGCCAGATCCTACTTGGATAGGGGTCCCAGATTGGAGAGGGAGCAGACTGGGTTGAAGGACACCCCTGCCCCCTGTGCACAAATTTCATGCATCGGGCCTCTACTATATATATATATATGGACGCGCGCGTGCACACACACACATACACACACACACACACACACACACACACACTGAGTGGCCAGATTATTATAATATGATCTCTGAATGCATAATAATCTGGCCACTCAGTGTATATCCTATATAATAAAAGGCAAATTGTCCCCTCAGCTAGGAGTTCGACCAGCAGGCAGGCAGGCCAATCGCCCATGTCCCCTACCCCTGGTCAGGCTGGCTGGACCCCACCCATGCATGAATTCATGCACCAAGCCTCTAAGATACATACACACACACACACACACACACACTAAGTGGCCAGATTATTATGCATTCAGCCACTCAGTGTATATATTTATTGTCAAATAAAAGGAGTTTGCTATGAGAGACTATACTTAGGAATATCTAATCCTTGGGGGACACTCAATAAATATTATTCATTCAATAAATATTTGTTGAGTGAAAGGATGAATCTGGGGGATTAGAGGAGACATCCCTGAGGAAAGAACTTGCAGGTAGAATGAAGAGTCAGGTGACATAAGGGGGCTTATGTTGTGGTCACAGGCCCTGCCATGCAGGTGGTGTTGGCTCCTCTCCCCTTTACACAGAGCTTTCTCTGGTCAGGTTTCAGGTGACAGCTGTGCCAGGAGTTTCGTTGAAGGAGTGGAAATGCAGGGAGCGGTGTTGCTGGCATGGAGAGGAGTGGTGTGCAGGCACCAGGGGCATCTCAGGGAGCCGGGCAGGGGGAGGCACCCCAGCACCCCTCCTCTAGCAGCACCCAGCACCCAGCACCCCAGCACTTGGCCTTCAACGTCTCCCGCATGGCAGCTTGGTGTTGCTGCCTCTCCCTTTCCTCTCCGCCCCACTAGTCCTGCCTCTGCAGTCTTTGCCTTTGACAGGTTTTTATTTTGTTGTTGTTTCTGCCCAGTGTAAATGAGACCTCCAGTAGAGAGAATGACTTTTAAATCCTTTGTGACCCTGTAGTACAAAACGTTCCCAATTTCTTCCCCTGAGCAGTTTTCATTTCTGTGGCAAGTTACAACAGAGCACTTATTCTTGTAGATAACAGTGTGGGCGCCAGGGAAGGGGGAAGAGGAGGGGAGAGAATGAGGAGGGGGTGGGGGACAAGGAGATGAAGGAAGATGAGGAGAAGGAGGAGGAGGAGGAGGAGGAGGAGGAGGAAAGGCAGGAAGTGGAGAAGGAGGGAAGGAGATGGGGGAGACAGGGAGTGGAATGGGAGCAGAAGCAGGGGAGGGTTTGAGGAGGGCAGAGGAGAGGGAGGTGGAACCCATATTGGTGTCTAAGTGGCCAGAATCAGCTCCCTTTAACATGCCTGAAGTGGGAGGGGGTTGGGAGCAGGGCTGGGCCGGGGGCAGATAACACCTTTAGGCAGCCTGCGAGGAATGCAGGGCACCTGCCCTTGGGCTTCAGGCTATGCAGAGCCTCACATGTTCAGCTCCCCCTGCCCCAACTTCGTATGTGATTCTTGGATGGGTCTCCTTCACTTCCTTGCATACCTGCTCCCAGGTTGCCAAGTTACCCAATGAGCCAGAAAACAATAAAACCACCATAAACCCAGCGGGGGGTGATTTGCTGGGTTCTGAGCCTGGCTCTTCCATGGGGCTTGAACACAAAGAGGGCTGTGGGGGGCTGGGGAACAGTGGCAGCAGGGACATTAGGCACTGTGCCCTGAACCTACCGGGCACCCAACATACTTGTTAAACCAACGATAAGAGTTTGCAGTGAGGAATGCCTTTTCCAGTCCATTTGCTACACAGGCACTACCTGGCAGCAGGTGCAGCCAGCCAGCCAAGTGCAACCATGTGGTTTAGTCAAGAGTGTGTAGCCTTATTCTAGGTCTGTCCTCACGGCCTGGCTACCTGTTGGCCTGTCTCTGTCTCTTACTGTTCCAAGATTCTGTGATTCTTTGAAACACGCCTGGCCAGGGACAGGCTCCTGACCAGGTGGTACTCTGGGCTTTGTGTCTACCTGGTGGTGACTCTTGCTCTCTGAGTGGGGTTTTCAGCGCCGGCACTGTTTTCATTCGGGGCTGGGTGATCCTTTGTGGCGGGGACCCCTGTGCACAGGGGATGGTTCTCAGCATCACTGAGAACCCACTGGATGCCTGTAGCACCTTCCCACCCTGCCTGAGTGGTGAGAAGCAAAGATGCTCTCGTCATTGTCCAGTGTCCCCTGGGGAACTACCCTGCCCCTGCCCAGCAGCCACACGGGAGTCGGCGGTGCACAAGGCATGGAAAAGCCCAGGAGGCAAAGCAGTTTCTGCTGAAATAGATCCTACAGACAGCACGCCGTGTTTGTGGCGCTATCGTCCCAGAACATTGTATGTAACACACATCAAGGGTGCTCCTCGTGCTTACTGACGGGGGTGTGGGGAGCCCCTACCCCAGCACAGGGCAGCTCTGCAGTGGATGACTGAACACAGCAGCATCTACCCACCTTGGGGCCCTTCTGTCCACACGCCCCTCCTCTACTCCCAGTGCAGAGCAGTGGTTCTCAATCCCTGAAGGTGCAGTGTGCTCACCTGGGGGCTTTTACAAAAATAGCATGCTTGCTGCACTGATTTAATTGGTGAAGGATGGGGCATCCGTATCAGGTGGTTTCACTAGATAGCCAGGGCAGGGAGCCCGGGATGTGACCAAGAACGTGGGCTTTGCTGTGGACAACCCAGCTTTAGACTCAGCCGGCCAGACTTCCGGAGTTTATTGTTGATGAATTTGGCGATAATAACATCTCCCGCCTCTGGTGACAGGAAAAGGAGGTAGCACGTGAAGGATGTGTGAGGTGCATAATAAATGCTCATGTGAGGTATGTTGGAAGTGCTCAATAAATGCCCTCTCCTTTTGGGCCCGCCTTCCCGGACTGACTTCCTGCCTTCCTTTCCCACCCCATTCTCCCTCCCGGTCCCAGCCGGATCTCAGGACACTCTTTGGTGTGTCCGGTGTGTGGGGCTGCCTGTCCCGGCTCCCCGTGGAGCCACTTTAGTTCCCTCACCTAGGAAGAACCAGTTTCTGCGCATTTTCAAGGCCCGAGGCTCTGAGGGCTCAGAGGACTGTCCCGTGCGTTTCTGGAGAAAGCCATCTGAGGGGCAGCATGAGCCGCTGGGGTGGGTGTGCTGGAGGCGGACCAAGAAGCACATCCTTGGCCAGGTGTGTCTCCATCGCAGCCCATCATTTTTGTTTATGTATTTATTTGTTTGTTTGTTTGAATGGGGAGGTGGGTGGCTGCTGCAGAGTTCATACATAGTACGTCTGAATCACAGGGGTCAGCAAGAGGTGACGAGGAATGGGAGAGGTTCCATTCATTCTTTCACTCCTTCATCCTTTTAAGTTATTTGCCTTTTAAAGGGACCCCTGCCGAGGAGGCCCCAGAATTGGAACAATGCCTTGAAGGAGAGGGTGATAAATGGGCTGGGGAAAGAATGCTCTGTGGAGGTCTGTTGAGGAGGCTGCTGGCCGGTCACAATGTTTAACCGGGGACAAGGGGCTCCTGTGAATGGAGCATCTGTGTCCGAGGTTTGGAAAATCCCCACATTTTATCCAGCAGAAATTCAGGCACAGCTGCAAGTTGGAACAGCCTTATAAATGCGCACAAATATTGCACGTGCACCAAATTATTTCCCAGTTTATTCTCCTTTGGAAAGCATGCCTGTAAAAATGTGTGAGATGAATGTCCTGCAATGGTTTACTAGAAAAGGTAATCCTGGGAGGAGGTTTGGAACCACAACCTCCATAGGTTCTCTGCTCCCCATCCACCCCCCACTCACCACCCAGGAACCCTCTGTAAACATTTCACTACATCCGTGGTTCTCAGCCAGAGATGATGCTGTCCCTCAGAGGACATTTGTTGTCGTAATTAGGGGTGGTGTGACAGCTATCTCATGAGTAGAGGACAGGGATGCTGCCAAACATCCTAAAAGGCACAGAACAGGTATCCCCAGTGAAGACTTAGCCAGTCCTGAATGCCAATAGGCAAACCCTGCACTACACCAACGGGTGTCCAAGGCTGGCTCTGTGCGGTCCTGGGCCTGTGAGGGCACTCACCTGGGAAACATCACCTGCTTAGCCTGGTGATGGTCATGGTCAGATCTGAGCTCACGGTGACCGGATGATGATGGTGACAGCTATACTAAGGGCTATTTCATTAGTACCTGCTCTGTGCCTGCCCCGAGCTGGGTCCCTTACAGACATTATCTGACTCAATTCTCACGACAGTCTGGGATTATGCAGAAGAAAGAACAGAGCCTCAGACTAGTGAATTGCCCGGACAAGTCCACATGACTAGTAAGCAAAGAAATCGGGGTTTGTATCCAGGTCTCATCCCTCCAGAGTGGGGGTTGCCTGTTCCAGAGATAACCTAGGGCAGTGGTCGGCAAACTCATTGGTCAACAGAGCCAAATATCAACAGTACGACGATTGAAATTTCTTTTGAGAGTCAAATTTTTAAAATTTAAACTATATATAGGTAGGTACATTGTTATTAACCTAATTAGGGTACTCCTAAGCTGGCCTTTGCTAAAAACGTGGTATTTTGTCGAAGAGCCACACTCAAGGGACCAAAGAACCACATGTGGTTCACGAGCCGCGGTTTGCCGACCACTGACCTAGGGGAAGGGCAGTGGCTAAGCATCTGCCCAGTATAAATGAGACCGCCAGTCTCATATAAAAAACTTTTATTTTTTTACTAGAGGCAAGGAAATTCATGCACTGGGAGTGAGGGGTGTTCCCTCAGCCCTGACTGCAAGACAGCGCAGGCCAGGCCAAGGGACCCCATTGGTACCTGATTGGGGCAGGGGGAGGGATGCAAGAGTTTGGCCAGCCGGGGAGGGACCCTGGGAGGGCTCCAGGCCGTGTCCAGCCCATCTCACTCAGTCCTAATCAGCCAGATCCCAGTAGCAAGCTAACCTACTGGTCAGAGTGTCTGCCCTCTGGTGGTCAGTGCATGTCATAGTGAGTGGTTGAGTGGTCTTGGCATATCATTAGCATATTGCACTTTGATTGGTTGAATGGCCAACTGGATGACCATACACTTAGCATATTAGGCTTTTATTATACAGTGGTACCTTGAGATACGAGTTTAATTCTTTCTGTAACCTTGAGGCATGGGAAACTATGAGACGCTCGAGTCATGGTAAACTGGTGGGTCGTGTGCAGCTGGCCGATCCAAGCGATTACTCCTATCTCAAATGTTGCTCGTATTTCAAAGCAAAAATCGCTTGCTCGAAGGCTCAAAAATCTCGTATGTTAGGGCACTCGTATCTCGAGGTACCACTGTATAGGATATTTCTTTCATACAGTTTTGGGACAGATTTTGTCCAAGAGTTGGTTCCCCACCCCTTCCTTCCTCCCCCATCTCCTCTTCTCCTTCCTCCCTCCTCACTAGGACCTCCCCACCTCCCCGCTTAAGGTGACTTGCAGTGGATTAAGTCCTCACCTTTGAAACTTTTAACCTTACCTTGATTCATTTTTCATATGTGGTGATTTTAGCCGGTACCCTTCCCTAAGTAACAGTGACATGATATCACTCACTGGGCAGAGTAACTTGCTGGAGTCCTCAGTTTGCAGGCTAGCCAAGGACAGTGGGTGCAGGGCTCCTTGGCTTTCTCTGGATGCTCAGATGTTCCTCATCCAGCCAGATGACAGGGCTCCTTCTATACCAGCTGTGAGGACAGAGAAGCTGTGAGGTCAGGGAAGCTCAGGGCCTTGAGGCAGCTCCTGGCTGGTGTCGGGGAAGACTCTTTTTTTTTTTTTTGTATTTTTTTTAAATTAAATCTTTATTATTCAGATTATTACATTTGTTTCTCTTTTTTCCCCTCCATAGAACCCCTCCACCCAGCTCCCACCCCTCCCTCTGCCCTTAGCTCCCTCCCATTGATCTCATCCATAGGTGTATGATTTTTGTCCAGTCTCTCCCTGTACACCCCTCACCCCTTCCCCTCTGAGAATTATCAGTCCACTCCCTTTCTGTGCTCCTGATTCTATTATATTCACCAGTTTATTCTGTTGATCAAATTTTTAATTCACTTAATTTTTAGATTCACTTGTTGATAGATATGTATTTGTTGTTCATAATTTTTTGGCTTTTACCTTTTTCTTCTTCCTCTTCTAAAAGAGTACCTTTCAGCATTTCATATAATACTGGTTTGGAGTTGATGAACTCCTTTAGCTTTTTCTTATCTGTGAAGCTCTTTATCTGCCCTTCAATTCTGAATGTTAGCTTTGCTGGATAGATTATTCTTGGTTGTGGGTTCTTGCTATTCATCACGTTGAATATTTCTTGCCACTCCCGTCTGGCCTGCATCGTTTCTGTTGAGAAATCAGCTGAAAATCGTATGGGTGCTCGCTTGTAGGTAATAAACTGTTTTTCTCTTGCTGCTTTTAATATTCTCTCTTTGTCTTTTGCTCTTGGTATTTTAATTATGATGTGTCTTGGTGTGGTCTTCTTTGGATTCCTTTTATATGGGGTTCTGTGTGCTTCCTGGACTTGTAAGTCTATTTCTTTTACCAGATGTGGGAAGTTTTCAGTCATTATTTCTTTAAATAGGTTTTCAGTATCTTGCTCTCTCTCTTCTTCTGGCACCCCCACAATTCTGATGTTGGTATGCTTAAAGCTGTCCCAGAGTCTCCTTACATTATGTTCACATTTTTGGATTCTTTTCTCTTCTTGCTTTTCCAGTTGAATGTTGTCTGCTTCTTTATATTTCAAATTTTTTACTTGATTCTTGCCTTTCTCTAGTCTGCTGTTAGGACTCTGTATAATATTTTTTATTTCAGTCAGTGTATGTTTAATTTCTATTTGGTCCTTTATCATCTTTAGTTGGATCTTTTCCATCTCTAGTTGGCTCTTTTGCATCTCTAGTTGGTCCTTTTTCATCTCCTCTTGGGTCTCACTAAATTTATCCAATTTTTGTAGCATATTCTTGAAAAACCTTATAAGCGTGGTTTTGAACTCTATATCCAGTTGTTTTTTTTCCTCCATTTCTTTTGTTTGTGATCCCTTCCCTTGTCTCGTCATTTTCACTATGCTGGGGAAACTTCTGTGTTGGATTCAGCCTTATGATACCAGATGCAAAACCGAAGAAGCCTCTGTTGAGCTTGGGAGGGGTGGAGTCTCAGGGCTTAAGGGACCGCCTTGCCTTCCAGTTGGCCCCACCCTCCACGGCCTCTGAGTCTCACGTGACTGGGTAATGGCTGGAGCGGTCCTTGTGCGCTCGAGCACCCGCAGTGCCTCTAACCGCTGCCTTTCCAGCTCCCCTGCGCACTAGGACCACACGAGTCTAGGTCCCCAGGGTTTCGCCTGAAACAGGGGCCCAGTGGACTCAGAAGTGGCACAGTTCGGAGGGTCTGTCTCCCGCCCACTTGCGAAAGCCAGCGGCACAATCAGTAATCTTTCATGTTCGCAGCACCATGCGCGTGCGAGACCAGACCTGATCTTCTGCAACTCCCTAAATTTCTGTGCACCTCTCCCTTTTCACAGTCCAAACTCCCCCCGTATGAGTTTCGGCTGGATCTGGGGTTTAGTGTCATAAGATAAGGGGTTCAATGCCGTTGGGAGTCTCCGTTTCCCTCCCGCCAGAGAAAGCCAGCCAGGTACTCTGGTACCCTCTCTCTCCTCGCGCGCGTCTCCGTACCTCAGCTTTTTGCAGCTCCTCTGGGTCTCTGTGAGCCCCTCTCTTTCCTTCTAGCTGTAGAACTTACACTCGGCCAGCTTTCCTGTGGTTCTGGATGATGTCCGTTCTGTCTTTTAGTTGTAGTTTTGAAATTGTTGTGCGAGGCAGCAGTGTAGGTGTTTACCTATGCCACCATCTTGGATTCTCCCGGGGAAGACTCTTGACATGCATGTGGCTGATGTGACCCTGACACCCCTTTGGGCAGCTATGGAGAGGTACCTCAGGTACTAGGGTACATGGAAAATTGAAAGATGGAATATGCTCATTGAGGGTTAAGATTTACCTTCACGACAGAACCCGGGAAAGTCTGGGTGGGCCTTTCCTGCCCTAATCAGGGGCTGTGCTGGCTTCTTCAGGGCAGACAAAATAAGCCAGGGCCCTGCCTGGCAAGGTGCTCTGAGACATTGCTATTAGAAGAAGCTCAGGTAGGATTTGTTTTCTGGCTTGCTCTTTGTTTGAAAGTCTCTTTGTACAAGTGGGAATTTGGGTTTCCTGAGGAACAGCATCAGTATAAAATCCGTTCTTCAAAGCTCCGCTCGAAGCAGGCCCTTGGCAAAATGGTGATGTCTGTGAAGTTTGCTTTCTAGTTTCACAAGGCCCTTCCTTCTCTGTGAGTCTGGCTATGCCCCAGTTCCACAGGCACCTGCCCCTTTAGAAAACTTCCCTGTATTGTAAAAAGTGACTGGTAACATGTTGCAGAAAGAAGCTACATTGAAAAGGCTTCGTATGGTAGGGTCCTACTATGTGACATTCTGGAAAAGGCAAAGCTATAGAAACAGGAAAAGATCAGTGGTTGCCAAGGGTTGGGACTGGAGGGAAAGCATGAGCAGGTGGAGCACAGAGGATTTTCAGGGCAATGGAAATACAGTGTATGATACCATCATAATGGATACATGCCATAGGTTTGTCCAAACTCATAGCATGTACAACAGCAAGAGTGAACTAAGGATGTTGGTGATTTGTAGGAGCATAAGCTTATGTACTTATTTATTTAAAATTTTTCAATTACAGTTTACTTTCAATATTATTTTGTACTAGAGGCCTGGTGCATGAAATTCGGGCACTCAGAGGCTAGGGGGTGGTCCCTCGCTCGGACTGCACTCTCTTGCAGTCTGGGAACCCTCAGGGGATGTCTGACTTAGGCCCGCTCTCCATAGGAGGTGGGAGAGGCTCCCACCACTGCTGCTGCACTAATCAGCCATGAGCCCAGCTTCTGGCTGAGCAGTGATCCCCCTGTGGGAGCACACTGACCACCAGGGGACAGCTCCTGCATAGAGCATCTGCCACCTGGTGGTCATTGCATGTCATAGTGACCAGTTGTTCTGCTGTTCGGTTGATTTGCATATTAGCTTTTTATTATCTAGGATTGGTTTTTCAGGTGTATAGCATAGTGGTTTCACAATCTTATACTTTACAAAATGTCCCCTCTCCCCTGCCTCATATTTCTAGTACCCACCTGGCCCATACATAGTTATTGCAATATTATTAAGTATATTCCCTATGCTGTACTTTATACCCCGTGACTCTTTTGTAACTACCAATTAGTACTTCTTAATCCCTTCATCTCTTTCACCCAGTCCTCCAGCCCCCCTACCCTCTGGCAATAACCAATATGCTCTCTGTGTCTATGAGTCTGTTTCAATCTTGTTTGTTCATTTATTTTGTTCTTTAGATTCCACACATAAGTGAGATCCTATGGCATTCGTCTTTCTCTGTACTGACTTATTTAACATAGCAAAATACCCTCTAAGTCCATCCATGCTGTTGCAAATGGTATAAGTTCATCTTTTTTATTAATGGCTGAGTAATATTTCATTGTGTAAATGTACTACCACTTTTTTTTAAACCACTCAGCTACTGAAGGGCACTGAGAATGCTTCCAAATCTTGGTTTTTGTAAAAAATGCTACAACTTAGTGTTTTGGGTTGCTTTGGATAAATCCCCAGTAGTGGAATCATTAATTGGGTCATAAGGGAGTTCCCTTTTTAATTTTTTGAGGTGCCTCCACAGTGTTTTCCATAGTAATGCCAGTGGTCTTGATCTGGCATCTAGAAGGGTTTGGCAATCTGGAGAAGGGGCTGTGCATAAATTAAATAAGAGTCCAGAGACAAAACATATTTTTGAAAGGCATTTGGGGGAGAGGAGGAGCAGAGGAGTTTTGTCAAAGGAACTAAGTTCTCCTCATCTCAGGACCCCTTGCTTTTTATTAACACAAATTGTCCTAGGGTGAGGTAGATATACACATCAAAGGGTAGGGTTAGCTACAGAATCCATTGTTAGGTTTGAGAGAAACTGCCTTTGGCTGTTCAGGCGTTTGACCAGTAGGAGGCAATAACATGTAGATTGAGATGCCCTGAGCTGTCTGGCAGCAAGCAATCATTCTTTTCAGGTTTGGGGAAATGCCTTTCAGCCATCCCAGATAATTCAGCCCTGCTGACATGCTGGAATTGGCTTCCGGCACATAGTGCCTGCACCAATCTGCATTCCCACCAACGCTGCACCAGGGTTTCCCTTTCTCCACATCCTTGCCAAAACTTATTGTTTGTGGGTTGATTACAGCCATCTGACAGGTGTGAGGTGATACTTCATTGTGGTTTTAATTTGTATTTCTCTGATGATTTGTGATGTTGAAGATGTTTTCATATGTCTCTTGGCCATCTGTATGTCCTCTTTGGAGAAGTGTCTATTCAGGTCCTCTGCCCATTTTTTTTTAATGGGATTGTTTTTTGTTGAATAGTATGAATTCTTTATAAATTTATATTAAACTCTTATCAGAAGTGTCATTGGCAAATATTTTCTTCCATTCAGTATGTTGTCTTTTTGTTTTGTTGATAAGGTTTTCTTTGCTACGGGAACATTTTTGAAAATATTGTTATTGATTTCAGAGAGGAAGGGAGAGGGAGAGAGTAATAGAAACATCAATGATAAGAAAGAATCATTAATAGGCTGCCTCCTGCATGCCCCCTATCAGGGATTAAGCCCATGACCAGAGCATGTGCCCTGATTGGGAATTGGATTGTGACCTCTTGGTTTATAGATCAACACTCAACCACTGAGCCATGCTGGCTGGGTAGCTGTATGAAAACACTTTAGTTGTGTTTTTTTTTAATTGAATTTATTGGGGTGACATTGGTTACTAAAATTATATAGGTTCAGGGGCAAAAGTCTATAATACATCATTTGTATATTGTATTCATTGATAGGAATGAATACATGTCTCTTTCCATCACCATTTATCTTCTGTTTACCCTCTCTCGCCTCCCCTCCTCTTTCCCTCTGGTAATCACCATGCTATTGTTTGCCTATGAGTTTTTTCCTCCTCTTAATCCCTCACCTTTTTTACCCAGCTCTCTTACCCACTCTCCTCTGACAGCTGTCAATCTGTTTTCTGTATTTATGAGTCTGTTGAAAACTTTTAAGATTGATGTAGTCCCATTTGTTTATTTTTGTTTGTTTGTTTCCCTTACCCAAGAAGATATAGCAGAAAAAAATACTACTAAGAAAAATGTCAGAAATTTTACTGCCTATGCTTTCTTCTAGGAGTTTTATACTTTTGAGTCTTACATATAAATCTTTTTTAAAAATATATATTTTATTGATTTTTTACAGAGAGGAAAGGAGAGGGACAGAGAGCTAGAAACATCAATGAGAAAGAAACATCAATCAGCTGCCTCCTGCACACCCCCCACTGGAGATGTGCCTGCAATCAAGGTACATGCCCTCAACCGGAATCAAACCTAGGACCCTTCAATCCACAGGCCAACACTCTGTCCACTGAGCCAAACTGGTCTTGGTACATCTAAGTCTTTAATCCATTTTGAGTTTATTCTTTTTTATTAATTAAAAATTAATTTAGAGTTTTACAGATGTCCCCCATTTTCACCCTTCTTCCTCCCTCAACCTGGCTCCCGCCCCACCCCAGGCCTTTATCATACTATTGTATGTGGCAGTGGCCTATGCATACATTCATTTAAGTTCTTTGGTGTATGGTGTAAGAAGGTGGTCTAGTTTCATTTTTGGGGGGGTATGTATCTGTCCAGTTTTCTCAATACAATTTATTGAATAGACTGTCTTTACCCATTTGTATGTTCTTATCTCCTTTGTTAAATATTAATTGACTATATAGGCATGGGTTTATTTCTAGGTTCTCTATTCTGTTCCATTGATCTAATGTCTGTTTTTATGCCAGTGTCATGCTGTTTTGATTAGTATAGCCTTATAGTAAAGTTTGATATCAGATAGCATGATACTTCCAACTTTATTCTTTTTTGCTGAGTCTATTTGGGGCCTTTTGTGGTTCAAATAAAGTTTTGGATTATTTATTCTAGTTCTGCAAAATATGCCATTGGTATTTCAATAGGAATTGCATTGAATCTATAGATTTCTTTGGGTAGTATAGACATTTTAATGATGTTAATTTTTCCTATCAATGAACACAGTATATGTGTTCCATTTATTTGTATATTCTTCATTTTTTCCTTCAGTATCTTATAATTTTATGAGTACAATTTTTTTATCCCTTGGTTGAATTCATTCCTACATATTTATTTTTTTGATGTAATTATAAATAAGATTTTTTTAGTTTCCCTTTATGATAGTTTATTATTGGTATTTAAAAATGTAACTGATTTTTGAATATTTATTTTGTATCCTGCAACTTTAGTGAATTCATTTATCAGTTCCAATTTGTGTGTGTGTGTGTGTGTGTGTGTAATCTTTAGGATTTTCTATATACAGTATCATGTCATCTACAAATAATGAGAGTTTTACTTCTTTTTTAATTTGGATGTCTTTTATTTCTTATTCTTGTCTGATTTTGTGGCTAGGACTTCTAGTACCATGTTAAAAAGAGTGGTGAATTGTGCTGCTATGAACATTGGTGTTTCCAGTTTCCTGGGATATATTCCTAGAAGTGTGATCACTGGGTCAAATGGGAGTTCCATTTTTAGTTTTTTGAATTCACCATAACTAAGATTTGGAAACAGCCTAAGTGCCCATCAGCAGATGGGTAGATTAAAAAACTGTGGTACATCTACACAATGGAATACTATGCTGCAGTAAAAAGAAGGAGCTCTTATTATTTGCAACAGCATGGATAGAATTGTAGAGCATTATGCTAAGTGAAATAAGCCAGTCAGAGAAAGATAAATATCACATGATCTCACTCATTTATAGAATATAATGTACAACATAAACTGATGAACAAAAACAGATCCAGAGACAGAGAAATATGGATCAGACCATCAAACCTCAAAGGAAAGGTAGGGGAGGGTGGGAGTAAGGGAGAGAGATCAACCAAAGAACTTGTATGCATGTATATAAGCCTATCCAATGGACACAGACACCATGGGGGTAAGGTAAGGGTAAGAGTGGGAGGGATGGAGAGAGGGGGTAATGGGGGAATAAGAACACATATGTAGCACCTTCATAAATAAAGAAATAAAAAGAGTGGTGAAAGTGGATATACCTTTCCTGTTTCTGATTTTGTTGTTGTTGTTGTTGTTAATCCTCACTGGAGGTTATTTTTTCCACTGGTTTTAGAGAGAGTGGAAGGGAGGGGGAGGAGGGAGAGAGAGTAGAGAGAAACATCAATGTGAGAGAGCTACACCAATTGGTTGTCAACTGTGTTGGGGAACCTACAACTTGAGTACATGGCCTTGACCAGAATAGAACCCGAGACTCTTCAGTTTGTGGGCCAATGATCTAACTACTGAACAACACAAGCCAGGGCTTGTTTCTGATCTTAAGGGAAACGCTGAAACCATAAGCTTTTTGAGGGCAGATACCATCTTGGACATTTTTTACTTCCCTATCTCTTACCAACTGTATTCTTGACAGTGCAAAGCATATAGCAGTTACTAAAATTGAATTCAATGTTTTTATAAATACTACCAGAGGCCTGGTGCATGAAATTTGGGCACTCTGGTAGGGGCGTCCCTCAGCCTGGCCTGCACCCTCTCGCAGGGAGCCCTCGGGGGATGTCCACAGGGAGCGGGCCTAAGCCAGCAGTCAGAGGCTGCTGTGCTCGCCATCTGTGAGCCTATGGGAGAGCATCTGCCCCCTGATAGTCAGTGTGCATCACAGTGACCAGTGGTTCCACTGTTTGGTCGATTTGCATATTAGCCTTTTATTATATAGGGTTATTAGCAGTCTGTGCAGGCTGGTGAAAAACTCTTATCACAACTATCTGGAAGGACCTTCTAAGTCACATAGAAAACATCTTTTCTGCATCAAAACACCATCTACAGTGTCCCTGTCCTGACTGGTAGTCATAGCTATTATCCAATGACTCCCAGGGGATCAGTGTAGTTGCATGGTGAGGAATAGCAGCAATCACCCTCACTGTCCTTGGATCCTGGCTGAGCCTTTTACTCTGTATGTGCCTTTGAGGAAGCTATGTCGTGTTCTGGAGCCTTAGTTTTCTTTTCTACAAAATGGGGATAGTGGTGGTATCTCCTTATATGTTTGTAAAGATTAAATAGAAAAAAAAAGGGTATATACATAAATTCATGCACACATAGCACATACACATAACATATATATATATATACATACACACGCACACACACACACACACACACACACACACACACACACACACTGAGTGGCCAGATTATTATGATCTCTGAATGCATAATAATCTGGCCACTCATTATATATATAGTAGAGGCCCAATGCATGAATTCGTGCATGGGTGGGGTCTGGCCAGCCTGGCCAGGGGAAGGGGACATGGGTGTTTGGCCAGCCTGCCTGTTGGTCGAACTCCTGGTCGAGGGGGCAATTTGCATATTATTATTTTATTATATAGGATATACACTGAGTGGCCAGATTATTATGCATTCAGAGATCATAATAATCTTGCCACTCAGTGTATATGTATTTTATATAGCTCTTCTGTATATATATAGATGATGATATTTAGCACAGAGTTAGCAAGGGCAAACACTCCATTGGGGTGGCTATTATCATTATTCCAGAGACAGGTTATCCACTCTCCCTAAAGATGGACTCTTTACTGGGGAACAGCTGTTATTGTTAGCAAGTGCTTCAAAATCTGAAGGCTGGATCTTTTGTTCTCTGACTTCAACATAAAGGTTCAATATTGAAACTAGATTACAAATTTTATTCTCCCAAAGGAGTAATGTTTAAACGTTGTTTGGACTTCTGAAACTAGAGAGGATAATTCTTTGCCTTTCCATAGTTTGTCTTCAAATAAGAGAAGTGATTTGTTGCTCCTCACCAGGTGTTTCCCAAACTGAGGAAAGAGTCTCTTTTTCAAGTCACAATGTTCGACTGGGCATTAAAGCTCCGAGAAATCCTGCAATAAATCATTCCCAAGCTCAGGTGAGCATGGAACCCTTTTGTCACGTGACATTTACTAATGTCCCTCTAATTTCCTGTACACATTTTTATTTGCCCTGTATTCACAAGGTGTGGGTGTTGACTACAGATACTACCAATCTTGGAAATAAGTGCCTTATTTTAACAAAAAAATAATTTAATACTTTTTTTTTTTTCCTTAAAAAGTCGCTCTAACTGGTTTGCTCAGTGGGTGGAGTGTCAACTTACATACCGAAGGATCCCGGGTTTGATCCAGGTCAAGGGCATGTACCTTGTTTGCAGGTTCCTCCCCCACCTGGGCTCTGGTTGGGGGACTCATGCAGGAGGCAACCAATCAGTGTCTTTCTCTTACATCAGGTTTCTCTCTGTCTTTCCCTCTCTCTTCCACTCTCCCTAAAAATCAAAGGAAAAATGTCCTTGGGAGAGGATTAACAACAACATTAACAACAAACACCCCCCCTCCCCCCAAAAAAACCCCACAAAACAACACAACAACCAACAACAGCAAACTTCTCTTCCCATGTCATCTGTTTGCTCTTTTCAGAACGACCTTTTTCACTGTTGGCAAGCCCGGGAAGACACAGAGCAGGAGGCAGAAGAGCTTGCTCTCCTCAACCTGCTCCCCCCTCTTCCTCCCATCCCTCTCAGAAGGGATGCTCCTGCTACCCGCTACCAGCTGCTGTCATCGCAGTAGTAGATCAAGAAGGGTCATACGCACAGGCAGAAACCTCGCTGCCTTTTATGTTCCCCGTGTTCTTGGAGGTGGGGTTTCCCACTGTGGAGGGAGAAAAGTGCAGCATGAAAAATTAAAACCTGAAGCAAAGGACATGTTTCCACCAAAACCTTCTCTCCCCATCACTCCTGAAAACTGGCTCCGCAGGAGAATGCCTGCTCTGTTTCATAAGTGGGGTCCTCAGGTAGCTACTAGGAAAGCCCGATGTTGAGGAAAAGGTCAGTTGCCTGAGGTGAGTGACAGTGCTCCTGCTCATTGTTTCTGCCCTGAGAGAGGAAGGCCCGCGCTCTGTTTGCAGGCAAACTGTGCAGTTAGGTGTGAGGGACAGCACAGGCCCCAGGTCACCTAGCACAGACTGTCCATTTTACAGATGAAGCAGTGGTGGCCCAGAGAGGGTCAGTGGTTCAGCCTATGCCACGCAGCAGGGCTGACTTCCTCTGACCACTCTCATGCGGCCTTTCTTTGCCGTCCTTTCTGCTCTTTTCTGTGTGTGGGTCGGAAGGACGAGAGGAAACAATTGGCTTCACAAACCAGGTTTTTACCTTTCCTCGCTGGCAGCCAAGAAATATATTGCCGGGCTTAAGGTCTTTCTCATTCATTCAATATATATTTATTAAGTGTTTACCGGATGTCAGGCATTGTGCCAGGACATTCTTCCGCTGCATCTGTTAAACAGCCAGGGTTATTTCCTTCTGACGCTGGTAGAATGACGCCCGAGGCCAGTTTGCCCGAGGTACAAGAATTGTTATTTTATATTTTCTGGTTCCTGGCACCAGACACCTGGGCCCCACTCACCAGAGAACCCTCACCGTGTTTCCTACCTCTTGGTGTCCCTTGAACCAAGGTGGTCTGAGTCTGAGCCCTTGGGCTTGCAGCTTTGCAGAGTGGCCTGCAGAGTCTTTGTGTGGCCATTTCCTTGCAGGGGCCAAGGAGTGGTCCTCTTTCTTGAAGGCTGTGGTAGTGCGGGATGGGCCGAGGCTGGTGCCCCTGAGCAGGCCCTCATCTCCACAGTGCAAGGGCCTGGCTAAGCTGACTGGGGGTGTTCCCCCAATCCTTCCAGACTCCTAGGGCTGCTGTGAGACTGATGTTACAAGAAGTGTAAGGGAACAGAAGGTGCATGCTCTAGCCCTGCCTGGTGTGGCCAAGGGTTGAGCATCTTCCCTGGGCACCAAAAGGTCGCTGGTTCATTCCCAAGTCAGGGCATATGCTTGGGTTGCAGGTTCCATTCTCAGTAGGGGGCATGCAGGAAGCAGTTGATCCATGTTCCTCTCTCTCCCTCTCCCTTCCCCTTCTTCTCAAACGGGGAGAGAGAGAGAGAGAGAGAGAGAGAGAGAGAGAGAGAGAGAGAGAG
>JAAGEH010000076.1:27442147-27750144 GCA_011751065.1 Lasiurus cinereus | reverse complement strand
GAGAGAGAGAGAGAGAGAGAGAGAGAGAGAGAGAGAGAGAGAGAGAGAGAGAGAGAGAGAGAGAGGTCATCCAAGATGGAAGCCATAGTCATATAACTTAAAGCTGGAATTGACATCCCATTACTTCTGCCATGTTTAGGGGAGAGGGTTGTAAGAATATGAGTGCCAGGAGTTGGGAAAGATTGCATGACCAGGAAGAAAAGGAGTGACAAGGTCTAGGAGGATGCTGTGAGGTGCCTTGATTGGTTCAAAAGTCTTGTTCCTTTCCAGCTGCTGAGGTATGGATTCTCAGCCATAGAAAAAGATACATCTGTGGTTAGACAGAAGGTCAAAGAGGACTTCAGAAAGGCAGATCCCCGTCATACTAGTCCTCCTATTGGAGACCCTCTCAAGGTCCCTTTGTAAGGAGCCAGTGGGGAGGGGATGTGAGGCAGTGCTTAGGACACGCCCTTCTTAGAATGAGAAGACACCAAATTTCACAGCCAAAGAAAAGTTAACTTCAACTGGGTGTACAGTCTCACCCCAAGTTACAATAAAGTAATAGTGGCAAAAAAGGGAGCAAAGCAAGTAATACAGGTTAAGTGGCAGGAGATAGTGCCATAGGGACTGGTGAGGACTAGGGAAAATGGAAACTGAAGGCCCCGTTAAAGGGGCCGAATTGGCAATTGTTGCTACATCTTTACATTGTTAAATAAATACTGAAATACAGACTTTTAATTTACATTTCCTATTTACAAAATGTTGCCAAATAATTAAAAAAAATTAAAAACACTGTTTTAGCACACTGAAATCCCCCCCCCCCCTCCCTCTTCCCCCCCCCCCCCAACCCACCTCTGGCAGAGATAGAGGCAAGATACTGCATACTTTTCCTGAGTGACATTTCTCCTTGCTGTTTTAGCTCAAGGGCCATGTCACAGAAGAAATAGGACAGGGAAGCATTGGTGTTTATGGTGTTTATGGTGTTTATGGAGTAAACTAATTCTGAAAAAAAAATCATGCCCACTTTTATCCTTACTCATTTAATCACAAAAATAATGATGTCACCTTGTGTGAGTGTTGACCTCTTAGGAAATGATTATACTTAATTTCGATGAGCTTCCTATAAAAAGCAAAGAAATGTCCATGTCTTCTCAACCAGCTGCTTGAGGGTAAGGCATGTTCTTCCTATTGCAAAGAGGAGCAAATGGAGATTATTCACTGAGGTTCCTTTAGGAACTTACCAGAAATCCTAAAGAAATTTACTATGAAACTGAGACAGCACTAAGCATATACAGTGGTACCTCGAGATATGAGTTTAATTCGTTCCATAACCTTGAGGCGTGGGACACTGAGACGCTCGAGTCACAGTAAACTGGTGGGTCGTGTGTAGCCAGCCGATCTGCGCGATTACTCGTATCTCAAATGTTGCTTGTATTTCAAAGCAAAAATCGCTCGCTCGATGGCTTGTATCTCAAAAATCTCGTATGTTAGGGCACTTGTATCTCAAGGTACCTCTGTATCTGTGCTTGCACCCAAGTAAGTCTCTACATGAATAAAAGAGACGTGGTTATATTAACTGATAAAGATGGGAAAGCAAGAAGGATTTAGTTTAGACATAAGGAAGTACTTAGAGAATAAGAGGACTTATGGGCAACTGGAACAATGGAGAGAGGCTCCAAGCTGTGTGTGTGTGTGTGTGTGTGTGTGTGTGTGTGTGTGTACCTAGAGTTTCTAAAACGAGGAATTAATAGCCGTCTGCCTGATGTGCTCTGTAAGCGATCTTACCCATAAGAGGGTGGGTGAAGGAAGCACCCTCTGGATCCTTTTTCATCCTGTGATTTCCTTTTGGGCCCAGCCAACAAAAGCCACCCCAATTCACCAACTCACCCAACTGATTTACCAGCTGTGTTTTCCTCCAGGAGGTAAACAGGCAATAAAAGAAATGAATTTCCTGTTTTTTATTACTTGACCCCCATAAATCATTACTCACTCTGAGTGAACCCTTATCTCTAAGGCATCACAAAATATTTAAAATGCTCTCTCCTTTATTACAAAAGAAATAGAGGAAATGAGCAAGAAAGCCAATGATGACGTGCAAAGACAATTCCATAAGCACCAAAACCCAGTGTGTGTGTGTGTGTGTGTGTGTGTGTGTGTGTTGGGGAAGTAAGGAATGTTATGGGTTCTTTCATTTCATCCAACCTGTTCCAAACTTTTTCTAGAATTAGATTCACTTTTGAAACTTTAGGTCTTCCCTGAGCAGTGGATAGATAAGATCATATGGAATATTACTTTCCATATTTGGTTACTTATAAAGCCTATCTTGAACTAAAAGTTGATTGTGCGGAAATAGGGGGCTTTTGTGTGATGCTGGTGAGCAGGTGGGTGCTATCCTGTCACTATGACAACAAACATTTTTGTATTAAAGCAGGCTCCTCAGGCCACATTACAGCCACTTGGCCTGGAGGGACCCTCCTTCAAAACCTTTGTAGTCTCTTCCCTCAGTGTAATTGTTAACATCTTTTGCACATAATCATTAACCATGTTCCCTAACAGATAATTACCTACTGTACTTAGCATTTTCTCTCCCTGAGTGCTCTGTGAAATTCAGAGAGCGTAAGAGCGACTCCCATATTATTTTACCCAACCAAGAAATAGAAAGCAATTTGGCTTTTTGAAAGCTGGGAGAGTTTACATTTTCCACAAAAATATTGTGTTGAACCTGGCATGGGTATATCTGTCACATATGCCCAGCTGTTCCCCATCCCTGGCTTTGAGTCCTTGATGACTTCCCATGGTCAGCTTCTGAACCACCCTGGGCTCCTTCCTCCTGTCTGTGTCCCCCTTTTTACCACAGCTTCTGCTCACATAGTGAACTTCTAGTGTCCATTTGTGTTTCAGATTTATTGCACTCATTTACCAGGATAGTCGGGGATTTTTTTTTCTGTTTATAGGAGTTTTCCTCATAGATTTATCTTTATCACCTAACATCATTCCTTAAGACTCCCAAGGCTCAAGTCATTATGCAGAAAATTCATGTTTCTCTCTTTGCTCTAGTTTGCTCAAGAAAATCTCTTGCTAAGGAGAAAGCCCTTGTGTTTTTATTTTGTTTTTTCTTTGATGGGTACAGTCAAAATTTCAGGGAAGTTAGATGAAACACGTTAAAAAGCAAGTGAGTGAGAGAAACAAGGGAAGAAAAAAAAAGAAAACTCCAAACTACAAGTGATGATAGAGATTGATCTTTACCAACATCTTTCCAAGGTTTTGATTAAAGCATTGCACTAGGTTACCATGTTGTTACACAAATAGGATGCAGAATGGTTATGAAGACAAAGAGGGCTTAGGTGTTCTAGAAGTTACCTTGCTGGGGCACCTGGATTCTAAAGGTGCAGCAATTCCCTTTAATAACCTGGGCTGTAATAACCTTGCAGGTTAGGGGTGGGGCCACGAAGAAGATTGTCAATCACACAACATGTTTACTCCGTGCCTTGCTCATCTTTCTTTGCTGGTTAAGTTGACTAGAATGAGCTTCCAAAACTACATGGATGCCATATTTTCTGAACTCCAAATCTTGGAGCCATTATACTGTGGGTGGTAGAATCAATATCTTCAAAGTCCTGAAGGAAGTAGGCAAAGCCCTGCTCTAAAGGGAAAAAAGCCCAGCAGAGGATGCAAAAGGTGTATGGGGATGACTTGAGGAAGGGCTGAATACATATGTAATATGTATTTGATGTGTAACATATATACTACATACAGTATATAATGAATTGTTTTTTTAAATGAACCACTCAAGTATTTGAATCAGCAGCTGGCGAGGCCACTTCTGTCTCCTTGCTTAGCTTTGGTTCCAGCAGCCTGGTTCCTACAGCGTTATCGCTCCCTTTTGTCCACCCTTCCTCCAAAAAGCCCAGGAAATGGGGCCAATCCCTTGTGTTGTACTCTAGGCAAAGCTTCTTTCATAATGAGCTCCCCTGTGAGGCAGAAACCTTGGCCATGAATGCCCAATAGTGAACCGAATTATACATTTCTTCTTCCCAATTTAATCCTGTTTATTACTAGAGGCCCAGTGCACAAAATTCATGCATGGGGGTTGTGGGAGAGTCCCCTCTACCCAGCCTGCACACTCTCCAATCTGGGACATCCCTCTCAAAATTCAGGACCACTGGCTCCTAACTGCTCACCTGCCTGCCTCATCACCCCTAACTGCCCCCCTGTTGGCCTGGTTACCCTCAACTACCCGCCCTGCTGGCTTAGTCATCCCCAACTGCCCGCCCCCGTCACCTGGTTGCCTCTAACTGCCTCCCCCTGTTGGCCTGGTCGCCCTCACTGCCAGCCTGGCTACCCCCCATTGCCTCCCCCCCTACTAATCTGGTCACCCCCAACTGCCCCACCCCTGCAGGCCTGGTCACCCCACATAGCTTGCTGTTTGCTTGTTTGATCACCCCTCAATGACAGCCTTCCCCCCCCTCCACCAGCCTGGTCATCCCATGCAGCCTGCTGCTCAGTCATTTGGTCACCCCTCACTAACCCCCCTGCTGGCTTAGTTACCCCACACAGTCTATTCGGTCATCTGATGGTTGCTTAGGCTTTATATATATATAGATGCTCCTGTCTTTCTACTGATAGCATAAAACTTGCATGGGGAAAGCATACTGGGCTCCGATTTTGTGTGTGTGTGCATGTGTATTTGTATGTCAAAACTAGTTAGCACCACCAGGGGTAAAGTTTCTTTTGAGAGGAGGTATTGAGTTGGGGCACTGAGGCTCTATCCCATCATGTTTCTGAAGGCCTAAGGCAGAGGAAATTCTTGACGTACAGAATATAATTATCCAAAAATGGAAGATGGCCAAAGTGTTGGAGCTAAGATTTCCTGTTCTCACATACACTGGGATATTTCAAGAGCCTCCCTGTCATAACCAATTGGACACAATTTCCAGGGATGAATGACAATGTGAGGGGCAGGAAGAGAACAGCTGGCTGCTGGGCCAATCTATTGTTCTGCATTAATCTGACTTTTTCTTTTCTTGGTGAGAGTTCTGGTGATGAACTTATTTACAATCACTCTGCCTGCCACATGTCAGTTCAGAAATATTCCAATGCCATGTGGCATTCGTTATGTGGTATGGGATCTGGGCCAACCAGTTGGAGCCAAGGATGTGGATAAGCTTTATTCATTGGCAAAATTAATAACCAGTCACTATGACTTGAGCCAGTCAGCAGGCACATTCATAGCAGCTCAGGGCCTCTGGGATGAACTGGTCTAGCCTTTGATTGGCTTCAGCTGCAAGCCTGTTCTGTTGTGTACACCAATCAGCATGTGGTGGTCTGCAGGGGCACTGTCATGGTTCTGCATGGGAATCCATCAGATAAATCGATTAAATCTGCATTAATCACAGGGCCCAGTGTAAGTGCTGTGGGTGCCCTTGAGTATTGCTGGGAGGGTCAATTGCTTTGGCTTGGAAAAATAAATGCATTTCTGTCATTGTGGGAATCTATTACCTGGTGACAACATTCTACTATATTGGTATTAACTTTTAATTAATGAGCACCCGAGGAATAAATTCTGACCACAGCCCGAGGTATATGCTATTCAGAGATGGGAGCAGGTAGAAAGAGAGACTGGGGAACATGCAAAGTCTTTTCAGTGGCCTACAAGACTTGACATTACTGACTTCTATCTCTCATATAATCCCCTACCCCTCTCCCTTCATGCCCTTATCACCCTTTATGCCCTTCTTTCCTGCCTAAGGATTTAGATATCCTCACTTGGAATGCTTTGTCACGCCCCCCTCCTCCTCAAGATATTTGTATGTCTGGCTCTTTCTTGTCATTCACAGCTCAGTTTAAATGCTACCTCAGCATGGAGACCTTCCCTAGTCATCATATGGTAAAGGCCTCATTCATTCACTCCATATTACATCATCCTTTTTTATTTTTTCCATTGCCACCTGAGATTCCTGTTCAGTACCTTACTGGTCTATAATGTGGCTCTTCTGAGTTCACTACTGTATCCTCAGCCTCTAGCACAGACTGACACACAGTAGGTGTTTAATGAACAATGTTTTGTGAATGAATTGTTCTGGCTCCTGTAACTGTTTTTGAATAAGTCAGAGGACATATGGTTCAGAGTCAAGAATACGTCACCAGAGGGCTTTAATGCTGCTTCTAGTCTAGACCTTGCCCCTAACCTTGGGGGGGCTTTGGGCAAGCCACTCAGCCTATTTATGATAATTGACCATTTTGGAGCTCCTCTGCTCTAAGACAATGTTTCCAAAGGCTGGTTTGGGGTTGAAAGGGGGAGCAAGTTGAGTAATTTCTATTTTAATCATTAGAGTTTGAAGCTTGAAGGAGATAGACCAGCCTGTGCCCTAGGAGATTGTCATAGAATGACATGGTGAGGTGGAACCTATTAGGATACCAGTCTGCAATCATTGAATGGCTCCCGCACTATTGAACAGGCAACGTTCCCACCTGGGAGACTGGTTTTCTCTCTTTGGTGGCCTGTGCCCCACTGAGTACTTACAGGCCAGTAAAAGCAGATTATTAGCAAATGAGAACACAAACACCCTCCCTGGGCAGCTCCTGCCGCGATCCTACACCTAGTTCCTCTCGTGGAGCTTGTGAAGGAGCTGGGCAGCGTTACAGCAAGACACCAAGCTCTGAGAAGGAGAGAAAAGGGTCTGTGTCCCTCCCCTGTGGTGGCAGAAACCTGTACTGCTGACAGCCTTCACCCCTTATCTTTTTTTTTAAAGCAGGAGGTGAGTACCTGCTGGGCACAGAGGCCAGCAGCAGCCCAGTGGCCTGGGGTGGGTTGGTGAGCAGGACTGTGGTGCAGGAGCAGGTCACATTCTGCAGTCGGTGGTTCTCCACACGGGCAGCACCTGCGAATTGCCTGAGAGGCTTTTGAAGTAATCAAGTTAAGGCCCCAACACAGAGACTCTCAGTTTTCTTTTTTTTTATTCCTCATCTAAGAATATGTTTATTGAAGTGAGAGAGAGAGAGAGAGAGAGAGAGAGAGAGAGAGAGAGAGAGAGAGGGAGCGAGTGCCCCCTATCCCCTTCCCCCCCCCCGATTGGGAATGGAACCCACAACCTAGGTATGTGCCCTGGCTGGGAATAGAACCCATAACCCTCTGGTGCACAGGATGATACTCCAACTGAGCCACCTGGCCAGGGCTCACCCTTATTCTTACCACTTCCAAGTTTAGGTAACCCAAAGAGCAGAATGCATGAGGTTGTTTGGTCATGCTGTTCCCAGCTTTAAAAGGCATTGCCCCTCGTCCTGGCCAGTTTGCTCAGTGGATGAAACGTCGGCCTGTGGACTGAGGGGTCCCAGGTTCGATTATGGTCAATGGCATGTGCCTGGATTGTGGGCTCAATGCCCAGTAGGGGGTGTGCAAGAGGCAGCTGATCAAGGATTGTCTCTCATCATAGATGTCTCTCTCTCTCTCTCTCTCTCTCCCTCTCCCTTCCTCTCTGAAATTAATAAAAAATATTTTTTTAAAAAGGCACTGCACCTTAATGTATTTTAAAAGGACCCAAGCAATTCTAAAAGCAGCAAAATACAAGTGGCAAAGTGCTTGTGTGAAAGTGGAGGTGTTACTCCCAAGGTCGGGGACTGAGGGAAAAGATGGCAAATCCAGCAGCAGGGCCTCGCCAGGCTGGAAGCAGGATGGCCCAGACCTCCCATTTCAGCGAGCTCCGAAGCCCTTTGTTTAAGCAGGTGTGGTAGGCAGGGAGGGGGCTTCCCGGGCCCCTCCTCCCCCTAAGCCACAGTGGTCTGAGCACCTCACCCGCAAGCCCCATCCAGTGTGCCCAGGGTTCCATCCCAGAATTTGTATTTAAAGGAAACCCTACTTTCCTTGCTTTTCATGTTTAACTCTAGAAGAAGAAGAATTATAATCGTGTTTACTTCATCCTAAACCAAGAACATACTAATGACCTTTTCCAAATGAATGAAGTGCCCGTAGCTCACCATATGAATCTAAATTAACTTCTTTCCTAGCATGAAAAGCAAACAAATGCAACTTCCCAGGAAGGTGAACACCAGAGGGGACTCTGAAGGGACTTGGGGGCACCTCCAGTGGCCAGCGGTTGATCTTTCACCAAAAGTAAATAGGACCTTCCTGGCTGGCTTCTGAGCCGTTTGCCGAGGGACACGCACCAGGTTTCCACAACACACTGTTGTGAGGCCAAGCGCCAGGTGACCTGCGTGAAGGGCAAATCCGTGTTGTTGTGCGGTGTGCGGCCACATATAGCGCCGAAGCCTGCTGCTTGCAAAGAATTGCAGTGCAGTTAAAATACTTTCTGAGACGTGGCAATATTGTTAATTCCTTTGCCATTTTATATGAGCAAGAGGATTAATTAGCATTGGCTTTATAGAGTTATTTCTACATGCATATGTTTTGGGTTAGATATTGCTTTTTACTAGATTAGTCAAACTTGTTCCCCACTGCGAGGGCCGCCTCGTGGGAGTCACTGTGCCACCTGAATGCCTCTTGTTTGCAGAGTGTGCTATCCAGGGCCGACACCAGACCCGCTGGCAGCGGGGCGATGGGTGTCCTTGCCTTGCCATGTTACTTTTGAAGAAGAAATCGGAAGGAAATGGGTAGGGATTTGGAATACAGCGGCAGACCCGGTCACAGAATGTCGTTTGTTTTTGTTTTGTCCATCCTTCAAATGACTTTTTAAAAATAGTCTTCTTTACCCAATTGCATATTTCTTTTGTTTTCATACTTTTAAAGGAGAGAAAAGAGAGGGAGTTCTTTGCAGCAGGGCATCTTTTAATGAAGCTCAGAATAGCCCA
This sequence comes from Lasiurus cinereus, assembly GCA_011751065.1. Lineage (NCBI taxonomy): Eukaryota > Metazoa > Chordata > Mammalia > Chiroptera > Vespertilionidae > Lasiurus > Lasiurus cinereus. The sequence goes on along the minus strand of JAAGEH010000076.1, from coordinate 27,741,360 downwards.
AGCGGAGAGACTTATCCTGACCTCTGCAGTGTTCAGATCAGAGCCGATGAGGGTCCCAGCTCTTCCTTCCGTCAATTAAGCCATAATTAGCAGAAGAGCTTTTCTGGGATGCTTTGGTGACCTTGGGAGTGCAGGGTATTCCTGAAATAGAGTTCTCACAGTTTTCTTTCTTACTGCTCGTGTAATGAGGGTAGTTGGCATCACTCATCCCCCAGCACCGGGTCTAGCACAGGGAGGCGCATGGTGGTGGCTGTGGAATGAATAAAATGCTTGGCTTAGTGCTGGGTCCTCATCTTAGCTGCGTGGGGATCATGGGGATGCTCATTAACAGAGGCATTCCAGGCTCCCGCCTCAAAGTTATGATTTGATAGGTCAGAGAAACCGGCAGGAATCCCTATTTTTAACACCCGTGCTGATGGATTTGAACATAGGTGCCCTCTGAACCTCACACATAGGGAGGGGAGGGGAGAATCCTCTGTGGGTACGGTGGTTCAGAAATTTGGAGGAAAAGTTTCTTCCAGCAAGTTTAGCTCCTTCCATTTCTGTCCATGCCCATGGCCTCCTCTGAGGATCCCCACGATGGCTCCCTCCCTCCACACTGTTCCTCTGGCAATGTCTTTAGTGCCACTCCCCAGCCTGCCATGTCCTGACTACAGCCAACTCCATGTGCTACGGACCAGATTATTTTTTAAAAAATCCTATCTAATAAAAGAGTAATATGCAAATTGACCATCACTCCAACACACTATATGCCTGCCCCCATGTGGTCAAAGATAGCTGCCCCCATGTGGACACAAGATGGCCGCCACAAGATGGCCAGCAGGGGAGGGCAGTTAGAAGGGACCAGGCCTGCAAGGGAGGGCAATTGGGGGTGATCAGGCCTGCAGGGGAGGGCAGTTAGGGGTGACCAGGCCTGCAGAGGAGGGAAGTTGGGGGTAACTGGATCTGGAGGGAAGGGCAGTTGGGTGGACTCAAGTGTGACCAGGCCTGCAGGGGAGGTCAGTTAGAGGCAAACAGGCTGGCAGGGGAGTGTTAGGGGTGATCAGGCTGGTAGGCAGAAGTGATTAGGGGCAATCAGGAAGGCAGGCAGGTAAGCAGTTGGGAGCCAGCAGTCCTGGATTGTGACAAGGATGTCTGATTGCCCATTTAGGCTTGGTAGGATCAGGCCTAAATGGTCAGTTGGACATCCCTCGAGGGGTCCCAGATTAAAGAGGGTGCAGGTTGGGCTGAGGGACAAATACCCTCTGTGCACAAATTTTGTGCACCAGGCTATTTATATTTATATTTATATTTATTGATTTCAGAGAGAAAGGAAGAGGGAGAGAGAGAATCGTTGATCAGCTGCCTCCTGCACACCTCACACTGGGGATTAAGCCTACAACCTGGGCCTCATTGCCCTGACCAGGAATTGAACCATGACCTCCTGGTTCATAGGTTGACGCTCAACCATTGAGCCACTCTAGCTGAGCTACAGACCAGATTCTTGCTCTTCCTCTGGAGCAAGCAGTAGGACTAGATGGCACCCCTTGGTCTTACTCTGGAATGTAATTTACCCAGTGGCCAGGGTGCCTGACACTTACCAGTCTGGTGGAGGTGACCTTTGTAGGCACCTGGGCTGTGTGCTTTACACAAGACACTGAGTGAAGTTAGTGTATAATGAGATGGTGCATTTAAACTTCTTAGCCCTGCTCAGAATATATCATATATGTTCTATACATTGCAGATGTTTTTTTCTCTCTCCATGGAGTTTTTTGAGGGTTAGGACTGTCCCATTCTAGGGAGTCCTTAAACCAGATTTTTCAAGGGCTGAAGCCAGAGCTGACATTCATATCAGTCTGACATAGTCATGAAATAACCAAATAGCAAAACCCCAGAGAGGTATCCAGTGGGCAGTTGTTAGCCACAGCGAGTGCCTGCCACCCAGAGGGGTGCTGACATTGAGACATAGGAAGTAGCTGTGTACAGAGGCTCCTGCGCAGACTCAGCAGGACAAGGGCATCTTCCCACTACCAAGCAGGATACACCCCCTCCCCCGCTCTGGACCACTGTTCCTAACTGGCAGGTTTTGTAGGGGCTTGCTAAATGAGACTTTTACTTTCTATAATAGCATAAATGTGTGCGGTGGTGAACAGGACAGAGGAGCCAAACACTAAAAATGTAGCAGCAGAAGAATATAATTTACAATCTAAACTACTGGCCACTGCAGACAGAAACAAAGCACTTCCTTTTGCTTTACCAGCTCTGATTCTCGGCTCCTTAGGGCACTCGGTGGCACAGCCTGAGGAGGAGAGAAGCTATGGCATTGCCTGTTAAGCTGTGGGAGATAGGACATCAAGGTGGGGCACAGGGAGGACGCCTTCCTTTGCAAATCACTGGTTATCCTGACTGAGCGTGGCGTAAAGCAGAGGAAAACTTGCTCATACTGAAGAGTTGGTGGTCAGCAGTTTCAGGGTTTGTTCAGTTGGTCAGTTCTCTGGGTTGCTGATTCTTTAATTCTTTTGGTCTTTTTGTTGAGGTCACAAGATGACCATCACAGCTCTGAGACCCCAACAAGGCTCCAAGAAGGAAGGGAAGGGCTTTCTCTCTTTTTCCTCCACCCATCAGCCACTCTTTGCCCTCTCCCCACCTATCTCCTTCTCTACTTTTCGGTCTCTCTGTTCTCCTCCTCCTCTCTCCCTATTTTGTCTGGGAGAAAAATCCTTTCCCGAAGCTTCCAAAATATTTACCCGATTATTTCTCTTTGACTAGAACCAACCTATATGCTCACCTCCAAACTAATCACTAGCCAATGCCTATGGGGTTACCATGTTGTTTTAAAAATATCATGTTTTTTTTTTAGTGTCTAGGGAGGGGCTCCCTTTTTGGAGCCTGCAGCTGCCTGAATGATATCAAGACTCAATAAGCTAAGCAATAAGAGAGGAGTGACTATTAGGTAGGCAGCTGTGTAGCTTTCTAGCAATGTTCATAACAAAGAGCCACAAACTGGGTGGCTTCACTAATATAAATTTGTCTTGCAATTCTGGAGGCTAGAAGTTCAAGGTCAGGGTGTTGGCAGGGTGGATACCTTCTGAGGGCTGGAAGGAAGAATCTGTTCCTTGCCTCTTCCCCAGAGTCTGGTGACTTGCCAGCTATCTTTGGTGTTTTTTGGCAAGTGGGAGTGTCACCTTGCTCTCTGCCTTCATTTTTATGTGGCATTGTCCCTGGGTGTGTCTGTGTCCAAATTCCCCCTTTCTATAAGGTCACCCTTCATAATGGATCAGGGGCCCACCCTATAATATGACCTCATTTTAATTATGACCCTATTTCCAAATAAGGTCACATTCTGACATCCTGAGGACTTTAACACATGAATTTTGGGGGAGACAATTGAACCCATAGCAGTGGTGAGTAGTGTCTGCCACACACAGTCGTCGGGTTGACCTGACCATGACAACCTCAGTTATTCTACTTTCCTGTTTGCTCTAGCATTTGATTCAGTCTAAAGAGAACTTGTGTTTTTTAAATGTCACAGAATAAAAAAGAAAACAATTGGAAAGGGCCCTAGAAACGTCAAAGAACATAAAAAATTAAAAATATCACCATCATTAGCATCATCATAAATCTATCCATTTATGGATCTACCTACTTCCTTGCAGTGGAAAATCACAGCCACTCCTCTAGCAAATCCTATGAAAGCCCTCACATAGAAATCTAAGAAGCAATAACACTGTGTAGTTACTAAACTCCAGACTCAGGAGGATCATTAAGTAACTCTAATCATTTATGAAATTTAGTCTAGTGGAGTCATAAAATTGATTTTTTAAACATTTATATTCATTATTTAAACATTCCTCCTTCACCCCACCCCTAGAGTTGGCCATGGAAAGCACACAGAGAAGTCAATTTATGCATTTCAGACATTTTGGGACTACATATATGTCAAAATTTATAAATATTTAAAATACCTTTTAGAGCTATACACATAGTTATGTAACAATCTTCTCTTAAAATGACTGAATCTGTTTACTCCCATGTTTTATTTCAATGGAAAGCTCACTTCAAAGAAGACAAGAGCATGACATGTGTCCCTAAAATCTTTTTTAAAAAGTTGTTAAGAGGTCAAATAAAGATCATAAAACACCCTGAGATGTGATTATTTTGACCTTCTTGTAATACCTTCTCAGTCACCACCACTGTTGTCTGGTACTTTCTGATGGATGCTCATGGACTATGGGGCAGAGAGGGAGAAGAAGGCGCCAGCTGTGCCCTATGTCTGACTTGGTGAGAGAAGTGGGGTGGGTGGGAGGAGGCTGGTCTGCTGAGTAGCGTGCTATGTTGTGTGGACAAAAAAGGGGCCACCTGACAAGCTCAGGGAAGGCCTGCATGGCAGCCTTGCAAACTCAGAGACCTAAAGTAACCACAAAGGATGGCCTGAAATTAAATTTTAACTAAAAGCACTTTTGGTGGGTAGTCACGTCCTAGGCCAGTATCTTCCCTGACAAAGGTCAGTCTTTACCTTAATGAGCCTATTGTCTTTTGGGTCTATGATAACATATCCTTGGAATGTCAAAGTAATTGTCCTTTTTCTGGACCCCTCAAAGCCCAGGCACTGCTCTCAGAGACCACAAATCCCCTCATTGTTATTGAGTTACTTGTTGACTGTTAATTATCCTGCACCCACCTAAGTAAAAGATGTGTCTATCATTTTACTTTTTATCTAATCCCAGAGGTTTTCCTGCTTTGCTTTCTCCCACCTCCCTAACCTATCATCAGTGGAGTTCATGGAACCCACTTACGTCTCCTCCTTTGAATGTAGGGTATAAAACAAGGTAAACAAAACCACCATTCTCCAGAGCATGATCTCAATCCATTGAGATTCCGCTTCCTGGCAATTGTTGACAGTTTGGCTCTAATAAACTCACAAAAATTCTTTACAGGTTTGAATGGTTTTTACATTAAAAGTTGTATGGAGAGACGCCCTGTCAGGAGATGCTGCTCCCACATGGTGAATTGGGAGGGGGCTGGAGCTTCACCTCCAGCTGCTGGGCTCTGCTGCACTCTGCTTGTGGGCTGTCTTCTTACGTGATGTTATGCAAGCGAGGTCTCTGTCCAGGGAAACTGCTCTATGTGACTGATAAGCCAGCATCTCTCCTTTTTTGGCTAGGCTGCCAAGAAAGGGTCTGGACTTTGGCAAAAATATATCTACTCAAGCCCTTCCACAGCAAGCCCAGACCTGCTGGCCCAGGGCCCAGTCAGGACCCCGAACTTGGGGAATTTGTACTGAGTTCCCCTCTTCCCAGCTGCCTGCTGTCTGCCACATTCAGGGATCACTAGTTGCTTTAATTGCTTCTGCTTCCATCAGACCTCCCTCTGCTCTAGCAGCCACCTGAGCTCAAAGAGCATCCACTTACTATAAATTTTTAAAAATTAAGGTGAAATGAACACAGTTAACCATATTAAAGTGGACAGTTCAGTGGCATTTATATATCACAGTGTTGTGCAACCACCAACTCTGTCCATTTTCATCACCCCAAACAGAAACCTGAACCCATTAAACAGTACTCCCAGTTCTCCCCTCCACCCCCTACTTCCCAGTCCCTGCCAACCAGTAATTTGGTTTCTATCTCTGTGGATTTACTGTGTATTTCCTATTAGTGGATTCATATAGTACACGGCCTTTTGTGTTTGTTTTCTTACACTAAACATATTTTTGTTCAAGGTTTATCCATACTCTAGCATGTGTCAATACTTCATTCCTTTTTATGGCCAAATAGCATTCTAAGGTAGGGATATACCACACTTTATCCTGTGGATGACTGTTTGCATGGCTTCCCTCTTTTGGTAGAGAACCACAGGCTAAAATCATTAACCATCTCTCTATATAAAAGCCTAATATGCAAATTGTCCCCTCAGGAGTTCAACTGGGAGACTGAGAGTTCAATGGCTTGCTATGACATGCATTGGCCACCAGGGTATGGTGCAAAACAAAGGGAGGCCCTGGCTGGCAGCCAGAAGTCCCTGATCAGCCCTGATCACCAGCCAGGCCTAGGGACCCTACTTGGGCACGAATTTCGTGCACTGGGCCTCTAGTGGACTCATAAGAGTGTTAAAAAGGTGGCACGTGCAGTGTCTGGAACCTGAGGTTTTGAGCTTCAACTGCTCCAGGAAGTGTTTGCTTGTCACTTTCTTAAAGGACTTTATGGCTCTATTGGCCACCAGCTTGGGACTCACAGCCCTTGCTTGCCACAGGGGTGTTCTTCCTCTTATCAGCAGCATGTGTACATCTACCGGGTGAATGAGTCTTGTCTTCCTTTTAGTGTGCTTCCACATCTCTCTTGCAGGTGGTCCCATAAGCCGGCCTTGGGCTTATTTTCACTGTTAGATTTTTCCAGGACTCGAGGCCAGAACTCAGATTTGGAGGCTCTGATGTAACCCAGCAACAGGTCTGGCTCTTTTTTGGCATTTAAGTTTTCCTCACTTGAAAGTGGGGCCCGTGGGAATGTTAAACTGCCTCATGGTTTTATAAATGCCCAGTGCTAAAAAAAAAACAACAAAAAAAACACACCCCCAAAACTATGTAACTATGTGCAAAATGGAAGGCCTAGGTGAGTGTGATTTTTTAAAACCTCAGCTGTTGGGCTCCCCATGGCTGAGGGCAATAACAAACCACCACCCTGCTGGGCTGTGAATGGCAGGCCATAATTCTCCTCAGCTCTTTTGCTGACTCCACAAACCATTGGAGCCTTGTCTTGAGTTTTATAATGTCATTAGGACCCCTGTTGATGTTATAGCCCACATCTGTCTAAGACTTCTCCTCTGTTCCCTACATCGAGTGAGCCCCCATAACGCTGTCCCCTGGATGGCGAGTCCTTGGGATGGCCATGTGTTTTGGCTTATTTTGTCAAGACAGTTTAGGATGGCCTGAAGTGGCCCTATACATTTATAAAGCCCCAATCTGCTGACATGATTAAGTGATAACTCTTTAAATGTGCAGAATGTTTTTGTATAGTGAAGCGCCACCGGGACTTGATGACATATGGGAAAACTGCTGCCAGCTGCCTAGTGTCTTTGGGGGGCCTCGCTGGGCCTCTTGCTCCCCACATCACTGTCCAGTTCGTAAGGGTAGCATATCATAAGAGTCAGAAGAACACAGCACAAAGGAAAAGGTTTGAGCTCTCTTGTAGATGAAGAGAAAAATTTATCCCACCACTCCCCGCCTAAACATGCCTAATGAGTTAGAAACAAAAACCTATAAAGCTTTCCTGTCACGCGGAGGCTTGATTCACCTGTTTATTCAGGCTTTTCCTGAGGCTGGGGTGACTGACATGTGGGTGTGATGGAAAGGCCTCATGGCTGACGTCTGGGCCACTGTGATAGAGGACCATGCCTGTCAGCTCAGAGCTGTGCAGAGGGGGGGATGTTTTCATTTAAAGTCTTTGTGCAGCCTGAAGAGAAAAAAAGCCCAGGAAAATCTACCCTCTCCCAAGCTACTTTGGGGGCACAAGGCGAAGACAGCCCTCTCTACTCCCCTTCCCCCTCCTCCCAACTCTCCCCCATCAGCACTGCCCCAGTCTGCTTACAAGCAAAACCAAGCAGAAATTCTCCCTGCCACCACCTTCCACGTCATTACCAGGGCACCTTCCTGAAAGAATGGGAGGGCCGGCTTCCAGAATTCCCAGGCAACGTGCTCCGTAGGGCCTTCCACCTGTGACCTGCAGTGGAAGGAATGCTGGGCCTCGTGCCCACAGGCAGATGTCGCAAAGGTGAACCAGCATTGAGAATAGGGCGAGGGGATCCCATCAGTAAACAGGAGGAAGTAAGATTCGTGACTGCTTTGGCAGCATGATTGCATGGGGAGGTCTGTACTGGAAATTATTCACTCACAGGGGCTCACCCGGTCCATGGCCCAGCCGCAGCCCTCTCCTCGCCCAGCTCCTCTCCCTCTGTGTGCCTGCCTTTCATGACTGAAAGGTCCGCTGTTGTCCAACAAGCACACGTCAGGATGGTCTACTCTGGACAAAAGCAATTAACAAGCAGTGTTTCTCTGTGAAATGCCATCTCAATCCCTGAGGTCCTTGGGCTAAGGATGGACAGAGGCAAGGTTGGTGAGGAGGCAACCAGCACTTGGTGATTGCCTCCCTGCACTGGCCTAGGCCCCCTGCTCGCCTCTATGAAGGTTGTCTTATCTATCCTCCCCACTATCCTGGGAAGTATTTTGCTCCCTTGCTGTTCTTTAAAGATTTGATGTAGTTAACAAAAGTGCTTACCATCCAAAAGGAAACCAATAAAAATTTGATGGGGAGACGTGGAGTGAGGCAAAGCATGGAGGGAATAATAAGCCACCTGGAGCTGGCCATAAATTTGGGTCTGGGTTTTTAGGAGCCAAGACAGAAGGAATAACAATATATAATTAGAAAAGTTAAACGACATATGTAGTAAGTGGAGGAGCCAGGATTTGAACCCAGTTTGGTCTGTTGGCAAAGCTCGTTCATTCATTCACCCTTTTATAGGCTGGGAATCTGGTATGGTCTTGAATGGTGGCGAAGGCCCAAGTCTGAAACAATAAACTAAGCACAAGTCCTGAAGGTTTGAATGAGATACTCCCATCTGCCTTCCCACTTACCCATCCAAAGCTACATGGGAAGAGGACTGGGAGGCAAGGCGAGGGCTGGTATTCTTACCACTCAGGCCAGTTGTGTGGTGAGAGGCTGGTACCTAAGCATGGGAAGGCTGCTTTCCCTTCCTCTATGCCAGTGGTTCTCAACCTTCCTAATGCCGCAACCCTTTAATACAGTTCTTTATGTTGTGGTGATCCCCAACCATAAAATTATTTTTGTCACTACTTTATAACTGTAATTTGCTACTGTTATGAATCTTAATGTAAATATCTGTGTTTTCTGATGATCTTAGGAGACCCTGCTAGCTGTTTGCGACCCACAGGTTGAGAACTGCTGCAGTCTATGCCATGTGCGAAGCCTGGAGACCAGTGAGCAGGGAAGCTAGCTGTTGGAGGTTTGCTGAGCTACAGAGCCATAGGCTCACCGGTGCTGTCCTCCAAATTCAGCATGATGAAGGAGTCCTTGAAAAGGCCAGCCTGAGTTCCTGAAGGTGAGGAAACCTGGACATAAACACTGCTGCTCACGTTGGCCTGGAAAGTTCAGAAGACAGAGGGCCCTGGAGTTGCTGGTGCCTATAAGACTTAGGGAATTGTGGGCAGTGTCCTGGGGAAGATCAGGGAGCAAATCCCACCCTATCTTGTTCTTCACAGCCCTTGGAAGGTAGAAAAAGGACTCCTAAAGCTTATCTTTTTATTTGTTACTTGGGCAGGTAAAAACAAACGAACAAACAACAACAACAACAACAACAACAACAACACACACACACACACACACACACACACAAAACATCTTTAAGTTGGAGATTTTGAGCAAGTTGCTGATATCCACTGTCCCCAGTTTTATCATCTATAAAATGGACATGGGTTTCACTGAGACAAGCGTCGGATGTGTGTCATAGGCCTGGCTCATGGACACTCAAAGTGTGATGTGGAATCCACTTCCTGTGATCATTCTTTCATCCTTTTTCTTGCTTGCTTTTTCTGAGTCTATTTAGTGTTGAGTAAACCCCAAGAGGGCTTGTCCCCAAGAATTGCAGCCCACTCTCTGTAGGCCTATTGGGTAGAATCTTCAGGGGAAGTGACACCCTCAAGGGTTTCTGACTCAGAAGCCTAGAGAGGAACCTGGGAAGATGAAGTTTTAAAAGTTTCCTAGGTGCCGGGCCAGCATGGCTGAGTGAGCATTGACCTATGAACCAGGAGGTCAGGGCACATGCCAGTGTGGGACATGCAGGACGCAGCCAATCAGGGATTCTCTCTCATCATTGATGTTTTTGTCTCTCTCTCTCCCTCTCCCGTCCTCTCTGAAATCAACAAAAACATATTTTACTACAAAAAGCTTCCCAAGTGATTCTGCTTTAGAACCCGATGCCAGCACTTAGGCTTCAGGCTAAACTTGAAGACTGATTTTTGTGGCCTTTGAAAGCTTGAACAGGGTGTTACCTACTCCTTGTTCAAATATCACTCCTCTGGTTCTACAAAATGTGTAGGCAAAGTTATTTCAAAAGGTGGGTGCAAATTACCTGCTAAAGCTCCAGCTCAGACTGCTTGATCAGATTAGCTCCCACCCACCTCTCAGGTTCTGGAAGGAAGGGCTAGTATAGAGCCTTTTGATGAGCAAGAGAGTGAGGATGGTTCCAAGCCAGGGAATTCTGCCTGGGAGACCAGAATGTGGTTCTGAGAAGCCAGGGGGCAGCTGCCAAGAAGGGAGAATGAGGAAGGAGGAAGGAGGAAGGAAGACAGTAATCCTTCACTTAATACATTTTTACATCATTAATATTTTTTAAACTTTTTATTTTGGTATAATTTCAGACTTACAAAAGAAGTTGCAAACATAGTACAAAGGTTTCTTATGCCCTTCACTCAGCTTCTTCAGATATATACTTCTTAGAAACCATAGTCCAATGATCAAAACCAAGAAATGAACCTTGATATGATGAATTAACCTACAGATGAATTCTGCAGAATTAAATTCAAATTTAATTGCAAGTTAAATTATTTAAACTTCTCCAGTTGTCTCACTGAGGTTCTTTTTTTTGGTTCTGGATCCAACCCAGGATCCCATAGTACATTTAGTTCTCAAATTTCCTTAGCCTCCTTGAACCTAGGACAGTTCCTCAGTCTGTCTTTTGTGGTTGATGCTTTTGAAGAGTGCTTCTAGTTATTTTTGTAGAATGCCCACCAGTTTGTTTTTTTCTGGTGTCTTCTCACAATGAGACTCAGGTTATTCATATTTGCAAGAATATTCCAAGAGATGATGTCTTTGTCTCAGGACATTTTAGGAGGTGGTAGAAGATTAGAAAGTTGCTTTTTAATTTCTTTTCTCCAGCAAAGCACCTTAGGAGAAAATAGAACCATTTTAACGACTGACAAGCAATTTTAGCAATCACAGAGGAGAAGCGAGACTCCCTCCTGAGCCTGTGCTCCGAGGGACCCTGCTGTGCTATCCTGCGCACTGTAACCTGCGGGCTCAGCGTCTCCTTGCACACACTTCCTTTGTCAAGCTTGTCTGCTTGGTGTGTGTGTGGTCTTCTCTTAGGGAGGCGAAGTATGAAAAATATTTCTACAATCTTTCATGAAAACGGGTCCAAAATGTACTAAAAATGTGGCTATGGCCTCTACTTAAGCACAGTTTTCTTTGGGAAGCAAATTCGATGTCATAAGAATTGAAATGTGGTTGAAGAAACAAAGAAATTTATACTTCTCTGTGTGTGATATTTGTTAGTAAAAAACAGTTTAAACAAAGTGCAGAAAAGGCATTTATTGATATTATAATGTTAGCTCATGTACCAACAGGGTAGGAAAGAAATAAAATAGTATAGGGAGGAGGAACTGTGAGAAAGAGAAGAGCCAGAACACCTTTTTGCCTGTCCTGCACAGTTAGAGGTCATACAATCTTAGGATGACCTTGCTAGAGTGATAGCATCCAGAAGGTGCTTGTGTTACCCATATAACGTCTTTCATCTTGCTTCTATTTTAACGGAGGAAATGTATTCAGAGAATCAAAGATGAACTTCAATTTGTCCTCATCTGTCCATTTGGTGCTGAAGAAAAAAGTAACCAGAGAATAGGAGGCCTTTATTCTTCGACGTTCATGCCAATGCCACTATTTTTGGAGAAAGTCATATTTACTCATTTTAAAAGAGAAAAACAAAAGAGGAAAGGATAACCTCAATTTGACAAATTACATTTGCAAAAGACTCTATTTCTAAATAAAGTCACATTCTGAGGTTCCAGGTGAACATGACTTTTTTGGGGGGGTGGGGGTGGAGGGGCGAGAGATACTCTTCAGCCCAATATGCTCGAGACCTCTATGGCCAGTTTCCTTTTAAGGCTTTTCTTTGTGGATGTGCCACTGGTGTCTCCAAGTCAACATATCAAACAAGGAGATTGTTGCCTCACCATGGTTACATACATTTACTCTCCTTCGTGATGTGGACTGACACCAGCACCCTAACTGGGCCTCAGCAGTTCTGGATGGCCTTAGGAGGAATTTCAGTGCACTAAGGGTATGGCGGTCCACTACATCTTCAGCCACAATTTACCTGAGTCCAGGGATGAGGCTTTAGTTCCTAGTTTTAACTAAGAAACCCTCCTGAGATGACCTGAGGGACCGAGACATTGCCGCAAGCCCCAACCGGATGATATGGTGAAGCACTGACAGCCGCAGCAGGTGATCACCTCTGCTAGGTCTGGTGTGAGCCCTTTGATGAGGAAGCAGCAGCGACAATCTAAGGAGCCCTGGCAAGAAGTCGGCTCCACAGATGGAAAGTTATCAGGAAGACGCTTTGAAATGTAAATTTCACATATAATTTTTGTTAGGTAAATGTACATTGTGCTTTGAGGATGTGCTCCTGCTGGTACAAAGCCATCTCAATCAGCCAGACATTCAAATAGTATATTCTCATCCTTTTCAGCTTATATTTTTCAGTGCCGTTCATATATATGTACATATCTTACCTGGCATGTTAATATAGTAGTAAGGCATATCGCTTGTATGTAAATAAATGCATATATATCTTTGTATTAGGGTGAGTGCTCGGAGACTTTTTCAAGTGAGTGGAGAGTATGACCGAAAGTTTGGAAAACCCTGGTATTCAGAGTCAGGCTCACACTCCTCAGCACTGCTTTCATGGCCTTTAGGGATAGCCCCTAACTTAAAAGAAAAAGAAAAGATTTTATTTTTAGAGTAGTTTTAAACTTACAGCAAAATTGAGTGGAAACTATGCACGAGCAACCTCTCCCATTATCTACCTCCCCCACCAGAGTGGTGCATTTGTACAACCGATGAGCCTACATTGACACATCATCATCACCCAAAGTTCATAGTTTACCTGAGGTTCACTCTGAGTGTTGTCCATTCTATGGTTTTGGACAAATGTACAATGACATGTTACCTACTATTATAGTATTGTGCAGAGTCATTTCACTGCCTTAAAGAGCCTCTGTGCTCCATTTATTCATCCTTCTCTCCTGCAATCCTTGGAAACCACTTACCCTTTTATTGTTTCCATAGTTGTGCTTTTTACAGAATGCCATGTAGGTGGAATCATATAGTGTGTAGCCTTCAACCTTCTTTTTAACCTTGTCTTCGCCTTCTCCGTGTGTACAAGGTTGGCCTGTGCTCCATGTGTCCATCTCTGCACTCAATTCTTTGATTCCAGCTGTTTTCTCTCTGTCAGAATGACTTCTCATGGTCCACTTTCCTCCTTTTGTAAGAAAGATGGGCTCAATCCTTGAGCCTGTCTTTATTCTCAGGCACATTATCTATTATCTCCCGTCTGCTCTTGCTCTACTGGCAGTGCAGTAGGTTTGTTTACACCAGCATCACCAGAAACATGTGTGCAATGCCTTGAGCTAGATCACAGGACCAGTATGACATGATGATGGCCATGCCATAGATGTAATCACGGCTACTCAGGACTGGACATGTTTACGACTATGGCGGTAACTAGGCATTAGGAATTTTTCAGCTTCATTGTAATCTTATGGGAGCACCATCAGTAAATGTGATGCATCATTGATTGAAATGTCATTAAGCCTCACATGACTGTACTCATCTCAGAAATGGCTACTCTAGTAAGTGGGATGGGGCAAAAACATACTGGTTATTGACTTGTTTGCCTGCTTCAGTAGTTCTGAGGGCTGCGTAGAAAGATATTTATTGTTTATACTTGAGCTGTACATAACCAGACATAAAGGTAATTTTTTTTACCATATCTTATAGTATGTTTAAGCAATTATGAGAACATGAATGTGTATCATATAAAAATAATAAAAAGATAAAATCCAGTTTTGGCTAAGTGGTGAAGCAAAATATACTCTTGGCTCTTGTTGGCAGGAGTGAGAGTTCGCATGCTTTTCTGGCAAGCAATTTGGAAAAATGCATCCCAAACTCATAAAATATGCTTATCTTGGAACTAACAATTCCATTCCTAGCAATGTACTAAAATATATCATTATAGTTTTGGACAGAGATTTAGCACAAGGATGTTCTTTGCAGCATTGTTTATAATTGTGATGGAAATTTAGAAATGACCTACCTGTCCAATAGTAGGAAATTGGTAAATAGGTTATAGTTTTTTCATATGATGGAATATTTAGTTGCCAGTACAAATTGCATTGTAGAGAATAAAAAGTTAAGATGCAACATATAGCTAAGTGCAATAAGCAGGGTATAAGTAGTATTTTCAGTTTTACTGCAACTTGTTATTTAAAAAAATGGGTGTAACTGACTCTACACACAGCTACACTAGCCTCAAGAGGCTAGACTTGCATTAATATCCACATCCTGTGGCTCTATCCCCCATCCAGCTCGATTGCAAGAGGTTCTTCCTCTGTCTCTGCCTTACCCTGGCCCTTCAACTCCTTTGCTGGCCATCTCTTGAAGCCGACTTTTCAGGCTGTCTCTTTCCTCAGGAAACTTTGCAGAAACATGGACAGCAACTGGTTCCCCTCATTCCTCAAGCACAGGCAAAACTGAGCAGTGGTGCTCAATAAAACTTTCCTGGGAATGACAAAGCCAAAAAAGGAAAACGTAAAATGGGTGCTGGTTATGTTTGCTCCCACAAAACTTAGGCTTGGGCCAGTCTCACCCATGTGTTGTTTTTCTCCTTCCCCTCCAGCTGGTCACCATTTGCAGGGACTAGCTTATCACTCCCCTCTCCAGGGTGTCCTTAAGCTCATTTTTCCTTCAGGAACCCTTGCCACCAGCCCCACTAAAGAGAGGAGAGCTGATTTCCTAAAAGGAAGCATAATTTGTTGAAAGTAATTCCACCCACACTGAGGATAATAATATTTACATTAACTTAATGTCGGAAACCTTCCCATTTCTCAATGGGATCTTATGACTGCATGACCAAAGGGCCATGAAAGTCCTTTCCCTTACTCCCCTTACTTTCCAGAACAGAGGTCCATTGAACTTAAAGAGAAATACCAGCTCTCATTGTGGAATGCAAGAATTTTTTTTGTAGTAATAAAAGGAAATATTGTATCAGCCATATGGCTTTGCTTTTTACAAGTGTTAAAAAATTCAGTTTTAACTGGAATCTTATTCTACACATATATGGGTGTAGAAAAACCCTTGAAGAGTATACATCCTAAAATATAAACAGTAATAATCTCTGGGTGGAAGATATATTATTTATCTATTGCTATGTAACAAAATACCCTAACACTTAGCAGCTTAAATCGACAAATATTTATCATCTCAATGTTTTTCTATGGAGGACTCCATATGTAGTCATGTTCTTTCATATATACTGAGTGGCCAGATTATTATGATCTCTGATATATATATGAGGCCCAGTGCATGAATTCGTGCATGGGTGGGGTTTCAGCTAGCCTGGCCAAGGGCAGGAAACATGGACAGTTGGCCAGCATGTCTGCTGGTCAAACTCCTGGTCAAGGGGATAATTTGCATATTAGCCTTTTATTATATAGGATATACACTGAGTGGCCAGATTATTATGCCTTCAGAGAGCATAATAATCTGGCCACCCAGTGTATAATCATGATTTATGATGGGGAAAGGATACGAAGCACAACCAGCAAAGGGAAAAGGTGCATAAGGGAGAGGCTGGAGGAAATCAGGCACAAACTTCCAAGAGTCCTCTCTCAGTGATGTGGAGCAGTGAGTTATTGTCTGCCAGAAACCCATATAAGAGACTCAATACCCAAGGCCTTTACGGGGGCTGGTCATGTAGGCACCCTCTGGTGACATGCATCAACATTCCAGACTCCCAGAAGGAAGGCTGGTATCCTGCATCCGCGTGTTCTTTGCACCAACAGTTTAGGCATAGGGATCCTTACTTACCAGGGAAGAGTGGGAACCTTTCCTCCTGAAATCCAAGTTCCCAGATGCCAGCCAAGGGCCACTGTGCCAGCAGACCTTTCCAAGGAGAACAGCCCCAGTCCTGCTGTGTTACTTCTTTTCTGCACTCCTAACCTCAGAAGTGATATCCCTGACTTTTCTTTATTCTCTTCATCAGACTTTGAGTCCCTGGGCCCAGCCCACAGGCAAGGGGAAGGGATTTCACCAGGATGTGAATCTTAGACACTTCTCATGATAGGGAGTGGCTTTGCTTTTCTCCCTCTGTGTTTTCCATTTTCTCTCAATGACATGTAGTGCTTTTATAAGAATAAAACATGTAGTGCTTTTATAAGAACAAAACACTCTTTTAAAACCATGATCAATTATATATACAGCAGCTTGTACTGTCGAAAGAAAAATGGGATTTCTTTAGGCCCCACTCATACTCAGAGGTGTGAATTGTTGTGGCCTAGTAACTCTTGGTGCTTGAGATGGTGAAGTTACCTGGGAAGGAAAGTTGGAATGTTTCTAGTTATATCTATAAAAATAAATACAGGATTTAGAAAGGTTTAGTCCTTTAGAACTAGCACCAGAAGCAATGGGAGAGCTAAGACGTACAATACTTTGAGAACTGCTAGAATACAGAGGCTGGGGGAACCGTCACAAGGCTCCAGGAAGCTCAGGCCACATGATAGTATTGTCTGCAGGACTTTGATAAATGCACAAATGGGCAGTGTGGCAGGGGGGTGGGGAGTGGCCTTCTCACTGATGGCCTGGCAGGAAAAGATGAGGGGAGGAGTTGCTTCTTCCCTCTCTCCTACTGAGTTCAGGATTTCAAGAGGAAGGGAGCCTGGCCTGGGGGAAGATGAACCTATCACAGAGCAAGGGAGAGTTGCTGCCTTGCTGGTGTGTTGCCCATGGAGGGAAAGGGGTCCACTACCCTTCAGAGGTGCACAAGGGCATGGGGGTTCGGGGATACCTGCTGCTGTCAGGTATCTGGAAACACAGAGGGCATTAGGACAGCACTGTCTGAGTCACACCTAGGCATTTAGAGTGTGTGTGTGTGTGTGTGAGAGAGAGAGAGAGAGAAAAAGAGAAAGGGGAAGCTATTGGAGAGATGCCTCCTCCAGCATCCACGATCTCCCAAACCACTCTATCTTTTTCATACATGTAATTAAGATACTATTTTTTAAAAAACATTTTTCTTTTTAGTAAATTTATTGGGGTGACATTGGTTAATCAGATTATATAGGGTTCAAGTGTACATTTCTGATACATGATCTATATATTGTATTGTGTACCCACTACCCAGTGTCAAATCATCTTTTGTCACCACATATTTGATCCCAGATAGCCTAAATGCTATTATTATTATTATTATTATTATTATTACAACTAGGGGCTCAGTGCACAAGTTCATGCACCTTGAAAAGAACTGTGGGCCATGAGGCTACAGCGGGCACAGAAGCAGAGCTTGACCAATCCTCTGGGCCCCTCCCAGGCTCCTCCCACCACAGCCCCTGGATCCCTCTCTGCTGGCAGTCCCATTCCTACTACCGCTGCTCCCATGTGCTGCCAGCCCTGATCACCCCTCAGGAGCAGGGGAAGGGGAGCAGCCCTCTGGGGTGATCAGGGCTGGCAGCTGCCACTTGTACCCATGGACAGCGCTGAGCAATGGCCAGGGGCCATGGCCAGGCACCGGCAGTGGGTGCAAGTGCCAGGCAGGACCACAGCAAATGAGAGCAAAGAATTTTCAGTAACCACCAGAGACTTACTTCTGTGACAGTGATCAGCATCCTGCCTTGGTTTGGTATCCCACTCACCTGCTCCACCATTCCACCGCAGCCGATGCCTGCCATGTTTCACACACGCCCCCTGGTGGTCAGTGCATGTCATAGTGACCACTTGTTAGATTGTTCTGCCATTCAGCCAATTTGCATATTAGGGTTTTACTCTATTTAATAAAAGAATAATATGCAAATTGACTGTACCTCTGCTATGCCATAAGCCATGCCTACCCGTCAATTAGGAGCGAGTATGCAAATTAACCCCAACCAAGAGGGCTGCAGCCACAGAGGGAGCAGGAGGCTTGGGTTTCCCCACAATGGAGGAAGCCAAGCTTTCCACACACCTGGCAGTCCTGGCCTCCACTCAAGGCTACAAAGTTTCAATTATAGAAGATAAATAAATCCTAGATACCAGGGCCTCTGCTTAGGTTACCAGGGGGCATGGCCAGCCTGAAATCCACCACAGGCCCATTGCACAGACCACCCCATGCCCCAAGGGAATCCCCACCCGGATCTGGGACATCCTTCAGGGCAAACCAGCTGGTTCCCACCCATGTACCAGGCCTCTATCCTATCTAATAAAAGAGTAATATGCAAATTGACTCACTCCAACACACAAAGATCCTGGCCCCATGTGGACACAAGATGGCCACCACATGATGGCCATCAGGGGAGGGCAGTTGGGAGGACCAGGCCTGCAAGGGAGGGCAGTTGGGAGGGACCAGGACTGCACGGAAGGGCAGTTGGCAGTGATCAAGCTTGCAGGGAAGGGCAGTTAGGGTGATCAGACCAGCAGTGGAGGAAGTTGGGGGTGACCGGGCCTGTAGGGAAGGGCAGTTGTGGGAGACCCAGGCCTGCAGGGGAGAGAAGTTGGGGGGACCAGTCCTGCAAGGGAGGGCAATTAGGGGTAAACAGGCTGGCAGGGGAGCAGTTAGACATCAATCAGGCTGGCAGGGGAATGGTTAGGGGCAATCAGGAAGGTAGGCAGGCGAACAGTTGGGAGCCAGCAGTTCTGCCCATTTAGGCCCGATCCTAGTAGGACAGTCAGATATCCTTCAAGGGATCCCAGATTGGAGAGGGTGCAGAGACACCCCCCTCCCTCCTGTGCATGAATTTTGTGTACTGGGCTTCTAGTTTATATAGATTATCCATTTCTTCCTACCATAATGTAAGATCTATGAGGGCAAGGGTTTTGTCTGTTTTGTAGCAGGTATAGAATAAGCACTCAATAAATATTGTAGAATTGAGTAAAAACTATGTTGATGTCAGTACTTCATGTTCTTTGCTCCTGTGACTTACTGGTGTTTAAATTAAAATTGCGTAGATTTGCCTTTTAACTTCATGGGTTTCAGGTATAGAACTTCATGAACTTTAAAACAGTTCTGTCAATATTGCCCTAAATGAAAGAAGCCAGACACAAAAGGCCACATATGATTCCATTTATATGAACTGTCCAGAATCAGCCAATCCACAGTGACAGAAAGTGTTTAGTGATTGCCAGGGGCTTCAGGGAGGAGGAAGCAGGGGTAGTTGACTGCTAATAGGTGGGGTTTTCTTTTTAGGGCTAATGAAAACGTGTTGGAATTAGATAATGGTAATGGTTGCATAACTCTGTGACTATACTAAAAACCACTGACTTATATGCTTTAAAAGGTGAATTTTATGGTATGAGAATTATACCTCAACAATGCTGTTATTAGAAAAACACAGATTTGCCATTAAATTCCCCAAGAGGCAGGTTGGCTGCTGCTTTTATTGCAGTTCCACAGATAAATCAAATAAGGTTGTTGGCAATATGGTGTGATGAAAATACTGTGGACATTGGAGTCCAGCACTCAGATTTATATCCAGATCCTCAGCACCATGTGACCTTAGGCAAGCTACTGTTCTAACCTCCTGAAGCCTCATTACCCTCTTTCGAAAGTGGGTATGCTAATACCTAAGGCATTAGGCTATGTGAAGGTCAACTGCATTAACCCCTGTGAAATGCCCAGCACCGGCCTTGACAGCCTGACAATGAGCTCAGTTCTCTTCCTTTCTTCCTCCTCCCTCAGAAGAACTGCTACACACCTAGGTGAGTGGCAGAGCAAGTAATTAGAATCTGATTACTGAGGCAGGATCTATTTTGTGATGTCCAAAATGATGAATCTGCCTTTTGAAGCCCATTTGTCTGCAGTGGTTCAGCATTGTTGTGTGCATTATTTGCCATGCAAGCTCACTATCCCTTGGTCTCCATTCTCATCAAATTCAGAACAAAGACCCTACAAATGTCTCTGAACATACCCAACAGGAAGAAAAGAGGCAGCCAAACTGAACTCATTCTATTGATTCTTGTTTGCTGGATGGTTCTGCAGCCTTCCTCTTCACGCAGTCAGTTCTCTGGGACATAAAAAAGCTCTGATTTGTAGTGTGTTGCTAATTTCCAAGGTGTAAATTCTTTCCCCTGGCTGACTGCTAGCTACCAATGAGCTATCACAGAACGTGGAGTTGGGAAGAGATATACCCAATCAGTTCTCTCAAGATGTGGGAAAGGGATTTGCCATATCACTGTATTTAAAGGGTTATTATTCCACCACTGTTCAGCAGAGTCTCCAGGAAACTTCTAGACATGACTACTTAGAAAGGAAGGGATTTTCTTGCATAAATTTTTCACAGCATGACACTCTGTTGGGCCCTCTGGCTCTTGAGAACACAACATGTAAGGTACAAGTTTAGGAGCTGGAAACTAGGTTGGGATCTGCACAGGGGTTTATTGGCGAGTGTGGGGAAGGGCTGGTTAAGAGAACCAGGCCTATTTAAGAGATGTATTTTTTGACCATGGATGAAGTTGCACTGGAGTCAGCACATTCAGGCCACTCAGAAAGCGCAGAGTCAATGACCGCAAACAGTGGCAGAAAAAGGTTATAGTCATGGCTTACCTACACGGGTTTCGTGCAGAAAGATGCGAGTGAGCCTTCAAGAAGGTCATCAGCTCTGTTCAAATATCAAGATAAGCAACTTCACATTATCAGGGTTGTTTGATGATGTTACAAGAGCCATTGGTGAGTTTTAATATTTGTGCCTTGAGTCAGGTTTCCCAGAGGAAGCATAGGTTTGTGTTACCAAGTTTTCCAGACAGCTCGAGCTGGGGAGGGAGAGCTCAAAACATGGGAGGGTCTGTACTGAAAATGCTCTGTTCCCATCTCACTCTCAGTTGTCTTTCTGTGGCTTTCCCTTTCATTATTATTCTTGATGTTTGTGATAGATAATTTTATGTGTCAACTAGAGGCCCGGTGCATGAAATTCATGCATTGGGACAGGGTGCAGGATCAGGCCTAAATGGGCAGTCGGACATCCCTCTCATAATCCAAGACTGCTGACTCCCAACTGCTCGCCTGCCTGCTTTCCTGATTGCCCCTAACTGCTTCTGCCTGCCAGCCTGATCACTCCCAAATCACTCCTCTGCCAGCCTGATTGATGCCTAACTGCTCCCCTGCCAGTCTGTTTGCCCCTAACTGCCCTTCCCTGCAGGCCCGGTCGCCCCAACTTCCCTCCTCTGCTGGCCTGGTCACCCCTAACTGCTCTTCCCTGCAGGCTTAATTGTCATCAACTGCCCTCCCTTGCAGGTCTGATCTCTCCCAACTGGCCTCTCCTGCTGGCCATCTTGTGGTGGCCATCTTGTGTGTTGGAGTGACAGTCAATTTGCATATTACTCTTTTATTAATTAGGATTTGACTAGACACAAGATATGCAGATACCTGGTTATGCATTATATCTGGACATGTCTGTGAGAGTGTTTCCTCAAGAGTTTAGCATTTGAATCAGTAAACTAAATAAAGGGAATTTTCTTCCTCAATGTGGGTGGACATCACCCAATCCATTGAAACCTGAATGGAGAAACAAAATGGTGGGGGAAGGAAGAATTGGCGCTCACTCTTTCTCTCTCTCTCTCTGCTTGACCGTGAGAGCTAAAACATCAGTCTTCTGCCCTCAGTGCTCCTGACACTCAGGTCTGACTGGAGTCTACACCATGGGTTCTATAGCTCTCAGGCTTTTAAACTGCATGAAAAGCTTCCCTAGGTTTCCAGCTTGCAGATGGAAGATCATTGGACTTTTCAGCCTCCTTAGTCAACATGAACCAGCTCCACATAATCAATCTTTCTCTCTCTCTAAACTCCTTGTTGGTTTTATGTTTTTTGAGAAGCCTGTCTAATACAATATTTCACCTGTGTGAAGTTGGTGGGAGAGAATGGCATGCAGACACTGGATAATTCCAGAATTATCCCTACTCAGAGCTGTCTAACAGCTGGAATGGGATTTGCCTCAGTTGGGTTGCTTCCACATAGTTGGGATGAGAAATTTGATGTCTTCCACAGGGATCTAGAAATATGTATTTGTCTGCAGACTCTCATAGTGGCCTGATCTTATGGGGTCTTCACTGATCAAGTACATTTCCTGCCCTAGTTAGGATTATAACAATCCTATGCAGACTCAATTAAAACATTCAGTTATGTTTATACTTATCTTCACTGAGTGACAAATAGCCTACCATTTAATATTTCCCTTACTACAAAAGTCAAATGTGAAAAAATTCAAAAATTTGTCAGGGCACAACAAATAGATATATCACACAGGAGTGCCAATAGATTGGTTGTGCCTGTCTGGAGAGTTATGCTGAGAAGAATGTTGATACTGTATCCAGTTTCAGTATGAAAAGCTATCACAATTGATTGGCAATGTCTGCCGGGGATGCAAAAGTCAAGAGCAATGACATGTTTGCCACATCCATTCATTCAACCACCAAGTATCGAGTGCCTGTTATAAGAATAGCACTGTCCTAGGAGCAAGGGCACTGTTTTAGAGTCTGAGTCTCTATTTTAGGTGCAGTTGCACTGTTCTCAGAGCTGACTCTATTTGCTATCCCTGACTGACTAAGTCTATCTAGATCAAATGATTAATTTGAGGCCACAGAATTAGTTAGAAGAGAATCAACCAGAACACAGGACTCTTGACTTCCTAATTGTCTACCCCATGATTCCCTACTCTCTCATCATGTGGATGAGCTGATTGGAAACATTTTTAGGCTCTAAGTTGCAGAAAATTCCTTGACCTTCTCGTATCTCTTTGATAAAGAGTTGACCTTATACTTGGGCTGCAGCCCAGGAGTAAGGAGATTTCCATTTTTTCTTGGAATCTCCCATGCCCAATCACCTGCCACTTTTGAGAATGTAACAGAGTCAGTAATGCCTGTGGAAAATTCTTCTTTGTTGGCAAAGATCAATGTGGTGTTTGGTTGAAGTAGGGTATTATCCAAAGATTGTAATAGGGGTTACTGAGTGCCTGAGGTGGGTGGGAGCTCTATAGATCCAGGATCAAATGGCAGTTGGGTGAATTTTTCCATGGCTGAATTCCAGGAAAATTCTTTCTGATATGGTTCTGTTGTTTAAAGTAAGCATGTTTCTGCCCAGGTTTTGTGAGAGTTGGCTTGCCCAGATGGGTGGGTGGAGAGGCACTTGGGAGGAGAGATTATTTTTTCTCTTTAGGATCCAGTTTATTCCACCAGTTCCGGAGTTCACTTTACCCCATAGTTGGGGAAAGGGTGTGTGCCTCCCTGCTGTGCTTTTAATCTGAACTTCAAAACTTTGCAAAGCAGGCTACTCTATCTCTTTTCCTGCTTAGTCTTAATGGAAAACTGGTGAGATTTGACCTCCTCCTAAGTGTCTACTCAGAGCTCTGTGGCCCTGATTATGATTCCAGGGAGCACAGGACTTGGGCCACTAGTGGGAAAAGCTTTGCTTCCTGTCCACAAATCTTTCTTTCAGAGAAATTATAGAGGGGCTGATTTATGTAACCATGTTTATTTAAGGGTTGTTAAAAGGATTTCTAGGAAGCTCAGACAGAATTGAATAGATGTTCTAAAATGCCTTTACTCATGGGGCAGTGTTCTAAGAAGCCCATTGCTGGTCATTAGAAAGCCTGATGTAGGAGTTGTCCAGCCTGGATCAATCTCCCTGGCTCACCTGAACATTACCAATAGGTAGGCAAATCCTGAGTAGGCCAATGGCATCCTGGGCTCTCTGCCTGAGAACATTCTGTCAGTGCTTGCTGAAGACAGTGCTGGGAAGTAACACCCCAGGAACCCTCAGTCAATAGGGATAGGACTTGGTGGGCAAATCCCCCAGTGTTCTCACTCCACCACGAAGTCTCTGAAAGGGGGATGGAGCCTCCAGCTCTCTGCAGTGGCATGTTACTCATTTATGCCTCTTCATTGACTTGCCTCCCTTCCCTGTCTCAGTTTCCAGCTCTGTCACTGGGTGTACTGGTCACTTCTAACTAAACATTTGCACCCAAATCCTGGTTTTAGGCTTATGAGGGAACCCACGCAAGTCCTGGCAAACCTCCATGTCTTTTCCTGCCAGAGCTGGACTATCTGAAAGGTGGAAGGGTGTTTTTATAACAACCCTGGAGACCTTGCATTGCCATGGCAGATGGAGCTGTGAGAACTTGTTGAGGTCCACAGCCTTCTCCTCTCTCCTCTGTTAGTAGGTAGGAGATCTTTGTCCAGCCAGGGTTTGAGATTCTCTGGGGTGAGGGAGGAGTCCACACTATAAGAATCATCTGAATCGATGGAGAAATCACATTGACCTGGAGAAGTAATATTATGACTAAACCCAGCACTTACTCTAGCAGTAACAAGGGACAGCGTGGGACCTCAGGAGCCAGCAGAATGAGCCACACCATTCACTGAAATATAGGTGGTATCTGTGACTCAGAACCTAGGAGCACCAGCTAGGTCTTGATAGAAGGTTCAAAACAGCTGGCTGGTCTGGGAAGGAGAGGAGCTTGCAGGGCCCTCTCTGCTGGGGTGGAGTGTGTGGAGAGGGAATGATAGAATATCTAGTCTGGGGAGCATACAGTCCATTTTCTTTGTTAAAAGAGGTGACCCCATTCCCTTTGGGCAGCCAGGTAAACCATCTCCTAGGAAATGCTAAGTCCCAGGGCACATTGGCTTTGTTTGGATGGTGCACATGGTGTTAACAGTATCACAAGCTTGTGCCCATACAGAACTGTGGTCACAACCAAAGGAGATTGACCTTTTCCCTCTTCTTGTCATATTCAAGGTTAAACAATGTGACTTCTCAGACATCCTGCCTGCCCGATGTTTAGGTAGCACAACTAGAAGCGAATTATCACTTGTCCTCTAATGTCAGGCAAGTGGTGGAACAGCCCAGGTTGGGGCATTGGGCTGCCCTGTTCACAGAGCATCACTTTGACCACTGGCCTCTGCTGCTCAGTGGCAGGTATAGGAGCAGGCTCAGTTCTATGGGATTGGCAGGACAGGAGAAGAAGAGGGAAGGAAAGAATGCTTCTGAAAGAAGTAGTTCTTATTTGAGAAAGAGATGGTGTTACTGTCCCAGCCTAATTCCATGAGCTTTTCTCTTCCTGTCTTCTGATGCACTCATCCATGTTACCTCCCCCATGCCTGTCCTCCATGGTCTGACTCTCCATTCTTTCAGAATCCAACGTTGCTGGGAAGCTAGTGCATACTGGGAGATGACTAAGTTCTGATGAGTTCATATGTTGACAATGATTATACCTAGTGTTTTTTGAGTGCTCACTCTGTGCCAGGCACTTTGCTAAGGCTGTACGAGGATTGTCGTGCCTAATCCCAGAAATTAGGCACTATCACAATTCCTAATTTTACGATAAGAAACCAAGGCACGGTAAGGGGAAGTACTTTCCCAAGGTCACACAACGAGTAAATAGTGGGGCCAGTGTACAAACTCCACATTTGCAACAAATATTTATTCAGTACCTACTACATCCAGGCTCCTGTTCAAGGTGAACAAGACAGGCAATGTCCCTGCTCTCCTGCTCCCAGGTAAAGTCATATACAAAGTCCCAGAAGCAAACCTATTAGCAATCTCTTAGGTAGGGATTAGAGCCAGGCAGATAATTAAAATAAGCTGGTGTGCAGCCACTGGGTGGCCATTTAACCTGGGAGGTCAGGAAAGGTGTCACAATCAAGGAACCAGACTCCAAAGGTGATGGGGAAGAGAGGCTCAGCTGGAGCAACAAAACAGTTAAGGCAGGAACAGAAAGAAGAGGGGGAGGAAGTGAAGGAGGGAGGGAAGGAGAGAGAGAGAGAAGAGAGAGAGAGAAAGAGAGAGAGAGAACACATGACAGGAAGGAGAGGCAGAAGGAGCTCCTTCCAGAGCCTCCCAGTGAACAGTCTTCACTGAGCAGGGTTTTCCAATCTCAAAGGGATCCTGTGGCTCCCCTGTAGGAACTAGGGGGCCAAGAGGACTTTATACCTTATTAATATGAGTCACATGGGTAATAATGTGATTAGGACCAGGGTGGTAGCTGGGTGCCCACCCAGCCTGCTCCTCTGCTTGGCACACTCCGATTCCATCCAGGGAGCCCCACGGTGCTGCAGGGCAGGAGCCACCCAGAGCTGCGGTGGGCGGGCTTTGTGTCAGGCCTGCACTGTCTCCACTCCCAGGCAGGACAGGGCCTGTGCAGCTGCCTCTAGGCTTGGCGCCAGCGCCCCTCGCTGAAAAACAGGGCTGATTGCAGTGATGTTTTGCAAAGGAAACAAGGGAGAGAACGTGACGTGGGCTGAGATTGCAGCTCACAGCATTTCAGGCCCAAGCCAGTTCTGGTAGTGAAGGTTCAACCTCCTCCCTGAGAGTGTTTCCAGGAATCCCCACGGCATGAAACGATAATGCCAGATGTTCTAGTCAGAGACAAATCTCCCAGAACAAATAACAACAAGAACAGAAGGGAGAATGAATCCTGCAGGTAGGCGAGGGAGAGTGGAGCGAGATCCATTACTGTGGCTAGCAGGCATCTGGGTGGTTCTGGACGCGCTCCATATGCCGAATGCCTGTGTCTTCTCATTCTCTCACTCTCCCCTTCCCTGTGATTTATGGGGCCAGTGCTTCTGAATGAGCAAGGTACTGGTCACAGAGAGCAGGCGGCTGGAAAAGGAGGATTTACAGCCACCCACAAGCTACACGTTTCACGGATTAAGAAAGATACTCTTGACGGCATGCGTAGAGCACATGGCCAAGACAAAGCTCACGCGCTGGATCTGTGCTGTGAGGGTGGGAATGGGTGGCATGTTAGGGTCACCAACCTCCAGGGTGCTTGGAAGGAACAGCTGTCCCAGAAAAGATAGAGAGAGCTGTGTGAGTTGTTTTGAAAAATAAATGCCCTGAGAAAAGAGAAGAATGTATGTGGAAATGAAGGGGATGTGGAGCACATTAACCAAACCTCCTTTACCTTGGGTATTTCAGAAGTGGGCTCAGAAAATTTATATTCACACCAGTCCCAGTAGAAGCCTCGGTTTCCCTTTATGCTTCAGTATTAAAATATTCTGGCAGAATCATTGCAATTTTGGGCAGGGGTTAGGGTTTCAATGGTTTGGACTCTCCCAGTCTCCATGCTTTTGGTGCTGGGCAGGGCAGAGAATGTACATGGATTGGTAGAGGACCAAGCAGGGCCTCCCTGCACAGTGGTGCAGGTGGGACCTCGCACACAGATGCTTTGTCAAGGGGGTGTAGGTGGAGGCCAAAATGTAACCAAATCCCCTGGCAAAGCTAATGGCTCTGGTCTGCAGCTATTTCAGCCCAATGAAAGAAAGCACCGAAAAATTGGTTCTTCTAGCAGGATGTGGTCCCTCGGGAACTAAGGATTTTGGTGCTATTGTTCAGGAGAGAGAATAGGAAGGGGTAGTAGATTAAGGAATTCAACCTGAGAAGCCTCCAGGTCTTAAGCTTGCTGGCAAGAAGGAACTCTCCAATGTCTTTGAGGTGAGTCTTTCCAATATGGAGAAATGTCTGCCCAAACAAAGAAAATCAGGATGTCTCATGTTCCTTTATTTCTTTCACATGCACCCCACTAGAGTCACTATTTGAGAGAAGTGTATAAAGGATTCAAGAGTTTCTAACCAGGCCCAAGGACCGCAGGTCTCTTTGTGGCCCTGAAGCGTGACAAGGGCCTGGCACCCACCCGTGTCCTGTCCTCATTGGCACAAGCTCTCTTGCCACTCTCGGTAGTTGAGGGACCAGCCTGGACTCCAGCACAGAGTGCAGTTGGAGAACATGCTCTGTCAGTACAGTTCCTGCACCTAGAAAGCTGGAGAAGAGCAGGTTTTCAATGCCTCTTAGGGTTTGGAAGTTGATATAAGCCTCCAACTCAACCATATATTGAGGTCATGTGGAATCTTTCTTCTAAATTTAGATAGACTTGCTTGCTATTTATTTTGCTCCTGCAACTCTGTGATTCATGCAAACTGACCCAGAAAATCACCATAAAACATGGCAGTCCTCACTGTCAATTTTTTTTGCTAAAGATATTCATTCTGGTATGTTCTATATGATTCTGGATGTAGTGAAAATATGTAGAGGACATCATAATAACCCCAAGCACACCAGTGAGAGATATTTCTGCCTTTGTGTTGGATAAGGGAAGATTTCTGACCCTGATTGGAAAGCAGATGAATGCCAATGCTTTCCTCTTTGCCCACATGTGGGATTAGAAAGGATGCACATTATCACGATCTGAACACCCTTTTAAATTTGACTGTATTTGTCTTCCCAGATTTTTACTTACATTTGTCCTCTGTATTTTTGCCAGCCAGATAATTAAGTTACTTGGCTTACTCTAAAAGTGACTTCCCTTTTTGTATCTTTAGCTAGCCTCCCTCTCCATCCCTTCCGCCCCCACCGCTCCGGAAGAAGTTCTACAGACTTATGTGTAGAATGACCATACCAGTCTGGCAAATTCTTTTTGATTAACAATCGTTAATTATTTCTAGTTCCCAATTTCACTACCCTGTGCATTCCATTTGGCTGATAAATTATATGGTCTCCCTACTTATGAGTGGGAGAAGTGGGTAGGTGGAAATTCTCCCCCCTTTAATCATTTTGGCAACCACCATAGTTTTTAAGATGTTTATATACACACATATACATTTATTTCTTGAGTTGTCAACTTTAGACAGTATTTATTAATTCCCTATTGTATAAAATGAGGCTTATAGAATATCCCAAATTTTTCTCCACTTCTATCACCTTTGCTCCCTCCAGCTTTGGCTAGCCATGATATTGCTTTCACATTGTCAGGATTTACATTAGTTCCATGTATATTCTGTTGCATAATTGCAACCAAGCTTTCTACTTTGTCTGTAGCTAAATTCTGAAAGGCAATGAATAACATTTGTAATATTATCATTATATAACGATTATTCCAATAGAAGTAACTCATATGAATGAAGCTTCAGAGAAGGAAATGTCATCCTATGCCACAAACAGGAAAACATTTTAAATCAAATGGGTTAATTTTTCTTAAATTGTTATAATTGCTCATTCCCTATACCCTCACATTTTAGTTTGTATTATATCTGAAGTGATTTTCCCTTTCCCTCCTTTTACAGGCTTTGTGTACATTTATTTATTTATTTATCTATTTATTCATTCATTCGTTTTTGGTTTGTTTATTTCCTGTAGTTACTAATTCTTTTTCTTTTTTTCCTGTATACTGAAGAAACACATCTTTAAGAGCTTCCAAGTTCTTAAACATAAATAGAACCATCTTGTTCTTGAAGATCTTCAGAGCCCTGTGACCTTTTATTTTTTTATCATTATAATATATATTAAAATTTTTTTATTGCTTTTAGAGAGAGGAAAGGAGAGAAAGAGAGGGATAGAAACATCAATGATGAGAGAGAATCATTGGTCTGCTGCCTCCTGCATGCCCCCTACAGAGACTGAGCCCGAAACCTAGGCATGTGCCCTGATTGGTAATCATACTGTGACCTCCTGGGCCACGGGCTGATGCTTGACCACTGAGTCACACTAGCTGGGCAATTTTTATTATTTTTTAAAAATTCTCATCCAAAGATATGTTGTTATTGATTTTTAGAGAGAAGGATGTGGGTGGGGAGACACTGAATTGACAGAGAAACACTGATTAGTTGCCTCTTATACATGCCCAACTTATGATTGAGCCTGCAATCTAGGTATGTACCCAGGAACTGAACCTGCAACCTTTTAATGCATGGGACGATGCTCCAACCAACTTAGCCACCTGCCCAGGGCTGACCTCTTATTTTAATTAGGACCAGTTGCTTTCTAAGTTGATTGAAAAGTTGTCACCCCAAATTTTGTTTTTTATTGGTTTTTTGTAGTAATTCTTTTTTCCCCCCAGAAATCATTTAGTATTATTCTTTCTAATATTTTATTGTTGTTTCGCTGAAGGCTGTTGTCAAATAATGACTGCAAATAATATATTGAATAATTGTCTGCAGGGCTTGATTTCTGAAAATGTCTTTATTTTGCTCTTATCAAGATCCAAAAATCCAGTGTATTGGTCTGGATCCCATCAGGGGACAGAAAGCAAACAGAAAATTGAACAGGAAAAGTAATACAGAGAATTATTAACTATAACAGAAGATTGGAGTAATGAGGAATTGTCCAGTAAGAAGGAAAGAGAATTCTACAGGATATAGGAAGAGCAGATGTAAGGAGCAGTTCCATCCCTATGATGAGACAGAGCAGGCAGGAAGAGCCACCAGCCAGCATTTTCTGAGATGCTGATCTTGTTGGAAAGGGCACAGCCATGGCTCACTGAATAGCAGAAAATGCTAATTTTTATTGAGATAAATTTATCAGTTTTTCCTTAATGGGTTTGAAGTTTCATGTCACGATGATAAAGGCCTTTTTAACTATATCACCAGTCCCAGAATGATTTGAACAAAAGATCCATGTCCTTTTAAAATGTTTTATGTTTTATCCATTTGGAATGGGAGCAATGTGTAGAAATCTAGCCTATTTTTCTTCCAGATGGTTGGCCAACTGTTCCAACATCATTTAATAATTAATATACCTTAACTTCATCCATTAGAAATGTCACCTCTATCATGTACTAAACGCCCATATGTGCTTGGATCTATGTTTACACCCTTTATTCTATTTCATTGATGTTTCTGTCAACTCATTCATCAGTGCCAAACTCTCTAATTGCTGCACCTCAATAATCAGTTTAAATCATGGCAAAGTTAGTTCTTGTTCCTTTTGTTTGGGAATTTTCATGGCTTGTCTCTTACTAGTATGTTTATTTTTTTAAACTGATGACTTTAGTTTAAATGACCCAGTTCCAATACATAATTTGTTGGGTGTTTTATTTGATAGCATGAAATTTACGCTGTTAATCGGGAGCCTATTCCCTACATAGTTAAAGACGCTCTCCCTCTTGTTTCCTCCCACCTCTTAATTACCCCTCCCTCTCTCTTTCATTCTTTATTAGTAAGGGGACTATGTAATTTCTTGTCCAAACTGGACACTTTTGAGATTAAACAGGTTGCTATGGATAATCATGTTGGAACAACAGATGTAAACCAAGGCTGCCCTGAGCAAACTGGGATGGATGGTCTCCCTAGTCATTGGCCTCTTTCCAATTTACAATTTTCCCTCTGTGATCTTATCTAATTGCCATGGCCATCAATTGCAACCCACACGTCAATGATTCCTGCATTTCCATCCAATTTCTCTCTTGAGCTACTGCTCCACATTTCTAGCCCTTTGCCAAGCAAGTCATCCATATGCCCCAGTCATGTCAAACTCAAGTTGGATTCAGCTTCCCTTCTCTCCCTGCTTGTTTTCTAGTGAAGTTTGAGCTAGATACCTGGCTGTGATCTGGAATTCATCTCTCTCCCTCACTGTCCCTGTTGATCTCCAAATCTTTTCAATTCTACCACTGAAAGAGCTTCTGAATCCAATCCCGCTTCTTATTGCCATTGTCTTGTCTTTATTAGGGGCCTCATCATCTCTTTCTGCATTACACTGGCTTCTTTTCTCATCCCACCTTCAGGCTTTCTTCACTTCATCTAGCCTCTTATCGAAGTGAAAGCATAAACTTGATCTTGCCATTCATCTGCTTGAAGATTTGTCCTAGCTCCACCTTGCCCAACTCGTGACCATGGAATGCAAGGCCATTGTAACCTGGCTCTGTTCTCTGACTTCAGTTTTCACCTCTCCTGGTATAGATGCCCCTAGTCCTGTTGAAAGTCATTCCATTCCCCAGATACATTGTGCCTCTTCCACACCCGACTCTGCACAAACTGGGCTCCCTAAAATGCCCTTCCTGCTCTTCTTTACCAAGGCAAGCCTCCTTAAAGACTGGGGTACAGCCTCACCTGCTTTGTACAGCCTTCCCCAACTTCCCCTTTCTAGTGCTCCTATAGCTCCCTATTCACACCCACTCATCACACTGTGACTCCCTCTCTGTTTATATGTTTTCCTCACTCTATGTGTGATGCTGTGTGAATACTTGTGATTACATGTAAAGTCCATCTGGAATGCAGCCAAGGGCTAGCTTACTTATTATTATAACTAGAGGCCTGGTGCACAAAAATTTGTGCATTGTCGGGGGTGGGGTGGGGGTCCCTCAGCCTGGCCTGCCTCCTCTCACAGTCTGGGATCCCTCAAGGAATGTCCTACTGATGGCTTCAGCCTGCTCCCCATGGGCCTAAGCCGCAGCCTGGCCTCCCTCTGTGGGAGGTGACTGGGCCCATCAGGGGAAGGCACTGCCCCCATCACCTCACTGCTGCTGCCACTCTCACTTCTTAGCGCTGGCCCCGCCCTGCCCACTAGTGAGTCTGAGGTGATTTGGGGCCAGGCTGTCTGGGGGAGGGGCTGTGGGAAGTTGAGGCACAGCAGGCGTGGCATTCGACTGCGTTGTGCTGCTGCCTCTGTGGAAGGGGTAGCACTGGAACTGGGACTGTGCAGCCCCCTCTCTCACTGCCTCTGTGAACGGGGCCATGGTGTTGGACATGCCGTGGAGCCGCCTCTCCTGTGCTCACAGCCGCTGTGGCTTTGTCCGGAAAGATATCCGGAAAACTTCTGGTCTATCTAGTCTAATTAGCACAGTACCCTTTTATTAGTATAGATTATAAATTACAACAATAAACTCAAACTATTCATAGTAGGAGTTGTACAGGAAGACCTACTTTATCTAGGTATTATTCTAATGTCCAAAAATAGCCCAGCAAGGTTGGTTTCTTTCTACCTATTATACTCTCCCACTTTTCTTAAGGAGCAGTAGCTAATAGGTAAGATTAGAAACCTATATGACTCCAGAATTCATGATCTTTCTCCCTTCCTATGTTTCTATGAAGGCAGGTTTCCCCTCCTAATGATTTTTTTGGGATCACATCTTTTTCACCATTCTTGACCTCCCCTTTTCTCTACCCTGCTTATTGTAGGAAACTTAGAAGATTCAGCAACTACAAGGAAAAAGGTCACTCATAATCCTGCCATGATATAGACCAGTGATCAGCAAACTCATTAGTCAACAGAGCCAAATATCAACAGTACAACGATTAAAACTTCTTTTGAAAGCCAAATTTTTTAAACTTCTTCTAACACCACTTCTTCAAAATAGACTCGCTCAGGCCGTGGTATTTTGTGGAAGAGCCACACTCAAGGGGCCAAAGAGCCGCATATGGCTTGTGAGCTGCGGCTTGCTGACCACCAGTATAGATGCTTGAAACCATTTTTCTCTGCATGCACCTCCCCCACCCCTGCTTTTCCTTTGATAAAAATAAGATTATATGCTGTGACTGTTTTGTGTTTTTAAAAAAATATATTTTATTGATTTTTTTTACAGAGAGGAAGGGAGAGGGACAGAGAGTTAGAAACATCGATCAGCTGCCTCCTGCACACTTCCCACTGGGGATGTACCTGCAACCAAGGTACATGCCCTTGACTGGAATCGAACTTGGAACCTTTCAGTTCGCAGGCTGACACTCTATCCACTGAGCCAAACCAGTTTCAGCAACTGTGACAGTTTTGATGTATGCATTTCATGTTATTGTACAGTCTTCACCTGCACATTTTGCATCCTTCATAGTGGTCTTATGAGTGTCATGAACAGACACTGTTTTTGTGTGACCTCCAATGGTCTGGAAATAAGGGAGTGGGCAAAGCGGGGATGAGGAGGTGAGTGGGATTGCCAAGGTTTAAATGACTGACCTGAGTCCACCTCACCAGCCTATAACATCTGCCATAGAAATTATTATAAGTTAGGATGAGAAGGAACTTCAACCTCAAAGATGACTAGCTTCCTGCAGGTGCAACAAGCCATGCCTCACTTTAGCTCACCTTCTGCCTCTCTCAGCACCTATTCAGAGCTTCTTTATTGATGCCTCAGCTGGCAATTCCTCAGATATCTGCTAGGCTCTCAGATTGTGCCATCCAGGGCAGTCCATGCTCACCCTTCAGGCTAGCAGACTCCATAAAGCACCTTTCCTTCACCCCTTCTCACCCATTTCCCTGGGATCACTCATTGAGAAAATGCTCATTTTTAAGCCTTTAGTCCCAGGCTCTGCTTTGTGGGGAACCTGGTTGGGCAATCCTTTTCAGTATAAAATCAGCATTTTCTGACTAATTTCCTCCACGATTGCTTAGTGGGACAAAGGCAGAAAACAGGAGTTCTTCTTTCTTTCTTTCTTTTTTTTTTTTTTAAAAAAACCCCATATATTTTATTGACTTTTTACAGAGAGGAAGGGAGAGGGACAGAGAGCTAGAAACATCGATGAGAGACATCGATCAGCTGCCTTCTTGCACGCCCCACACTGGAGATGTGCCCTCAACGAAGGTACATGCCCTTCACCGGAATCGAACCTGGGACCTTTCAATCCACAGGCCGATGCTCTATCCACTGAGCCAAACCAGTTTCAGCAGAAAACAAGAGTTCTTAAATTGCAGTAGGTGGACCAGGCTTCTGGAGGCTGGAAAACTCTCTAAAACTGTATGAAAAATTGGGCATGTGCATGAATCTTTTTTTGAGTCCATTGCAGTCTACAGATCATCAGAGTAAGCAACCAATAAAAGAGAGAAGGGGGAGAGGATGGGATGGAGAAATTTGGATTCTAAGGCAGTGTTTGAGAGAGCAAATAGAGGTGGGACACCAGGGTATAGACTTCTGGTAGTGGGGGGACAATGGCACCAGGGAGAGAAAAAGAGTGAATAAAAGAGGAAGTAGGAATAAAGGGAAAACATGTTTTTTTCTGACTTTATAGCTACACCTGGGTGGGAAGCTGCCTCTGGCCTTCATGCCCTGTCCAGATAGCCCATGCTGAACATTGTATAAGAACCATCCCATTTCTATGACTGAAGTTCAGTTTCCTGATTTATCAGAGAACAGGGTTGGCATTAGTGATTTCTAAAGACCTTCCAGCAAGAAAATGCATCTTCAGGCGCATGTCCCCGTGGTTTGATTCTAGCAGCTGGCACCTTAGGAAGACCTAGCATCTCTTGGTTCTGCAGGAGGAGAGGAACTCCAGCCCAGTCCTCACGAGGGACCTGGCCAGCCCTCACCATCGGAAGTGTCACACTGGAATGAAAATTATGTTAATTGAATTTGGGGGGCTGTGCCTTTAGAGCAGATGGCCAGAGTCCAATCTAATTTACATACTGATAAGAGTTGAAAAATGATGCCTTCTAAGGCACAAAATGCCTTCACTGGTCTGGCTTAGAATTAGCATAAAAGTGTTTATCACACTGGCATACAGTCAGAGTCTGGGTGAATTTGCATCTGAAAATCCATTGAAGCAGAGGTCCCTCTCCATGTTTGGTTTACTCGGCAGCTTACAGGTATTCTGACAACTCGGAAAATGGAACCGGAGTCTGTCCTACTGGGGAAAGCCCTGGAGTGAAAAGGCAGATCCCCAATGTCTGTCTTCGAAGTGGTGACTCCTGATGGCCTTGACTGGAAGATTGGTGTTTGAGAAGGACTCAGTTTCTCCCTCACCCCCAGGAACTAGAGGTAGCAATAGCTTTTGGCTGGCCAGACTTCTGCAAGCATCATGGGACTGTTAGGAAATGAAAGCTTTATTTTCTTTCATAGTGCCCTCTCCCCTCCCTCGCAGCTGCTTTGATTGACTTCTGCCACCAGCAGAATTGTGACAGGTTGTTTTAGCTTCAGGTCTCTTTGGCCTTCCCAGATTTCCCCCCTCCTTCTGTCAAGAGAATGAGGTCATGATCAGATGTGTGTGTGTGTGTGTGTGTGTGTGTGTGTGTGTGTGTGTAATATAGATATCACATTCACGGGTTGGAGTTTCCTTTGGGGATGATGAGAAGGTTTTGGAACTTGATATAGGTGGTGCATGCATAGCATTGTAAGTAAACTAAATGCCAATGTGCTGTACATTTTAAGATGGGATATATATATATATATATATATATATATATATAATATATCTGCATTTTTATATGAATGTTTATAACAGTCCTATTCACACTAGCCCAAAGTGGAAACCACCCAATTCCATCAACAGATGAATGGATAAACAAGTTGTGATATATCCATAAAATGGAAACTACTCAGCCGTAAACAGGAATAACATATTGATACATGCTACAACATGGGTAGATCTTGAAGACATTATGTTAAGTGAAAGAAACCAGATATATAAGCACACATATTTTATGATTCCTTCTATTTGAAATATATAGAATAAGTATATCCATTTAGACTGAAACCAGATTTATGGTTGCTAGGGGCTAGGGAGGGAAGGGAGGCAGAGAGCGATTGTTTCATGGGTTGGAGTTTTCTTTAGGGATGATGAGAAGGTTTTGGAACTTGATACAGTACAGGTGGTGTATACATAGCATTGTAAGGAAACTAATGCCAATGTGCTGTACACTTTAAGGCGGGTAATTTTATGTTATATGAATTTTACCTCCATAAAAAAGAGAACCAGATTGCTCTGAATGCAATGTGGAAGCTGATAGATGGGCAGGTTTCAGGATTGTTGCAATAGCCTAGGTGAGAAATGATGATAGCTTGGACCAATGTGGTAGCTATGAAGGTGCAAAGAAGTGGATGGACTCAAGAGATTTTTG
Organism: Lasiurus cinereus; assembly: GCA_011751065.1. Classification (NCBI taxonomy): domain Eukaryota; kingdom Metazoa; phylum Chordata; class Mammalia; order Chiroptera; family Vespertilionidae; genus Lasiurus; species Lasiurus cinereus. The sequence goes on along the minus strand of JAAGEH010000076.1, from coordinate 27,704,775 downwards.
GAGACAATTGTAAAAGACTAAGGATCAACCCTCACATCACAGGAGCCCTAATGTGGTGTGAAAATAAAAGGGAAAAGGGACATGGCAGGAATCTTCCCTCAGGTATTCCAGTTGAATGCCTTGCTTTATGCACCTAAAACTCCTTGATTTTATAGGTGCATGTACAGTGAAATCTGTTATATTAGTGCCATTGTGCAGCTAGCTGTACCATTGTAGAGAATTTAGGCTTTGTGTGGGAAGAAATATTTAGGAGCTTGTGCATTGGTCTGTTATCTTATTATGTCTGAGAACCTTCTCAGGAAGTGAGGACAGATAATGAGAGATACCTATCCAGCCGAAGATGCATAGACCACACACACACACCACACCACACACCCTAGGTGGCCGGAGGCACACACTTGCATGTGCAATGGGCACAGAGGAGTCCACATAGGCTTGTTGAAACCAGAGGGGAAAATCTGTGGCCTGTCTTCCCTGAGCACTTCCAAGACAGCTCAAATAAAAGAAAAATCATTTAAACTGATCATATGTAATTAGGCCAGGTGAACTCCCTGCTTCCCTCAGCCCCATATAAATCCTCTTCAAGATGATGTGGGACATATATTTGAATATTTTCATAGTAGGAGAAACTTGTCTTGAGTTTTTTCTGTTTTCATTGTAAAAATAGTCAGATGAATGAGGCGTTGACTGGCATTGGAACAGGCTAGCAGAGCCCATTCATCCAAGTGCATCGAATCTGAAATTGCTGTTCAGAAGTCCTCTTCCCCTCCCTGCCTTATCATCTTTATCCAATAATAAGATTGTTATTATAAAAAAAATTTCCCGAAGCAAGGACGTTCTTAGTGAGTGTTTTTATCCTGAATTAATCTCCTTCCGGGAGGCTTAAGGCCCACTGTGTGGGCCTTGCTCTTAATACCATCCTGAGTGCACAGTTATTGTCTAATAAGCATAGTCTTCATCACCATTGCTTAATAGCTTGATTATATTTCCTGGGATGAGGGCTGTCCCTGGCCTAATCAGAGACAGTTCAGACAGTAGACCCCAGTCTGAGGCCTCCCTCCTGAGAGCAGGATGCCCAGAACAGGACAACACTCCTGGGCATGGAAGGTCGAATGACGCATGTCTCAGGCCCACTGGGTCTGCTCTGCCTCCACAGCACTAAGCTCTTGGCCCAGGAGCTGGCTCTCCTCAGGGCAGGGTGCCCGCCTCAGGAGGACTGACATGTGAGTGGTAGGGTGCTCCTGACCAGGAAGTCCTGATATATATTTTAAAAAGAGGTGTGAGGTGTAGTGAAGGTCACATAATGAAACAAATCAGAAACCAGCCCTGAAACCTAAATATATTTGAGAAAAAAAACCTCACACACAAAAATGATAGAAGGATTTAAAAAAATAAATCTGTTAAATTTTAGAGGAAAAAAACGTATTTTCTTTCTTTAATTTTTTTTAAATGACTGAAGTCATGCATGAATAAATTATAGTTATAAAAATTTTAGTTGCCACAGATGTAGCTAACTATTGTATTTATTACTAATATAGAGGTCATCCTATTCTCCCCTCCCCATCCCCCATGCCATCCTAATTACTTCACGAAGAATAGAATTCCTGAGCAAATTCTACATGCCTTGAAACAATTTGGACCTGGATTGAACTTACTGCTAGCTGAACTTTTTTCCCTCTGAAAACTTCATATTATTCCACTTTAAAGAAACCTGGCTTTATGCTGGCATAGAATTTTATAATACCCTAAAGCTTTTAAAAGAATAGTAATGTTATGGAAAATCCAGTGCCATGGTTAGAACATTGAAGTGATTGAAATGTAAATGGAAAAAGCAATCTATTTTTTAGATCAGAAAACACAAATAATAACATGCTGGCTGTAAAGACTAGAGTAAACCTTGGGTTATCTGCCCCCATTTTATAGATCAGGCAACTGAGCTGTGTCCAAGACAAAGATTCTCAGCATTGACATTCCTGCTGCATAGCTATTGTCCCTGATAGTGAAGTGGTGCTTTTTGCCAATCAAATCTAATTTTCTGTTACCTACTGATTGACTCAGATTCACCATCCCATTAACCTCAACACACTGCTAATCCATTTAGCAAACATTATTTGAGAATTGTTTAGCAAACATTGCAAGAACCTTGGGGTGTCCAGATGGGAAGGCTAGATCTCTCCCTCAAGGAGCCCACCAAATACACAATAACAATATTAAGTCCCATAATAAAGACAAAAATAAATATATTCCTATTTTTATGTATTTGCATGTTACTTTATTTTCTGCCTTTAATTCTCTTCCCACTCCTTTTATCCATTGCATTACCTTTTAAAACACAATTGTCTTTCCAGAATATTCTAATTCACATTGATTTTTCCTCTCTTAGGCTGGCAGTTAAGGTGTCAAACTTTTAGAAGATGATTATTTCATCAGTCAGGATAAGCAAAGTTATTCTTGAGTTAACAACCTCCAAATCTCTGTGGTTTTTATACAACAAAATGTCTTTCTCATTCACACTAAGCCTCCCGTGTAAGTCAGCAGGGAGCCTCTGTGTGGTCTCTGAGGGGCCTGGGGTGGCACGGGCTCTGTCCGGACACATACTTCCATGATGGGTGCCACAAGGGAGGGAGGTTGGTGTTGAGCACCAGTAATTAAATGCCGTTACCAAAAAATAACACCCGTCGCTTTCATTCACATTCCATTGCTTTTCAAAACAAATTACATGGTTACACTTCTCTTCCAGGGGGTGGAGAAGGATAATCCTTCCTTGTATGCGGAATGAGGAGAATCTGCATACTTGTGAACATATAATAATTACAGTGATATAGTCCTCATCAGAATGCTAGCATTGCCAGTATGTTCATCTTACTTTGCCCAGTTGTAAGGCTTTCGAAGGTAGAAGGACTGTGTCGTGTCCAGCAGAGAGCACAAAACCGGGCACTCACTACATTTATGTTTGACTCGAGATCTCATGAAATTCTGTTTAATTAAACCCAGTGTATGTTTGCTTCAGGTTCTGGTCTTAATGTGTGGGTTAAAGGCTTTAGGGAAATCGAAGACTCTGGCCTGCTTTGTGCTCTAGGGAGGAAACCTGAACTCACTGAGGCCGTTTCTAGCTCTCAGACCTGCCTAAACGTTCCCAGCGATCGTCAATCATGTAACGCCACTCCCAGACAGTCATTTGTTCAGCTTATAATAAAGCAGGCAAGGTGACAACTCACATTTATCAGGCATCAGGAGAGAGTATAGCAGGTGTCCTTTGAGATTCCTTCTGAGGCCCTGTAAAGTTTCTTTCAGGAAAGATGGAGATGGGATAGAGCCTGCATCTTTAAGCTTGCTGAACCGCTCTAGAGCCAGCAAATAGCTGGGCACTCAGCTGGATGCTGCGTCTGTATCTTGGGCTCTTGAGTCCCCTCTGTCCTTGCACCCATCCACCCAGGCCTGTTCACAAGCATCCAGTTCCTGAGCTCCCATTTCACCTCTCGTCTGTGATGCCCCCTCCACAAACGGTTGGGTGCTCTTGCAAAGTGACTCGTAAGTTTTCATTTAACATGCATTTTAAGGAGAGACTGCATAGAAAAGAATAGAGAAGCAGGATGACTGTTTAGCAGACTCAAATTCTCCTTGGGAATTTAAAATATAGCTCTGGCCCTGTAACCGTGAGTAACAAAATATCCAACATAACAGTGAGTAACAAAATATCCTCAAATTAGTGGCCTAACACAACACCCATGAGTCCATGGGTTAGCGAGGCTCACTCATGCATCTGTTAACTGATGAGGTGGATGAAGCCAGTGTGGCTACAGCTGGGACTGCTGATATCTCCTCTGTGGGCCTGTCATGTGCACGTGTCTCCCACACCACCTGGCAGGCTCGCTAGATGGGGCAGGTTCTCAGGCCAGTCCCAGAGAAACAAGAGAGAAGGCAGAAAGACTCAAACACTTTGTAAAGTCGCTGTCAGTGTCAGGTTAGCTGCTCTCCCATTGGCCAAAGGAGCTCACACGGTCTAGCCCAGAGTCACAGGGGGCAAAGCCTGCAAAGCTACAGGACAAAATGCATGGACATAGAGAGGCTATTCACTGGGGCTGGCTGTTAATGCAACCAATCCACCATAGATCCCAAACATGCATATCCCACACTGCAAATCCAAGTCCTAAAAAAAACCAGGGCTCACTATCTCAGAAGCTAGTTTACTGTGAAAAGAAATTCAAGAAGCAACTAAGATTTTACTGTGGGTGATTGACTGGAAGCTAGCTGGGAGAGGTAGCACTTGAGGCAGCAAATGGGACCCCTGGATATTTACTTCATTAACGTTTGAGACTCTGGCTCTCTGCATCAATAGAGCACCCCTGTTGAGTGAGAAGGAATCAGTCATTATTTATCATCATACTCATGCATTGAGAGATAGATGGTGAAATGTGTGTCGTTCCTCTTGCCAGGACTTGAATTTACAAGGGCAGGGCAGGGAGTGCAAAGTTTTCCACTTTATGGCTCTTCCCCGAAGAAGATGCTGTCAGTTCTGGAGAGCCAAATAATGTCCTCAGTCAGAATCCAAGGGCCACTAAAATGAGGTAATGCAAATAGTTTTTTTTTTTTTTAATCAAAGGCTGCAGAAACACTGTGACTTTCTGATCCTCTCTACCTTTCTATCCACAGGAGATAAGTGATAAATATTATTAAAATATCACACAGTTTCAGATGACGTCCATAACCTCTTCAACACTGTTTATCATGTTATAAGAATTCTCTTTAATTTGGCAGAAAATGTGTTTGGGTTTTTTATTTTTAATTTTTTAAAAGCAGTTGTTGGAGTCTGCCTTGTTTGGAGTGAGTTTCTCATTTCATCTGAACTGGGACCTGCCTGACAGCGAGGCGTGCCACCTTAACACCATCTCACACACAGTGCCAGGGGCAAGTAGGCTGTTGTTTAATAAGGATGCATAACAGCTAATTGCATTTTAGACCATTGGTTTGTTACTGTGACAGTGCCAAGTAATGGTTTCAAAAGCAAAGCAATGAGGCCAATTTTGAGTCACTTATGAGCCTGAAAATCATAAAATAGTCTGATCCCCAGGAATAGGATGTTCCCAAGTATTTTGGCTTACACTGTAGTGTATTTTGTCCATTGTTAAATCTGACTGAAATCTGTGTCTGGAATGCACATATTATGGATCCTTGATGTCAATCATCAATTGTCACAATCCTCAAATGCCCTTACTTATTATTTCCCCACATTCTGCATCAATAGCCTGTAGAGACAAAGCCTGCATATGAGAAAGGCAATGTTTAGCTTCCCTAATTAACAGCTTTGGATGAAAGAGCATCTCCAAGGTACTCAGAAGGAAGAGATTCTAAAGAGATTTACACACTGCTTTTTTGAGATGCTTTGCATGCTGGTATATAATTTGCAAGTACATAAGGAAGTGGATGCTCAGAATATAATATTCAGAGCTCATCTATTTATGTATGTATTAAGTTCTTTGTAAATCTCAATTTAGCAGATGTCTTCTGGCTCAGAATAAAGCTCTTCATGAGGGACTCACTGTGGCTGTGCAACAAAAGTCACATTATCATTTGAGTACAAATATTTGCAAAATAGAGCAAACTGGAAAATTAAGAGAAAAAAATACCCTTTGGAATTAGTGACTCATTAAAGTCTCATGTGCATGACATATTGTTAAAAACTTTGTTTAGTCCTTGTTCAAAGGGTCCTTTCCCTCCTCCTTTTTTGGCTTTTGGCAGTAATAAAGACATCATGGGAGTGTGTATGTGTGTGTGTGTGTGTGTGTGTGTGTGTGTGTGTACACATATCCTCTCATGGCCCTCTCTACCCTTTCATACTACTATGTGTTTCCAGAGGATGTTATAATGTGTGTGTGTTGCATTTCATGTTCCAAGGTCCAAAAAGTATATGGGAAGATAACTGGCAGGCATTTTCTCTGAACATAGACCTGCTTTGTGCCCACAACAGCCTGCTCCTCAGCCCCGGCCAGGTCCTTGCCCCCTAGACAAGTTCCTATATTTGTATTTTGAGATTATCTCCCCAGCATTCTTTCTGTCTCTTGGACTTGCTCATTCTGTCCTTTTGCCATTAAATGTCATTGTGTTACTACATATGTGGTGTTCTGGTTATCTCACTTGTGATTTTAGTCCAAGATGTTAACATTCAGTCCCATGTTCTATAATCTGTGGGCAGTCTTGTCTTACCTCTGGATTCATCTGAGGTTTGGGAGGGCCTGGCTTTTCCAGGAGATGAATTTAGGTAGAAAGTGATATCAAGATAATATTTACAAATTTCTCCAGGACTTCAGGTGCATAAAACTAGTTATGTTCTCCCCAAATAAAAGCCCCCTGCTAATATGCAGTGGTGTCTCCACTAAAGGAAGGATTCAAATAATTTTCAACCTGATTTACGTTTCTAGCTTCTGTTACTGCTAGAATTCTCTATGTTTATTACCCAGTGTGTATGGTAGTACTTTTACTTCCTCTAAGCCTTGGTTCTGGAATTCTGAGGCTGTGGACCCTGCAGACTCCATGGTCACTGTTCTGGATTTATAAGTATACTAGAAGCCCAGCTCATGAAAACCCATGAACTGAAGAGGGTGTCCCTCAGCCCAGCCTGCCCCCTTTCACAGTCCAGGAGCTCTCAGGGCCAGGAGGTGACCCAGCAATCAGGGTAAGATGACACTCCCATCACACTTTTGCTGCTGCCACTGCTGGCAGCACAAGCCTCTGTCAGCCCTGGTTACCTGAGAATCGGGTGATCCTGGGCAGCTGGGCAGCTGCCATCTAAGGCTTGCCTGCTCCTCAGGCCAGCCCTGGATGGCTGGGGGGCTGAGGGCAGGTCTGGCTGCACCGTGCGCGTGCTGCCCCCCACCCCCTGCTTTCCCCTGGCAGGGCTGAAAGGACTGTGGGACTCCGGTGGGCCTGAGAGGACTGGGTGCCATCATCTTGTGGCTATTGGCTCTGTCATCTTTGTGATGGCATGATGGTCAATTTGCATATTCCCTCTTTATTAGATAAGATATGGGAGTTTCCTTTCATCTTTGAGTTTCTGGATTTGAGAATCTTATTTATAATTTGATATTTATATGATTATTTGATAATGTTCACATTCATGGATACAGATAATACTGGAAGGACAGATACATACATGGTCAACAGTGATTTTGGTAAGGTATTCAGAAAATAACTGCTTTTCTTTGCAGTTGCCATCAGCAGGAAATGCCTTTGTCTGCGGTCCAGTCTCCTTACTGGGTCAACTATCTTTTCTGAATAAGCCTCTATGTCTGATGTCCAAGTCTCTTGCTCAGTTAGTATTTTATTCCTTTGTCTTGAATGTTGGCACTTGGTTTAGACTGTCTAATAACCTATCTGTTGAAACATTTTTTTCCTGTACTGCCAATTATTCTCTCCCCATGAGCATGTTATTTGGGTCCTTCAAATAGAGATGGGAAGTGGTTGGATATTAAGTTCTGGCGCTCAAAGAAGAGGTTGCAGGTGGAAATATAAAGGTAGAGTCATCAGCATTAAATAGTATTGATGGCATGGGCATGGACAGGACCCCTGGGGAGATAACGTAGATGGGTGAGAGGAGAATGTTGGTATAACTCAATTCACAGTGACTTTTCAATTCTATGCCGCTGATGTCCTGCTGGTCAGTGGTGCTACTTGTTTGTTCATGTCTTTTGTTGCACAGCTTTGCATCTTCTGGTAAAAAATTTCTTAGTTATCTTCAAATGTTTGATTTTTTAAGTGTTAGTGGGGGCCCTATTAATTGAAAATATTGTCCAGACAACCTTTTTTTCTATGTCTCTCAATGAACCCCTGCCCATCCTTCTCTCTTGCCTTTCTGCATTCTTCCTACCAATACTTCTTTCATCACCTGCTTCAGACATCCTGTAAAAGGTATATCAGAGTTACCCAGTATCTCAGGTTTAGGAGAAGCAACTAGGCCCTAGTAGGCAAATATTTCTCAGGACCATGGTCAGCATCACACTTGTGCTGATTTCCACTTCATTCCCTAATTTTCACTTAAAAAATATTTTTTAAATTGATTCAGAGAGGAAGGGAGAAAGAGAGAGAGAACATCAATGATGAAAGAGAATTATTGGAGAGAATCCAAGATGGCGGCACAGGTAAATACCTACACTGCTGTCTCGCACAACAATTTCCAAACTACAACTAAAAGACAGAATGGACATCATCCAGAACCACAGGAAAGCTGGCTGAGTGGAAATTCTACAACTAGAGGGAAAGAGAGGGGCTCACAGAGACCCAGAGGAGCTGCAAAAAGCTGAGGTACGGAGACGCACACGTGGAGAGAGCAGGTGCCGGAGTATCTGGCTGGCTTTCTCTGGCAGGAGAAAAACGGAGACTCTCAAAGGCATTGAACCCCTTGTCTTATGATACTAAACCCCAGATCCAGCCGAAACTCATACGGGGGGGAGTTTGGACTGTGAAAAGGGAGAAGTGCATGGAAATTTAGGGGAGTTGCAAAAGATCAGAGGCTTGGTGGCGCACACGGCACTGCGCAGAGGACAGATTGCTGATTGTGTCGCTGGCTTTCACGAGCAGGCAGAAGACAGACCTTTCCAACTGTGCCACTTCTGACTCCACTAAGCCTCTGTTTCGGGTGAAACCCTGGGGACCTAGACTTGTGTGGTCCTCGAGCGCAGGGGAGCCGGAAGGGCAGCAGTCTAGAGGCACTGCGCATGCGCACAAAGACCGCTCCAGCGATTACCCAGTCACGCGAGACTCAGGGGTCATGGAGGGCGGGGCCAACTGGAAGGCAAGGCGGTCCCTTAAGCCCTGAGATTCCACCCATCCCAAGCTCAACAGAGAGGCTTCTGCAGAGTTGCAAGTCTGGTATCATAAGGCTGAATCCAACACAGAGGTTCTCCCGGCATAGTGAAAATGCCGAGACAAGGGAAGGGATCACAAACAAAAGAAATGGAGGAAAACAAACGACTGGATATAGAGTTCAAAACCACGCTTATAAGGTTTTTCAAGAATATGCTAGAAAAGTTAGATAAAGTTAGCGAGAGCCAAGAGGAGATGAAAAAGGACCAACTAGAGATGCAAAAGAGCCAACTAGAGATGGAAAAGGTCCAACTAGAGATGAAAAAGGACCAACTAGAAATAAAACATACACTGACTGAAATAAAAATATTATACAGAGTCCTAACAGCAGATTAGAGAAAGGCAAGAATCAAGTCTAAAATTTCAAATATAAAGAAGCAGAAAACATTCAACTGGAAAAGCAAGAAGAGAAAAGAATCCAAAAATGTGAAGATAATGTAAGGAGCCTCTGGGACAGCTTAAAGCATACCAACAGAATTGTGGGAGTGCCAGAAGAAGAGAGAGAGCAAGATACTGAAAACCTATTTAAAGAAATAATGACTAAAAACTTCCCACATCTGATAAAAGAAATAGACTTACAAGTCCAGGAAGCACACAGAACCCCATATAAAAGGAATCCAAAGAGGACTACACCAAGACACATCATAATTAAAATACCAAGAGCAAAAGACAAAGAGAGAATATTAAAAGCAGCAAGAGAAAAACAGTTCATTACCTACAAGGGAGCACCCATATGACTGTCAGCTGATTTCTCAACAGAAACTATGCAGGCCAGAAGGGAGTGGCAAGAAATATTCAACGTGATGAATAGCAAGAACCTACAACCAAGAATAATCTATCCAGCAAAGCTATCATTCAGAATTGAAGGGCAGATAAAGACCTTCACAGATAAGAAAAAGCTAAAGGAGTTCATCAACTCCAAACCAGTATTATATGAAATGTTGAAAGGTACTCCTTTAGAAGAGGAAGAAGAAAAAGGTAAAAGCCAAAAAATTATGAACAACAAATACATATCTATCAACAAGTGAATCTAAAAATTAAGTGAATAAAAAATTTGATCAACAGAATAAAGTGGTGAATATAATAGAATCAGGAGCACATAAAGGGAGTGGACTGATAATTCTCAGGGGGAAAGGGGTGAGGGGTGTACAGGGAGAGACTGGACAAAAACCATACACCTATGGATGAGGTCAATGGGAGGGAGGTAAGGGCAGAGGAAAGGGTGGGAGCTGGGTGGAGGGGTGCTATGGAGGGGAAAAAAGAGAAACAAATGTAATAATCTGAATAATAAAGATTTAATTAAAAAAAGAGAGAGAATTATTGATCAGCTGCCTCCTGCATGCCCCCTATTGGGGATCAAACCCACAACCCAGAATCAAACCATGACCTCCTGGTTCATACATCAATGCTCAACCACTGAGTCACACTGGCTGGGCTCATTTTTTGTTTGTTTGTTAATCCTCACCCAAGGATATTTTTTCCGTTGATTTTTAAAGAGAATGAAAGGGATGGAGCAAAGGGAAAGACACACACACACACACACACACACACACACACACACACACACAGATCGATGTGAGAGTGATACATCCTGCACATTCACTCACTGGACTGGGATAAATCTGCAACCCAGGTATGTGTCCTTAACTAGAAATTAAACTCATGGCCCTTTGGTGTGATGACTAATGCTCTAACCACTGAGAAACAATAGCCATGGCACTACTCCATAATTTTCAGTCATTGCTATACCTGTACGTCTGAATCTTCAACTCCTGGTTTCATATGTTTTCCCAGGGTAATGGAACAGTGTCTGCATGAGGAAAGTATATTTTTCAAAACTCCTCTTTTGCTCTTATCCCGCTATCACATCCTACTTCATTTGAATCTAAAGTCCAGGAAACTGCCATTGATAGATTGCCAGAGAGGGAAAAAAGGAACTTTTGAGACATAATTTTCAAATAAGTAATTTACCGAGTAAGAATCATGTACTAACCAGTAATGAAATGTGAAGCTAACCCTTAGGAGAGTTGAGAAAACATGCAAGAAGGAAAATGTGAGATCTGTAGCACGTTCTGCAAACAGTTGGCCTTAGTCTCATCCAGTTAGGGATGAGCTTGATGTCACATTGAGGTCCCTAAGAACATTTAGAAATTCTGAGCATGAGCAGTGTGGTGCCTCAGAGGATGTATTCGGTGATAGTTTCAGCTCTGAAGCAAATGGAAGATGTGTGGTGGCTCCCAAGATTGCCCTAATATGAACCAGTGGTTAATCTTGGGGTTTGTGTTTATGTGCTTAGAGAGGCTGACTCTGCTAAATGCTAATAATTGTGTTGAATCCCATCATGGGAGTGCCTCTGGAGATATTCTCATGAGATTACAGAATTTTCTTAAGGATTCTCTTTAAGAGATTTGGTTGCATGATAGCTTCCTGCTCTATTCCTACAACCTATCTTAGAATATGTTCTGGCCTATTTTTAGGACATTACTTGTGTGTGTGTGTGTGTGTGTGTGTGTGTGTGTGTGTACATTTTTATGGTAAAACTAGAGGCCCAGTGCACAAAATTCATACGTGGGTAAAATCCCTAGGCCTGGCCAGCGATTAGGGCTATCTTCCCCAGCTGCCCACAGCCGACCCTGCCACCTTCCGCCACCCACCCCTGTTCCCCATTTGCTATTGGGTGATCAGAGCCTGACATCTGGGGGAAGGGACTGAGAGGTCGGCTGTTCCTGCCCACTCACTAGCCCCGCCCCTTCCACGGGTTGCCCTCTGTGTGTGGGCAACTGGTGGGATGCAGCCTTGGCCTGGAGCCATCCACATCTCCCGATACCCATCCCTGATTCCCCATGCACCATCTGTGGATCAGAGCCTGCTGACTGGAGAAAGGGACTGGCAGTATGCCTCAGTGACTGGTTGAGGTTGTTCTGGTCATTCTGCTATTAGAGTCAATTTGTATATTACCCTTTTATTATATAGGATAGAGGCCTGGTGCACAGGTGGGGGCCAGCCAGCTTGTCCTGATGGGGGTCCCAGATCAGGGTAGGGGGTCCTCTCTGGGAGGCAGGCTGATTAGGGTGAGGGGCCTCAGTCGTTCTGCTCTCTGGTCGTTCTGGTCGTTTCACTGTTTTGGTTGCTGGGCTTTTATTATATAGGATAAAAATGCTTATTTTTAATTTGGTAGAAAAGACCACCTAGATCTCCAGAAAAGGGTAACTCTAAATTCACTAAGTAAAAGCATATTCTTATTAAAGCTTAACTGTGGATGAAAAATGAGGGATAAAAAAAATCTCTGGAGTCCAAAGGATTGCCCAGCAAGCTTAAATTTATTGCCTGTATTCACTACCCAAAACTCATAGGATTGTATGGAAGTGACTGGATAACCCTGGCAGTCTGTGCTCTCTGTTTATATCAGTTCCTGTTTACTGCAGCCCTGCTAACCTGAGGACCCTGGGGCATCCATCCTGCAAGTGTGGTCATTGTGTAATTGAACATGGCCTATGGGATCCAGCTTCACAACTCTGTCAGAGTGAATGTCTCCCAGAGGTGATATGTGGATTTAATCTGCTGACTGAAGGGCTAATCCTTTAGTTATGGAAAGCGTGCTGGGTGTCTAGGAAGCTGTAACCTGTTTTCCCTGGTTATCCTGTCTGTGTAGGGAAAGTTCTGTCCCAGTTTCAAGTATGTTTACTATAGTGGTCTCAGCATATTTCAAAGCCAAGCTAGCCCATGTTATACTACCCATGAAACACAACATTCCTACTCTTATAAGTGTTTCTGTATTGATGATAGATTTCATGGGTAAGGGTAGGTTACATGCTGTCTCTGATTTTAGGTGGAAAAAATACCTCTAATAACTGGTTATTAATAGCATAAAATCAGTTTACTGATCAATTTATCGATCCATTGCATGAAATAGAATACACAGTGGTACAGCAACAATTACAGATTTTCTCGAATGTGGTTTCTTCTTTACCCAATTTCCTTTTGAGGGAGGTCTGCTGGGCTTTTGGGGGGCAGCTACTCTCATTATGGCAGGGTACCTGAGCCTCTCTGGGCTGGATCTTAGCTGAGGAGCCAGTGTTATAGGCATTACATCCTAATGATCACCTTACAAGGATTAACTAAGCACATTTACCCTTCTCTATCTTCCCTCTTAATAAAGAACACCTGCCTTTTTCTCCACAACTCTATCCCCACCTTTGCATCCATCCTTTCTCCCTCTTGGCTGACAACTTCCACCATATGTAAATATTCTCTAAGATCTGCCATGTTGAGGAACTTGATCTTGACCTCATTTACCTGCTCCCCTGAATAGCTGAACACTTGGAATGCATTACCTACACTCATTGCCTCTGCTTCTTTACCTCTCATTTGCACTTTAATCCTGATCAAGTTTATGCCCCAGCACTTCACTAAAACTGGTTTCCTTTCACTAAAACTGTTTTCCTTAAGTATATCAATTGTCTCCCATGTTGCCAATCGGAAGGGCTGTTCTCTGACCCCATCTGATTTGACCTCTGAGCAGCATCAATGTAGCTATCAGCTGCCTGATGACCATCCTCTCCATTTACCAACACTTTTCACCTCTCAGCTTGCAAATCACTGACCTTGCCTGGTCAGTGGCCAGTCTGTCTCAGCCTCCTTTGCTGATTTCTCCTCCTCTTCCTAATTTCCAAATGTTGGCACACCTTGGAGTTCTGCTCTGAGTTCTTTTCCTTTTTCACTCATCCTCTTCCCCAAGGTTTTAATACATTCCCTGGCTAGGTCTAACTTAGACTTAGTCCCTGCGCTCCTTACTCACATACCCATTTCCATACCATTTCTTCCCATTTGAATATCTAACTGATTTCTCAAGCTCCATGTGTGCAAAATAGTTTGTGCTCTCTCTCACACCTAACCTTCCACCAGTATTAATTTTCTCAAAAAATAAATAAATAAATAAATAAAAAATGGCGTTACCAAGTTCTCCCTTGCTCAAGCCAAAAGTGTAGGAGTTATACTAGAGTTTCCCTCTTCCCTTCAAACCTCCCCACATGCAACCAATAAGCAAATTTTGTTGACTCCATATCCAAAGTAGATTTAAAATCTGTGTACTTGTCCTCATGTGCATTATCATTACCATCTAGTTCCAAGTCATCATAATCTTTTATCTGAATTTCTACATCCTACTTATCATCTTAGAAGGATAACTGGTGTCCTTGGTTCCACCCTTACCCCTTCAACCCATTCTCTAGGTACCAACTAGAGTGATTAAAAAAAATAACATAAATCAAATAAGTCATTTCCCTGCTTAAAATTCTTTAGTAGCTTCCTATTTCTTAGAATAAAATTTGAGCTCTTAACCTTGATTTACAAAGGTATGCCTGATTTGGTTACTGCGCTTCTCCGACATTGCTCCAAACCATGCCTCCCTCTCACTCACTGCTCCCCACCACAATGGCCTTTCTGTTACTCAACTCTCTCCTGCCTTCAGTCATTTTATTCTTCATTTAGGAGTCCCATACCTTCATTTCCTCACAGTCACCTTATTCTCATCCTTCAGGCCTCCAGGAGGCTCAAATCTTACCTTGTTAATGGGCCTTTTCTGACCATCCCCTGAAGACCTCCCCCCATTACTCTCTAATTATCTTTCCTGGCCTTGCCTTTCTCATGCCTTGTATAAGTTGTGAATATCTTATTTATTTGGTATTGACTTGATTGTATTTGTTCCCCCTCTTCCCCTCTGAATTTCAAACTCTGTGAGCAGGAACCTTGTCTGTCTTATTCATCAGCATTCTGCCTACCACACAGTTGATACTCTGTAACTATTTGTTGAGTAAATAAATGAATTAATAAATGCATGAGTGAATGTCTCTAGGAATGATACTATTCTAGAGTCTTTTCAATTTGCGTTTGCCCTGCTCAGAGATTTTTCTCCTACACCTGTCACTGATTATCAAGCAAGACGAGCAAAGTATTAAGTGCCCAAATATCATATTCTGTATATAAAGCTTGAAAGCACTATATTTAGAAAAAGTTGGCAAACGTAGCTCTCAAATCCAATTAAATTCTGGCATAGTAAAATTGCTAATGGGGACAGTGAGCTGCAGTTGATATCTGGACAGGGAGTTTCTGGCCATTTGTATTATAGATGTCTATTAATAAACAAGCAGTTCTTGGAGAAGAAGACATAGCAAATAAAATTTAGTAGATTAAGGAAGACTGACTCTTTCAGCCAACCTGGCTTCAGTCTCTTTATTATGAAGAGTATTGATCATAAAATCCAATTTGATTTGGCCCATCATATTATCAAGGAGTAGCCTCATAAATGTCTCTAGACAGCCAATCTTCCTTGTGATAAATTACACTCTGCTATAAAATGCTCTAAGGTAAACAAATACCAAGTGAAGACTATGATCTGCTTCCTTATTCCAGGCCAGTAAATAAAACTTGGTCAAGTTCATGTCCATATTATCATGTTGTATCCAAAGCTGCATTTTGATTCTGGAGACTCAGAGCATTGTCACTGTAATACAGCTATCGAACTCCAAGGAATTTGGTCAAAATGACACCATATTCTTATTTCTTAATGTTCTTATTTTAGTTTTTAAAAATTATTTCTTAAATTAATAAATAGTAAAATTTATTTTTTATATGTATAGTTCTATGGATTTTAACAAATACAAAAAGTCATGCAACATTCCTGGAATCAGGGTACAGGGAGTTGTACCATTCCCCCAAATTAGATCCTGTACGTATTTTGCTAGTTTTATACTTAAATGTTTTATTTTTGTAGCTGTTGTACTGGTACTGTATAGTTAAATTTTTGTTTTCAATGTTCATTGTAATATAGTTAGGAATATGATTGATCTTTGTGAGATGACTTTATCTCCCGAGGCTTTGCTAACTAATTTATTAATTCTCTATTTGTTTCCAGATTGCCTGGGTTTTTCTATGTAGACAATCATGTCATCTATGAAAGGAGCAGTTTTATTTATTCCTTTCTATTTGGTATGTCTTTTATTTTTATTTCTTGCCCATTGTACTGGCTAAAACTTCCTGATATTGAATAGGACCAGAGAGATTGGGCATCCTTGCCTTGTTCCCCAGGTTAGGGATAAAACAATCAGCTTACATAATTAACTGTGATGTTAGCTGTAGGCTTTTTTTGTCGATGCCTTTTATTAGGTTGAGGGATTTCCTTTGCATTTCTAGTTTATCATAATAGAAGTTTTTTTTTATATATGCCTTTTCTTCATCAATTGATAAGATCATGTGGTATTTTTTCTTTAGGAAGTTAACATGGTGGGTTATATAATTATTTTAGAAATGAACTGGTCTTTCATTTTCTAAGTAAACCTCACTTGGTTGTCGTGTATGATTCTTTTTATGTGCTGCTGGATTCAATTTATTGACATTTACTGGATCTTTATATCTACGTTCTTGAGGGATATTGATTTTTAATTTAATTTTCCTTTTATTTATTTTTAAACTCTCATTATCTGGTTCTTGGTGTCAGGATAATGGCCTCTGACCTCATAAAATGAGGTGGAAAGTGTTCTTTGATCTTTTATTTTCTAAGAGATATCTATAGAATTTGAGTAATTTATTTTTCCTTTTAAATTAATACACTTATTTTTTTGAGTTGTAATTCACATTAGTTTTAGATGTAAAACATAATGATTTGTATACACTGTGAAATGATCACCACATTATGTCTAGTTACTATTTGTCATAGCTACAAATTATTTCTTGTGATGAGAACTTTTAAGATTTACTCTCTTAGCAATTTACAAATATACAATGCAGCAATATTAACTATAGCACCATGCTGTACATTATAACCCTATGACTTATTTATTTAATAACTGCAAGTTTTGGCCCATTCAGCCATTTATTCCACTCCTCCACCCCTTCCTCCCCTCTAGCAGCCACCGATCTGTTCTCTGTATGTATAAGCTTGGTTTTTGTTGTTGTTGCTTAGTTTTGTATTTTGGATTCCACATGTAGATTCTTCTGTCTGACTTATTTCACTTAGCACAAAGTCCATCTATGTTGTTGCAAATGGCAAGATTACATTCCTTTTTATGGCTGAGTAGTATTCTGTTGTATACAGACCACATTTGTATCCCTTCATCCGTTGATGACACTTAGATTGTTTCCATCTCTTGGCTATTGTAAATAATGCTGCAATGAACATGTGAGACATGTGGGCCTGAAGATAGTTTTCTTTTTTTGAAATGTATTTTGCTGTTAATTGATTCAGGTTAACTATTGCATCATGGATGATTTTTGTTATTTATATTTTTTGAGAAATTTGTCCATTTCATCTCAGTTTTCAAATTTATGTGTGTGGAGTTGTTGTTAGTATTCTCTTATTATCCTTTTGATGTCTCTGTGGTCTGTAACGATATTCCCACTTCCATTTTTGGCATTGATAATTTGTATTTTCTTTTTTTCTTTGTGTTTTGCTAGAGGTTAATCAATTTTACTTATTTTTTCAAATAATTAGCTATTGTTTACTAATTTTCTCTACTCTTTTTCTGTTTCAATTTCATGGATTAACAACTTTCTATTATTTTCTTCCTTGGGCTTGCTTTGGCTTTATTTTGCTATTCTTTTCTGTTTACTTAAGGTGGAATCTCAGATTGTCTACTTAAAACCTCTTTTTCTTCTAATGTAAGCATTTAATGCTATAAATGTCCCTCTAGTACTGCTTTAGAGACATCCTACAAATTTTAATATTTTATTTTCATGTTAATTCAGCTTAAATAAAACAAATATTTCCCTTGAGACATTCTCTTTGAACCATAAATGATTTAAAAGTATGTTTAATATCCAAGTGTTTGGAAGATATTTTTGTTATTATTTTTCTATTAACTTGTTTTTAGTTTAATTCTATAATGGTCTGAGAACTTACTGCATGATTTCAAGACTTTTAAATCCGTTGAGGTTTATTTCTAATTGGTAAATGTTTCTATGTGTACTTGAAAAAAAATGTTTATTTTGCTGTTACTGAGTATTTTCTAAATATAATTAGATTTGGTTGGTTGATGGTGTTGCTCAGTGCTCCTATACCTTTGCCGATTTTCCACATACTGATTTTATCTATTACCTAGAGAAGATTGTTGAAGTCTCCAGACATAATTGTGTTTTTTCTTCTATTACTTTTTTCAGTTTGTCAGTTTCTGCTTTAAGCATTTTGAGACTGTGTTTTTTTTTTTTTTGGGAGGGGGAATCCTCACCTGAGGTATTTTTCTATTGTTTTTTAGAGAGAATGGAAGGGCGGGGTAGAGACAGAAAGAGAAACATCAATGTGAGAGAGACACATCAATTGGTTGTTTCCTGCGTGCACCCAGACCAGGACCAGAGGTCAAGCTTGCAGTTGAGGTATGTGCCCTGGACTGGAATTGAACCTGGGACTCTTCAGTCCACAGGCCGACACTCTATCCACTGAACCAAACTGGCTAGGGTGAGATTGGTGTTCTTAATTGCAAACACATTTAGGAATATATGTTTTCTTGGTGGATTGACCCTTTTATTATTCTACTAGTGACCCAATGCATGGATTTGTGCACACTAAAAGGAAATTAATTAGAAGGTGGCCGATGGGGCAGGACTGGGTGAGACGGGCTGGACACTCCCTGGAGCTCTGCAAAGTTGCTGTCATACAGGATGTGGAATGCAAACGCCAGTGTGCAGTAAACCAGATTCAGGGCTGATAGTGCCCCAGCAACAGCATAACCCATGGCCAAAGGTGGAATGGCGCACCCCATGAGGAACTGGGCTCCCTCCTCTTTGGTTCCAGGTGCGTCACCCAAGAACCGCTGCTGCCAAGTCACTGCAGCTTGCCAGCTACTGTGTTGAGTGTCTGCACCTTGGAGGTCAGTGTATATCATAGTGACTGATTAGGCGGATACTTAGCCTTTTATATCTATAACTAGAGGCCCAGTGCACACAATTGCACTTGGTAGCCTGCTGCTGCTCACCACACTTGCTATCCCACCCACCTGCCTGCCGTTGCTCGCCATGATCACTGCCCCACCCACCCATTGCTACTCACCATGCTTGCCACCCCACCCACCTGCCTGCTGCAGCTCACCACACTGCCACCTTGCCCACCTGCTGCTACTCACATGGGCTACAAGGGAGGAACCGAGAGGTGGTCAATGTACCTCAAAACGACTGGTCAAGTGGTCATTTTGGTTATGAAGCCTGGTCTGTTATTAGTATGGATAATAAAAGCATAATATACGAATTAGACCAGACAACTGAATGATCTTCTGGATATCATTCCAGACGTCTTTCCTGATGAAGCTGTGGTGGTGGGGGATGAGACAGAGGTGGTTAGGGGCAATCAGGCAGGCAGGCAAGTGGTTAGGGGTGATCAGGCAGGCAAGAAAGCAGTTAGGGGCAATCAGGCAGGCAGGCATAAGGGTTAGGGGTGATCAGGCAGGCAGGCAGGCAGGTGAGCGGTTAGGAACCAGTGGTCCCAGACTGTCAGAGGGATGTCCAACTGCCGGTTTAGGCCTGATCCCTAAACCGGCAGTTGGACATCCCCAGAGGGGTCCTGAATTGCAAGAGGGTGCAGGCTGGGCTGAAGGACCCTCCCCCCCCTCATGCACAAATTTCCTGCACCAGGCCTCTAGTATAATAATTCCCTCCTTATTTTTGGAAATTTTCTTTGCTCTAAAGTTACCTTTTATGATAGTAATATAGCCACTTTCTTTTTTGTTTTTATTAGTGTTCACATGGTATATCTGGGTAATTTTATTTTACTCTTCTAACAATCTCCTTTTTCTGATTGATATGTTTTGATTATTTAAAATTAATATAATTATTGATATGTTTGGATTTTGGCCCACCCTTTTATTCTTTGTGTTTTGATTGTTCCCATATCTTTTGTTTCCTTGTTTTTCCTTTCTTGCTTGTTTTTGACTATTTATCTTTAGCAATCCATTTTAATCCCGACTTTTTTGAAGATAGTTATCTTGGCAACGTTTTCTGTAATCTTGGCATAGAGAATATTGTTCGTTGATGTTAAAGCGTTTTCACTCCTTTTAAGTGAAATAATAATAATAATAATAATAATAATAATAATAGCAATTATGAGTTAGTGGGCACTTGATATTTGTTATTTCTATACCTAATCTATAATCCTATAATAATACTGCAAGGTTAAGTAATTAAACAAATTATAGCTGAGTAAAACTGATAATTGAAGAGGTTTAAATGTTTTGCTCAGAGTCATCTTGATAGTAAAGAGAGGACTCAGGAGGCAACCCCCATCTAGCTCCAAAGCTTATGGCAACTTTCACAGATTTGGCACGTATGACTTAAAAAGACCAGATTTTACTAATTGTCATGGCTAATTGCATAAATCATGAAATTACCTGACTGATCAATGTAAGACACATTTTGTATCACGGGAGATAATTCACCTTCTCTCTGCCTCCTCCCTCGTATGGAAAAGGCTGCCCACCCCATGACCAGGAAACTCACAGATCACAACTCGTTAGTTAAGGCTTTCTGACAATCTGTCTGCAGCTATTAGTAATGTCACACCACTAGTTGGGATCTACAGATAGCTTAGTTATACTTGGCCATTCTTCCTTTCTTTTGCTCCAGATGGTGTATTCCAGTGTCTCTTGAGTGTCATTATATTGGAATTGTATATTCATGCAATGCTCTATTTCCCCCAATTTTTATTGGCTCATAAAGCTCCATAAAGAGTGAAGGTTATATGTTTGCTTTTAAAATTATATTTATTTATTTTATTATTTTTATTTATTGTTGAAACTATTACAGATGTCCCCCATATTCCCCATTACCCTCCCCTATTTGCTTCTGATATTGTTAAGCCTTAAGACTCTACCAGTGGATATATTATAGTCTCTGCTGTATCTATCAAGTAAACAGTGTTACCAAGAATCACTCCTTGCGGGTTATGCTGGGTATTCAAGCTCCAAAAGAGATGCTACAACTACACAATGTGAATTTTGTATTTCCCTGGAATTTTGGGTTATGTAGTAGACATGGCCTGCTCAGCTCTCAACTGGCATGTCTCTAAACCCCGGTGGTTTCTCCAGGCAGGAGAAGAGCTGTTTCCTGCCACCAGGTTCCACCACCTTATTCTCTTTCAGCATTGTCTGCAGGTCTTTCTCACTGCCCTTCAGTACCTCCTTCCACTCAGGGACTTGATTTTCTCCCTGAGCAGGGAGTATTCTGCATGTGTGCATGTGTATGTATATGTGGGGGTTGGGGGAGAGCTTCACCAGATCCTAGCAGGTCCTCTTGTTCCCACCAGCCTGCCACGTCTTCAGACTGAAGCTCACTCATCTTTGTCCTGCTGAGACCCAGCAGAATTCCTCTATGTAGCATATCAAACTTGATTAAAGGAATGCTTAAATGAATGATGAAGTTCTTCCCTTTTTTTGTTAATCCTCACCTGAGGATATTTTCCCATTGATTTTTAGAGAGAGTGGAAGGGATTTTCACTTAGAAATATCCAAGTGAGAGATTGGTTGCTTCCCACATGCGCCCCAACCAGGCAGGGCATCGAACCTGCAACCAAGGTATGTGCCCTTGACTGGAATTGAACCTGGGACCCTTCAGTCTATGGGCCAACACTCTGTCCACTGAGCCAAACCGGCCAGGGTGAATGATGACTTTCTTGAAAGCATCTGGGAAATGTCTTGCTAACACGGATCCCTGCTACCTCCTGGGTCCTGACCTCCTGCTGGAAAGTTGGCCCATCCTCCTTACAGCACTTCTTGTCTGCTGATTTTGCAACTGTGGCTTTACACCTGTTTTGTCTTACAATATTTAATGGGAAAGCATTTTAGCTGCTTATTATAGTCAGATATCATCCATAGACAAGCCATTTTCCTTGAATTAACCCACTGAGAACTATTACCAAAGGCATTAAGTGAAATCATCCAGCCACTTGCTATGACGAGCTGGCCCCAAAGCCATGCTCAGGCCCTCGGTTTGAACCCAGAATGTTTTAGAGTTTTGGTTGACTCCAAGCAGCAAAGCTGTTGCTAATTTTCATACTCATAAATGAGGCTTTTGCAAACTCTACTAAGAAAAAGTAACAGGAAAATTTACAACTGTGTTTCCAGTGCATTAAATGAGATAATGTAGTGCCTGGTATATAGTGAGTAGCTAGTAAATGCTAGCTGTTATGACTACCCTGTTTCCCCGAAAGTAAGACATCCCCTGAAAATAAGACCTACTTCCAATTTTGCCTCTCGCTGTAATATAAGACATCCCCTCTCCCCCCAAATAAGACCTCCCTGGTAATAAGGCATCCCCTGAATATAAGGCCTCCCCAGAATATAAGGCCCGTGAAGCCACCGTAATGCGTCTGACTCCTGATTTAAAGAGACCTCGCACTGCCTGAACAGCTCTGGCTGCGCTGCAGCCAATCAGTGAGTTGGTTTATGATGACAACTACTACTATACCGTATACAGTTAATAAATTTCCTTTTTTTTTTTTTGTTCAACAATAAATGTGTACCGTATTCTTCTTCATGGAAAAATAAGACATCCCCTGCAAATAAGACCTAGTGCATCTTTGGGAGCAAAAATTAATATGAGACACTGTCTTATTTTTGGGGAAACAGAGTAGGCACCAGTACCAAAAACTGTTGCAGAAAAATAACACCAAAGAAAGATGGGGCCCAGAGGGAAATATATAGTCAAGGGTTAATAGAGAATAAGGTCCTATAAATAATTACTTTGAAGTTAGAAATAAGAAAAATAATGCTGAAAAAGAGATCACTTTAATAAAAAATCAAAAGTATGAAAATAGAGGAGTAAAGAGAATTGATAGAAAGCTCAAGAGGCAATGTGCATTTCATAAAATGTGTTTAAAAACAAGAATTACATGTTTATGCACTCACCCTGGAAAATTTCACACACTTAATCAAATTACATTGTCTCAAAACGTTGTTCCAAAGAATTTGACATACACCAAAACAACATCTCCAACAATGTGGCCAGTGGAGAATGTGATTACATCCCTACATAAGCCTTATTTCAAAGGCTTTTGGGTAAATACACATATTCCCATTGAAACTTGAATCCTAAAATATATACTAAAATATATATAGAAATATATATATTCCACAGCTCTGATTCCATCTTGGCTCTGACATACCACTGTGATGATTCAAAATGCCTAAGGTTGTGGGACGTGTATAGAGAAACTTTCATTAACTTCAAGATATGGACCCGTTCCCCAAAATACCTTTTCTTGGCTTCCTTAAGTCACTATTTTGTTATTTTTGTCATTAATATGAAAATATTGTTCTTGACCAATTTAAAACTAAGTTATCAGCTTTGGTTTTAATAATGCCTTTTAAAGTTCTGTTTTATATTAATTTTGGATGTACCTGTCTTTCAGAACTTGACTTTATAAGCCTGGAAATAGAATTCTATAGCAATGATGCCTGCTGGTGTGTTTGTGTGTGTGTTTTTTTAATTATTATTCCTGAGTGAATAGAAGGCTGATTATCACATAGCCAATGAGCAGAAGCAGTGATCTTGGTGGGAGAAAAAGACAGTGGTACCTCGAGATACGAGTTTAATTCGTTCTGTAACCTTGAGGCGTGGGAAACTATGAGCCACTCGAGTCGAGGTAAACTGGTGGGTCATGTGCAGCCAGCCGATCCATGCGATTACTTCTATCTCAAATGTTGCTCATATTTCAAAGCAAAAATCGCTCACTCGACGGCTCGTATCTCAAAAATCTCGTATGTTAGGGCACTCGTATCTTGAGGTACCACTAAATATGATCTTTGCAGTCAGCCCTGCTGGGTCCTAACTGAGAGAGCAACATAGCTAGTAATTTTTTTCTTAATTAATTGTATTTTTATTGTTTTAAAACCATTTGATTGAGGTATGATTGGCATGCAGAAAACTGTACATATTTAATATATACAATTCAGTGAGTTTGGAGATACACCTGTGAAACCATCACCACCTTCAAGGCCAGAGACATATTTATCATCTCCCAAAGCTTCCTCTTGCCAGTATTATTAGCATTTTGTGTGCATATGTGTGTGGAGTAAGAGCATTTTAAGATTCTAGTATAGTATCAGTATCTGTGGCACTATGTTGGATAGAAGCTCTCCTGGATGAGGTTTTATTACAGCAGGACTGAAGGACAATCCAAATGCAAGAGAAGGTTAACCGCAGCATAGAATTTCCAATGTGGGCGAAGGTGCTGGCCATGAGATGGTGCTGGCCACCAGCAGGGAACAGACCAGGGATCATATCCCCTCAAGCAGCTCAGATGTGTGAGGGCTTCAAGGGACAGTGAGTGTGGAGCTGAGTTTCCTGGGTTGGAGGAAACTCCAATCCAGAATGGCACTTCCCACCTCCATCCAGCAGAAAGATGGCCGTGTCTCACTCTAACAACAAGCTAGAAAGAAATGATGTTTTTGCTTTGGGTGTATACCTCCGAGGTAGTCTAAGGGATTTTTCCATAAACATACCCTGAGTGAAGGCAATTGTTACAGCAAATTAATTAGTAAACTTTCCATATAACTTCATAGTACAAGGAAAATCCCAATTCCTTCCCTGAATTTATTGGCTGGCCAGAACCAATTATATTTACACTAGAGGTCGGATGCACAAAATTCGTGCAAGGGGATAGGCCCTCACAGTCCTGGCTGCCTTGACTCTCGCAGCCCTGGCTTTGTCCAGAATGTTGTCTGTATGGTCATTCTGCTGTTTGGCCTAATTAGCATATTAGCTCTTTATTATATACTAGAGGCCTGGTGCACGAAATCTGTTCATGAGTGGTGGTGGTGGGGTGTCCCTCAGCCCAGTCTGCACCCTCTCCAATCTGGGATCACTCGAGGGATGTTCAACTGCCCATTTAGGCACAATCCCATTGAGATCGGGCCTAAACAGGCAGTCAGACATCCCTCTCACAATCCCAGACTGCCTACTTACAACTGCTCACCTGCCTGCCTTCCTGATTACCCCTAACTGCTTCTGCCTGCCAGCCTGATTACCCCCTAACCACTCCTGCCTGCCAGCCTGATCAACCCCAAACCATTCTCTTGCCAGCCTGATTGATACCTAACTGCTCCTCTGCCAGTCTGTTTGCCCCTAACTTCCCTCCCCTGCAGGCCTGGTTTCCCCGTAACTGCTCTCCCCTATAGGCCTGGGTCCCCCACAACTGCCCTTCTCTGCAGTCCTAGTCACCCCAACTTCCCTTCTCTGCTGGCCTGGTCACCCCTAACTGCCCCTTTTAGGCCTGATTGCCCACAACTGCCCTCCCTTGCAGGCCTGGTCCCTCCTGACTTCCCTTCCCTGCTGGCCATTTTGTGGTGGCCATCTTGTGTCCACATGGGGGCAGCCATCTTGTATGTTGGAGTGATGGTCAATCTGCATATTACTCTTTTATTAGATAGGATAGAGGCCTGGTGCATAGGTGGGGGCCAGCTGGTTTGCCCTGCAGGGTGTCCTGGATCAGGGTGGGAGTTCCCTTGGGGCATGGGGCAGCCTGGGAGAGGGATCTGTGGTGGTTTGCAGGCTGGCCATGCCCCCCAGCGAATCAAGCGGAGGCTCTGGTATCTGAGATCTATTTATCTTCTACAATTGAAATTTTGTAGTCTGGAGTGGAGCCAAGCCTCCTGCTCACTTTGTGGTGGCATCCATTTCAGTTGGGATTTATTTATCTTCTATAATTTAATTTTGTAGCCTTGAGTGGAGGCCTGGGCCCTCCAGGGTATATGAAAAGCTTGGCTTCCTCCATCACCAGGGAAACCCAAGCCTTCCTCCTGCTAGCTCCATAGCCACAGTCATCTTGGTTGGGGTTAATTTGTATACTTGCTCCTGATTGGCCAGTGGGTATGGCTGGTGGGCATGGCTTGTGGGTGTAATGGAGTGATGGTTAATTTGTATATTACTCTTTTATTAGATAGGATGATGTTTAACTCACATGAAAAATATTAGTAATTTTTTTTTTACAAATAAAACACACAATGACAACAAAAATCCAGAATCATTTATTAGAAGTTGGCAAAAAGGCAGTATTTTTAAATGAAATTAAAAGATGTATAATTTATTTCAGTGGATTAAAATTAATGTGAGTTTACCTTTTGAAACTTACCCTATCACAGTAACATATTATTTAGCACAAACAACTTTCTTCTTTGGCTTTAGAAGCAGTGCTTCAACAGAACTGCTAATTTACAATTAGTGAAAAACAATTTATGTTTCATTTTATTTTATCATTGCTGTAAAACTGGTTTAAAATAATGAGGATCTTAAAAAGATATTACCCAGACCATAAAATGTTCTTAGGAGAATTGTTTGATAAAAGATGAAGGGAGATTTTCACCTCTTAATAAGCATATGCGAGCAGGACACAGATGGGACATGACAGGTCCCTGGCAGTGTACAGTGGTCTCTCTTTCTCTTGGTCTCTTCAGGAATCAGAAAACACTGTATTTCTCAATGCTGAACCCTTCTCACACTTCCTGCTTTTAATATATATGCACTGATTTCAGATAGGAAGGGAGAGGGAGAGAGAGATAGAAACATCAATGATGAGAAAGAATCATTGATCGGCTGTCTCCTGTATGCCCCCCCAGTGGGGATGGAGCCCACAACCCAGGTATGTGTCCTGACTAGGAATCGAACCATGACTCCCTGGCTCATAGGTTGATCCCACCCACTGAGCCATGCCGGCCGGGCTACATCTCCTGCTTTTAAGTATCAAATCTGGTGTCCAGACACAGTGAGGCTTATGTCAAAGGAGGAATGAGGATTATAGCAATCAAGTTTTAGACTGCAAATCCCCCTCCCGGGATCACACTGGTACAGGGACCTCATTTATCCATTCTTTTGTTTGCTCATTCCTGAAATGCGCCTTGAGCATTTATAATGTCTCAGGCACTGTGCAAGGCAGTGTGAACTCAGCAGTGAATGCAGCAGAGGTGGTATCCACCGTCATAGAGCTTGCAGGTGAGATGGGAAAATGTGTTCCATGCCTTGATGTGGAGTATATAGTACAATGGGAACTCGATAAAATGGGAACACAGGGCAGAAGTAAGACTCCAGTGATGGGAAAAGCTGTATTTCAAAAGGGCTGGGGAGGCAGGTGATGGGACACTGGAATCCCCTAAGGAAGCTGTAAACCCAGTGGGAGAGTGTTTTACTGCTCACAGGCTCTGCTATCAAGAGGGTTCTGGGCCAAGGAAGCACTAGTCACTGCCACCTCCAGGAACCATGGAGGTGCTAAGAGTTGCAATGAATGAGTTGGGACTTGGGGCAGGAGGAAGAGGCTACCAGAGCTGGGATTTTTGAGGCCAGGATCAATGGCCTGAGAGTACAGAAGGCTTGTCCCTTGGATGGAATAACTGGGCAGTCACCGTAGTTTGCAAAATTTCTTTTAAAAACAGTATCCCAAGGGTGCAATGGAGGATATCAACAGCATAGCCTCCTTTCAAGTGTGTTAACTGAAGCAGCCCTTACACTGGCTGAGTTGCCTGGGAGCCCATACCTTTCTGGGTTGGCCATGATCATTGTGATGCATAGTTGGTGCTACGGTGGGTAGGACTTGCCCATTGCCTGAACAAAAACAAGATGGCCAGTTGTACCTCAGCAGCCTCAGTTCAGGGAGCAGGTCAGAGCTGCCATCTCTCTGAAGCCCCAGCAAGGGTTCAGAGGGCCAGATAAGGAGATGCACTTGAGGATACATTTTCCTTGTCACCATAATGTCACATAATGTGCGCCCTTTCCTGCCACAGAGCCAGACACCTTCTTAGTGGGAGGGAAGCTGTGGGAGAGAAATGAATATGAGAGATGAAGCATTTTCCCAGGGGAAAAAAAAATCATCCTTCAGGGACAGTTCACATTATGGGATTGTACTGAGATGACAGAATTGGACTAAATTATGTTTTTCTCCACTAACTAGTGAATGGGCTCATGCATAACTCAAAAGAAGCCATATTTCTTCATTATGTATGAGTGTAGTTAAGTAATTTTGTGATCCACCCTCACTATTTGTATGATGGAATGCATCTACTTAAATGATGATGTAGGTCCATTGTGAATAACTTAGAAAGCTGGTCATGATACATGACAATGAAAAAAACAGGTCTGGAATCTTTAAGTCTGCTTTGATTCCATTTATGTAAAATTGTGTGTGTGTTCTCACCCATATGCAGAGGTCTGAAAAAGTGTTCACCAAAAAATTAACGTAGGTTATTTCTGAGTGATGACATACATTCCCCACTTCCTTCTTGAAGCTTTTCTGGATTGCCTTAATATATTTCTACAATGAACATTTTGTTTTTTTATGGAAGCTATTTTTATTTTAAAAGAGCACCCCAAAATTTTTTCATAACTTTTTGGAATTAGGTCATTATTTACTAAATTCTTTCCAGATTATTCTTTTGCTGGGATAAGAAACCAAAGTCCTTTGGAGAGATGAACTGCCTAGTTGAGAAGTTTCTATAAGAAGTTTTAATCTCTTGCTGAGATGCTGCCTGATAACTTCCCACAACTATAAGACTATAAAACTTCCCCACATGAAGAAATGATCTATCTTTGACATTATTGGAGCAGACACTCCATAGAACCCTGAGATCCTGGCTCCTCTCATATACTAGTAACTGAATTCCTTGGAGATATGAAGGGGAAAATAAAACTCATGAAAGTTGTTGATATTGTTTTAATTTTTTAAAGTGTAGAATAAAGGCTAAGTCATCAAAAACAGAGGTGAGAATTGGAGGAACACTGCTCTCAGTCATTCCTCAACCGAGGAATGACACCCGGTTGGATTTAATTCACTTCCTAGGCCATTCACATTGATTTCAGGGAATTGGGAGGGCAGCATTGGAGCATAACCTTTCCGATGAATATCACACACCAAGCTGTCAGCGGCTGGTGTACCAGAGAGCCTTTGGGGAGCTGGTGGTGCTGCACCAAGACCTACCTAATCAAAAGCAGAGTAGAATTCAGGATGTGGGAGCACCCCGTCCTTTCCTCTCTCACATTTATTCAGTGAGAAGGAATCGCTGGGCACTGTGTCCAGCTTGCCATGGGTATCCCGATGAAAAGTTACAGGATATTGGAAGGAAATTGATTTTTAATCTAAAATGTGTTTAGAGTTTCTAAACTTGGTTTAACATTTTATGATTGGATTTCCTGGAGGAGTCAGGAGATTCTGAGTCCTGACTATATGCTAGGCATATTGAGAGCTATTCCAGAACAAATGCCTCCTTTTGTTCAGAGAAAAGTCCCAGCTTGCTCTTCAACCTTATCCCCTCCTACTTTCCATGCTTTCCTTTGCTGGGCCCAGCCTCCATTGCTGCTCCTCAGATGCAGCGAGCATGTTTTGACTTCAGTCCTTTGCCCTTTCTTTCCTCTGCCCCGATCTTCTCAGCTCAAAGTTGCCAAGCAGAGTGGCCTTCCCTATAAAGATAGCACTTCATCCCCTACCTAATTACCCCAACATCCCCTTTACACTACTTGATTTTATACATAGCTCTTACCCCAACCTAATATATTGTATACTAGAGGCTTGGTGCATGAAATTCAGCCCAGCCTGCACCCTCTCCAATCTGGGACCCCTCAAAGGATGTCTGACTGCCCATTTAAGCCCGATCCCAGTGGGATCAGGTGTAAATGGACAGTTGGACATCCCTCTCACAATTCAGGACTGCTGGCTCCCAAATGCTCACCTGCCTGCCTTCCTGATTGCCCCTAACCACTTCTTCATGCCAGCCTGGTCACCCCTATCTGCTCTCCCCTGCAGGCTTGATCACCCCCAACTGCCCTCCCTTGCAGGCCTGATCCCTCCCAACTGCCCTCCCCTGCTGGCCATTTTGTGGTGGCCATCTTGTGTCCACATGAGGGCAGGATCTTTGACCACATGGGAGCAGCCATCTTGTGTGTTGGAGTGATGGTCAATCTGCAAATTACTCTTTTATTAGATAGGATAGAGGCCTGGTGCATGGGTGGGGGCCAGATGATTTGCTCTGAAGGGTGTCCCAGATCAGGGTGTGGGCTGCCTGGGTGAGGGTCCTATGGTGGTTTTCAGGCCAGCCACGCCCCCCCAGTGACCCAAGTGGAGGCCCTGGTATTTGGGATTTATTTATCTTCTACAAACTTTGTAGCCTGGAGTGGAAGCCTGGGCCAGCCAGGGTGTGGAAAGGTTGGCTTCCTCCATTGCTGGGGAAATCCAAGCCTCCCTCCTGCTCACTTTGTGGCCACAGCTATCTTGGTTGGGTTAATTTGCATACTTGCTCCTGATTGGCTGGTGGGCATGGCTTGTGGACATGGCTTGTGGTATAATGGAGTGATGGTTAATTTGCATATTACTCTTTTATTAGATAGGATTTGCTAGTGCTTTTTACAGTTTTAATCTCTGATAGTGCTATTATCACCAGTAGGGTTAGGGTTTGGGTTTCCCCACAAAAGCCTCATGTGAGGCCCAGTTCTTTCTTCAGATCACTAGGAGAGTTAGAATAAAGTCTGGATGGTGCAGACCCAGGCGCTTGAAGTCTGAACTGCTTACAGGAGTTCAGTTAGTCTGGGAAGCAGCCTAGAAGCATATGTCTCAGTAGTTTGACAGTCAGCTTCTGGGGCTGGGTGCCCCATACCTACAGGATCTAGCTTTGCCAGGAGACTTCTGGGTGGGCTCATGGAGGCCTGTGTTAGGGGAGAATGGGTGCTTCCTGGGAAAAAGCTATACTAAGGAAGGGTCAGGCCCACTAATAACAATGCCCCAGTGACCAGAGGATCGATTCTAAGATGATTGTGAGGACGTTTTCATTAGGACTGTTTCTCTCTGGCTCTGTAAGATATTGCAGCCCAGAATAACAATCTAAGGCACCTTGGGGTAAAATATAGATCATAACAGGAAAGAGGTCTTCCCGTCTCTATAGGAAGTAGGCTTCAGGACCTAAAGAGTGCCAGTGTCACTAAGATGAGGACAGCCTGCCAGTGTGGCTCAGTGGTTGAGCATTGACCCATGAACCAAGAGGTCGCTGGTTCAATTCCTCATCAGGGCACATGACATGCAGGTGGGGGCCATGCAGGAGGCAGCCTATGTATATATATAGGCTGCCTCCCCCAGCTTGGTGCCAGAGACCATAGTCTGGGTGTCTTCTCATCACCTCATAGGCAGCAGTAGAAGCAGTAGAGGCTTTATGATAATAGTGATGGTTGCCCTTTGTGGGGCATATACGTGCTGGATGACTTCATGTACATTATCTCTAAGTCTTACAGGAACCCTGCAGGCTGAATATCATTAACCCTATTTTGCAGGTGTGATAGGATAGCATATCTGCTTACATGACACTCAAAGCACAAAGACAATGTAGACTCTGATCTCCAGCTGATTTGAACCTCCTTATGAGTCCCTACCCTGCAGGGTGGCACAAAACCGAGGTTTGCCAATTAACAACACTGAGATCTCTTCTGGTTTGTAGCATCTTTCCTGTTTAAATAGTCAGGGTTTTCTAGGTTAAATTCCCTATCAGTGCTGTTTAGTCTCTTTTGGATGACTCATTCTCCCTTGATAATCAGGTAGGTTCTCTTATGGTGTCCCTCACTTCCCCTTCTCCTCCTCTGGTCCTGGGTGATGGAGGGACCCCCTAGGGTTCCCTGGTTAGGGGATGGAATTTCTAGACATGCAATGCTCTACTCTGTGCACCTGTTGACAGGGGAAGGTAAATGGACCTGTCTGGTCTTCTGGGTCACATGTGTTGTGGCTCATACTGCTGGGGTTGGATCATCTGTGCTGTCCTGAAGTCAGTAGGGTTGATCACTCAGCACCTTCATGGCTGTGCTGGTGCTTATGGAAACTTCTGGGTCTCTGAATGCCACACTTTGGCCATGGGAAGCCCAGACAGCAGCCTTAGTGCACCTTTCTGGGAGGGCATCGCACCAACTTGCCACTTCTTCTGGATATCTCTTACCCTGACCCCTAGGGCTGCAAGGGGCTGTGGCTTCCTCAGCTCCCATGTCACCTTGTCTACTCTCTCTCCTCCTTGACATATAGTAGAGCCTATGATTGCCCCGTGCACTTCAAACTCTTTGTGTGTGCCCCCTTAAAACTTCTAAAAAGCTGTGACCTCCTTTTCAAGTTTATATCAGATGTTTTACATTTAAATTAAATAGTTGCAAAGGATATAATTTCTGGTACATTGTAAATATTGACATTTTAGAATGAAACTGTTATGGCACTTATAAAAATTTACCCAGTGGAATCTAAACATCATCATGATTTAATACCCGTGGTTCAAAGAACACACAAACAAGCTATTTTTTTAAACAGTTGGAAGTTTCTTCCTCCTTGAAATTGTGTTCCTATTTCACTTCTCCTAGAGAATTTTATCCTAACATGATATATTTTTATGCTTAAAAGTCTTTTACCCTATCATTTTTCTTTTCAACAAAAATATGTATATACACTGAACATTTTAAATTGTTAATTTTTTTTGGCTCACACAGCACTCCATTAGAAAATGTATTCTGGGTTAAATTCTCATTAGAATTATTATTAGTATGCAATTGGTCAGGGTCATATACACATCTGTACACACATACACACTACATGTTTTTATGGTTGATTATTAAACATAAAAATAGTTGTGCTGAAAGTGTATCTCTTTATAAAACAGATGGGAGGGCTGTTCTGGCTGTTGAAGTGGGCTTTTCAGAGGCAGATATTGCCAGGTTTACTTTTGCTTGTTGCTTGGTGGTTTTGCACCTTAGAAAAAAATGTATGTTAGTAAGATTTGAAGTGGCTTCCTTTCATTGAGTTGTCTGCTTTCATCTGTGGAGAGAGGGAGGAGGGAGATGGGAAAGTGTAGCAGACATAACACTGATTTCCTTGTAACTCTCCAGATTCCAGGTGCCTTGGAAAGTGAGAAGTTTCTGAAAATTTAAATAACACTATACAGAGCCCTGGCTCACCATGTGGTTAAAGGGCCATGGCCCCACAAGCCCCACCCTCTCCTCTGGGACACTACATATCATGCAAAATGGTTAGGTTCTGAAGGCAGCAAGAAAATGCAAATCAAAATCACTGTTTTAGAAATGCCAGCGATTACCTATATCACAGAGATGAGGAAGCGAAGGCCCAGAGACATTAGGAGAGCTTGTCTAAGTATGTAGGCAATGGCCGCAGAGTGGGAATTTGTCTTCAGATTTGCAACCTTTCCTCTTTCAAAGCCAGACTCTGGATGGATGACTGTATCAGAATCATCTGAGTCCATAGATAGTTGATTTTAGAGAGAGAGGAAAGGCGAGGAATAGAGGGATAGAAACATCAATGAGTGAGAATCATTCATCAGCTGCCTCCTGCATGCCCCCTACTGAGGATGAAGCCTGAAACCTGGGCATGTGCCCTGACTGGGAATTGAACAAGTGACCTCTTGGTGCATGAGTCCCCACTCAACCACTGAGCTACACCTGCAGGGCTAAGTTCCTTTTAAAAATGATTTATCACTACATTGCATACCTGAAACTAATATTATATGCCAACTATACTTTCATTTTAAATTAAAAAGATGATTTAAAATCCCTGGGCACCATATCCAGTGGGTCTAGAAGTGGGGCCTGAATGTTCGTTTCTTTAAGAGCTCCCCAAATGATTTTGCAGGGGTCAGGGTTGAATCCTGGAGCACACCCAAGGAGGGCCTGCATTTGTGCAGGAGCAGAGACCATCCCCTTCCTGGACCAGACCTGAGAGGGAGGGACTGGACAGGAGACAGGAATGGAAGGTTTCCTCACAGTGAGTAGCTGTGAGTCAACTAGACACCTTCTTTGTCTGTGGGTTGGTTTGCTGCTTCACTAAATGGCCCCACTTTGAAGCCCAGACTCCCGAGGCCTGGGTATCTTGCATGGGAAAGGGGGGTGGTGGGAAGTGAGTCCACTTGTGAGGCTCTCTTTCTCATCTGTTGCGAGAAGCTGTGGCCTTGAAAGTCAGTGTGGAATGGATGCAAGGTTTTGGGAAGATGGGTTGCCATCTAGCTCTAGTGTGGAAAGCAAAAGACCTGCCGTGAACCCATTTCTCTATTCAATTCAGCTCAAGGGATGAACTGTTGGCAAGGTGGCAACTTCCCTCACTCCTCTGTGGGACCCTTTCCCTGTTGTGCTTCCTCTGTAGCTGTCCTGGCATTGACAGTCCTCTATCTCCCAGGAAAGCTGGGTGGGAGGGCCTGATGACACACTGACAATCTTCTCTTCTTGGGTGAAGGCCTGAGGGAAAATCTGGTATTGTCACCAGTCACCAGGTTCCAAATGCAGCTCTGTGCCCACAGTCTGCTTCAAGCGTGGTTTGGGAGAAAGGGAATATGCACCTCTCTCTCGAGCAAGGTGTTTCTGGAAACAGTTTTCATATCCCACTGAGCCAGAGGGCAAGCTTTGCCAAGAGGGAGAGATATGAGGCCTACTTAACACTGCATTGTCACTTCAAGGGAAAACACACTTTATTCCACTTGCCACAGGGCCCAAGTGGATGCCAATTGAGTTACTAACTTTCTACCTGAAAAATGGTGCCCAGCGCTAGAGCCTTCAAGGGTGTCCATGATGGGAAACAGTGTCAGAGCGATATATGTTGGCTACAGGGCTTGCCTGGCAGGCTGACTCCAGCACCGATCCCCTCTGTTATTGTTTACCACCTTCTTCTGGAGACGGTCTTCAGACCTAGAACCCGGGATCCTCTCAATAAGACTTCAGACTTCCGTTAGGTCTGTGCTGCCAAGCGCTAATGAGACCAGTCCCAAAGCAGAGAACCATTTCCCTCCTCGTCAACTCGCTTTCACTCACTATCTGCCAACTCTGGCAATGGATTCATGAGAAATCCTGTTAAGGGATTTTCTTTTAAACACACTCACTTCACACCTCATAAAGGTTGAAGAAAGGTACAGTAATGGTCTGGCAGACATTTCCCCAGTGAGACAAATTTTCCATGGTGAAAGCTACTTCCCAATTTAGTCTGAAGGTAGAGGTGCAAAATTCCTTACCTGACTTCCTGAAGGTCGCTAAGATGTGACATAAAAATTGAACATTAGGAGCCCAGGGGATTTGGTACTGGGTCTCATTAAAGGCATTGAAATTTATGGCATATCAATATTTGAATTGGGGAGTGTTGACAAAGAATCATAAGGAAGAGTCAAGGTTTGGAAGTTAAAACTATGATTTCCTTTAAAAAGCATGAGGCCTGAATTATAATGGACATTTTTGTTCATCCAACAAAAATTTCCCATCATCAATGGGAAGGGGAGAATAAATTCTGTAGTATTTAAGAAATAGTTTAATTTCAGCTCTTCTGCCTAAAGATTGGGGAGTGACTGACCCCTGGTCACAGAAAATAATCACAGAGTTGCATTCAGAGCCCTTCACTCCTGCAGGAGAACAGCTGTCACAGCATCTTCCAGAATGTCTAGTGCAAAGAGCCGCACACAGATCTGCAATATGTATCTACTAGAGGCCCAGTACACAAATTTGTGCACAGGTGGGGTCCAGCCAGCCTGACCTGATCAGTGTCAGATTGGTCTGGCTGGGCTGGGTTGGGGGTGGGGGCGAGCACAGGAGTCACAGTAGGTTGGCTGGCTGGCCCTGACCCCTGGCTGAACTCGGGGACAAATTCTCAGTCAAGGAGAAAATTTGCTTATTAACCTTTTATTATATAGGATATCTATCTATCTATC
This sequence comes from Lasiurus cinereus, assembly GCA_011751065.1. NCBI lineage: Eukaryota > Metazoa > Chordata > Mammalia > Chiroptera > Vespertilionidae > Lasiurus > Lasiurus cinereus. Next base: position 27,669,247 of record JAAGEH010000076.1, on the reverse strand, counting down.
TATCTATCTATTTTTGATCCTCACCAGAGGGTATTTTTCCTATTGATTTTTAGAGAGAGTGTAAGGGAGGGAGAGGGAGAAAGAGGAAAAAAGAGAGGGGGGAGGAGAGAGAGAGAGAAACACATCAATTGGTTGCCTCCTACACATGTCCCAGGGCCAGGGATCAAACTCAAGACCTTTAGGTTCACAGGCCGATGCTCTAACCACTGAGAAAAACCAGCCAGGGCTGTAATATGTTTCAAAGACACAATTAATAGACCTTAAGAAAGAATTGGAAGTGGCAGGATGGTCCCCTACATTCCAACCAAAGCAACTTGGGAGGTGTAGGTTCATGACTGTGGCAGAGGATACACACATTTTCTTCTTGCAGTTCTAACCATTCCTTCCCAGTGTTCTTTGTGAGTTTCTTTTACCCTCTAAGTCAGTGGTTCTCAACCTTCCTAATGCCGCGACCCTTTAATACAGTTCCCCATGTTGTGGTGACCCCAACCATAAAATTATTTTCGTTGCTACTTCCTAACAGTAATTTTGCTACTGTTGTGAATCATAATGTAAATATCTGTATTTTCTGATGGTCTTAGGCGACCCCTGTGATGGGGTCGATGGACCCCCAAAGGGGTCGTGACCCACAGGTTGAGAACCACTGCTCTAAGTCCTTTAAATATTGAGTTTCTCAAGCGCTGTTACCTCGGTCTCCTTCTCCCCTTCCTGGGTGATTTCTTCTACATGGTTTCACTAGAGACCAGAAAACTCCCTAAATCATGTAGACAGCTCTGCCTGTCTATTGAGCTCCACACCCATAATTCCCACCAATCACTGGGGTATCTCCTGGGCATTTGAAACTCAATGCATTCAAAAGTCTCTCCCAGCCATTTCCCATTGCACCACTGTCCCTGAACTTGCCCTGCTCCTGTGTTTTCCTACCTTGGTCATTGGACACTGGTCCATTGGTCACCCCAATCAGCACCCTGCCATCATTTTAGATTCTTCTATGTTCACTGCATTACTTTTCTCACTATATTTTCTTGCCTCTCTAGCCCATATATATATATATATATATATATATATATATATATATATATATATATATTTGTCTCTGCTCTCTGCTCTTCATTTCTCTTTCCAGTTCATTGCATAGTGTAAGTCTTTGTCATATCACACTTAGGTAACACAGTTTCTTCCAGCTGGTCCCTCTGTCTCAGTCTTGAGTCCTTCCAATCTGCCCTTCATGGTGCTTCCACAGCAATCATTTTTTCCCCATGAAGCTCATTCACTTCCTTCAGAATAAAACCTTTTGCACAGTATTTAAATCTATAACCCAACTCCTGCTAACAGCCATTGTCATCTCATTTTGCCCTTCATGGAAGTCATTCCTGAACCTCCCTTCACTCCTGTCTCATGACCCTCCTGTGTTATGTACCTGAGGATTGAAAGGCCCTCTCCTCCTTTTTCCTTCTTCAGTAGACTTGTATGCCCCTTCTGACTCATCTAAAGAAGACTTCAGGCTGCCATGGGTACCCTCTTCCACATCATTAGGTAAGAACCCCATCATTAGGCACTTTGTACTCGGGCTGTCACTTAATTCTTTGGTTTGCCTCCCCCACTTGGCTACAAGCTCCTTGAGAATGGAAAGTCTCTTGTTTTCTTCTGTGTTCTCAGCTCTCAGCACCAATGCATTGTCAACTGTCAATAAATTTAGTTGAATCAGTGAGCAAAATGGTTTTTATGTATTTTTCAGGGAATATCTATAAGGAAAATCTATAAACTATGGTTCTGTCTTTTCTTATTTTGACAAGTCTATTATTTATTAATATGCCTCAAATTGATTGTAATAAAAATACAGAAAACCTTGACTGAATCTGAGTCTCAGCTCTAAGGGCAGATTGTGAAATGCAAGCACACTTCTGGAATTCACACACACACACATTAACTAGTATCCTCTTAATCTCAGCATAGCATCCTATTAGACAAATGATGTACTGCCTCCGTTGCAGAAGTGTAATAGCATTCTAAAGCATGAATATTTAAGAACATTGGTATGTCATTTAAATAAGGGAATTGCTATCTTGGAAAAGTTAGGAATGGGGAAGTTAGAAAGCAGGAACAAAAACAAAAAAGGAAAGAAATTTAGGAAGAGCTCAAAATGTTTGTCTTACCTTCCACCAGAGTAGAACCCTCCTACTTTACTCTGCATTTCCAATGCTAGTGCCTGGCTTAGCACAATATAAGAAAGAAAAGAAGAATGAAAGATGAGGCAGATTGGCAGATAATGGAGCAACAATGGATATAGTTTTACGTACGTGTACAGCTTGCTCTTATACAAGACACGCAAAGAATTTTTTATTGTTGCTTGTGCCAGATGCTGCTTGTGGTCACTTACCCTTCTTCACCTATCTTTCTACTTCTGGGTCAAGAAGCCTATAAACTATATTTCCCAGATGGCTTATTTGATTCTGCTGGTGGGCATTACTGATGGGAGAATAAAGGGTAGGAGAGAGGAAGCAGCTATTTTATTTCCCAGCTATGGGCAGCAGTGGCAGCACTGAGAGCAGCAATGTGCCTGTCCTGGTTCTGGCTCAGCAGCCAGATTGTGACAGTGGCAGTGACCGTGAGCCTGGGGACATGATTTCCCTTTTGCTTCTCTACGGGCTTTGAATAGTTTTATATTTGGGACTCCCAGCTCTTCCACCACCTTTGTAACCCATTACCTGTATCATATCGAATCTCCTCTGAAATATTGGGAATATTTTCCATTGTCCTGGTTAGACACTGGCTGCTACACAGACACTGTTAGACCTCGACAAGCAAACAACTCAGCATGGGCACACATCCATATTTGGTTAAAGGCATATATACAAAGCTTCCTTGAACTATAAAATGCATTTGAAATCAAATAATACCTGAAATAAAGAGACAAGTGACTAGCAACAGGTATATTAAATGTAATCTCCTTTCATTAATAGGAGATGTGTTTAAAATCAGAAGGCAAATGGTAAGAAAATGCAGGGAATTATCAGTGGAGCCAGAGGCTTCCAGACCCAGGAATCTGCTAGCCAGCTCTCTCTGCCTTTGGCAACTCCCATTCCCTCCTCTGCCTCAGTTTCACTTTCTGTAAAAGGAAAGGGCCAAATTAGGTCACCTCTCAGTGTGATTCTAAGGCTGGGATTTTAAGGGCCTATGCCTTTAAGTAAAATTTTCCTTGGACATCTGTGCAGAAAAATCCCCCATTTATGTGGGGAGACTGGGCTTGGCTGGAGCTTCCAGTTAGCCTGACCCTGAAATGCATGTCTGTGTAAAGACCTCTGTTAGCCATCCTGAGTCCCATCTATTGCCAGATGTTTGTCTTCACTGTGGGCACAGGAACTGTTTCCAAAACTCTGGCTGCCAAGTCATGCCTTGGCAGTGAGTGACCCGTAATGACCTTTCACATTACACTCACAAATTCAATAAGGCAAGTTCACTCAAGGTGCATATGATGAAATTAATAGCCCTATAATGAATAGGAGTATTGTGCCAGGAATCCGTCACATTGTCAAATACAAGAGAATAGTGCTAGACATGGCATGCCTATTTTCCACTGCTAGGTTTGCTCTACTGTATTATATTTGATATATGTTCCTTAATGTGGTCCCCCCACCACCATACATATTTTGTTAATATTAATGTATTTATGCATCTTGAAATTGCCTAATTAATACCTTGCCTTCCCAATGAGTTATGTAAGTTGGTGGATTTATATGATAAATATTATAATGAAGAAAACACAACCATGGAGCATAAAATACTAACTTAATTTACCATACCAAAAGCAACTAAATTTAGGCTATGATTTCCCCTCTGAAATTAACTAATATTTCTTTTCCTAATTAAAACTTATCCCTTTCCTACATCCAATGGGGGCCATTTTTATTCCTACAAATATTTAGGAGTATTAAGTCCTACAAGTATTAAGTCACTATGACAGGTTTTGGAGGACACTAAATGAAACAATAAGGAGTGAGTCAGAGGTGTAGAGCAGAGAGACACTTGTGGAAATGGCTCTGTGAGAAGTGTGGGGCAAAGGTGAGTGTGGTCTTCAAGCTTGTTTGCAAACCCTGGCTCCCTCATGTGCTAGCTGTGTGATCTTTGGCAAGTAACTTCACTTCTCTGCCTATTTCCTCATTTATAAATAATGGGCAAGATAATATCATAACTTCTTTATGGAATTGTCAGGGATTAAATGACTTAATTCATGTAAAGAGTTTAGATCAGTGCTGGACCCATCATGAGTGCTCAACTATTCATTTACAAAAAGCAGATCAGACAACCATGAATAAAAGGGAAGTTTTGGATGGTTGGTTGATTTTTTGTCTTTACAGACTTAGTATGTCTATGAGCTGATGGGAAGGAATGAGTTCAGAGGGAAGGACTGAGACAGCAAGCAGAAAGCGGGGAGGATAATTGATGAAAAAAGACATCATTGCCTAGCTGTCATGGCTCAGTAGTTGAGTGTCAACCTATGAATTAGGGGGTCACAGTTCGATTCCCAGTCAGGGCACATGCCCGGGTTGCAGGCTCTACCCCAGTATGGGACATGCAGGAGGCAGCTGATCAAAGATTCTCTCTCATCATGAACGTCTCTCTTTCTCTCCCCCTCTCCCTTCCTCTCTGAAAATCAACAAAACATAAAAAAAAGACATCATTGACTTAGCCAGCCTTCCTGTGAAACTGAAGAGCAGTAGGAGATGGGTGAAGATGCACAGGGAGAGAAGTGAAGATGAGGGGAGACACTTGTCATAATTTCTCTTTTGTGAAATGCAAGGGACCTGAAGATTCTGTTCCTCCTTATAGCTCTTCTTGTTATTTTTTTCAAAAGCCATTTAAAAGGTGGTATATGCATAAGATATTAATTATCCTATAGCTTACAATAGCAGAACATTAGAGTCAACCTAAATGTCCATCCTTTTTGGGACTGGCTAAATACAACATTATGGAACTCAAGAGAATGCTATGAAGCATAATAAAGAATGGGGAACTTTTTACGTACTGACATGGAAGGACCACTGGAAGCTATTATTGAGGGAGAGAAGCAAAGTGCCTGACAGCAACATAGCGTGCTGGCATTTAAAACCATTGTAAATGAAAAAAAGGAAGGGTGAAATCTAAAAGAATGTATTTGTAGATGCCTGGAATATCCACAACATATTGATAAAATTTGTTCTCCTAAGGGGAAGACACTCAGTGGCTGGGGGCCAGGATAGAGGGGGGCTTCTCATTATATATGCAGTAAAGTCCTGGTGCACAAAATTTTTGCACAGGGTGGGGGTGGGGCATTGGTCCCCTCAGCCCAGCCTGTACCTCTCACAATTCTGGACCACTGGCTCCTAATCGCTCACCTTCCTGCCTGCCTGGTCGCTTCTAACTGCCCCCCGCCCCCGACAACCTGATGTCCCCTTACTGCCTCTGTGTGTCAGCCTAATTGCCCCTAACTACCCCCCTCCTGCTGGCCTGGTCACCCCCAACTGCACTCGCCCCCCTCCCCTGCTGGCCTGGTCACCCCTAACTGCCTCCCCTGCCAGCCTGGTTGCCTCTTATTGCCTCGCCTACTCACACTCCTCCCTCCCGGCCCCCCCACTGGCCTGGTCACCCCATGCAGCCTGCTGTTCAGTCATTTGGTTGTCCCTCACTAACCCCCCTGCTGGCCTGGTCATAGGCAGTCATTTTGTTAGGGCATGAGGGTTAATTTGCATATTACCTCTTTATTATATAGGATGAAAGGATGAAATCTTTTGAACTCTTTGAATTTAGAACATGAAAATGCGCTATCCATGCAAAAGAATTGTTAAAAATATTAAAAGTGTCCACACATTGTTCCAGTTCTGTTCTTGATGCTGGTTTTGTTTCTTGGGGATTGCAGATATAATAGCAATAAGAACCACAAGAACAGTATTGACCAAGCCTGCTATTTATAGCCCCAAGTGCCTTCTAACTAGTGTCACCACTGTGGAGACCCAATCACCTTGTTCTGCTGAACACTGCAATCTTTTTGTTCATGTGATTTGGGAGGAGGTGCTCTAAAGAAGCAGGCTTTCCCTGTGTATGAAAGAGATTCCTAGACTAATTCCAGACAGAATAAATGAGAAGGAAATTTGGGATGGGAGAGAATAGAAGCTAGTAAGACTTGGGTGCTGATGGGATTGTTACAGGGGATAGAGGCCAATGAGAAACTGAAGACCAGAGCCCGACTGACCCACATGCTTTTATGCTGTTTTTTCTCGTAGGCAGGATGTGCCGTTACTTCCTTGTGCTCTCCATCTTCATTCGACAGGTAACAGCTCTGGATACTTTTCAAAGTTTTGTTGAAAGAGTCAAATGAGACAATATGCATCGGTGTTTTGACTGGTGTCTGATATAGAGCAACCACTCAATAAATGGTAGTTGTTAATAATAAGTACAACTCTTTGAACTTGCTTTGAAAGTTGAGATTTTGGAGAGTGGGTACCAAGTTTGGATCAGTACTAGCGTGAAGATCAATGGATCCAGAGTGAAAAAAAAATTAAGCAGAAGCAAGGAATTGGAGGTCAAAGACAATAGAAAAGTCTAAGCCTGTGATGAGCTAAGGGATGGTGAGGAGAGGGCTTTGAGCTTTGGTGAGGGACTGTGCATCGATTTTATCTAGACCTGAAGTAGCTGTGAAACCCCAGCAAACACGTGCATTACAGAGCCAGCCGGCACCCCAGTCTCATATGGCTCTAGGGATTACAGAGGAGCAGCAAAAATGTCCCCATTTCTGCACTACTGGACCTCAGCACCTGCAGTGAACCTGGGGGTGGACCTTGAGGAGGCTGTTGGGGAAGTCTATACTTGCTGCTCATTTAGCTTTTTATAACTAGTTTTGTAATGTGATCCAGCCTAGTGAAAACCAATAGCATACCAACCGGAATTATCCAAATTTCATATAGAAGTAGTTGCCATGGTTTTATAGCTTAAAAGGCATGTAACTCCAGGAGGAGCCCACCCAAACATACTCAGCACTCTGGGGTATCTGTAACATAGAAAAAGAGTCTGCTTAGCCTCAAGGTCACTGTTGGTGGCCAAAGGTCACCAGGATTTGATGCAGTTATTTGAATTTCTATCTTCAGGAGGAAGTGTCTCTTGGGAATTACATAATACTACCAGCAGCTGTTGTGTAGATTTAAATGGAATTTGGGTTACAAGAAAATGGTTTTGTGAGGAAAAAAAATACCATATTACCTCCTCTTTCAATTGTCTGAGTGCTGTCATCATTGCCCCAAAATTATTTAAATCATCTTTGTTTCTACAGCAGGTTTTGCATCTTGGAAGAAATATTTAAAGCAGGAGTAATTAATTATCCTTATTTATTTCCTTGAGGCTATCTAACGCCACATACAAGTGCAGTTCCAGGGAGATGATCGGGAGTCAGCAAACATGCGTTTGAGCCTGGCTCTGCTTCTTAGCTAGCACATTTGGGCTGAATCAAGCATTTCCACATAGACCAGTGGTTCTCAACCTTTCTAAGGCTGTGACCCTTTAATATAGTTCTTCATTTTGTGGTGACCCCAACCATAAAATTATTTTTGTTGCTACTTCATAACTGTAATTTTGCTATTGTTATGAATCATAATGTAAATATCTGTTTTCTGATGGCCTTGGGCTCTATAGCAGCGTTTCTCAACATGTGAATCACGACCCACAGGTTGAGAACCACTAGCAGAGTCACCACAACATGAGGAACTGTATTAAAGAGTTGCAGCTTTAGAAAGGTTGAGAACCACTGACATAGAGGCTTTCCTTTATAACGGGTTTATATTTTGTTTTTAAATGTGCGTATTCTTCTGGGAAAAGGTCAGGCCTTAAAAACCTCTCCTTCCCTTTTTCTCCTCTATCTATCTCGCTGTCTCTGTCTCTATTTCTGTCTCCTTCTCAATCTCTATCAATATTTACCCATCCATTCATCCAATCTATCTTTTACTGTTTATTATATCCCTTTCTAAAAGGGTGAGGAGAGCAAGTGGATGAAGTGGATGAGGCCTAACAACAAACTTCAGAGTAGTTCTGCCCTGATGCTGGTTTGTTGATGCCTTCCTGCTTTTTATGTGCAGGCCTTGCACCTCCTTTTAAAGCTAAACATATCCTGGCAGAAAGCGACCATGGGAAGGAGGTCTCAGCAGCACTGGTTGCATATTCCAGGCTAAAGGACTCACGCATTTCAGCCTGGCCAGCTCCTCCAGGAGAAATCCCTGGCCAGTCCCAGAGCATGTGCCCTGTGGCAGCCTCCTCTCACTCCATTCCAGTTCCAGGCATTGTCAGAAGGAACTCAGAGTTCCAAGATGGATCAGTGCCTCTGTTAAAGCCGTGAAATCTGATCGTTGGCAGCCTCCTGCAGAGTGGGTCTCAGAGAGTCTGCTTAAGCTGGGTGATTACGTTCTGGTCATTCCTAGCTTTGGGCTAGTGGGTGGCCTGAATATCAGATTCATGCATTTGTCAGTTCCACACGTAGTAAGCACCCTCTGTGAGCCAGGCTCTCTGAGCCACTGAATATAAGAAGGTGCCCAAGAACCTTCAATTTTCTCTACTCAGCTGCTGCAGCTCTGTGCTCATCTGGAGGTGGGCCTGAACACTCCACACTTTACCTGGGCTAACCAGGCACTTATTTGGTGCTAGCTGGCAGGGGACCCTCAGAGGCTGATCCAGAGTTGGCCAAAGAGTTGTGCTTCCTGCCCTGCTGGAGCACCAGGCTTTACTTCTGCACCCTGGTGGAAAAGACTGCAGTGAAGTGTGGGAGGAAGTGAATTTTCATCCTCTTTGTCAAGGTTAGGAAGTCTGACATAAGCCCTTACAGGGGCTTTATAGATCTAGTCTTTGTAGGCCCAAATAGAGAGATTCTGATGGGCAGCAGAGGTCAGGACATAGGAGTTTGCAGAGAAGAGGGACAAATGCGGCCAGAGAGATGCATTCAGGGCTAGAGAACCAATTACAGACCAGGGGACAATAGAGGCAAAGTCATAGGTGGGATGAGAACCTGGAGAATGAGCAGAAAGTGTGGATGCAGGGTCCAAGAAAAGGCATAAGGGACTAGATATTTTCTACTTATACTTCCTATCACAGCACTTAACACAAATACTAGTTAATTTGAATGAGATTCCATAGGCAATTATGTAAAAGTTACTGTCTTTCCATCATAATGTATATTAAATTCAGCTGAGGCTGTGAAGGATGGGAGAAGAGGCAGTTTTTGTGCACTGTCTACTGCCATGTGGGGGGGCCAAACACCTGACATTTATTATTCCACTGAAACCTTTAAAGAATCCCACAAAGTAGAGACATCCCCATGTAGATAAGGAAACTGAGTCTCAGAGAAGTTATTTGCCCAAGTTCATGTGGCTATGACATGGTGAGGATGAGGCTATGATGCTTGGATATTCAGGATGACTTTATTTATTTGTTTGTTTGTTTATTTATTTATTTAGCATGGAAGAGAGTGGGAGAGACATACAGAGAGAAATATCTATGTGAGAGAAACACATCGATTTATTGCCTCCTGCATGCTTCTCAACTAGGGATAGGGATTCAGCCTACAACCGAAGTATGAGCTCTTGATCAGTATTGAACCCTTCAGTCTGCAGGCCAATGCTCTATCCACTGAGCCAAACTGGCTAGGGGAAGTCTATTTTTAAAGCCCAAATCTATTCTTCAAAATTACTGCCTGGGTCCATTTTGTGCTCTGAGCATTGGGCCTATCCATGGAAAGTGGTCAATATGTTTTGGAAGAATGAATGGATGAATGATGAATGAATAATGGAGGTGCAACTTTGTTCATGAGTGTGTTTGATGAGTTCTTGGCCATGAAGTTCACACTCGTGAGATGGACGGACACTCAGTTTTTGAGGTCTTGTCAACAAAAGTTAGGGATCAAGTTTTCTATTTCTTTGATAGTCTATATTTAATAGATGCTGCATTGATACCCTACTGATAATAGTGCTCCTGCTATCTGAACTCTACCAGAAACAGCTGAAATCTACAAACGGTAACACCACAATGGTTCAAACCAACTGGAGGTTTTGAGGATATGTTCAACTATTGGAGGAATACTTAAGACTTTCTTTTCCATTAAATGAGCCATCTTCACTGCTCACAGAATTGGAAGATTACAGGGTCATTTCTGTCTCAGGGACTTACTGCCGCTCCCTTCTCAAAATCAATTTAAAATCTATTTAAACACACATTTTATACAAACGAAAGTTTATTTGCTATATATAGAAAAATGCTACCAGAGGTCTCATTTGGCAGCTTTGTTGATTACCCATTGTAATGAGCCTTATTACATAATTAAAAGAATTTCTTTCCTAACTGCAGTTCACTACGAATTAACATTTTACATATTCTGCAGCGGACACTTTGTGTTGAATCAGAGACATAATTATGTCATTTCTATGCAAAGAGCAGGTTATGAATTATTAATTAATATTAAATCTGTTGAGTAAAGGCTAATTTGTAAGTACACATATTACAGATCACTACGTATTGCTCTCTAGAAACTTTCCTTTGCTATTTCTGTGGTCCCTTCTCTCTTGCTAAATACCGGAGAGTAAAGAAAGACAGAAGCTGGCCACACAGGTTCTAAGGAATAAAAGTAATTCATTTGAACTTTGAATTTTAAACTACAATTAAGTTTTTTTGCCTTCAGTTACTTTTAAATTATATACATTTTATTGATTTTTTTACAGAGAAGAAGGGAGAGGGATAGAGTTAGAAACATCAATCATCTGCCTCCTGCACACCCCCTACTGGGGATGTGCCCGCAACCAAGGTACATGCCCTTGATGGGAATCGAATCTGCAGGCCGACACTCTTATCTACTGAGCCAAACCGGTCAGGGCTGCCTTGAGTTGCTCTGAAAGCTGAGAAGCACATATAGGGTAGAAGCAGGCTAAGGAAAGCAAGTCACTCACTTCCTTTATATTCCCTTAAACTCCAGAAGGGAGAATTGTTCTCTTAAAATGCACAAGCCCCTCCGATGCCTGAGGCCACAGGACCTGAAGTGCTCTGGGGAATGAGGGTCTCAATAGTGTCTGGGCAGCCCCTCCCAGGGAGGGGAAAGCTCAGACCTGCTCCTGATGGGAAGTTGTCTTGGTGCCTAGGTCCTGGCTGTTGATGTTCCTACTTGGCACTGGTTACCCATGCAGGCTCACCTCATACCAGGTATGGCATAGCTGTGGGCATTTTTCTCTTTCGTAATCAGCTGGTAATACTGACAAGGCATCCTTTCCTTAACCGCATTTTATTTTAAAGTGAAAAAAAAACTCTTTTACTTCCTACTCTTGGTTTCCATCACACCTCCACTGTCTGTGTTGTCTAAATTATTTCTAATTTCTGCTTTCTAATTTACTTTAAGTAGCAAGCTTATATCAGTTATTGCTAAGGGACAGTATATATATTTTTAAAATCACCAATCTGAATTTGCCTATTTTACACTTTACCTTGGGTTATTTGATTGGTATTTTGGCCTAGCAGCCCTACTCTACATACATGTTCTCTGTGAGTGTGTATGTGTGTGCTTTTCTTGATGGAGTTGCTTTCTACAGCTTAGGGGTGGGTCCAAGTTAGGAATTATTGGGTAATACTGTGTTACTTTCTTTTTTAAAAAAATTATTTATTAATTAAGGTATTACATGTGTCCTTATTCCTACATTATCCTCCTCCCCGCCCTTCCCCTCCCTCCCCCCCCCCCGCCAAACTTCCCCATTCATGTTGTCTGTGTCCATTGGTTAGGCTTATATGCATGCATACAAGTGCTTTGGTTGATCTCTCCCCCTTATCCCCACCCTCTCTTACCTTCCCTTAGGTTTGACGTTCTGAACAATGTTTCTCTGTCTCTAGATCTGTTTTTGTTCATCAGTTTATATTGTTCATTATTTTCCATAAATGAGTGAGATCATGTAATATTTATCTTTCTCTGCCTGGCTTATTTCACTTAGCATAATGCTCTCCAGTTCCACCCATGTTGTTGCAAATGGTAAGAACTCATTCTTTTTTACTGCAGCGTAGTATTCCATTGTGTAGATATACTACAGCTTCTTAATCCACTAATCTGCTGATAGGCCCTTAGGCTGTTTCCAAATCTTAGCTATGGTGAATTGTGCTGCTATGAACATAGGGGTACATGTATCCTTTCTGATTCGTGTTTCTAGTTTCTTGGGATATATTCCTAGAAGAGGGATTACTGAGTCAAAGGGGAGTTCCGTTTTTAGTTTTTTGAGAAAACTCCATACTGTTCACCACAGTGGCTGTACCAGTCTGCATTCCCACCAGAAGTGCATGAGGGTCCCTTTTTCTCTGCATCCCAGCTAGCATTTATCATTTGTTGATTTATTGATGATAACCATTCTGCCAGGTGTGAGAAGGTACCACGTTGTTGTTTTGATTTGCATTTCTCAGATGATTAGTAATTTTGAGCATGTTTAAAGTTATCATTGAAAGGTACTTATTTGTAGCCATATTTATTTTTTGTGTCTGTGTTCCTTCTTCGCTTTCTATTTCTTCTTTTTACACCAGTCCCTTTAGCATTTCTTGTATTGCTGGTTTAATAGTGATAAACTTCCTTAGTTGTTTCTTTTCTTTTTTTGTGTGTGTTTGTTTGTGAAGCTTCTGATTTCCCCTTCAATTTTGAATGATAATCTTGCTGGATAGAGTATTTTTGAATTCAGTCCCTTGGTTTGCATCACTTTGTAAATTTCCTTCCATTCTTTTCTGGCATGATGTCTTTCTATTGAGAAATCATTTGATAATCGAATGGAAGATCCCTTGTATATAACTTTCTTTCTCTCTTTTGCAGCCTTTAAGATTCTCTCTTTGTCCTGAATATTTGCCATCATAATTATGATGTGTCTTGGTGTGGGTCTTTTCGGGTTCATCCTGTTTGGGACTCTGTGCTTGTGTGACTTTTTCTTCACCACATCAGGCAAGTTTTCTTACATTATTTCTTCAAATAGGTCTTCTAACTCTTGTTCCTCTTCCTGTTGTTCTGGAACCTCTATTATTTGTATGTTGCTTCATTTCATGTTGTCCCATAGCTCCCTTAGGGTCTTCTCCTCCTCCTTTTAATTTTTTTCTCCAATTGCAATTCAGTTTGACTGTGTTTTGCTTCCCTGTCTTCTAATTTGCTAATTTGGTCCTCTGCTTCTCCTTGAAAGTTTTCATGGTATTGCATATATATCACTCTTCATTTTTTCTTGATTCTTACATAAGTTGTTGATTTTTTTCATCCATTTCTTCTTGATTCTCACATAAGGTGTTGATTTTTTCTTCCATCCAGTTAATGAACTTTAGGATCCTTTTTCTGAATTCTTTTTCTGACATATTGCATGCCTCTGTTTTACTTAGCTGCTTTTCTGGCAATTCCTCCTTTTCTTTCCTTTGGGGGTTTCTTTGTCTACCCATTTGTGGTCTCACCAATTGATCTAAATGTCAAGTTGTGCAGGGGCTGCTTCTTGGGTGGAAGTGGCTCCTTGAGCTGTGGTTGCTCCTCGGGTAGTCATGGTAGCAGCTGCTTCTCAGTCAGCAGCAGCTCCTTTGGTGGGTGCTGTGTGCAGCAGTAATGTCTCCTCTGGCTAATGGGAGGCTGTTTGCACAGCTGCCGTTTCTTGGACAGGGGCTGGCTGCTCACATGTTTGCTGTTCATGTGGCTGCAGTGCCCTGGGGTAAAGCATTGGGCTGGTCAGAGGGGAGTGAGCTTCAGAACTCATGGAGCCTGCACCTGGGGTGACTGGAGCCTTGTTGACCGTGGGATCACAGCCTAGGTATCAGGACCCTGGCAGGGGTGGCTATAGAGTCCCAGGTGTTATCTGAGGGCACTCTGGGTGGAGTTGAGTCTGAGTACCCAATTGCAGCAGTTCTCCCATTCAAAAAGGCTAGGCCTCTGAGAATGAGCCGGCCTTCAGTACTGTTTGCAGTGGTAGCAGAAGCTGCCTAGTTAGGTGAGCCTGATTAGCCTGCCCCTGAAGGTCCTGTGGGATCTAACTGTACCACACACACACACACACACACACACACACACACACACCACCTGATCACACACTCCTCTTTTGCTCCCTCACTCACTCACTCATGTTCTCTCCTTCACTGCCACATTCTTCATGACTCTATAGTTGGGATTGGGTGTTATTGACCCATTCATGGATGGAGTTTCCTCTCCAGGTGTCTGGTTATGTGGCTTGCTCTTTAGCACCTTGGCCAAGACAGGATAAAATTCACCTTGACAAGACACAACACAAAGGGAACTAAGCACAAATGTATTCACACCACCAATGACCCCAATATAAGTGACCGCCTGAGATAAGAGAATTAGAGGAGAGAAAAGAGAGCACAAATGATATCGAAGAGAGAGAAAAAGATGAGATTGAAAAAAGAAAGAAAAAGGAGAATATATATAGACACCAATAGATAAACCAAAAACTAAAAACGAAACAAACACCAAACACCCAGCAAAGAGAGTTGGGGCAGAATCTGTAAAGGCTGAGCTTATATACTGAAAATAAGATTAAGAAGTGGATGAATATTGAGAGGACCTCAAATCAGTATTGAGGAAGTAGAAAAGGAATGAGTGGATAAGAAGAAAGAGAATGAGAAGAAAATAATAATAATAAATTCACAAAAAATTTGATTTCACAAATGGTTAAAAAATTAAAAATAGAAAATAAAAATAAAATATAGTGATGGAAAAATAATGCGAAAAGAAAGAGAAAATAAAGGAACAAACAAAAACAGGAAAAAAAAAGAAGAAAAAAAAAGGGAAAAAAAAGGGCTAACAAAATAAAATAAAAAATAAAATTGAAAAAAAGTGAAGTGTCATTCCTTGGCTGGCTTATGATCCCAGTTCTTTGTACTGTACTGTTTCTCAGTTTCCCATTGCTGGGGCTGAAGATTTCTCTTTGGGCCAGTTCCTGTGGACTCTCAGGGACTACTCAGATTCCTTTGTGTCATTCAGGCTGGGATCTGGGTGTGGCTGTATTGGTGGCCTGGAGCCTGGAGGGAGGGGCTGTCTCTCAGGAGAAAACGGCGCCCCATGCTCAGGTATGACTCAGCACCAGACTCGCTACCACCTCTCCTGGACTAACTCCCCTCCCCAGACTCCACAAGTCCACACCCTCTACTGCACCTTAGCCACGGGTAAGTGTCTGTATCCGAAAGGTCCTATGAACTAGGTTCAGTGAAGAAAGGCACAGGTCCCACAGCGGGGAAGGACTGTGTCTCTGCAAGCTGATCTCTTGCCAGCACTGTGTGGTCCAGCCAGCCCTTCCGGGCTACCTCTGAGCTCAGATCCAAAGTCCAAAGTCCAAATGCCCCTGCCTCCCACAGTCCCTTGAACCCTTTTTTCACAGTCAGAGGCTTTGCCTGTCCCCAGGGATGTGGCTTGGCACCGTGCAGTGTCCCCCTGACCCTCTGGATACAGAGGTCCAGCAGACTCCCCTGCCTAGTTCCTTGGTTTTATCTTTCTCAGGGGACCTCTGCCCTTCCTGTCTGCAAACTGTCTCACCAGCTGAGTCTTCTTCGCCAATTCAGGCTGAATTCTATTAGTTTCAGCCGCTCACTCTATTTGCTCCGGGATAAGGCTCAGGACACGTCCGTCTATTTCACTGCCATTTTGTCTCTCCCTGTGTTACTTTCTCCATCACTGTTTAACATATTCACAACACACACACACACACGTACATTGTTGGCAATATTAGCACAATAATATGTTTTGTGCTTGTATGTTTTTAGTAGAATTAGCCATCATCTCATGTGATCTTCATTATTCCCAGGTAAGAGTAGAAAGTATTGTTATTCTGATTTTATCCATAAACTAGTATGTCACAAAAAGGCTAAATGACTTGGCCATTGTCCTAAAGCTAGTTACTTTTGAAGCAGGAACAGACCCTTGTCCTTAACTTGTACTTCATCGCTATTCTCAAAACATATAATCCCATGAATCCTCACTCAACCCTTCCCTACATATGTTCTGGTGAAAAGGGGAGCATGTGGGAAAGCTCAGTTATTAGACTTAAGATCTTGATTTCTTAATACTTCCCTAACATAGTTGAACAATTCTTTGAGATAAAGATTTCTCGCGGCCAGTTAAAGTATAAACATCCTTGGAATAAACACCATATCATATCATCAAGTAACTTACCCTAGAATGATTCCTTTCCCAAGAACACATCTAGAAATGAAGAGAGCTTCACTGACCTGGATCATGCAAAGTTGGGGATCCTAGACATCTCTTCACAGTAAATATAGAGCTTCTAACTTCAGCAGGGGCATGAAGTTCTAACCTAACATAAGCTGGTTACAGACCTGAATGACTTCAAGTCGCAGAAACATTGCTGTCCAGAAAGCCTCCATTTGAGACACAGTGACAAATGGAAGAAGCCAGCTATTCCTGTGTGCGGGCTCTGGTCACCTGTGATAGCCCTCCTTCGTCTCCCATCTTAAGTTCCAGATAAAATGTTCCTGACTTGGAGGGCCAAGGTTTTGTCCTTAAAATTGGACTTTTAGCTGTGGTCTGGGACACCAGACTCCCCTGCCTCCTGCCTTATGCCCAGGAAATGATGCTGTTCATCAGTCAGTTCTGGCTGGATTTCATGATGCTGATCAAGTTGCTACAGTAGTAAGACTCTTTATTTAAGAGCAGTTCCCAGCTCTATGATTTGCTGCCCTACTAGCTGCATATTACAGACTCTTAGCTGATAATTACATCTGGACATCCAGGTGGTCATGCCCCTTCCCCGTGGATTATGACTTTACTTGTGGTTCTTCCTTCCTGCATTTCATCCCCTTCCTAGCCAAGGACTGCTCAAGATGGGCACCTCAAAGTGGCCTAATCCAAATATTTGTACAAAATCTCAACAATTTCAACAACTTTGTGTGGGGATATTAAATGCCCTGCTTTTAGTTTCCATTTGACGTGTAGAAAAATGGGTATACTGCTTCTTTATACTCTTTCACAGCATCAGAATTCTACATGCATAGTTCCTGAAACTTAATAAATATTCAACACTTGTTTATCTAATGAATGAATGAACCCAGAGTTTACAAATATCAGCTCCTCAGTGCTCCAAAGACCCATCCTACCTCCATTGCTTTCTTCTCTGTCTTAGCACATTTAGTGCCAAAATGTTTTTCCAGTGCACCCCTCCACCAGCCTCTGAGATCTTCTGATGCCCACTCAGTTCCTGGAAGGTGGGCTAATCTAGAGGTCCAGGATGGAGTTTCTTCAGCTTTGCCACTTAGCCTGGCCTGAGATGTCCTTGGAAATTGGGTGGAGTTTAGGCCCTGGACAAAAGCCCCACTGTCAGAACTCTACCCCATCTAGGGCCCAGGGGAGAGAACTGAGGAGGGTTATTGAAGGGATGCAGAAGACTCTCCTTTGACTAGACCTTCTGTCGCCTCTGGGAGGTGGAACAGATAGGGAAATAACCAAAAACCTGCAGAAGTAAGATTCCCAGAGGTATACCAGGTAAGGTTGGAAGAAAAATATAAATTCTTCTAGATCAGAGCTTACTGTTGCTCAGATTCACCAAACGCTGTGAGAATGAACCCTGGTGCTTTTGAAATCCACTCTCTTAGCTTTTGCCTCATCAGTCTCTAGCATGAACACACATTATTTCTTCTAACATGTCTTCCTCCTTGTCTGTGATTCAACTCACATTCCCACTCTTGAGGAATCCCGAAGTACAGCCTTAGCCACCTTCCTTTGCACCTTCTGCTGGATTACCTGGCCCTATTCTGAAGCATTTCTGCAGCTTTGATTCTCAACCAGGTGTAGTCCTGACTACTCATACTGTGGAGATAATTAGAGCACTTGTCATCCAGTTAAGCAGGACAATATTTAGAGAAGGCTGAGCTGCTGTAGCAAGAACCAGCAAAATTTCATTGGCTCCAGATACAGAATTTTATGTCTCTTTCATATCCTCAACCAGGGAAATGTTCGAGGTCAGTGGCCGACTCTCTTCATTACTTAGGGGCCCGCCCACACTGATAACGACTTTTTCATCTTCAATGCCCGACCCTCAAGGCCACTTGTTCTTTGCCTCCCCCCCCCCCCCCAGGGAGACAGAAAAGAAAGCATGGGGGAGGTACAACCTGGAGGTGACCCACATGGCTTTTACTCACATTGCATTGTCCATTTGTTACATAGCCACACCTCACTAACTTCAAAGGAGGTTGAGAAACCTAGTCCAATTACATGCCCAGTTGCATACAAAAAGAACTGGATTTCGGGAGCAACTTGCAATCTAAGAGAACACACATACATGTAAAACTGCAGATCAAATGTCTGAGGCGTGAACCCAGGGAAGAATAACACCACTTCTGAGTAGCAGCAAGCTGCAAAAAAGATCCATTTTTAAAAGCTTTATGAACGAACACATTTTGCTTTGATTATGGTGGTGAGGGACTGAGTTGGCAGTGGAGAGTTGAGTTGTGGGCACATGCACCTGTTCAATGTATCCATCCATCCATCCATCCATTCATTCAATTAATTATTTTGGAATGTTAATAGCAGGAACAAGCAATCTGTGTATTAAGCCAGAACGCAAATGAGCTTAGCTGGAGGACAGGACCCCTGCCAGGGGTGGGGCATGCACAAGAAGCTTATAAAGCTGATGGAGTAAACAGAACAGAGCTAACGTCAAAGCTCCACTGTGGAAATCAGAGTTTATATGATGGACAGGAGGAAAGTTCTGTCTGGTTGAGTTAGCAGCTGTGTGAAGAATAATAGTAGAGATCAGAGGAATTAGGATAACATGGAAGGGAATTATAAAAAATTACAGATAAGCTAATGAGTCCTGGATTAAGAGAGAAACTAAAGAAATAAAAAGGAAAATATGAATAGCAAAGAAAATGAGTAGGGTATGGTGATTGATCTGATGTTGGGGGTGAAGAAGAATGAATTTCTGAGCCTTAGGAACCTCGCACCACTTATGGAAGGAGAAATTAGGAGAGGAGTAGTTCTTGGCTTATTAATTGTTTTATAACCAAGTGGAGATATCCCATGGATAACTGGAGATATGAAACAAGAGAGAGAATGAGAAATTGCAGCTTTAAATGAGAGGCCTGGGAAAGATCTGCATGAGAGTAGCATTGAGATGTATTGAGTGGCTTAAGAATGGGTCTAGAGAGAGAGAGGACAGACTGTCTCAAGAATGAGCCAGGTGTGATACGCACATCAGTGAAATTTTTGTGTCCGTTGAGATGATATTGTGTTAGTAAGATGATGTTACCAAAGGAATCCTGACCCCAGGAAACCAGCAAGAAGCATTAAGAGCAGTTGCACAATCAACCTTTATTGACTGTTTTACATGTGGACACAAATGTTTTCTTACTTGAATGTCCTCATTTTTCTAACTTCTTCGAGAGACAGGTTCCAGGGAGATAACGCACAGGGAGGTGAAGTCATTTGCTTTTAGTTGCACGAGCTAATGGCTGTAGTAGTAATATAACGCGAGACCATATCCATTAAGACAATGTTCACAGAGTCTGAGAATCAATAATCTATGGTTTCATTAAAGCAAAAGCATGATGCTTCAAGACAAAAGCATGTCACTATATTTCCTGGCACCATAAAAGTTATTTTCACATTGAAATTTTATCCCCATTGTTCAGAGAGTCATGCTTTATATGTATTACTGAGCATTTGACTCCTGAAAGCTAGCCCCAAGGAACCTTCCATGCAGCCAGATTTGGCTGTTTTTGTCTCTGGTCAGGCTTCCTTTCATTTCGTCTCTGAAATCTAATAAAATTATAAAAGATTCTAAACTGCTCAGCACTTAATCAGCTTAGTCCATAAGAATTAAATCAAAGCCCTAGGTGTGTACACTTCATTGCCCAGATGGAATCTCACCCTGGGCGACAATCTTATTATTTGGTTACTTATTATTTGGGAGGCTGGAAGGTTGGGAGGGGAATTTCAAATGATATGCCAAGAGCCTAACAGGATAGAGGCAGCTTTGTGGCTTTACTGGGGAAACATAATGTAAAGACTAAGATTTTTAAATATAATATTAAAAAAAATATATATATATATATATTAGTGTGTCTAAAGAGTGGGGGAAAGGCAACAGAACACAGTGTAAATAATTGGTTCTGCCTGCATCTTGACAGACTTTAGGAAGCCCAAAGCCTTTATTACATTCCCTTCCTTGAAGGGACAATGGAAAGAATAGCTCTGGTGATGGTTCTAGAAGGGGAACTTCACTGAGACATTTCTGAGGAGACTTGGGGACTGCCCACCTTCTGCCTAATTCCAAGTGTGGACTAGGACAGGTCTCCTTGCACTAGACTAGGATGAGCCAATATGGTGAGAATCCCAGAGTCCTGAGGGCGCTTTCTTCTAGCTCCTGACCTTCCTTTGCTCACTCTGGGGCAGGAGAGAAAGAGCTTTTTCGCATCGGCCTAGGTACAGGCAAGTCACTCTGATTCATTTTTGCCAAATATTATCTATTCATAATCAGATAGGCCTCTTCAGGAAGTTATAAATTCACTCATTCATTGAACATGTGTTGAAACCTTGCTCTGTGCCAGGCACCAGAAATGCAGGAATGAGTCACACAGTTTTTCTGGGCTCTCACCAGCCTCCCAGCTTGGGGAGCCACCAGGACACAGACAAATGTGCTCACACTATGGTGAGGGTGAGACTTGGCTCCAAGGCCCACGGGTGGACAGTCCACCCAGTCCTGACTGCTGGGAATGCTGACAACGGGCATGTTCTCCTTTCCTAGAAGAATTCCCTTGAAATCATTTCACCATGCACAGCATTTCTTTCATGCCTCAGAATCCTATTGTAAGGTTTTGGCCCTGGAGCTACTTCAAACTTTTAACAGTGACTAAGCCTTGCCAAAGTAACAACTGAAATTATGGAGACATGCACAAAAGTGCTTTGTCCTCTCTGCAGGGAGAACTGTTCAGCGCTGCAGAAAGAGGGGGCAGTCCTACTGAGTGCTATTCCCTGTGCCTCTGGGAATCATAGAAAGTTTTGATTACACCTGCATGCATTCCTGACATTATATAGCTTCTGAAATTTAGCTTCTCACTCCCAGCGCCCTTTTAGTTCCCAGTGCATAACAATGGTTCTACAGTTCATGAATCAGTTACCTCGAAGGCTGCTGCCTCTGTAAGCTCACAAAGAGTTGTATAGTGAGCAGTTTGCACAACTGCATATGACAGCCTTCGATTCAGGTGGCTTCCAATCACGAAGGAGAGACTTCTGTTTCCTCCCTAGCATGGGTCAGATTTGACTATACATATTGTAGAAATGAGAATACATTCCAGTCTCCTTCCATAATATGGAATTTCTTCCTGTCTTTTCTCTCATTATTTATGATTTGTATATGAGGAGTCAGGTCACTTGGATTTGCATCCATTTTCTATCTCTGAGATTTGGGGCAAGTTACTGCACCTTTTTGAGCTTTATCTACAAAATGGGATAATAATGGCTAACATTTTATGAGCTCTCTCCATACGTCATTTGGATATATTATCTAATTTAATGTAAAACACCTCTGTAAGATGCTTTTATAACTTTATATATAGAAGAAGTAACTGAGGCTTAAACTAAACATATTTATTATACTACAGATCTAGAAATCAGCACTGATAGATCAAGTTCTTCACACAGTGCATCTCTGCATGCAGCTGGGAATGTTTTTCCATTTCAAGGACTACCCAAGGTCTACCCAAGGTCACCTGGCAATCAAGTGTAGGGGCTAAGACTTGAACCTAGATCTCTTTGCTCAGATATCCATAGATTGGTGTTATTACAGTCCCCATATAAAATAAAATTTTCACTCAAATTAGCAAATTGTCATTCTGGTTCATCGTTATTTTAAGGCAGACATTGTTGAAGCTCAGATTTGCCTTGAGGGGTATGGTTCAGTGAAGAGGTAGCAACATGTCCTTCTGTACTACCTTTGACTTACACTCTGTAGGATTCAATAGCTCTAGTAGAAATTTTACTTTATTTTTATAATATACTTTGTGTTCATGTTAATAAAATGAACATCCACTAAATGAGATTTGAATCTTCTTGGTATTTTTCCCTTTCTGCTTGGCATAGTCAACTCGAATGTCATGAACTTAAAATGCTATACCTTTGTCTGAGCTATTAATTATTCTAGCAACAGCAATTACTGAATCTTCTGGCTAACATGTTGATTGTGTTCATCCAATTGAACAGAACACCAGTTGTAGCAACTTGAGCTTTCTAAATGAGAGATTAAAAATAATCTAATCAGTTGTCTGGGCTGCTTTCCCATGAAGAACAGGTGTTGTAAAGTAATCAAGTGCCTAATGTTGTCCCTGGAATCAAAGAGGAGAAGGCGAGTGAGCTTGGGTTCCCATACAGATGCTCCAAGAGCCACATATAGAAAGCAGAATGCCTAGAGGCTGAACTTGGTCTTCAGAGGTCCCCTTTCCCTGGCTAAGTCCAGCTCAGATTCACCTCTTTTTACTTAAATTTTGAGTAACTTTTTCTGATAGTAAAAGTAATACATATTTCTCATGCAAACTTTTGAAAAATAAAAGCACAAAGAGAAGCATTAAGTGGCTCATATGCCAATTTCTAAAGACAACTAACATTTCTGTGTATTTCTATGTTTGTGTATATATAATATACAGTTATGAAATGTAATATGTAATTATATAATATGAACTTTATATATAGTTAGACAGTATGTGATATATGGTATAGTAATAGTGTATACAGTTATATATATATACAAAAGCCCAGTGACTGGAACAGCAGAATGACCAGAAAAAAACAGAACAACTGGTGGCTATGATGTACTGCGGCAGCCAACCAGTGACCCGGGCCCCAATTGACTCCTTCCCCCAACTGGCCCAGCCTCCAACTGTGCCCCCCACCACAATCAGGGGTGGGGCTGGCCAGCCAATTACCTGTGGTCTCTCACCCCTGCTGGCTGGACCAGATGGGCCCCCACTGGGGTCGGCCAGCCAGACCCCAACTGTGCACGAATTTGTGCACCAGGCCTTTAGTATAATATAAAGAAATATAATAGTTATAAGACAGTAATATAAATACTGTTTCATAGCTTCTCTTTCCTCCTCTAACATGGGTCAGGATTGATTATAAATATTACTTTCCTATTCTTGCCATAACAAATTACTTAATGTCTTAAACCACACACATTTATTATACTACAGGTCTAGAAATCAGAAGGTGTCTCACAAAGTGTCAGTAGGGTCTTCTTTTTGGAGACTTCAAAGGAAACTCCTTTCCTGCTCATTCAGGTCCTTGGTAGAATCTCATCCTTGTGGTATAGAACAAGGTTCTCATTTCTTGCTGGCTGTACCTGAGGATCATTCCCAGCCTCGAGGGCTGCCCATATTCTTGGCTCATGGCCACATCCCTCAAGTCAGCACTGATAGATCAACTTCTTCACACAGTGCATCTGTGCATGCAACTGGGAATGTTTCTCCATTTCAAGGACATGTGTGATTAGATTGGCACTCTGGATAATCCAGGTTATATTTCCTGTGTCAGGACCATAACCTGCACAGTACCTTTTGTCATATAAGGTAATATAGTCATGAATTCTGAAATTAGTACATGAATATCTTTGGGAGCCATTATACTGTCTAACAAAATAATTTGGGAGACATTATTTATTGCATAAGATTCACCTGTGGAGCTGTAGATTTAGGTGAGCCCAGGAACCATTTTTGTAAACTCTTCCTAAGACTCTGAAACAGGTGGTCCATGAGTCACACTTAAAACTTGGTCAGGAGAACCAAGATGGTGGCATAAGGTATATACCTGTACGTGCTGCCTCTCACAACCACCCCAAAACTACAACTGAAAGACAAAACGACTATTCCCCAGAACCACAGAAAAGCTGGAGGAGTAGAAGTCCTACAACTAGAAGGAAAGAAAAAAGTGCATTGAGACCTGGGGACATGCAGAGGCTCAGAAAGGCAGAGGTACAGAGATGCATGCAAATCAGGCTGGCATGCGCTGTTTCTTTCAGTTGGGAGGGAGTTACAAGTTCCTGACTCTCTGAACTCCAGTTTCCAGTGAGATTCTGGAGACCCAGACACATACAGGGAGAAACTGGACTGTCGGCCATTGGGTTGGAAAGAGAGGGTGGCTTTCTTGCAGAGGTGCGCATAGGAATCCTTGTTTATTGCACTGGGGCATGGGACACGGCACACAGAACAGAATGTGGAAACGTGGAGACTCTAGAAAGGGCTGATGAGCAGCCATCGCTGTTTGCCATGCCCTAGCCTAGTGATTTCCTGAGAGCCTGCCCCACCCAACTTATAAACCTTCCCAGTTGTGCATAGTGGCTTTTGCATATGAATGGCTGCCTTCTCGCAGCTTAAACTAACATTGCAACTGGGTCAGACAACTCCAAAACTTCCAAACCCAAGCAAAGAGGAGAAATCTGCAGATTTCTCTATAGTTCCTGCTGGGTGGCATCAGACAGTAGCTGACTTGCACCTCCTTGGAGATTCAGGAGCCAGTGTACCTAGAGGTCAATGTGAGATGACAACAGATTTCAACTCCTCACATACAAAAGTGACACACTCAAAAGGCAGACTTGGTCAGCACCAAAGCCCCACTGAAGCAAGTCCTGCCCCATAGGGGTGTCTTCAGCACAGCAATTCTTCCATTCATCAACACAGGGAAGCAGCCAAAATGCAGAGACAAAGAAACATGTCACAAATGAAAGAAATGGAGGAAAGCAAACTACTGGACATAGAGTTCAAAACAACATTTATAAAGTTACTCAAGAATCTTCTATAAACTGCTGAGAAACTTAGTGAAACCTTCAAGGATCTTAATGAGAATGCCAAAAAAAAAAAAAAGGAAAAGACCAGTCAGAAATTAAGCATGCACTGTCTGAAATAAAGAATAATATACAGAAATCCAACAGCAGACTAGAAGACCACAAGAATCAAACCAAAGATTTGAAATATGAGGAAGCAAAAAACACCCAACCAGAAAAACAAAAAGAAAAAAGAGTCCAAAAAATGTGAAGATAGTGTAAGGAGCCTTTGGGACAATTTCAAGCATACCAACATCAGAATTATGGGGGTGCCAGAAGAAGAGAGAGAGCAAAATCCTGAAAACCTATTTGAGAAAATAAAGACTGAAGACTTTCCCCTTCCCCCACCCCCCCAGTGAAAAAAATAGATTTACAAGACCAGGAAGCAAACAGAATCCAAAACAAAAGGAATCCAAAGAGGACCACACCAAGACACATCATAATTAAAATGCCAAGGGCAAAAGACAAAGAGAGAATCTTGAAAGCAGCAAGAGAAAACCAGTTAGTTACCTACAAGGGAGTACCCATATGACTGTCAGCTGATTTCTCAACAGAAACTATGCAGGCCAGAAGGAGTGGCAGGAAGTTTTCAAAGTGATGAATAGCAAGAACCTACAATCAAGATTACTCTACCCAGCAAAGCTATCATTCAGAATTGAAGGTCAGATAAAGAGCTTTACAGACAAGAAAAAGCTAAAGGAGTTCATCACCACCAAACCAGGATATATGAAATGCTGAAGGGTATTCTTTAAGAAGAGGAAAAAGAAGAAAAAGGTAAAGGTAAAAATTATGAACAACACAGTGATAACAAATACATACCTATCAACAAGTGAATCTAAAAATCAAGTGAATAAAAAATCTGATGAACAGAATAAATCTGGTGAATATAATAGAATCAGGGGCATAGAAAGGGAATGGACTGACAATTCTCAGGGGGAAGAGGGTGTGAGGGGTGCAGGAAGAGATTAGACAAACATCTTACACCTATGGATGAGGACAGTGGCGGGGGGTAAGAGCATAGGGTGTGGGGTGGGGAATCAGATGGAGGGGAGCTATGGGGGGAAATAAAAAAGGAACATCTAATAAACTGAACAATAAAGATTTATTTAAAAAAAACTTGATCAGGGCATTGACTATCCTTGTAGCATATATATTTTAATGAATGTAGAGCACAATGTATCATTTTCTCTCTTTATAAGTAAGTCTTTCATAATCCTCTTGGTAATGATATATTTGTACCATCAACAATGATTTCCTTATCACACCTTTCTTTAAATACAAAAACCAAACGAACAAAATTGCTTCACATTTGTGAGCAATTCTATGCTTGGATGTGTAAGCATTTTGCTTTTGTAAGTGGAGGTGCTTGTTTTTGTTCATTTACTGGAGTGTTAAGGAGCCCGTATTCTTCCAAACCTTAAGAAGAAGCTGACAGCATTATTGATCACCTGCCTGTGGCAGAGACTTGCCTCACTGTGTCCTGCAGCTTTTGACCATTGCATTGCTATCGCTGGAAAAGGCACTGATTGCCGGGGGTGGTATAGAATGCGTCCTACCAAGTTCATAACTCACCCAAACCTCCTGGGTTCAGCTTTTCCACATGAACCTGAGACTTCTGATATTTGAGTTAATTTACCCTGATAACAAAAATGTTCTGTTTTTAAGAAAAAGGGCTTAGAGAAGTCCTTACAAATGGCTTTAAAGGGAATCAAAGAGTTGGTGGCATACAACATTTAATGACCTAAGTAGAAAGGAATCATGGCTCAAACATCTTCCTTAAATGATTTAGTTTTAAAACTGGAAAATATTTGGTTCAAAAGAAAGGCTTTGAATTTTATTATATATGGGATTTGGAAAATAATTGTAAGGAACTCAAGGAATATAATCTGACCATCCAAACATGTTCCAGAATCTCAAAGTCTAAGAGACACTATTACTTGCCTTTCTTAAGAAATCATTTGCACATCCTTAAAAAAGATCTTGGTATTTACACCTTAAAGATTTGTTGTCTCTTCAATTTTCTTTAATCCTAGAATAAGCCTGGTTATGTTGAAATCTGGAAAATTTGAAGTGTTATGAGGTCTTTAAAATTATTTTACTTTCTTTTAAAAAAATGTATGAGGTTTTTAATTTTTTTTTCTAAGTCAAAGTCTTGGTAATGAAACACCTTGTGTGCTTCTTTCATTCTGCTACAGATCGAGATTTTATTTTCTAAGACAGGAATTAATAGCATTAAATAAAACATAGTTCAGATGATTTATATTTCATGAAGCAATGAACCTGTTTATAGAGACAGTGGTTGGCTTTTGTGAAATGAGTAGCTGAAAACAAGCCCAGAGGGAAGGACATGACATAAGATGACAGACAAGTCCACATTCTGAGAGGTTATTGAAAAGAGGGACTGAGAAACTAATAGTTAGTATATGAAGAGAAGTTATTGTTTTCTTCTTTCTGTTGTCTGCTGTAAATAAATTATTCTGGGCCACATTTTCCTAAAGACAGGAAATATTCTAAGACAGGAATGATTCTGTATTGGCATGTGTGGGTTATAGTGAAATAAACAAGAGGAATCCTGATGGGGAAGAACTTTTTCTGGCAGGTGAGCATCTGGCATCTTTTGAGCACTTTTATTTTATTCTAATTGAGATATCATTGACATATAACATTGTGTGAGTTTAAGGTATGCACCATGTTGATTTAAGACATTTATATATTACAATAAGATTACAATAATAGAGTTAGCTAATACCTCAATTACATTATATAACTACTGAAGTCCCTGTGCACTGGTGTGGTTCTTCAGCCTGGCTTGTGGGGATCTGGCCAAAAATTGGCTCTCTGACATCCCATGAGAGGTCCCAGATTGCAAGAAGGCGGTTCTCGGGTGACACACTTTGGAATTGGGCTCCCTCCTGTCTGGTTCCGGGTACACCACCTGAGTACTGCAGCTGCCAAGTCACCGCTGCTTGGCAGCTCCTATCTTGAGCATCTGCAGATCCCTAGTGGTCAGTGTGCATCATAGCTACCAGTTGGAGCAGCTGCTCATTGTGCATCATAGCTACAGGTCATATGACAAGCATTGTTCAATGGTCACAGTCACTTAGGCTTTTATATAGAGAGCTCATTTCCTTTCTTTGGTGAGAACCTTTAAACCTAGATTCTAAGTAACTTCGGACTTTATAACGCTATTGTTGACTATATTCAGGATACTGTACTTTAGATCTCCAGAACTATTCATCTTGTAGTTGCAAGTGTGAACCATTTGACCAACATCTCCTCAGTTCCCCCATTGCCTAACCCCTGGTGACCACCATTCTACTCTGTTGCTACAAGTTTGACTTTTTTAGGTTTCACTTATAAGTGCGGTCATACAATATTTGTCTTTCTCTGATACAGCACTTAGCTTACTGTTCTCAAGGCTCATCCATGTTGTCACAAATGGTAGGACTTTATTCTTTATCAAGGCTAAATAATATAATGCTATATATATATAATTTCCTATCTTCTTTATCCATCCATCCTTTGATGTACACTTAGGTAATTTCCATATGAGCACTTCAAACGCATATTTAAAACAAGTTCTAGAATTTAATAATAAATAATTTAACCTTACTTCTGCCCTTCAGAGACACTAAATGGAAGAGTAGAGGTTCTAGAAATTGGGGAAAGATAGGGAAAGAAAAAGAAAGTCTAGGAAAGTCCAAGTAAATTGGAGCAATGACTCATTTAAAATGTAAATATAAATTGTAGTCACATTTCAAACAAATCCAAGTAGTAGGAGAATATATGGGGCCATAGAAACTCTTATTGCTGGTGAAATGGTTTAACAGGGTCTTATTGAACATATGCTTATCATATGACCCAGCAACACCACTCTCAGATATTTACCTAAAAGAAATGAAAATGTGTCAAAAATGACTTATACATGAACATCTGGAGCAGCTTTAACCGTAATAATAAAAAATCAGAAATAATGCAACATGTTCATCAATATAGATGTTAAAAATGCATTATATTCATACAATGGATTGTCTTTTAGCAATAGAAAGGAATGTACTACTAATACAAGCAACCAAATGAATGAATATAAAGCACATTATGTTGATCAAATGAGTTCAGAACTAAGACTACTTATAGTGCCCGTTTGATGTGGCCCAGAGCTTGAGGGTCAACCCAGGAGCTAAGAGGTCAGGATACATGCCTGGGTTGAAGGCTTGATCTCTGGTGGGGGTACATGCAGGAATCAGTTGATTGATGATATTCCTCTCTCATCAATGTTTTTGTCTCTCAATCCCTCTCCCTTCCTCTCTCTCTCTAAAAATCAATAAAAACATATTTTATAAAAAGACGACTTATGGTATGTTTGCATTTAGATAAAATTAGAAAAGACATCCGATCTTCAATGGATGTGTTGATGGTTGTCTAGGCTGGAGGTGGAGGTAGGATTGACTAGGAAGGGGCACCAGGAAGCCTGTTTAAAAAATGGCTACATCTCGATTCAGGTGGTAGTGACACACTAAATATTTATTAAGATCACTACACTGATAGAGGTATATATTTGATTACATGTAAACTGTGCCTCATTCAAATTAATTTTTAAATGTAATTATAGGAATTAATAAAATGATGATCGTGCAGTTCAGAACCACTTCACTGCCTTACAAATAATTATGACAAGAAATGAAATGCTTCCGAGTGGTTTAAGGAGTGTTAATACAAGGCTAATTGCACTGTCATTGGTGAGTGAGTTGTTAGTCACTTAAAATCCCAGTAAGGGAATTCCCTTCATTTTTTCAGATGAAGTGATGAAATACACACACGCGCACACTTTCACATGCACACACACACGCACACACACAACAAGATGTTCAAAGGAGAAAATGAAAGTGAGAAATGCCTTGTCTTTATTTCTAGATTTTAGTTCACCAGTTTAATTGAGCCAATATCGATTGGTTCTGCCAGGTACAGGGCATTCTAGGATGAAAAAATGGTGATCAAGTATCAAGGGCAACCAGTCCTGCAAAAGGCCTAGTGATCTTAACAAAGGGATCTTAGCACAGTTGGGTTAGTTGACAATAATGATAACAACTACAGTTCTTTGAGTTTTTACCCTGTGACACCATGGTTGACATTGATCTCATTTAATCTTCACAGCAGCTTTCAGCATGGGTGCTATTAGCTCCCCTTTTTATAGAAGATACAACAGAATCTCAGAGAATCTACCCAAGACTGCTCAGTTGGTGAGTAGTAAATGGCAGAGTTGAACCTTTATATTCTAGCCCAACAGTAGAAAGAACAGCTAAAAAATATTAGAGTTTGTCAACCTGCTCAGAGTCTCTCAAAATCTGAGCAGCCGGAGAAGAACAGCTCTTTCCCCAAATAGATAGTATTGCTACCTCTGTCCAAATTCTGCTGTCTTTGTGGACTACAGGCTGGGCTCTGTGATTCTTACTCCGACATGCTCCCACCAGGGGAGCCTGCAGAGCTGAATAAATGTTCTTGGATTTGTGTCTCTCATCTTGTCACTGATTAGTCCTAACTCTTCCTGGCAAGGCTCCTGCCAGGCTATTTCAGGAAACAAAAATTCATTACACACATCCTTATTGATTTTCCCTCTCCTTTGCTTATTATGAAAATGCTTTTCCTTCTCTCTCCTGAAGAAACAGCATTGCAATTACTGGAAGCTTGCTCTCCTCCACTCCCCCATCCCTCTCCCCCCGCCATGTGAGTCTGCCCCCAGGACTGGAGGGCCTGGCTGATGCTCATGGGATGGGGAGAAGGGCCAGAACACAAGTCCCTACTCTGTCCTCCAGCTGCTCATTCTAAGGTGGCTCCTGGGAGTGTGACTTAGTTGCATCTCCTTAGATGAACACCACAGCTGTTCCTAATGATTCTCTGAGTTTGCTGGTTTCTTCAAGGTCCTTTCTCAGTACTTACCAGTGTAAGAGCGGCAGCGAACAGCCCAGAAAAAACACTCAGCTTTAGTTGCTAGCTCAGAAATATCTGCCTTACCTGCAGGGTAAAAAAAGAAGTAAAGCTAACTTTTATTGAATGAATTCAAATGATATTGAAAATATTCTTATTGCGTCCCTACTACGGGTTAGGTTCTGGGGACACATGTGAGTAAGACAGTATGCTCTCTGCTCTCATGGATTTTATAGTCTGCTGAGGGGTATAAATAACAATAACCGTAGCAATAATGAAGTCAAAACACAAAATAAATAATTACAAGCTGCAATAAGTGCAGTCTCAGTACAATAGGTGGCTGAGATAGAAAAATAGCTGTGGTCTTAGCCACTTACACAAGCAATATCACTAATCGGCCACAACACCCTTGAAGTAGGTATATTCTCCCTGATCTTAGACACAAGGAGAAGTTGGTTCTCGGGGACACACAGGGAGCTGGATGCGAGGCTGGTGTCTAACTGCAAGGCTAGCATCCTTTCTGGGCTGTTCAGAGGTACAGGAGGGCCCCCACCAGGCTCACGAAATGTTGTGGAGTTTCCAGGGTTTTGTCAGCTTTTGTTGCAGTTTGTCCTGTCTGCAAACTCCCTGCCTGCCAGAAGAAAGGAGAAACCCGAGTCCTCTCAATGAATGCCTGGATATAATTCACTCCCTGGGGGAGGCCTTGTCCTCTTTGTTAGCCATCCAGACCTTGGTTTCCAGTGCATGAGTTCCACGTGGGGGTGGGTGTGGGGATGGGGGCGGCTTGTGGCTGGAAATGACCCTCTGACCTGGGGCTGCTATTCTAGACCCAGAGCCATGTGCCCAGCCTGTTCCTCACTCTGCCAAGCTGCCTCCTATGCTTGGTCCTCTCCATTCTTCCCTTCCTGTGGCAGTGCAATTAGGGTCAGGGTCACAGATATATGCAGGAGACAGGGGGCTGCAGGGAGGTGACCCATCTGGTCTCAAGCCTCCTAGTGAGCTTCCTGGAGAGGAGGAAGAAGAGTGAAGAGATGTTGGGAAATGTGCCCAGCACCAGGACAGGTCCCATTGGTCAGTAATGTGTGCTCTGGGAGTGTGCACGAATCTGATTTGCATGGCCTGCCTCCTTCCTGCATTCTATAATGGCTGCCTCACTCCATTGCCCTCTCCTTCTGCAAAATGCACACATATCCACACAGAAGCACTCCACGGGTTACCATCAGATGTAAAAACAGAACCCAAACTTTTCATCTGGGTTGGAAAAGAGCCCAGGGTGGAAAACAGCACTTAGTTCTTTCCAAATAGGCTTGGCCACTGCAGTGGTTCTCACCCCAGTCAATTCAGATAGCTATTTCCAGCTGCCCCTCCTTCCCTCAGGGGGACCTCAGATCCCTGGCTTTACAGGATGTAGGGTCAAGGGTGTGGTCAAGGAGTTGGGGTATGGTTTGGCTTTTGTCTAAGGTGCAAATGTTCTTCTCTGATTTTGGTGACTACTTATGTTCCATCTGCAAATCTGAGATCCTCACATCTCTCATTTTGTCTTGCCTATTACAATAGTTCTCACAGGCCACTTGACTATTGTAATTATTTATATATATAAAAGCTTAAGCAACCATTATAACCAGTTGCTATGATGTACATTGACCACCAGGGGGAAGATGCTCAATACAGGAGCTGCCCCCTGGTGATCAGTACACTTCCGGAACCAAACTCCTGTGTCTGGCCAACCTCCTCCCTCTGGCCCGTTGGCCCTGATGAGCCCTGATTGGGACTGGGCGAGATGGTCCCAATCAGCCCCAATCACCAGACAGGTCGAGGGATCCCAGCTGTGCATGAATTTGTGCATTGGACCTTTAGTCTATATAATAAAAACCCAGGAACCATTATGGTGGAACGACTAGAACAACCAGTCAACCAGTTGCTATAATATGCACTGAGCACCAAGGGCCAGACACAGGAGGAGGGGAGGGGTGCAGTGAGACCTGAAGGTGCATGCTGTGGCCTAGGGATCCTAGGAACTGCAAGCTCAGAGCTTGCTTCCCAAAAAAATAAATAAACTGAAAAACAAAAACAAAAAATGGCCCAATGCTGCCACCCTGGGAAGAATGGTTCCAGAGGGAAAGGCCTCCCCAGAACCCACTTGGCCTGGCTGGCGTGCCGCAGGCTCCCGGAGACTTACCCGGGATGTGCTGACTCCAAAGCCGGTCACACTGAGAGCTGCTCCTCATCCAGCTCCTTGGCAGACACAGCACTGCCCAGCCACCTCAGCTCCGACTTCCAGCTTCTGGCTTCCTGCCTGCCCCTTTGTATACTCCCTGCATTTGGGGGCATGGCTTCGGGCTCCCTTGTCAATAGTGCCGCAGCACAGCCAGGGCTGGCTGGGCATTGATTTGGCTGCTGACTGACTTCCATGTGCAGTTACATTGTGTGATTATATTTGTAGGGAAGCAGGGCAGCCTACTCCTGCCGATGGCCTCACCTTTTAGGCCAGTGGTCGGCAAACTCATTAGTCAACAGAGCCAAATTTTGAGAGCCAAATTTTTTAAACTTCTTCTAACACCACTTCTTCAAAATAGACTCGTCCAGGCTGTGGTATTTTGTGGAAGAGCCACACTCAAGGGGCCAAAGAGCCACATGTAACTCACAAGCTGCAGTTTGCCAACCACGGTTCTAGGCTAAGAAAGGCCCACTGATCTCTGTGTTTCTCCTCCCATCCGGAATCAAAACCTCTTGGGGATGAATTATCCCAGCGATGGCCCCAACATACGCTCGGTATGACTGTCACAAATATTCCGAGTCATTTTAGCCCATTCCTCAGCCCCTGTAGTATTCTGCTCCACCCACTGCCACTCCTTACCTGTCACCCCCTGAGGACCATCTTATGTTACCCTGTTTGAAATGTGAGCAAGATCTCAAATGCCCCCCTGTCAATAGCTCCCTTTCCCTACCTTTCTTCCTCTAAAAACCTCACATTTTAAAAATATATATTTGATTGATTTCGGAGAGGGAAATAAATATAGAAACATCAATGATGATAGAGAATCATAGATTAACTGCCTCCTGCACATTTCAAACTGGGGATCGAAATCTCTCCCAGCCCCTCCCCTCCTCTGGCCAGTAGGCCCCCAGTGTGTGGCACCGAGGGAAGGAGCGTGGAGGTGGGGAACCTCCAGGTGACTGGGTGACAAGGGCAACATTGGTGTCTGGTGTCTGTTCCTACCGCGCCTGGCATGGTGACAGTCACCTCGTCTCCTGACCCTGTTGGGGCCAGGCCCTGATTGGCTCTGATCACCCGCCTGGCCTAGGGACCCCACCCATGTAAGAATTTTATGCATTGGGCCTCAGTTATATATATAATATACATTACATATATATAAAGATCACTTGACTATGCTACTACTACTACTAATAAATATTAAAATTGGACTGTGGGAGAGAAATTTGGACTTGTGGTTCCATTACCTGTCTACTCCCTGGTTTTGCAACCCTCTTCCCTCATTCTTTACCTGGCTAGCTCCTGCTGAGCACCATGCACTTTACCCCTCTGAGCACCATGCACTTTACTTTCATAATAGTCATCAAAGTCTGTAAATATATATGTACACGTGTGGTTCTATGTTTGAGGTTTATCTCTCCCAACATCTCCACCCCATTCCATCATAAGCCCTGTCAAGGAAGGGGTTTTGTATGTGTTTTGTTTGCTCCTGAATTCTCAGCACCTTGACAGCATGCTTAATATCTACTCACACAAAAGGAAAAATAAAAAAAGAAGGATACAATGTGAGGCTCTGGGCTCACCCAAGATCCTGTGACTAATTAGTGGAACAGCAGTGCTTAAACTGAAAAATTTGGAGGCCCCTAACAGGGCCCTTTCCAGTGCGCCATAATGAGTGGGTTGCCATTGACAAGGTATTAAAAATCCAGGTAATTCCTTTCAGATTCTAGAGCCCTGTTTTTAATTAAAAAATACCAGAGTGTAAGATTGTGGCATAAAAGGGGGTGCCCAATGAAAAGTGGCATTACCCTAGCCAGTGGGCAGATAACGTGAGCCACATGCTATTCTTTGGCCCCTTGAGTGTGGCTCTTCCACAAGCCTGGGCGAGTCTATGTGAAGAAGTGGCGTTAGATGAAGTTTAAGTTTAAAAAATTTGGCTCTCAAAAGAAATTTCAATCGTTGTATTTGGCTCTGTTGACTAATGAGTTTGCCGACCACTGCCCTAGACTGCTTGGAATTACACTGCTTGGAATTAACAGCATTCCCAAGAAACCCTGAAGAAGTCCTTGAAGTGAGCCATGTTGTGCTCATGTTAGGTAGCCAAAAGAAATTGGAGAAAGAAAATACCTCTGTCCATTGCCCTTGTCCTTTTGCACCCATAGACAAGGATTCTCAGTGTCCCTGTGGAAGAAGTTCAAAGTCAGAGGTGAGCAGAACTGATTGCAGGGAAGAGATGTGCTTGAGCCTCTGGAATTACTACCTTGAATCCTGCTTGACCCAATGGAATTTTGAGAGGCTGTGGTGAAGAGGGAGAAAGTGCCACTGGTAAAAATATGATCTCTGGCCCCTCATCTGTCATCCTGGTAACTGCCCTGGCATTTGGTGGAGATGTGCATGAATATCTAGACGAATTGGGAAAGGCAAAAAATAAATTGGGTTTTTCTTCCTACATGAAACTTCCTCCCTCTTCCAAGCTTGACCTGTCTGAGTGTGATTTCTCACCAGCTTCCTAATAAGGCAAATTGGAGCAGAGTTGTTATTGGGAGGATGGTTTGCTTGATACTGATATGGGTTATGGAGCCTAAATTCAGCAAAGGATGTGCTGAATTTAGGCCTGGTGGAAAGCAATGAACAGCAAGACCAAGAAGAACATTAGCTGCTAGGGCATCTGAATCATCAGGCCGTGCAGTTGACCTTCCACCCGATGTTCATTTCCTTCATCCTGCTAATGTCAGTGCCTTGTATCCTACATGGTCACAATAATGTTGAGAATGGGAAGGATTGATGTTTAACTTATCACACTCCCCAAACAGCTGTAGGTCTCTCTCAAGCTTTCACTGCTGACATTACAGTTAACCCCTGATAATTTAATATAGCTAACTCCTCATTATTTAATGTATTGGTAAGGATTAGGTTATTTTGTAACAGAAGTCTGACAATAGTAAATTAAGTACACAGTGGCTTGAATTCTTTCACTTAAAAAAATTCTGGAAGAAAGCATTCCAGGGTACATATGGCAGCTCCATGGAGTCATTAGAGAGCTAGGCACCTTTCTCTTCAGCACACAGTTTTCATCACCAAAGTCTTCTTAGAAGAAGAAGGCTACTGAAGCTCTAGCCATCATGTCTACATCCCAGGAAGCATGAAGTAGGAAAGAGTGGAAGGACACAGGACTCTTTTCCCAGCAAGGTCAGATATCTTTAAACCTCTTTAAACAGCCTTCTTGGAAAAATCATACAATATGGATCAGTCACATGGCTACAGAAAACTGCAGGAAAATGCTTTTTAGCTGAGTACCTTGCTGGACCAACCAAATTCAAAGTTCTGTTACAAGGAAAAAAATAAGACAGTGGCTATTGGGAAGCAAGTAAAACTTTTGGCCACATTCTGTTTGGATTTCTTGGGGCTCTTTCTATTTCTGTATTCCTGTTTTTCTGATATTGGGACTTTTCAAGGAGAAAAGGAAATAGAACTGAAAGTCAACCAATCTGTTTTATTGCTCACTATCAGATTTTATGTAAAAAAAAATCTGCTGGAGAAGAGATCAGAATCCCTATTTGATCTTCATTAGGATGTAGACATTTCCATATATTTCCCACCTACAGGTGTGGAGGGGGTATATGGTAAGTTTGGCCATGGATATCTAGGGGAGAGGTTTAGTGGCAGGTAGACATGTGGTCTAGAGATGGAGGGAGAAGTAAGGGGTGAATACACAGATCTGGGAGTCCCCATGGAGACAACCCCAATATATGTTCCTCCTGATTGTTTACTTCCTATTTTTATTGGCCATTCATCTCCATTGGAGCGTTTCTATGACAACCATGGGGGAAATGTCTATAATGTGTTTGAACTCCCCAGAAGTCAGGCATTTGGCCAGCATAAAGAGTTGCTATGAACTTCTAGTCAAACTTTAAGAGATTCTGAGAGAGTACATGTTATTTTCCCTGGAATACCCATTTCTTCCATGAGTAATTTCATCTCTAATCCCCCCTGCTTCACACATCAACAGATTTACTTGATGTCCAGTGACCTAAAAAAGGAGAACAGTCTTGACAAAGGTTTCAGCATGCTTATAGTGATAAATTACTAAAGCTTTTCTCAGCAGTCCTGCCTGTGATCCCTGCATGAAGGGAGGTTACTGAGGGCAAAGCAGCTTTTTAAGTAAACTGCAGTTTCTTCCCAGCTCTCCAGGATTCCCTTCTCTGCCGCCCTCCTGTGCACATGTCTCTCTTCCTGCACCAGAGCACCAACTTGCAACTTGTCTGCTTTGACAGCTGTTTTTTTATTTTTTTTCCTACTGGACTGTAAAATCTTGGAAAAGAAGAACCAATCTTAGTTAAATTTGATATCCTCAGCATTTAGGACAGTGCCTAGCACGTACTTGGTCCTCATTAAGTATCTGTTGAATGGATAAATTAAAAAAAAATCAAATTGAAAACATTTAATAGGCAGATATTGGCTGGCAAGTTTTCACATATGGACTGTGTTGACATGACATAATGCTTTATTGTTTTGACATCTGGCACACTCATGTTGTGCAGAATGCCAGGTATGGGTCATGAAACTTGGCCATAAAAAAGGGAATGAGAGAGAGAGCGAGTAAGAGAGGAAGAGGAAGAGGTGGGAGAGAAGAAGTTTGTGGTTTCCTAAATTTTATGCTTGTAGAAACAGGGATGTTCTTCATTTGTTGTTATATCTTACAGTTCGTAGTGTCACCATAAGGGAAAAAGCTGAAGGAATGAAACAAAGTGGTGTGGGGAGGAAAAACTAAATAAAATGCACCTTTCTCTTGGAGAAAAAATGAGAATCCATTTGTTCATGGTTAAGCAATGTGATTTTTTAAGGGGGTAAGAAGCAGTGAGTTGTTGAACTTGACTGGCTCCATAACCCTTGACCAACCTACGTCCCATCTCTTGAGTTCACCTCTAGTGAAGCTCTCCTCTTCTCCGATTTTTGCTAAAGGATCCTTTCCAAGCCAATCAGTCTTGTGAGCACCAAAACTTATTTTCTTCAGATATAATCTTGGCTACCTGTGCTCTGTCTTAGCCATATTCAGGTCATCTCTCCAGAATTCCTTCATGACCTTCCCTTTGGTGATGTTTTTCTTTTGGCCATTCCTTCAGGTTCTTCCTTCAGATAGCAACCTCATTCTCTTCACCTCATAGCTTACTCCTCCATGAGAGTTGTGTCTTATAAGGACCGGGGATGGAGGCTGTGAGAAAGGCTGTCATAGTGGTGGACCTCAGCCATGATTTCACACTAGAATCACCTGAGGAGCTTTAAAAGTTCTCGAAGCCTACCTTGTACCCCAGAACATTGAAATCAGAATCTTTTTGGGTGGGACCCAAGTATCAGTATTTTTAAAAAATATCCTCAGGGATTCTAATGTGCAGCTAAGGCTGAGAACCATACTTGTCAGCCTCAAGAAGGGTTTTCATACATAGCTCTAGACATCCCTGAACCCTCTGAAATTGAGTTCAAAATTCTGTGCATTTTTTCTTGGAGAATATGTAACTTTCACCATGTATTTAAAGGCACTCAGGATCTACAAACCCAGTAGCTGAAGATCATAATAAAAATTCTAGATAAAAACAGTCTATTCTATTGGCTGACTTGGAGAACAGCCTTGGGGAAAAGGTTCAAATGGATTATCACAAGTTTTTTACAGGTGAAATTTTAGGTAGCAGATTCCTTGCACTGCTTATATCTTCTCATCTCTAATGTAAAAGCACTTGAGGGACATTTTTCTAGGCAAGTTGTATAAGCCTGATTCTTGACTCTATAGCTTTAGAACTGAAAAAGACAAACTGATAGGAACAAAGGGATGAACATGGCCCAGAGGGAATGCCGGTTAGAAGCAGCAGCTGTTGACTGGTTTTGCATGTGCAAGAACGGTCTGAGATCTCTGCCAGCTCTAAGGCCCAGATGGCGTGCTGATCAGAGACCAAGGCATCCACCTCGCCTAGGCTTCTGTTGTTGTAACTGCATATACATACAAGCAAGTATATGTACTTCACGCCTTGCCTTGATTTATGTTGACAGAGTTACTTGGTAAAGCAGGTGGGTAAGAATGATTCTCCCAGCAGGAAAAGTCTGCTTCAGCTGCTTCATGACCAGCTATCCTGTGATAATGAGCTTCACCCCGTGCCACCGCTAAAGCTGCTGTCCCCTTCAGCAGCAGCCACATTAGAGAGGTCAATGCATTCACAGTGAGCCCTGGAGATGTGTGTGTGTGTGTGTGTGTGTGTGTGTGTTTACATTTTTACATTCAGAGCCTGCCAGATACTTATTAAAGGTGATGGCACCCACTAATTAATCTAATTAATTTTGTCCTCTCCAAAGACTACAAATTTATTGCCAATGGTTTGAGCTTCATCTGGACTCCAGTTTCCTCCTTTGCAAAAGGAAGATATTGCACAAAAATGATCATGTCATCACTCATGTGTAATACTCTCATCAGCTCCCCACTCCCAAGAGCCACAGGATCCTGGGGTTCAGGCATCATTATGTTAACAAGAAAGGTCTTAGATGCCTGAGACTTGCTTTTATCTGTTTCAAGTATTGGCTTTTCACAAGATTTCTTTTGATGGGAGGGTGCGCTAAAAATTAGGAAGATTTCAAAAAGTAGAGTATGAAAACTATGGGTCCAGACACAAAGTCTGGTAAAGGGTGGGTTAAGGAAGGAAATCCATCTCTGAATTACTAAAATAATGCCAGCTAACTCGGGTTTCTACACTCACGTTCTTACATGGCTGAGAAATAGGAATCTGATTCTATTCCCATTGCAATAGATGGTAACCCATGTTGGAAAACTAAGAAACAGTCCTTCTTGATTGTTCTTTCTCTGATAAGTACTTTGCTCCATACATGCAAAGTTTCAATCAGTGGGAAGTTGGCAGAAAGCTGAGATTTAGAAACCAAATACATATGTCAAGGTATTGTTTACTAGGTAAGAGTGATTCATTTTATCATTGAAATTTTAAAACCTTCATATGGTTCCCAAGAAGAGGTCTGATTTTGAAAAGGCCAGAAGATAACTGAAGAGAAAAAAAAGAACTCTGGAAAAGTTAGAACTATTTAAGTGAGAATTTAAACTTTGTTTGGATTGACAAAAATTGATTAGTAAGGCATCTGCTTTGTTGATTTGCTTTATGCAGTTTTTATTCATACATTTTCAGTTCCACTACCAACCCACTGAATAACTGACATGTTGAAAAAATATTTACAAACTGTTGGTTTGAAGAGTTGTCTAATTATTGGTCTGCTCATATGTTTTGGCCTGGCTCTGCCAAAATAAGAACTTGTTCCTTATTCTAGTTCAGTGGTTGGCAAATTGCGGCTCGCGAGCCACATGCGGCTCTTTGGCCCCTTGAGTGTGGCTCTTCCACAAAATACCATGGCCTGAGTGAGTCTATTTTGAAGAAGTGGCATTGGAAGAAGTTTAAGTTTAAGAATTTTGGCTCTCAAAAGAAATTTTTATCATTGTACTGTTGATATTTAGCTCTGTTGACTAATGAGTTTGCTGACCACTGTTTTAGTTCATCATGTTCTTTACAATGATTCCATTTCAATCCTTTTCCACTATTATTTATCCCATGAATAGCTATGGATTACTACAGTAGGCATTTACTACTCCCCAACCTTCCCCTATTCCATTCACTTTATCAGGAATACCCCCTTTCCCTCTTATGTATCTGAGAAACTCCAAAACACTTCAAAACCTAGTTCTAATATCACCTCCTCTGTGAGGCTGTCCATAGCTCTCTCAGTCATTCACCCCTTCTTATACTCCTTATCACACCAAACAGGGTAGGGAACGTTGGACTGAGGACCTATATAAAACCCTGGAAATCTTTCGGTTTGGCCCGGCCAGGGCATTAGGAGTGAGTTAATTACATGTTTGACCAAATATAGCAGGCTAATTTTTAAGTTGATAATTTTGTCTGGCCCTTGAATGATTTTATATCCAAATGGCTATTGGCAGGAAAAAGGTTCCTCACCCCTGCTCTACAATATAAGTTGTAAGTTATTTATTTTTATTTATTTATTTGTTTTTTACTGAATCATGAACTCCTTGAGGCAAGTGACTATGTTTTATATATCCTTATATTCCCAATGTATATCACAATGGAGTCCAAAATTTTAGTTTTGTAAGACCATCATGCAGCCTATTTTATAGGCTGTTATCAAGGAATTAAAATAAATGTGTCTAGGTCAGTCAACATTGACCGGGGCTAATTTACTGATATTTGGAACTACCTGAACAACTCTATCAATTTCCTTTTTCAGAATCAATGTATATCTCATGGGATCAGAAACCTCCAGCCCTGACACCAATGAGCAGAGAAATAAGGGGATAAGGTCTGGGATCATCAACTATCTTTAATTTTGGAAAGATAATGGAAGCTCCCTGAGATTCAACTGATAAAGCCAGATATGGTGATTTCAAGTGGCAAGGATCTGGTTAAAAAGGAAAAAAGCAAATTATATTTTTGTGTTGTTACCATACAGTCCAACTAATACTTCTACTTTCTTCTATTCTTTATACTTTCTTTCTTCAATCTTTCTCTTGTAAGTTTGGCCTTTTTGATAATGTGTTTATTAGTAATTTCATGTATGAGAAAAGAATAATTGGCTTTGAAAAGAGCTCTTCTACACTCGAGAAGCTAATTGGAGGGGCTATGGAGATGAGGAGAAATCAATATTTAAATTCAATCACCAAGGTGTTCAATTCTAAGAAATTATGTAGGTATACAAAATGTCAACTCTTCATTCTTGCAAGTAGTTTTAAAAAGAAGAAAAACTAGATGATGTAGGTTCTGTAGACTTGATCCTCTCAATAGCCTTCTGATGGAACACACAAGCTACTTTACAGCCCTGGCAGCTGTGATGGACACCCTAAAGTGCAGTGGCTTAAAGGAGATAGGGAGTCTCCTTGGCACCTAACAGTTCGATGTGAGCCACCCAGGGCTGGGTTGGTGGCTTCTCAGGGTTAGGGACCCAGGCTTCTTCAGTCTTGCCACTGTGGACCCCTCTAACACGATGCAGTTCAGCTCACAACCACATTTGAACTGCAGCCAGTGGAGGCAGGAAGGGGCACGTGCTTCCCGCGCCCTTTTCAGCAATGCTTGGCTGTTGCCTTCATCACTTATGATCATTTGTGTTGGCCAGAACTTAACCATATAGCTAAATTTTAATTAAAAACAAGGGGTTTTATTACTACAGAAAAAGGGAGCAGGAGTCTTAGGGGGCAACTGTCAATTTCTGCCATGTTGTCAATTCATGAGTTTTCCTCAAATTTGGCATTAATTACAGATACTTCTATTTTGTAAAAAAACTTCTTTTTCTTGGTAAGGGAAAGCTTATATGTTGGCATCTGTGGACACATGTGAGCCCCTTTCTGATTGCTGTAAGTTTCTTTGATTGATTGATTTCTATAAATCCCTTAAGAGTGATTTCATTAGAATATTCACATCCAAGAGCATAAGAATATATTGGGGTTTTATGCTCAAATATATGAAGAGCAAAACTGACTAAGCAACAAACACTGGCATCACATTTAAAATTTTGCTTTGAAGAGGTATAGATCCTGTTTTGCAGACGGGAAAGTAATATATCCAAGATTATAAAGCTGCTGAGTGACAGCAGGGATTCAGACTCATGTCTGCCTGACTCTGAAGCCCATAAGCTTACAGGGGCTCTTAAAAGTCAAGCAGTAAACACTCTGAGAATCTGATGGCCATAGATCTTCTCCCCCAGCATTTGGCTGCAGAGAGTTTAAAATTTCCACCCACAGACAAGCTTATCACCCCTCTGCTCCCCACCACTCCCACAAAGTTAAGAAACATGTTCTCTGCAAACAGATTCCATACCCTGTAAAAATGCTCCTCTCTGTCCATGGTTAAAATGAGGCCTGGTTTCCCTATGACCTTCCTCACTGTGATATGAGGAAAACCTTGCACTGGATTCCAAAGTACTTGTCCTTTTGAAGAAAAGGCCGGGGTGGGAAGGAAGGCTGTGATGAGGTCTGCAGGATGCACAGGACAGATGGCCCCAAGAAGGTGAAAATGAGAGTAAGACCTCTGCTGCTTAGCAGGCTTACAGCCAGGGTATGAGGAGGGGCTATTCTAAGTCCAGGTAGCCATTGGGAAGTCTGGCTTCTGACCTGGAAATGTAAAACAGAGCAGAAGGCAAAAGACCCTCGAGTGCCAGCAACTGCTTTCCTGGAGAATGAAAATCTCTTAGCCTGGGTCCCAATTAATCCTGCCTGGACTGGACCTGAGACTGGATAGTCCAACATTGACTTTCATGAATAAACTAGAGGCCTGGTGCATGAGTTCATGCATGGGTAAGGTCCCCTCAGGGTGGCCTGTGGGGATTGGGTTGAAACTGGCAGTCCAACACTGCCTGCCGCTCCTACCTGCCACTCCTGCTCATCCTGGCCTCTCTGAGCCTGCTACAGGCTCACACCTAGTCAGTCCTGATTGGGCATCTGTCCGATGGGTAGAGAAGGTGTAGCTGGGATGCGATCAGCCTTCCAGGAGGGCGATGGGAATGCCCTTGCCAGCCCGGGATCCAGATCTGTCCCACTGACATTCACACCGGTTGTCAGGAGTCACCTGGTGGCCACTTTTATATCATTTCTTCCTTGTGGAGCATTTAGGGAGAGGAAGCAGTGATGCTGGTCCATTGGTGCCTGGACCATTCTCCAGAGATTGGACCTGCAGGACTGCTGAGGGAGAGAGTGGCTGCCAATGGGGTGGTGAGCCACTGAGAAGGGTCAGTCAGCTGAGCAGTGCT
Source organism: Lasiurus cinereus (assembly GCA_011751065.1). Classification (NCBI taxonomy): domain Eukaryota; kingdom Metazoa; phylum Chordata; class Mammalia; order Chiroptera; family Vespertilionidae; genus Lasiurus; species Lasiurus cinereus. The sequence goes on along the minus strand of JAAGEH010000076.1, from coordinate 27,625,483 downwards.
ACCACTGTGGGAACACACTGACCACCAGGGGCAGCTCCTGTGTTGAGCGACTGCCCCCTTGGTGGTCAGTGCACATCATAATGACTGGTCATCTGGTGGTTCGATCATTCAGTCACTTAGGCTTTTATATATATAGATGGGAACCTTTGGGAGTATATATTCCTCTCTATTGTGCCTACCATTTATTTATGTAATAACTTATAAACACATTGTGGCTTACTCAGTCTGCAGTAATTCCTGTCATACTCTCTGGCTTATAAAAAAAATTGCAAAAGCCTTTTGAAGTTTTGGGTATTTCAGAGAATCTGCAAAGTTCCAGGTGTCTTTACTTAATGATAGGGTGACTCAATGCTCGGCTGTAATAATCAGTCCTCCTGGTATAAACCATCCCTGATGTCATCACAGATGTGCTCTAAGTGATGGCTTTGGAGTGTAGAGGCTTGCACCAAAGTCACCCAAGCCAGTCAAGAGAGGTTGCTGCCTGCTGTCCCTGGAATGTGGGTCACACCTGAGGGAAAAGTGGGGGCCTGGTAGGAGGTGGTGGGAGGTGGAGTGGAGGGAGGGCAGCCAGGTGGCAGAGAGGCCCAAGTGTGGCTGCTAGAGAGGTTTGAATTGCCATCCAGAGGAAGCTGTGCTTCAGAAGAGAGTGGAAATTATTTTGACCACCGTTTTTCTCTGCAAGGAACTGGTAATTTATACAGGAAGTTTTATACATGGTTACTTTTGGTTCCTTAGAGTAAAGGGAGATCTGGCTCCTTCTAGACATATTGTATGGCTCAGAACAGAATAATAGAATTTAGGACTTTTAGAGAAGTTAACTTTGATTTTTTAAAAGAGAACCTCATGAGATGAGGTTTCCTAATTGAAAAAACTTAAGTCGTTTAGAAGAACTGGATTCAGAAGGGAGAGGAAACTTAACATGGGAGCAGCTCAGGGGTGCTAATAGGTCTATCGGTAATTACCATGTCCAGAAGCAGGGAGTGAGATGGAACACAAATCATTAGCTTTTACAACTTGTTACTCTTCCTAGCCAAAGGCTAATGGAAGAAGGTGATCCTCGCTGCAACTGTGGAATGACTGGTTGCAAGTGTTGCTCTCTAGGAATTACTCATTTACCTTGTAATTAGAGTAGCTGCCACTAATTCTCACTTCTTTGCTTGCTCCAAATGTCAAAGCTCATCCAAGAATCGCTTCCTAACAATATTCTCTCCATTCTTATTTTATATCACAAGTGCTTGCAAAATCACTTAAATGTTAAACAGCACATAAGTCATAATAGCTGCAGACTTTTAAAGATATAAATGTCTAGGTGAAATATGATAATTTTCCTACTTCATCTTAAATTCACTGTTTAATATGAAATATGTTACATATACAACAGAGAATACACACACACACACACACACACACACACACACACACTAGAGGCCCAGAGCATGAAATCTGTGCACTGGTAGGATCCCTAGCGACTGGTGGCAGCTAGCCGGGGTGGCCCCCTGGTTGAATTCTCGGAACTCCTGGTGGAGAGGACAATTTGCATACTATGCTTTTATTAAATAGGATATTGTGTATATATAAAATTTAAATAATTATTTTAAAATATATGCTTTATTTTAAAGATGTTTAAGTTTTTACAAGAGACAGGAAAAGATGATAAAACTAAAGAAATTACATATAAAAATTACCTATAAAGAAACTATAGTCATAGCTTCTATACCTGGCTGTTGGCTGATTCAAAAGCTCTCAAGAGCTTCCAGTTATAACTTATGAGGTGAATCTTCCCCTCCCTCTGACAGCCTCCAGCAGTACCCTAAGAAACTCAGTATCACGTGAAACCTCTTGTCAACCTTCAAAGCTATGAACTCCTTTGTGTCAGCTCCCACTCTAAAAGAAGGACCTTTGGTATCCTTTGTTTCTTCATCAGTAAATGTGTGATAGAGATTTCTGGCAGACTCACAGCAGACTTTTTAGTTGATGTAGGATCTTTTTTGTTGTCGTTGTTAGCATTATTATAGACGTCCATCCTATTACCCACCTCCACCCTTCCTGCCCTTCTCTCTGGCCATCACCACATTGTTGTCTGTGTCCATGGCTATGCAAATATGTTCTTTGGCTAATTTCTTCACCTTCTTTCACCCAGTTCCCCCCATTTCCCTCCCCTCTGACCTCTGTCAGTTTGTTTCACGAATCCATTCCTCTGGTTCTATTTTGTTTGTCATTTTATTTTGTTCATTAGATTCTATATGCAAGTGAGGTCATGTGGGATCTTTCTTTCTCTCCTGGCTTATTTTGTTTAGCATACAAACCTCCAGGTCCATTAATGCTGTTGCAAAGGGTAAGAGCTCCTTCTTTTGTACAGCCAAGTAGTATTCCATTGTGTAAATGTACTACATGTGTTTTAGCTATTCATTTGCTGATGGGCACTTGGGCAGTTTCCAGGTCTTGGCTATTGTAAATAACACTGCTATGAACTTACGAGTGCATATATTCTTTCTGACAGATGTTTTGGGATTCTTAGGATATATACCCAGAAGTAAAATTGCTGGGTCAAAAGGAAGTTCCTTTTTTTTTTTTTTTTGAGAAACTCTACACATACTGTTTCCACAGTGGCTGCACCAGTCTGCATTCCCACCACCAGTTCCCTTTTCTCCATATCCTTGCCAGCACTTCTTATTTATTTATTGGTAGCCATTCTGAGAAGTGTGAGGTGATATCTCATTGTGGTTTTAATTTAATTCTCTTTGATCTTATATTTACTGATTATTGCCTTGTTTATTTCTTTATTAACATCATTAACTTGACAATAGGTTAAGCAGGATTTCATGTACACAGGAATGCCATTGAACTCATCAAAAATTATATATGGCATTTCTTTAATTTCTTCGTTCTTTAGAGGACTTCTTTGTGGCTGCAGATTCCTCAACTTTGACAGGTTCTTCAGGATCAAGATCCAATACAGTCACAAAGTTCTGGGTCACTGAACTTGAGGCAAATGGGGAGGTATGTTTTCTTTGAGATGTTCCATATCTTACAATCTTCCTCAAGAGAGTCACTGAATTCCTTGAGTGAACAGGTAGATTGTACTTGATACTGAATTTCCAATTCCAATTTACTTAGAAGTTTGTTTACTAAATGATTTCATTTCCTATTTTATTTAATATAGTCTTTAAGGTAGATTCTTGATCCACAGTTTCTTAATGACAAAGATTTTTATGTATTGACAATAATTTCATTAATATGAGAGCATATCTGTTCCAGATCTGAGGAGGCCATCCTTTAAGCCTCTTCTACAGGTCTGGGAGCAAACAGCACAATTTAAAGATTTATAATGAAATTAACCTGGATAATCACCCACAATAAAACATTGCTGGTACACATAGAGCCCTCTGTATAACCCACCTTAATTGCATCTTTCTTCTCTTCCATGAAAAAGTATCCACTCTCCTGAATTTTGAATTCATTATTCTCTTGCTTCTCTTTAGTTTTTACCTTATTTGTGTGCATTCCTTAAGCTATATTATTTAGTTGTTTAATTTTATATGACTGAAATCTTACTATATATATATATTCCTCTGTGTTCTGTTTGTTTTATTCCATGCTATATCCCAAGATAATGCTGATCTAAATGTTCAGTCTGAGATTTTTTGAAAGTGCTAGTGCAGATTCTTGCTCCAAATCTTTTAAAATTTTATCTTTTTTAATGTCCCTCCCCCCCCCGCAACACTAACCCCATCCACCCTGCTCCCCCTCTTGCTCCAAATCTTGATGAGAGATGCTTAGTTCTTAGGAATTCTTGGAGGCTAAAATAAATAATAATTTTAATAATATCCCTATAAAAAATTGTCTCCAAACTCCACCCCAGTTTACCTCTGAGGGTCTGGTCTTCTCAATGGGCTGGCTTTAGTGGGCCATTCTTAATCTTTGTCATTAAGAAACTGTGGGTCAAGAATCTACCTTAAAGACTATATTAAAGCCAACCTCCCACCGTGCTGGGGCACCAGCCTCTTCTTTCCTCCACTGAAACCTGCGTGTCAGGTCATTGGGCATTGACAGATGCTATAGGCAAGTGCTTCAGTGCTCTCTTGTCTCTTAGATTTATGTTTTCTCATTGATTTGAATGTCTGAGGATTACTCTTACTTCTATTTTCCAGGATCAGCCTGTAAGAGATCTTTTCATGTATTTTTAGATGTTCTGTACTGGACAACTTGTCTGCCATATTGCTGACTAGGGCAGTCCTCTCTAATATGTTTTAGTTTGAATCCTTAGAATTTGATTAAAATATTTCTTTGTAACAAAACATCAATCCTTAGAGTCATATTCTTTTAAGGAATGGCTTAACATGACCTTCAAATGCTTTTAACCTGTGTGGTTCAGCTATTCAGTACTTCCCATCACAGGCAACATAACTGTCTGAATCAAGAAAGCCAAAAATGTATCATCTCTTCTGCTGACTCTGAAATATTGGTGTGCTGGACAGCTTCTAAGGTCACCCTCATGATCCCCACTTCCTGGTGTTCACATCCTTGTGTAATCCCCGCCTCTTGATTATTTGTATCCTGGCTAACACATTAGCACTGCTAGTGAGGAATAGCCTATCACTGCCCAGCTCTGATGCTGAATGGCACAGGGCAGACATACCTCATCTGTCTCACATTTTCCCCTTTGGTCCCGTTTCCTTCTTGGCCCCAATGGGAGTTTTGATTTGGAGTATCTACTCCAGAAATCCAATGCTCGGCAGCCTTGCACCTTCTGCTCCCTGCTCTTGCACAAGGACACCAAATCACCTCAAATATCCTCTGTGAAGATTTACTCTCAGAGGTGAGGACTGGCCCACTGGGTGATTATCTTGCTAGGTTGGTGCTTAAACTACAATAGGCATGAAAAGAAACCATGTCTTACATCTATAGAGCTAATGGAATAAAACAAATTCACTTAATCATTTATTGATTTCTTTATTCAATTGCTGTCACTGAATGCCTATTAAATGCAAGGAACTGTTAGGTGCTCAGGAAAATAGAAACAGGCACTGCATCATTGAAGTCAGTTGTTTTCCAGTAAAGAACCCATTGTGTTGTGTGAAGAAGAATAATAGACAAGAAGGGCCTTAAAGACCTTTTGTGCCTGAGCCATGCTCATGCAGAGAAGGTGTAGTGGCCTTGATTCTAGGGTAAGGGTACGAGTAGACATTTAACAGCCACAGGGCAGGGCAGTGAAGGAATATAATCTGTGTTCCAGTTTGCCATCATCTTGCCATATGATATTAGGCAAGTCCCATCACCCATCTGGTTTTAGTTTTTCTGTGTTCTCTGATAATCTGAAGTCCTCTTTCCTTCTGTCTGGCAGAGAGTCTGAATCTGGGGTCCATTTCTGGCCCTGCTGGCCACTGGCCCAGCTTTTGTGCCTGCTTCTCTTGGCCGGGCTGGGCCAAACACATGGGCATGCTGGATGTTGCTCTAATAAAAAGCAGTTGACAGCAGAACACCAGGGCTTGTTCATTCCCTGCCAAGTCATGTCAAGTGAAGAAGCACGTGCTCAGAAAAGTTCAGAGTAGCTCCATGGCATACCCAGGGATGCTTGGAACTAGTTGAAAGGAGCTGGGGACAGCTTACCACGTCTGGATGCCAGGTGCCAGCTGTCAAGCCTAGGGTTTCACATTGGAGCTGAGTTGCTTAAGCTTGGCTGTGGGCCTCTGGGCAAAAGACTGTCTTCTTGCCTAGAAGGAGCTGTATACAAACAATGGATCTGAGTCACGGCAGTTGGCAGGAGGAAGGATGGTCGCCAAAGAGAGTACCAACAAGCTGGCCCAAATAGGCAAGAAAAGCTTTGAAAATCAGAGGGTTTGAGATCAGGGAAGGCAACTTTGTTCCAGTTTTAACTTCAATTTAATTTGGTAAATAATTTTTGAGTTCCTACTACTTGTCAGACCTCTTACAAGCACATGGGGTATGTCAGTGAACAAAACAAAGTCTTCCGGACATTCACATTCCACAAGAGGAGATAAATGATAATAAACATAATAAATAAAGATATTTTATGATAAAAAGTGTTTTGAAAACCACTTTTGTGGAAGCCAGTGGAAACCTCCAAACAGAGCCATTCAGGAAGCTTAAGCATTTACTAGATGGAATTTGGGATGAGATGAACAAACTTCTGTAGGACATGAGTAGAACATCAGAGAAATATCAAATGACCAGACCAAAGTAAAGCTTGTCTCCTGAAATCTCTCAGGATACTTTTGCTCTCATTGCTTGGTCTACCACTACCTACAAAGCTGGGGCCCTTATCCACTGTGCCAACACACCTGTGTCCCAGCACCAGGGGGAGTGAAGAGAGAGATGGGTAAGCCCAATTAGCATATCAATCAGAGCTGTTTTAAAGACACACTCCCAAATTTTCTTCACTCTCCTAGCTATTCTGAATTAAAAAACCATCTGCAGAGAATTGTGTATCTTGTGAGTTGCAGGAAACTAAACCTGGAGCCATCCATTTTATTTTCTTCCTGTGAAAAGAAGAAACACTGTTTTTTAAATTGACAGTTGCTAAGAATTCTATTGCTAACATTTGTTTGAAGAGGTAAGCATAAAACTCAAATTTGAAAAAGAACCTGGCATCCTAAGATTGAATATGCACTTCAAATTTCAGATACATTGCTTCTGGGGCTCCTCATAAAATCCTACTGAAAGACTTAGGAGGCAAACATTAAAAATAAAACCAACAACTAGCCCTAGCCAGTTTGGTTCAGTGGTTGGAGCATTGACCTGAGGATTGAAGGGTTGAGGGTTCGATTCCTGGTCAAGAGCACGTACCTCGGTTGTAGGCTTGATCCCTGACCTCTGGTCAGGTCACCTGTGGGAGGCAACCTATCAATGTGTGTCTCTCACATCAATGTTTCTCTCTCTCTCTTTCTCCTCCCCCTCCTCCCTCTCTTCCATTCTCTCTCAAAATCAATGGAAAAATATCCTGAGTGATAATTAAAAATAATAATAAAATTAAAAGTTGTTGGTTTTATAGTGGTGGAGTGGTGAGGGCTGGGCTGGGTGGGTCCTTACTAAGCAGAGCTTCAGGCACTGACTGTCAGTGCTCTGAAGGCCCCACCCCCGCCTGAACATATGCCAAGGCCCCTGTGGAGCATTCCCCCTGTGCTATGGCTGAGTGCAGGGAATGCTTACCGGGCTGTGGCACACACTGTGGGTTGTGAGGGTTGTGAGGGTTGTGAGGGAGACCTGGCTCTCCTCAAAGAATGATGGAAACCATTAGAGAAGAAGTGGGAAGAGATGGAGAACTCACAAAGGTGGGCAAGGTAAGAAGCAGAGAAATACATATTTTTCTATTAGTCTGATGATAGCCAAAAAAGTAAAATAAAATAATGGATGTCTGAAAAGTTAAAAGAGAAGGGTTAAGAGCAGATATTTCCTAAACAGAAAAAAAAGAGTTTAAAAACAGAATTGTAAGCTCAAGTAGAGAAGTCTCCCCTATTGCCCAGCAACAGGGATGAGAGGATGTCCAGGCCTAAAGCGGCAGGGTCCTGTGAGGGCACTTGCTCCCAGCACAAAGCAAAGAGGATCCGGCTGCCCAGGCAAAAGCTCTGACTTGGGAGAGAGGTGGAAAATCAGATCAGAGAAGCCCGAGGCCCTTCCTGTGTGGCTCCCTCCATCCAGTAGCCAGGGAAGCTTTGGAGGAGAGAATTTCAGAAACCACACCCCAGGCGGTCAGGAAATCAGCAAGCCTAGAAGATTGTAGCCGGAAGCACAACCGGTATAATCCTAGAAGAGTACCCAGTCCCTTTTCAATCACAGTACAGCAACAAGACAGGGAATTTAAGCAACAGGAAGGGATGGGATATTGAAGCAGGCCTTGGCATTTAAGAGGTTGGTTCTAGCACATGCCTGCTCTGAGGTTTGTTTAATGGGAGCTTTCTAATAGGAAGCTTTATTTCTGGTTAATAAATATGGGGAAATTCTTGGTCATAAGTGTCCAGTGTCCAGAATAGCAAGTCTCTTCTCCATCTCAGGGGTTCTAAATGGCAGGTCATCTTACCCAGGGGATGGAATAGTGACTTAAGATTTTGGCCGCAGCTTCTCCTGCTACATGGGTGGTGGCAGCTGGGACTCCTATAGTGTTGGTAGGAGAAGTGGTAGCTGGACAGGTGGTTTAGAGACAGTGGTGTACTTGGGTTTTCGGCATAAAGCAGAATATTTGGACAGTGGAGTCGGCCTGACCTGCTCATAAATTTGGACTGTCATTCTCTTTTTTTTTCTTCTGTTTTCTTGTTGAAAATATTTTAAAGAACACTGAAAGTTAAAGTTCCCCTGCACACCTGCTCCTGAGGGGGAAAAACTGTTAAAATCGGACGTTTATTTTTTTTTATGGCAATGCCAATAACTGTGTCTCCAGCTGTCAATGTGGATTATGTAGCTGCACAGTTTTGAGCTTTTTACACACAAATGGAATTATACTAAGCAGACTTCTTGAATTTCTTTTTTGCTTACTACATACCCTTGCATGCCTAAATATAGATAAATATTTCCTTTTAAAAACTGTGTTGTGTTTTATATTGAGTTCAGGTCATAATTATATTTGGTAAGCTCTCCAGTAATGGTTATTTTAATATTTCCATTTTTTTTCTTTTTGTTGTTGAAAACAATGCTGCAAAAAAATAATCCATCTATACCTAAATATGTGTACATCTGCTGAGTATTTCTATAGGGTACATACCTAGAAGTGGAACTGCTATATTGATGAGTATGCATACTTAAGTGATTATTACATTGCCAAGTTTCTAAAAGAAAGTTGGGCCATTTGTATTCCCACCAATAAATGACAAGTGGCCTTTGCGACGCACCTTCACCTGTATTTTTATTGCCATGTTCACTTTACGATGCAATGGACATGTAGCTCAGCATCTTGTGCTCACTAGAAATGAGGACCTAGTACATGCTTTTTTTTTTTTTTTACCATTGTCACAGGAGCTTCCTGCAATACCAGCTCATGGCAGCAGTTTCAGATCCCAGAGCATTCTGCTTCAGAGGTCACCACTATGGGCAACCAAAGCCTACAGCTATCCTGGCTGACATGACAGCTGCCATTCCCTAATTCTATACCCAAATTTTATGCCAGGGAAAATATGGGCAATATATTTTTCTTACCTACCTTCAAGTCTGATAAAGACCATGGAAATTTTTAATTTTCTTGCTTGTCTCCGGGTGTGAGCAACATTGCTAAGATCTTTTCTTTAAGACTTGGCATTCACATTTGCTTTTTTTCTTGGATAAGACTGAGGGCAAATGATCAGAGGCAAGAATTTTTGAACTCAGATCTTTCTGAATGGCCCTCAGGGTGGGGTAAAGACTGAAATAGAGGTTGAGTAGTACTCTGTCTCCTCCAAGCCCCTGTGGTTAAAAGAGAAGCAAGGGATTCCCCTCCCCATTCCCAGGGATTAAAAGGAGGCTAACTAGACCTTTCCCATCTCCAATAAATACAGGGGAGTCCAATGCCCCTCCCCTATCTCCTCTGCAACGACTGCAGCATTCCTTTATCTGTTATGTATTGGTTTATAATTGAGACTTTATATTTTTGAAAATGTTCCAATGATTTAAAATTTTAGAAAATAATTAGTGGGACATGGAAAAGAAGCTTGCCTCCAGCCTTCGTCCCTGATTCAGCTCCAGCCCGATCTTAAGTCTGATCCAACGTGACATTAGGACCTTCCACTCCGTGGGCCAGTGGACTCTGAAAATAGTCTTCAGTGCTGTAGGTAGCTGGCTGTCAGCTACCTCTCCCAGCCTTTCTGTGTTGCTCTCAGAAACTCGCTGCGTGTTGGGGCCAGTTGGCCTGCTCCTAGATGTGTATGCGGGGTCCTCCCTCCCTGCTCCGCACCCCCCTTCTTCAACTTGCTGACCTGTATCCACTCTGCACTGGATCTCACCTCTGACTTTTTGCTTGGTCCTCCCCACAACCTCGGTCTTCCACTTTTCCACAACCCCAATTACACATTTCAGCATGCAGCTGAAAACCCACCCCTTTTAAGCACATCCTCGACAGCTTCCTCTGGACCTCATTATTTCAGAAGTATTATATTCAGTGTCAATGGTTCTTATGGTTGCAGAGGGTTGATTAAAGCAGTCTCAGTGGGTGAGTATTGTTTGCCTGTAGAAGGTGTCCATACTTCGTTTCTATAAGGAAAACTAGCCAGTGAGAATGGCCCATAAAAATGGACTTGAGGTCAGAAGTTAGACAATATGACTGTCCTGGGACCTGGTGCGAGGCCAGTGTGTGAGATGGAGAAAACTAGTGATTTTGCTAAAGGTCTCAGGTTCTTATCAAAGTTCTTATCACAGTTTTATGTTCATATCAGAAGAACATATTACCAATGTTCTTATAATATTTGATCAAGAACAAACTGGATTCTCCCACCCCTATCAGGCATTAAGATTCTTTGACCTTGATCAAGCCAGCATGGGAGAGTTCCACCTACTTTTGGAAATGTATGGAGAAGTCTGTTAATGAGCACTGCTTCCCGCCTTCCCACAGGAATCTACTGTTTCTCATGGAACTTAAAAAACACCTTTTAGTGAAGGAGTTATAAAACACCAAAACAAAAAACCTAAAACAAATAACACCTAGATACTATATCAACAATATTATGAGGTAGTTATGAGGTAGGTACAAAATATTTATGGGAGTCAGCCAATTTAGTCAGAGTTTACTTGATCTGGAGAAAAGAAACAAGAATTACTAAAAATCTATGTGAGAATATTTATGAAATTGATCTGATAGCAGTAAACCATAAGGAATGAAGTCCTTGTGTAGGTGGTAAGCTACAAGGGGCTGATTTATGTCAATATTTTCACAGAAAAAATATTAAAACATATATTTAATATATTGCTGTATATTAAATGTTAACATATTTATATATATTTATGTTTATTAAACAGATACATATTACATTTCAATGGATATAATCAGAGAAAAAGAATATGGATATGTTCATTTAAAGTGTGTGTATAGACAATTGATACAGAGAAATGCTAGTACACTTGTAACTTCCACTTCTGCAACCATAATTCAACAAAAAAATTGGAGTGAAATAGAGATTCTCAAAATTAAAATGTCTTTGTGCTCACTTTAAACAAACACTGTGACTGTTTTTATGAACCTTCAATTGCATTTAACAAGTCCATCTTCTGAAAGAGTTCTTTTTCTAATATGGTAGAGCAAGCAGCCTAACTCTCTTACAGATAACAACTCTAAAATCTGAACAATATGCCAAAACCGGTTCGGCTCAGTGGATAGAGCATTGGCCTGTGGACTGAAAGGTCCCAGGTTCGATTCCGGTCAAGAGCATGTACCTTGGTTGCGGGCACATCTCCAGTGGGGGGCACGCAGGAGGCAACTGATCAATGTCTCTCTCTCATTGATGTTTCTAACTATCCCTCTCCCTTCCTCTCTGTAAAAAATCAATAAAATATATTTAAAAAATATAAACAATATTAAAAAGTCTATCTGAGGGCTCTGGAGAGTATGGAAAATCAAGAAGGGGGTCACAATTTAAAAGAAGTGACTGCCAATGGCCAGCACCAGTTTTGCTCTAAAGAAAATCATGGTGTGAGTAAGAGGAGTTAAAACTTTGATAGAAAATCTGTGACTCTTTGGCAAGATGACTCAGAGGAAGGAGATCTGGACAACTGAGACCATTGAAAAGTAATGGGGGAAACTCCAGAATAAGAGAACCAACCAGAGAAGGGTGTGTCAAAGTCTGTGTACCAACCTGGCTCAAGATTCTGGCAGTTTGTGGAACCACACATGCAGAGATACCATTAAGACAGGCAAGTTTGCATTCGCCATTTTGAGTCTAACTGAAGTACTTGTCTTCTAAGGAAACACACACACACACACACACACACACACACACACACACACACACACAGAATGCCCTGGAAGAGCAGAACAGAATTGAATCTCTACAATATAGAATTAACATGTCAAAGACCCTATTCAAAATTACCTGACATTTGAAGAACTCGGTAAATATGACCCATTCCCAAAGGAAAGAATAATCAACAGATGCCAATGCCACGAAAATATAGATGTTGGAACTGTCAGGAGAGAACGTTAAAGCAGTTATAACTGTGCTCAATCAGGTAAAAGAAAATATATTGGTAACAAATTTAAAAATAGACAATCTCGAAAGAATAGAAAAGGTGAAATTACAGCAAATGTGCAAAAGTTGTACATAACCCTGAATATGCAATGATGATGTGTCAGGCTGGTGACTGCCTCTTCTCATGGATGTTCTGATTAACAAAGAAATGGAAAAATGCTGTATTACACAGTAAGGAACTACTAACCTTTTAATTTGGTTATTCTTATTTATTTATTATTTTTAGAAGATTGTCACATTAAAAGATGTAGTTGTTTTTTTGCCTGCCATGCTTTTTTAAAATTCTTTTTAATTTAATAAATCTTTATTGTTCAGATTATTACATTTGTTTCTTTTTTCCCCCATAGCTCCATCCACCTGCTCTCACCCCTCCCTCTACCTTACCTCCCCCACATTGTCCTCATCCATAGGTGTATGATTATTGTCCAGTATCTCCCTGTACCCCCCTCATATCCCTTTCCCACTTCTATTATATTCACCAGTTTATTCTGTTCATCAGATTTTTAATTCACTTGATTTTTAGATTCACTTTTTGATAGATATGTATTTGTTGTTCATGATTTTTATCTTTACCTTTTACTTTTTCCTCTTCTTAAAAAATACCTTTCAGCATTTCATATAATACTGGTTTGGTATTGATGAACTCCTTTAGCTTTTTCTTATCTGTGAATCTCTTTATCTTCCCTTTAATTCTGAATGATAGCTTTGCTGGGTAGAGTAATCTTGGTTGTAGGTTGTTGCTATTCATCACGTTGAATATTTCTTGCCACTTCTATCTGGCCTGCATAGTTTCTGTTGAGAAATCAGCTGACATTCGTATGGGTGCTCCCTTGTAGGTAATAAACTGTTTTTCTCTTGCTGCTTTTAATATTCTCTCTTTGTCTTTTGCTCTTGGTATTTTAATGATGATGTGTCTTGGTGTGGTCCTCTTTGGATTCCTTTTGTTTAGGGTTTTGTGTGCTTCCTGGACTTGTAAGTCTATTTCTTTCACCAGATGTGGGAAGTTTTCAGTCATTATTTCTTCAAATAGGTTTTCAGTATCTTGCTCTCTCTCTTCTTCTGGCACCCCCACAATTCTGATGTTGGTACACTTGAAGTTATCCCAGAGGCTCCTTACACTATCTTCACATTTTTGGATTCTTTTTTCTTTTTGCTTTTCCAGTTGAGTGTTTTCTGCTTCTTTGTATTATAAATTTTTGACTTGATTCTTGTGTTCCTCTAGTCTGCTGTTAGGTCTTTGTATAATATTTTTTATTTCAGTCAGTGTATGTTTCATTTCCAGTTGGTCCTTTTTCATCTCCTCTTGGGTCTCACTAAATTTATTCATCTTTTCTAGGAAATTCTTGAAAAACTTTATAAGCATGGTTTTGAACACTATATCCAGTTGTTTGTTTTCCTCCATTTCTTTTGTTTGTTCCTTTGTTTCTGCATTTTCATTATTCCGGGAGAACTTCTGTGCTGGAATCATCCTTATGATACAAGACTTGCAAAACTGCAAAAGCCTCTCTGGTCAGCTTGGGTAGGGTGGAGTCTCAGGGCTGAGCAGAGACAGCCTTGGCTTCCAGTCAGCCCCACCCTACACAGCCCCTGTGTCTCAAGTGTCTCTCGGTAATTGCTGTAGCCCTTTTTGTGCACACACGCGGGTGCCTCCAGACCTCTGCCTTTCCGGTTCCCTTGCGCTGCAGGACCCATATGAGTCTAGGTCCCCAGGGTCTTGCCCAAAATTGGGGTTCAATGCCGTTAGAAGTGGCACAGTTGGGAGGCTCTGTATCCTGCCCACTGGAGAGAGCCAGTGGCACAATCAGTAGTTCGTCCTCTCTGTGCACATTGGTTTCGTGCCCCAGACTTCTGCCCTTTCACGGCTCCTCTAAATTTCCATGCATTCTTCCCTTTTTACAGTCCAGACTCCCCCCATATGAATCTTGCCTGGAGTTGGGATTCAATGCCGTAGGATAAGGGGTTCCGTGCAGTTGGGAATTTCTGTCTTCCTCCCGCCAGAGGAAGCCAGCCAGGCACACTGCTGCTCGCTCTCTCCATGAGCGCGTCTTCGAGCCCCTCTCTTGACTTCTAGTTGTAGAATTTTCATTCGGCCAACTTTCCTGTGGTTCTGAATGATGTCAATTCTGTCTTTTAGTTGTAGTTTTGAAATTGTTGTGCGAGGTAGCAGTTTAGGTGATTACCTATGCAGCCATCTTGGTTTCTCCAGATGTAGTTTTTAAAACATCCTTATTAAAAGATACGTAAATGATTGAAAAATAGACGGTAGATGGATCACCAAAAAAAGGCAAGACATGTTTATGGCAAATATAACAAAATGTTATATTATTATTGGAAGTACCCTAAAATTGATAAGAAATATAGCAAGAAAAAATATAGCAGATATCAAAGAATAATAGACAGAGGACACAGACTTACAACTAAAAGAAAAAATGATACACAAATGTAACAAAAAGGCTGGTCTCAGTATTATTCAAGGAAATGCAAATAGAAATAATGATATTACTTTTTTCTAATTAAATGAGCAAAACTTTGATGTAATATTTGTTTGAATTGAGGGATAGGAGAAATACATATTTTTATCCTATCTAATAAAAGAGTAATATGCAAATTGTACCTCTGCTACACTAATAAGCACACCCACCAACCATGCCCACCAGCCAATCAGAGTGAGTATGCAAATTAACCCAACCAAGATGGCAGTTAATTTGCATATCTGGGTGCAGAGTGAAGACTGAAGACAGCCTAGAAGGAAGCCAAGTGCTGCAGAAGGGAGGGAAGCTGAGAGAAGCAAGTGAGTGGGGCGTGGGAGAAGGGAGGGAAGAAGGCGGAGCTGTGGAGAAGGGAGGGAAGCAGGCAAGACTGCTGAGAAGGGAGGGAAGCTGGCGGGGCAGCGGAGACAGCAGCAGGAAGCCCTATTGCAAGAATCTTCCTGCAATGGGCCTCTAGTTTAATATAAAACAGTTAAGCTTATTTGAAAAGTAATTGACAATATGTATCAAGACCTATATGAGTATTCCTATCATTAAATCTAATAATACTAATTTTGGATAATTAGGCAATAATCTCAAATATTAGAAAGCTACATCAATGAAATTGCTTATCCTTCACCAAGTAATTTATAACTAAGTAAATTAAGATACATTTATGTCATGGAAAGTTGTAGTCATTAAAATCAAATGGCTATGAAGACTATGTGGCAAAATCAAGAGATATGAAGAAAGCTGTCAATAATATGTATGTATAATGTATTCTCTAAAAATGACTTTGAAAGATAAACTAAATTATTGTACTGTAGTCCCTCTTTATTCTCAGGGGATATGTTCCAAGAGCCCCAATGGATGCCTGACCATGGATAGTACCAAACCTTATAGATACTGTTTTTTCCTATGCATACATCCCATAACAAAGTTTAACTTAGGCACAGTAAAAGATTACTAACAACTAATAATAGAATAATTATAACAATATACTATAATAAAAGTTACGTGAATGTGATCTCTCTCTTTCTCAGCAAACTAGCATGAATTTCTTTTCCCTTCTTTATGATTTTACAGATGGAAAATTTATTCTTATAATAGATAATAGAAACCTCAGCATATGATTTTTAAAAATTCATTAAGTCAAGAACTTTCATTTTTTTACCTAAAGGAAGCATTTACTAGCTTCTCCCTGACATATCCAAATTGCCAGCATCCCCACTCTGACGTTCTGGGCCTTCACTAAGTAAAGTAAAGGTGACTTGGACACAAGCACTGTGATGACTGAGATGGCTACTAAGTGTTAACAGGTGGGTAGCATGTACAGTGTGAATACACTGGACCAAGGAACGAGTCACATCCTAGGTGGCATGGAGTGGGACAACATTAGATTTCATCATGTTCAGAATGGCACAAAATTTAGAACATAAATTGTTTTTTTTCCTGGATATTTCAACTTAATATTTTTAGACCATAGTTGACTGTGGATAACTGAAACCATGTAAAAGGAAACCATGGATAATAGAGGACTACTGTAATTGTGTGAGGGTAATGGGTTTTCCAGGTTATGACTCAATTCCCCTCTAGTTGTAAACTATTTAGGTGCTTAAAATTGTAGTTTTTAAAAACAGTCTAAGGAAAGGTTTAAAAGGCTTTGAGGAGTGGGAATAATGAGATAGACATGGATTGAGAAGTGAGGAGGAGATGATGGTACCTTGATGATGGGTGTGTTGTGGGAGAGTGCAGTGTCCAGGATATTCAGAGACTTCAATCCTGGTGGATTGGGAAGAGCCAATTCCAGCATCAAAAATAGAGAACACAGAGGTTAGCAAGTAGAAAAGGGAAGAGCATGGATCCCATCTTGGGCATATTTAGTCTGAAGGGCTGGTCAAACTTCTCTATCTAGTAGATCGTGGGGAATGGGAGAAATCATAGAAAGAAGGCATGACACCCATTCCCGCAGAAGTGAGTTGCTGAGTTCCCAAGATGCCACCAAATTACCAAAGAAGAATTGTGAGAAGGGGCAAGTGACAGAACTTCATTGAGGGGTAAGGATAACAACAAAGAGGGACAATGGGATAAGAATATGATTCACCAAACTTCAAGAACTGGGTCCCATCCTAGCTTCCTCACTCAGACAAGTGCAGTGGCTGGTTACATGGGTGGTCCCAATGAGCTCTGCTTCCCTTCCCTCGGAACATGGTCTGCGTGTGTGACTTGGTCTAACCAATAGAAAATGGCAGAGGTACCAGTTCTAGACTTAGGCCTAACGAAGCTGTTGTTCTTTGGGGATCTCTGAGTCACCATGTAAGAAATCAAATTATCATTCTGCAGAACCCATATAGAGAGGGAGGAGCCCTGAGATTATGTGAGGAGAGAGAAGATCAGCCCTCTCAGCATCCCAGATGAGCCCAGCCTTTTAGCTGCCGCCAGCCAGGTGCAGACATGGCAGCAAGCCATCTAAGATAGTCCAGCACCAGTCACCATCTGATGCAGAAATCCCAAATGAGGCCACAAAAAAGACTGTCCAGCTGAGCTCCAGTCCACCCATACAATCATTTAAAATAATAAATTGATTGCTGTTTCAAACTACTAAGTTTGGGATGGCTTATGTAGCACTAGATAACTGAAACCACAAGTGAATCAAGGAACTTACCCTACCCTCAGCTTTCTTGTCTGCAATGATATCATCCTGATAATAGGTTTGCTACAATGGTCAAATGAGATCATGTGCTCGGTGATTCTGAAGTTTTTCCACAAAAGCACAGTGGGGGGGGGGGGCGGGGGCAGAGGATAGTGGATGACATACAGCTGGGGTCTGGAGGGTGTACCTATTTCTTGGAAGGCTTATGGTCTCACGTTAAGTATCAGAGCCAGTTTTGCATTCTCCGTCAATTGTCCCCATTATTATTTTGTAATGTCTTTTCTCCAGTTCTGTGCACCCCGTTATCCTGTGTCTTCACATCCTTCTACTGCATTATGGTGAAGCATCAGGGTATAAGCGCCCAGGTGGAAAGATGTAGGTGTATGTAATCTGTAAATGTGCAACCAAGGAGAATCATTGTTAAGAAGAGATAGACAAGGAGTGGTCAGGAAAGGTAGGGGAGAATCAAGAATCCCCGGAGGTTGTTTAACTATCAAATGCTTGGGGGAAGGGGGGGGAAAGCCTTGAATTTGGTGACTGGTAGGACACTGATCTCCACGACAATGCTTTCTTTGGTGAGGGGGCAGGAGCCAAGAGTGAATGAAGGTGGACAGAGTGGGTTCTTTGAGGACATTGGGAGGGAAAAGCAGGTAGCTGCTGAAACCATATAGCTTCAGGAAGAAGTGGGAATACAGAGAGGAATTTTGTTCTGTTAAGCTTCACTTTTAGTACAAAAGAACACTGCACATGTTTTTAATGTTGGGGAGAAAAACAATAAAGAGAGAAAGAATTTGAAGGATGTAAGAGAGAGAGAGCGGGTAAAGTAAGAGACAAGACTGAAGAAGAGTTGGGAGACTTAGGATGGCTGATATAACTAGAGGAATTCACCTCAGAAAGAAGAATATAAGAACCACCTCTAACAGGAGGGAAAGAGCACAGAGGGGAGAAAAAACAGACATTCAGAAGTGGAAGGAGAGGGGTGAAAAGTTCATGTAATGCAGCTTCAGTCCATGAGGACTTGATCACCTGCAGAGATGGGAAGCTTTAGGAGAATGGGAAAGATGTAATGTTTTTTTCAGGAATGACAGAGGGAAACAGTTGGAGGCAAATAAAAATCCAAGCAGTAGTGAGAGACTGGCTTAGGGGAGGGAACATGCATTTATTGAGGCATTACTCATTAACATCATTCAATGACTATTGAGAGGGAGAGAGGGGAGAGAAAAGAGGAGGGAGGGAGGGAAGGAGGGAGAGAGGGAGGAAGGGAGCGAGGGAGAGAGAGAGAGAGAGAGAGAGAGAGAGAGAGAGAGAGAGAGAGAGAGAACGAACATGAGAACAGTACAGGGTTTTCCAAACGCCAGCGAAATCAGCTAAGTCAGGAGGAAGTGTCAGAGATGGGGCACCTGAGGTGACAGAGCATGGTTAACCAGGTGGAGTGTGACTCAGGCTGAAAGCATGATGGTGAACTAGGGGCATGGATGGACACAAAGAACATTCTTAGTTGGAGTGAGCAAGGAGCAACTGTTAAATATAGCTAGAGGCATTTCACATTTACAGATCTTAAATTTGAACAATTGCCAATAACGATGTGTTCCAATGTGTACTTGTAATTCTGAATGGCTGACGGGGAGTCAAGAGTACAGTGAATGGTTTGAGGAAATTAAGACTGGTGGGTTTAAAGTGTTGTTTTATGTGTGAACTTGGCTCCAGTAGAGTCCTCAGTGACTCAATCAAACACTAATCGAGGTGGTGTTGTGAAGGTATTTTGTAGCTGTGTTAAAGTCTGTAATTGGCTAAATTTAAATCAGTGACGTTCTCCTAGGTATTCAGATAGGCTTGATTCAGTGGTTTGAAAGGCCATGAGAGCCAAGCTGATGCTTCCCTGAAGAGAAAATTCTAGCTGTGGTCGGCAGCTGCCGCCAGCACCTGAGCATTCCAATCTTTCTTTCCTGATCCCTGCCTAGCCAGTCCCCACAATCTCATGTGCCGTTCCTACCAACAAGCCTCTTCAGATGTTTCTCCTGCTGGTTCTGCTGTTCTAGTGGGATCCTGATGGATACAGATGGTGAGGGATGGGCTAAGGAAAAAGATGATAAGCATTTACCTACTTCTGCTCATGGGATCATGGCACCTCCTTGTAATACAGAGGCAAAAAATGGAAGTAATTCAGGATGTTTGGCTGGCTGGCTTCCTGGATGGGTGGATGACTGTGTGGAAGAGTGAGTGAGTACAGGTGTGTGTAAGTAAATCGTTCCACATATCTTGCCTCTAACACAGAAAGAAAAAATTCCTGCTATCTACTAGCTGGTGTGGGTCAAGTACATGCTAAAGGGTACTTTTGAAACCTAAGAGTTCTTGGTAAATATAAAACATTTGTTTTCTCTGTTAACCATCAACTCAAAGTATAAGAACCACAGAACACATTTTCAGTTGGTGTCTCTTCAAGTGTCCTAGAGCGGTCCATGCATTCTGCCTCCCAGTGTTGAGCAGGTTGTGAAGCTCTGCTTGTGGGAACATGATGGTCTTTTGTTTAGTGGATATGAGAATAGGGGGTTTGATTTAGGACTTGAGATGGAATAAAATAAACAGAACCCTTTCTGCTTCTCTCCCTTATCCCTTCCTCCTTCCACAGGGGGAATATGTCAGAACATGCTTTTGTTCAGCAAACATTTCCTGTGAGCCTGAGGGGTCATCGAGGGACCCAAAATATCTCACAGAATTTCACTAAGCAAACCCTGTTTAATTTGCTTATGAGAGTTAGGAAGCTTTTAAGTTTCTGAATAAAAACTATGTATCATCTCTCTAGAATCAGAAATGCATTGCTTCCATCAACACCTCTCTGCTGTTGATAGGTGTGGCTGGTCCAATGAAACAAGGAGGTAGGAGAGAGATGATCCCACATTGTATGTGGGCTCCGAGCCTAGAGCTTATTACGCCTCTAGGGGACACCGTCTCTGAGCATGTGGGGTAGCTTTCCTGTGTGAAGATATGAGGGAGCCCTGCAGCCTAATCTGTGTGGGCAGACAGGCTACCCGTACGATGGCATGGCAGGAGCTCTGTGCATGGATCTAAGGAGACTCTTTGGGGAGAACTTATCCAAAGAGAAAGGGAGCCAGGCTTGCTGAAGTGACCCAGTAACAGAGCCATGGCCATCAGAGGAGCACAGAGACTCTCAGGGTATTTCTTTGCATGTTACTGGATTCTGAGGAGCTTCTCTGCTAAAACTATAAATCTTGGGTTATCAGAAAGTGTGGCTTTAGCAAGTGTTTCTGAAATGGGAGGGGGTATTCTCACTTTGCCATAAACAACCAAACAACCAAGGCCTCAGGGAGGTCAGGGTGCTGCTCCTGGTACAGTGAGGGGCAGCTGCAGACTCCGGGGACCCGGCATCGAGCAGCCTATGCAGTGCCAGCAGGAGGGAACGTGTTCCTGAGTACACAGCACACGTCCCTGGGGACTCCCTGAAGTGCTTGGGGCTCTTTGCAGGTTTGTAGAAAAGGGGCAATGACATGTGAAGCATCTCTCTGTCACTACGACCCCAGCTCTATCCATACACCAGTTGGTGTGGCGAAGCTCGAGCTACACAGACCTCAGAGGACGCACTGCTTGGTTGTGGGGGATGGACCTTTCTGTCTGGTAAAGCTTCGTTTGCCAACCAGGTATCACATTGTCCCTCTTAATTATTTTGTTCAAACACATCGTTAATCCTGTCCTATTTATTTGTAGGTGTGGTTCAGTGAAGTGCCAGCCTGCACTTCTTAGTGTACTAGTAAACTTGTCTTTGTCACCAGGAAAATTTAGCCTCAGCTACTTCCCCTTTCTTCTTCCATTGGGGTGACTATATTCTGATACCCTTAAATGTCCATGCTGGTTCTGTCCTTTTTCTTTCAAGGAAAGGCCTTTTGCCTGTTGGTCTATAGGTACCAGAGAACTGGGTGGACTGGAGTCCGGGGGCAGTGTAAGCTGTTTCTGCTCTTAATGGCTACTTGACCCAACAGTATAGCTCCATTTTAGAAGTTCCTGAAACCTCCAGTGCATAGCAATGAAGTCATTCTCTTGCTGTTGGATCCAAATGCCTTTAATTTTAACAGCCAGAGGAGCCGTGTGACTCCCAGAGGCTTCTCCTGATGCACAGCCAAAAGGCAATGTTTTGTTCACACCTTCCTCAGAGGAGAGGACCTGACCCGCTTCTGAATACTAGAAAACATGCATTCGATTTCTGCTTTCAATCATTTTTTTTTAAAGATTGACTTTTCCTGTTTGTGTATCATTAGATAGAAGTATGGGATCAATAAACCGTGGAATTGTATAACAAGAGAGGTCAGTTTCTTGCTTATTATATTTATAATAACAGAGTTCATGGGGTGTCACTCTGCCTTATGAAAGCCAGTGAATCAATAATGCTCTTACCACCTGGAAAGCAATAAACCTTGGCATTAAATGGGTGATACTGAGGTGTGAGTGGGGAGGAGAGAAGGGGCACTGTCACCATGCACGGGAAGAACTCAGGCCTGCTGGGTTAGTACCTGTGAAACAGTATCAATTCCTTTCCCTTTTCCAATATATTCTTCTCTTGTGCATAAGCAATTATTCAAAGATAGCAACGAATGTCCCGTATGACCTTTACAGCTACTAGTTTGGAATGACTTTGGGCTGCTTGCTCAAAAAAAAAAAAATCTCCGAGATGAATTGTCAGGACATTAACTCATCTTCCACCAGCATTAGGAACATGCTGTATTGGAAGTATGTGAGTGTGTACTACTGAGGAAATGCAATGTGCATATGCAGTGCCAACTAATATCCTTTGTTGGCTACCAGATCTCAAGGCCACTCCCACTGGATATAGTGATTGGTGCACACCTCCCCAAGCACTCAGACTCAAACAGGTCTCCCCACAGAGAAAGCACCTGGGATGGATGTTCTCTGGGAATATCTTTCCATAGAAGATGTGAGATGATTCCCCTGAAGGTCGAGGGTTGGAGAAGTGACATGAATCCGTTTGTAGATCTCCTGAAGGAAAGTACAGCTGTTCCCACTTCTCCAGGCTCATGGGAGTTAGGGTTCTGCTGAGAAGCTTGTCCTCCTCTCCTCCGGAGCCACCGTCCTTTGTTTCTGGAGAGCTGTGCAGGGTGGGGAGAACCGAAAGGATGCTATAGGAAATGATGGTCACAGGAAAGGAACTCTTTCGAGGTTATTGCAGATGGTGTGGCAGAGGTGCAGGTGGGGTGACCAGAAGCTGACTGAATTCCAAACTGCTTCATGAAGCCAGAACTTCCTCCTGGACTCCCACAGCTTAAAATCTAAAGAACACATTGTGTTCTTTGCAAGGGAAAGACTGCAATGGCTTTTCTTTAGCTCACACAGGAAATGAGACTGTCACTAATGGTTCTTTTGTTTAAAAAAAAAAGAAAGAAAAAGATCCTTCTAGAAAAGGAAGCCATAGGCAGCCAGATTTCGGTGAAGAAAAAAAACAAAGTAAAAAAGCCAGACTCTGATGCTGTTTTATAGAGAAATTAAACATCCATCTGGGTTCTTTTCATCGGGACCCAAAATATAAACCCATCCATGACTCCCTTTTACATGAAAATATTAAAATGGAGCCCATGAACAGTGATCTCTTTTATTATTATCTATAGAGGAGAATACTGCCACCAGAAAGCATGTCTGCTAATGTGTTTTGGCCCGGTTCTCCTCAGAGATCCTGATTAGCAGAAGGAATGTGTGGAAAATCAGTATATACAAATGGCTATTCAGACATGAGGGTGAAGTGCTAATGCAGTGACCTTTACATCTTTATTTTTCTTTATTTCTCTGAATGCTAATTAATGGGCATGGTCAGCACCAGGAGGAATTTGCGTCTAAGTCAATCTCCCTGCTAAGCGGTATTTTGAAAATTTCTGGAGCTGAGTCACAGAAAAGGGCAGATCCAAACTTCCCAAGGCTCCCATCCCTGCTGCCACATTGTGGCTTTCCCCTGAGAGCCAAAAAGGCCGTGGTCCAGCAGCTCATTAGCATGGCTGCACAGCCTCTGCAGTTAGCAAGGTAATTAGTTCCAGAGGTAAGTGGAGGTTGGGGAGGTTTGAGGCTCAGCATGTTTATTGACTGCTGTCTCTGGACAACAGAAGCCTGCCTGCTTGTTAAGGAGACCTGAATTATTGCCTGCCCGAGTCAGGATCTGAGGAAGAAGTACTGTGGTAATTGGGGCCTTTCTGGAAGCAAAGGGCAAAGGTAAATTTGTAATTCAGGCAATAACCTTTAGAGTGATGCCAAGGGATGCTTTCTGGAAAACATTCCCTTCATGCAGGGAGGGCAGTAGATGGAAAGTGCATGCTGAGTTTGGATGGGAAATTCCTATCATCTCAGAGGAAGAAGAAATAGCTCCCATGGAATGAAAATGAGTTGGAGTTGTTAGGAAGAAAGTACTTTTGATTAACTTAAAACAACAACACACGATAAATGTTTTTTTTTAATTTAATAAATCTTTATTGTTCAGATTATTACAATTGTTCCTCTCTTTCCCTCCATAGCTCCCCTTCACCAGGTTCCCACCCTACCCTCTGCCCTTACCTCCCCACCCACTGTCCTCATCCGTAGGTGTACGATTTTTGTCCAATCTCTTCCCGCACCCCCCACACTCCTTTCCCCTTGAGAATTGTCAGTCCACTCCCTTTCTATGCCCTGATTCTATTATATTCACCACTTTATTCTGTTCATCAGATTTTTAATTCACTTGATTTTTAGATTCACTTGTTGATAGATATATATTTGTTATTCATAATTTTTATCTTTACCTTTTCCTTCTTCCTCTTCTTAAAAAGTACCTTTCAGCATTTCATATAATACTGGTTTGGTGTTGATAAACTCCTTTAGCTTGTTTTTATCTGCCCTTCAATTCTGAATGATAGCTTTGCTGGATAGAGTATTCTTGGTTGTAGGTTCTTGCTATTCATTACTTTGAGTATTTCTTGCCACTCCCGTCTGGCCTGCATAGTTTCTGTTGAGAAATCAGCTAACAGTTATATGGACGCTCCCTTGTAGGTAATTAACTGTTTTTCTCTTGCTGCTTTTAATATTCTCTCTGTCTTTTGCTCTTGGCATTTTAATTATGATGTGTCTTGGTGTGGTCCTTTTTGGATTCCTTTTATTTGGGGTGCTGTGCGCTTCCTGGACTTGTAAGTCTATTTCTTCCCTCAGGATATGAAAAAGGACCAATAGAAATTAAACATACACTGACTGAAATAAAAAATATTATACCGAGATCTAACAACAGAGTAGAGGAACACAAGAATCAAGTCAAAGATTTCAATTACAAAGAAGCAAAACATACTCAACTGGAAAAGCAAAAAGAAAAAAAGAATCTAAAAATTTGAAGATAGTATAAAGATCCTCTGGGACAACTTCGAACGTACCAACATCAGAATTATGGGGGAGCCAGAAGAAGAGAGAGAGAAAGACACTGAAAATCTATTTGAAGAAATAATGACTGAAAATGATAAGATACTGTTTTATCACTACCATAAGCTGGAGTGGCCTGCATGGGCAGTGGTGGAGTAGTGGTGGTGGTGGTGTATGCTGGGCTCAGGATGTGGTGGTGTATGCTTTGAGGAAATGATGACTGAGAAGTTGGAAAGAAAGGGAGTCTGGAGGTCGGCTCCGAGGGAACAGCTAAAGGCTACCTCCATGCTGCCAATAAGATTAAGAAACTCTTGCAAATCTAGCTGCCCATCACAACTGAGGTCCAATTTCTTCATCATGAGGTCAAGGACACTGGGATCCTTTGGTTGTTTTTGAATGCAGCAAGTTCTGTATTCATGAAGGTTAGGAACTTAGTCTTGGATAGTGTGTAGCAGCTATGACTGCCCTTTCCATCATACTTCAATGCAACTCTTGGTCTCTGTAGGTCTAGACATTTTTTCCATGTTGGAATAGAGTGAGGCATGGGACTGTGAGTAGAGAGCAGTGCAGTGAACTCCAGGATTAACTTTCTACAAGCATACCCCTCCCGTGATGGAACTGTGAGGGAGTGAAGCTCAAGTAGAGGTTGGAGGACTATCTATATTTCTGCCTTCAATTTTCCTTCTGTAAAATGGGGATATAATACTACCTACCTTACAAGGTTAATATATGGATTAAATAAACTAATGCTAGTGACCAGGCACATGAAATCACATGGCCCTGCCAACCCACATGTGCCCTGCCCACCTGCCTGCTGCCCTGCCTTGACACCCTAACTTCTCCATCCAGAGCTCAGCCCCCAACCCCTCTGGCCTTCTCTTGCTGTTTCAAGCCCCACCTTGGGTCCCACGAGTCACCTTGGGCTGGTCCTGCCTCCCCTGGGTGCCTCCCTGCTTCTGCTCCATCTCCGGAGCAATGCAGTGGCTCCACCCTGCCATACATGTAGCCTCTTGCTGAACGTTCATTACAGCATGACCATTAGCATATTTAGCTCTTTATTATATAGGATTATAAAATGCATATTGAATATAACAATGCCACTAATCTTTGACATTATCATCTCCATTATTATCCTATATAATAAAAGCCTAATATGCTAAGTGTCTGGTCTTTCAGTCATCTGTTCAACCAATTAAAGCATAATATACTAATGATATGCTAAGGCTGCTCAACCACTTGCTATGATGTGCACTGATTACCAAGGGACAGACCCTCCAACTGGTAGGTTAGCTTGCTGCTGGGGTCCAGCAGATCAGAACTGAGTGAGACAGGCTGGACATGCCCTGGAGCCCTCACACAGTCCCTCCTTGGCTCCAATCGTGCACTGGTGGGGTCCCTCGGCCTGGCCTGTGCCCTCTCCCAATCTGGAACCCCTCTCCCAATCTGGATGTTGGAGGGCTGGTTTCAGCCCAATCTCTCAGACCAGGCTGAGGGATCCCACTGGTGCACGAATTTGTGCACTGGCCTCTAGTTTATCTATACAGGTTTGCTAGAGGATCTGGTGGAGGATTGGACCACAAGATCTCAAGATCCTACCATAACTGTTGGATCCTATGGTTTAGTGGTAAAAGTATTTTGTACTCTGCAATCCCTTAGGCACATTTTTATTTAGGGCACATAGATCCACCATTCTTTCAAATCCTAGCAGATGTCTTTAGAACAGTGATAATCTTTCTGTCTGATTCTCTTGACCCACTTAGAGAATATTTATTTGTTTTTACATATCCTTTGTTCCTAAAAGATTTTAGGTACAACATTTAAAGTAACTGAATTTTCTTTGGAGGATGCACTGAATTAAATTCTTTGAACTTGCCTCTTATTGAAGCATAGCTTTCAAAAAGGATTTAAACCATCAACTGTACTGGTAGATTGTGGAAATTAAATCCAGTATTTCTAAAAAACTATCATATGATTTTGGGGGCATAGACAGTGGTATAGGATGGCCTTTCTGATCAGCTTCTAATTATTCTCTATGGGAACCATTAGATGCTATCACATGGTGGCATTCAAAATATAACAGAGCTCATGATGGAGAGGGTAACAAAGAGAAGACCTGTTGTGTGCCAGCTGCTTTACAAACATCATCTATTTTAATCTCACTTGAAGCCTAGTGAGAAAATTGAGATTCATCAAGATAAAATAACTTGCTCATAATCTAGTTGGTAAGTTATGGAGTTGCTATGCCATCCTAGGAATGCCTAGTTCCAAAATCTATGTTCCCTCTAACACTCTCTTCCTCTCTGATGTAGATCTATGAACATCTAGCATCCAATAATACTGAAACTTGGAAAATAGAGGTCTCTTCCATGTTTATAATTTATGAAGAAGTGTATTGCTTAACCTCTAAATTTTCTCTTAATTTTCACATAGTCTGAACATTTAAGGAAATCTGATCCTATACTTTGCCTTTTCTGGATTCCTCTCAAATGTAAGTTATTTGAGAGGAAATTAGTTTAGGAAACTATATAACTTGGTGCCAAAGACTGGGAAAGGTCTCCCATTTTCCATGAATAAGTCAAAACCTAAATATTTGAATAAAAAGTTTTTCATCAGAATTATATTACTAATATAATACCATGTAGAAAGAATCTTTTCTTCAAAAACCTGAGATGAAACTTTTTGAAATGAAGTTGCTAGCTATTGTTAGTAAAGCTTTTTTCTGTTCAATGTATTATCCTGTGTGAAGTGTACCTTTAGTAGGGTTGTCTAGCCCACAATTCAGGGATACCCCTCTATTCCAAATGCTCATAATATTATACTACTCTAAATCTCCTAGTGTCAGGCCATATTTTTCTAATTTTTTTCTTGATTACAGAAGGAGATTTCTTAGGGCAAATTCTTTGACTCTTCCTAGCAATGAGGATAGAGAAGAATATAGAAAACTAATGAAGGACACATTGCATTAGTCATAAAGTTCCTGAGGTGGTATCTGAAAGTGCATGGTATTATTGACAAACTGAACCTTGCATTCTACAGAAATTTTATTTACTAATACGAAGACTTATCCTTCTTGATAAGGTAACCATCTTCTCTATTCATTGCCTCTTCTATGCATCCATTCATCCCTTTCCTGGAGTCATTAGGTGATGTCACTAGCACTACCAGTAACTAGAGACTGGCCCAGAAAGGGGCTTCCAGGGTGAGAGTTTTGTTATAGTTCTCTCCTACTTACATATAGAAGGGACAGAGGGAGCAATTCCAATCCCATCTCATTTACCAATTAGAATCATTGGCCACTGTCTCTGCCAACTCTTATCAGATATGATATTCTAGACTTCTTACAGACCCCACTTTGTTTTGTGTTTTGCCCTGGTCCTTTTCTGATGCCTGAACTTTTTTTTCCGAAAAGGGAGTCTAACTTTCTCAATCTGATAAAAAAAATCTGCTAAAAAAAATAAATCCTACAAACATCATACTTAATAATGTAAGACTGGGTACTTTACTTTCAGATCAAGAGTAAAGCAAGGATGTTCACTCACGCTACTTGTATTCAAGATAATGCCATGGCCACCTAACTAGAGTGTGGTCTTGGGCACCAGAAGTTTGCAGGTCCAATTCTTGTTCAAGGCATATACCTAACTTGTGGATTCAATCCCTGGTTGAGGTATGGATGGGAAGCAACATATTGATGTTTCTCTCTCACATTGATGTCTCTCTTTCTCTGTGTGTCTCAAAAAATATCATATTGGAAGTTTTAGTCAGTGAAATTAGAAAAAGAAATTAAAGACAAACAAATCAAAGAGGAATAAGTAAAACTGTCTTTATTCACAAACAACAGGATCCTATATAGAGAACATCTTTAAAAATCTGCAAAACAATCATCACAACCAATAAAAGAGCTTAGGATGTTTTGAGAGCATTATAAACATCAATTGTATTTTTATAAATACTCAATAAAAAATCTAAAAATAAAGAAATAATTGCATTCAAAATATCATAAAAATAATAAGAATAAATATGAATATCATCTAAAATACTTGGCATACAAAGTATGACCAGTTTCAAAAAAGACAATCAATGGAAATGCACCCCAAGAAGACCCAGATGTTAGAATTCTTGAACAAAGAGATAACATAACTATGCACTATGAAGTAATGGAAAATAAGTTGCAATAAATAAGAGGCAAAATCAGCAAAGAATATAAAGTTAAAATTCTAGAATTAAATATTATAATAGCTAAAGCAAAACATTACTAGATAGACTTAAGAAAGAGACATGATAGAGAGGGTCAGTAAACTTGAATGAAAAGAGAGAAAAAAGATTGAAAGATTGAATAGAGCTTCAGATATGTGGAACAATAGCAATGTGTCCAACACATGTGTACTTGGATCCCAGAAGGAGAGGAGAGAGAAAAATATGTTTGAAGAATCAATAGCCAAAAACTTCTCAAAATTGGTGAAGTACATAAATTTACAGATTCAAAGAACTCAGTAATCCCCAATCAAGATTGTCTAAGTATGATAAAGAAAATCATGCTTCGACCCATTTTTTAATTTAATTTTTATTTATGTATTTATTTATTTATTTTGGAAGATTTTGAGTTTTTTAAAAATAGTTCAGGTTATTACAATTGTTCCTTTTTTTTTCTCTTCATAACTTCCCTCCACCTGGCTCCCATCCCACCCTCTGCCCTTACCTCCCCCACATTGTCCTCATTGATAGGTGTATGATTTTTGTTAAGTCTGTCCCTGCACTCCCTCACCCCTTTCTCCCTGAGAATTGTCAGTCCACTCCCTTTCTATGCCCCTGATTCTATTATATTCACCAGTTTATTCTGTTCATTAGATTTTATATTTACTTGATTTTTAGATTCAATTGTTTATAGATATGTATTTCTTGTTCATAATTTTTATCTTTACCTTTTCCTCCCCCTCCTCCTCCTCCTCCTCCTCATCTTCCTCCTCCTCTTCCTCCTCCTCCTCCTCTTCTTCTTCTTCTTCTTCTTCTTCTTCTTCTTCTTCTTCTTCTTCTTCTTCTTCTTCTTCTTCTTCTTCCTCTTCTTCACCTTTTAGCATTTCATATAATATTGGTTTGATGCTGATGAACTCCTTTAGTTTTTTCTTATCTGTGAAGCTCTTTATCTGCCCTTCAATTCTGAATGATAGCTTTGCTGAGTAGAGTGATCTTGGTAGGTTCTTGCTATTCATCACTTTGAATATTTCTTGCCACTCCCATCTGGTCTGCATAGTTTCTATTGAGAAATCAGCTGACAATCATATGGGTGCTCCCTTGTATGTAATTAGCTGTTTTTCTCTTGCTGCTTTTAAAATTCTCTCTTTGTCTTTTGCTCTTAGCATTTTAATTATGATGTGTCTTGGTGTGGTCCTCTTTGGGTTTCTTTTGTTTGGGGTTCTATGTGCTTCCTGGACTTGTAAGTCTATTTCTTTCACCAGGTGGGGGAAGTTTTCAGTCATTATTTCTTCAAATAGGTTTTCAGTATCTTGCTCTCTCTCTTCTTCTGGCACCCCCACAATTTTGATGTTGGTATACTTGAAGTTGTCCCAGAGGCTCCTTACATTATCTTCACATTTTTGGATTCATTTTTCTTTTTGCTTTTCCGGTTGAGTGTTTTCTGCTTCTTTGTATTTCAAATCTTTGACTTGATTCTTGCATTCCTCTAGTCTGTTGTTGAGTCTCTGTATAATATTTTTTATTTCAGTCAGTATATGTTTAATTTCTAGTTGGTCCTTTTTTATATCCTCTTGAGTCTCACTAAATTTATTCATCTTTTCTAGGAAATTCTTGAAAAACCTTATAATCATGGTTTTGAACTCTATATCCAGTTGTTTGTTTTCCTCCATTTCTTTCATTCATGATCTGTTCCTTTGTCTCCACATTTTCACTGTTCCCCAGAGTTGGTAGAGTAGCTTTGTGTGCTAGGTATCCTATATGGGCCAGTAGCTCTGCTTCCCCAGTTACCTGAGGTGGCCTCTCTGGTGCACCCCTTTGTGGACTCTGTGTACGCTTTGTTATAGTTAAGTCTTGATTGTTGTTGGTATCACTGGGGGGAATTGACCTCCAAGCCAATTGGTTTTGAGGATCAGCTGTGTCAATGCCAGGAGAACTTCTGTGCTGGACTCAGCCTTAAGATTTGCAAGATTGCATAAGCTCTGCCTCAAGCTTGGATGGAGCAGAGTCTCAAGGCTGAGCAGACAGCTTTGGCTTCCCTTCAGCCCTGGATCTCAGTGTCCCTCAGTAATTGCTACAGCCTTCTCTGTGTGCAGTCATGCTTGTGCACCTCCAGATCTCTGCCTTTCCAGCTCCCCTGAGTTTCTGTGCGCTCTAGGGACCTGTAGGAGTCTGGGTCCCCAGGGTCTCGCCAGAAACTGGGCTTCAGTGCAGTCCGACCTGGATTTCAGTGCAGTTGGGAGGTTCTGTCTTCCTCCCACTAGAGAAAGCCAGCAGCACAATCAGCAGTCATCCCTCTGTGTGCGCACTTTTGCATACACTTCCAGACCTGTCTTTTGCGGCTCCCCTAAGTTTCCCTGCACTCCCCACTTTTCACAACAGTCCAGACTCCCCTGTATCAGTCTCACCCAGAACTGGGATTCAATGTAGTCAGAAGTGGGGTTCAGTGCAGTCGGGAGTTTCTGTCTTCCTCCCACTAGAGGAAGCCAGCCAGGCCCACTGCTGCCCAACCTCTCCATGTGCTTGTCTCTGTACCTCAGCTTTTTGCAGTTCCTGAGTCTCCGTGAGCCCCTCCCTTTCCTTCTAGTTGTAGAATTTCCATTCAGCCAGCTTTTCTGTGGTTCTGGATGATGTCCATTCTGTCTTTTAGTCGTAGTTTTGAAATTGTTGTGCGAGGCAGCAGTTTAGGTGTTCACCTATGCTGCCATCTTGGTTTCTCTCTGCTTTGACACATCCTAATCAAACAGTTAAAATCCAAATCTACATATATAAAAGTCTAAGTGACTGTTGCAACTGAAACAACCAAACAGACAATAGAACAAGCTGTGTGGGGCAACCAGGCTGACAGGGGGGTTAGTGAAGGCTGACCAAATGACTGAGCTGTGAGCTGCAAAGGGTGACCAGGCAAGCAGGGGGCTTAGTGAGGGCCAACCAAATGACTGAGCAGCAGTCTGTGAGGGGCAACCAGGCCAGTAGGGGGGTTATTGAGGGCCAACCAAATGACTGAGCAGCAGGCTGCATAGGGCAACCAGGTTGGCAGGGGTGGGGAGTGGAATGAGGGAGGAGCAGTTAGGAGTGATCAGGCAGGCAGGCAGGCAGGCAGGTGAGCAGTTAGGAGCCAGTGGTACTGGATTGTGAGAGGGATATCCGATTGCTGGTTTAGGCCCGATCCTACAGGCAGTCAGACATCCTTTCAGGGGTCCAGGATTGAAGAGGGTGCAGGTTGGGCTGAGGGGACTTCCAACCCCTCTGGGCACAAATTTTGTGTACCGGGCCTCTACTATAATAGAAAGTCTTAAAAGCTGCCAGAAAATAACTGACACTTTATATAAAGAAAAACAATGATGTAAATAATTACATACTACAAAGGTCAGAAGAAAACAGAACATCTTTGGCATGCTTAAAAAAAAGAAAGAAAAAAAAGTCTAGCAAAAATATTCTTCTAGAATGACTACACAATAAAGACTTTTTTTTTTGATAAAAGAAAACTAAGATAATTCATCTGAGTTGCCCTGCCTACAAGAGATGCTAAGGAAGATCTACCAAGATAAAAGGAAATAATACTGGAGGAAATCTTGGATCTTCAGGAAAGAATAAAGAACCTTTATAGTAAATATATGGGTAAATATAAAAAGCTAGCCTTCTTCATTTCTTTAAAACCATCTAAAGTAAAACTTATAATACCTACTGTGGGAAAATATATTTCCTCATAGTAAGCATTATAAGATACACACACACACACACACACACACACACACACACGGAATTTGACAACTACAGAATAAAGGAATAGAATATAGAATAAAAGGAAAAGGATTTGGAGGAGGTTAGGGAAATAAATAGTAAATAAAACTAATTGCAAGTTTCCTATTATATGATACAATGATAACTATAAGAAGAATGTAAAGTTAAAGATGTATAGTGTAATCACTACAGCAAACATTAATAAATAATGCAAAGAGGTATAACTAAAGTGCCCATAAATAAATTAAAATGGAATTCTAAAATATATTAAAATATTTTCAAAGAAGTAAGGCAAGAGAGAGAAGAAAAAAGGAGGGGAGGAGTGGAGGCAAACAGGAAACAAATAATAAAATGGTAAATTTCATTCAAAAAATATGAAAATCTATGTTAAACATTAATGAATTAAACACTTCAAAGGCAGAGATTATGTGGATTTTAAAAACTGAGACATGTGTTGTCTATGGAGTTGCACTTTAAAAATAAAATCAAGATAGGTTAATAGTAAATATGTGAATTCTATCCTAAACAATAAAGAATTAATATGCTAATTAGACCAAAATGACCTTACAGAATGACCAGTGGGCAGGGGTAGGACTGAAGGGCTGTAAGGCAGCCAGGGCCACAAGGCAGCCAGGGCCAATAGGCAGCCAGGGCTCCAAGGGCCTACCCTTGCACAAATTTTGTGCATCGGGCCTCTAGTCTACATATATTAAGCACTTAAGTTTTCCTTTGGACAGTTCTTTTTATTTTATTTTTATTTTTTAAAAATTATTTTTTTTAATCCTCACCAGAGGGTATTTTTCCACTGATTGTTTTAGAGAGAGTGAAATTAGAGGGAGAGACAGAGAGAGA
Source organism: Lasiurus cinereus (assembly GCA_011751065.1). NCBI lineage: Eukaryota > Metazoa > Chordata > Mammalia > Chiroptera > Vespertilionidae > Lasiurus > Lasiurus cinereus. The sequence continues at coordinate 27,592,025 of JAAGEH010000076.1, read as the reverse complement.
AACATTGATTTGAGAGAGACACATCAATTAGTTGCCTCCCTCATGTGCCCCAACCAGAGACGTGAGCCTGCAACCAAGGTACATACCTTTGACCAGAATCAAACACGGGACCCTTCAGTCAACAGGCCTGATACTCTTTCTACTGAGCAGAACTGGCTAGGGCTAGTTTTCTTTACTTTAAAGAAAGAAGTAGTGTATTTACCCATACATTTACTACATGGAAAACAGATATATCATGCAAATAGGAAATATAAGAAGGCTGAAGTGGCTATATTATTACAGAAAAGAAAGAGAAAGGGGGACATTTTCAAATGATAAAATGGTCAGTGTATCAGGAAAATGTAATATTCACAAATAGGGCAATGCCAAATAACTTCAAAAATACATGAAGCAAAAGTGGACAGAATTAGCTAGATAAATGTCAGCATCGTCATTTTATACAGATATATTTTAGACTCCACAGTTACAATTCAGGTTAGAAACCACTTATTAATGCTTACTGTATATTGGCTTTAGGTGATATAAAATAATATAACAAGGTCCATATCTTTAATGAGCTAACAATCCTACTGTGACATGAAATGTGTGCTTATACTACAATGGAAGAATAAGAAATTACAGAATTAAGAAAAGAAGACTTTATCTTTCGTTCTCTTTGTTTTTGGCATATGGGACTAAACAGGCATTTCCATGAAGGTGACAATAGTTACTAGCAGAACACATGAAGGAAGAGCTCAGATCTAAGACTAATACTAAAAAGTAGAACATAATGGGTATTGAGTGTTGACTTTCCAGTCACTCTTTTTCACTTTGAATGGAATTCCACTTTTTTTTTTGAGGTGGTATTATACCACCTCAGATTCAGAATGAGATTTGAATAACCTCATTGCCATTGCTGCAGCAATGGTTTGGGGGTGACTACTGTTTGGTGGTAGGAGGGAGAAATGCTTTCATTTCCTGCTGCCTTGTGGTCAAGAAACTATGTGGTTCTGATTGATGCCATTAGTCATGTTGCCTTAAAATGAAACCCAGTAAACACAGGTAAAGCACTTTAAATAGTTCCTGGTGCAAGGTAAAAGTTCAACATGTTATTTGTTTATTGTTATTTTTGATTGTGTGTGTGTGTGTGTGTGTGTTAATTTTCTTGGAAGGCATAGCTGAGAGACAAAAATACATCAAAGTTTGGTGACATGGCTGAGGTTCTGGCTCAAACCAGTCTTAAAGTCTTCCCAGCCTCTGAACCAGTTGGAGTTAAGTTTCTTAATATATATTTTTTTTCACCTTGAGTGTTCCTAACATACTCAGAGTCAGTGTGATTTAACTTTATGTGAAAGACAGTTTTACAGGGATGATCCTCAGCATCTATATGGTGTTTGAATTTATGTCTCATATAATTGTATACTAGTATACAAAATGAAAATACAGACTCTACAAGAGAGGTGACTCTCCCCAGCTTCCATCATCCTTCATATTTTGCTGATTGGAATAGAAACAGTACTGAACTCTCTGACTCCAGACTTGTCCTACCCCTTCTAAAATACTTCACATAGCTGCTAGTTATCTTTAAAATACAAATATCATTTTATACAGGCACAGGCACATGCATTATCTCCTTAAAATCTTTCTATAGTTCCTGATTGCCTACTGGATTTTAAAAATTATTATTGATTTCAGAGAGGGAGGAGAGAGAGGAAAAGAAACATCAATGATGAGAAAGAACCATTGATTGGCTGCTTCCTACATGCCCCCTACTGGGAATAGAGCCTGCAACCTGGGCATGTACCCCGACAGGGAATCAAACCTCAACCTCCTGATTCATGGGTTGATACTCAACCACTGAGCTACATTGGCCAGGCTGCCTATCAGATTTTATTCAAACTTCTTAGCATGGTCTACATGGTCCTTAATACTTTCTGCAGCTTTCCTTTCTATTTTTGTCTCCCAGGGACCCTCTCCCACAAATGTGATGGTCACTCTATCTTGAATGTGTGATATTCTTGTGTGTCTGCAAGTTTTTTCATGTACTGTTCTCCATGCCTGCAAGATCTTTCTCCTGCCTTCTGTATTGGGGAACTTTTTTTTCCTCTCGAAGATCTTCAACTCAAATATCACCCGACTGAAGAACATTTCCTGATACCCCCTGGCAGAATCATTAGGATATGATTTATTATAGGGAGGTGACTTTACACAATGGTGGGAACTAGCTTAGTTGGTGAAACAGCCTATGAGAGGTTGTTATGTCTGCCTTCAGGGTGGGCAGGTAGGAAGGCAAGATGAGGAAGAAGGATTGGACCTGAATAGGCTGTGGAGGATGAATGGGAAGCTGTGTTGGTCTTTTGCTGCTTGAGGCCTCCAACTTTGATGCGGTGGGTGTTTGCTGCAGGAGAAGCCATTGAATTTTGTCATGATCCTTGATGTGTGCCTGGTCCAGGAGTCAGAGGAGCCAAAGGTGGATGCAGCCACAATTGGATTTGTGAGCCCGGCTGCTGCCTTCCCCCACCTCCCCCAGGTAAGTCAGTAGATACACAACCACCTAGGTGAGATGTCCCAGCACCCACTGCCCTACTCAACCTTCTGGGAGTAGTAAGAATATGGCTATTTCACTTTTTGGTCTTCCACATTTCCCATAAAACAGCTCATGTAGTACATACTAACCTGGAACTGTAGACAAAAGGAAATTCTGAGAAACATAAATCCAGCAAAACTGAGTTGACAGAATAATATCTCTTTGAAAATATGTTTCCACTCTCAGGATATAAAATCTTTTGAGCAAGGAACAGGTATTTGTATTTATATTTGAAGCACCCAGAAGTACTTATCAATATTCAATAAACAACTAACAAAAAAATTCTTACACATAGGAACTTAACACTGAGTAAAATGCCTGTTTCATTATTTCTTACATATATATTTTTTTCTTTTTATTGTTTACACTATTACAGATTTCCCCATCACCTCCTTCGTCTACCTCCCCTTCCCCCTCCCATCCTCCCTTCCTCCCTGCCCCCCCCCCCTTCCCCTTCCCCTCTGCCTGTCACCACACAGTATTTCTTAATGGTTGAAAAATTAGTATTTGGCATTTGTTTGTACAACCACCTGAATAGCATTCTGGAAAAGAGGGATTTCTTAACGTACATGCTGGCATGGAATTTTAGGGCAAATAAACCTACTTCATTGGTGAATTTTGGTGGGGAGCTGGCTCTGAGGATGACAGAGCAAAGCATTCCTTTTGTGATGCATTGCAGAGCTTCCCAAAGAGGTGGCAAGGTTAATTATGTTAAGCATTTGGAACTTGGCAACAAGTAGGGTGGAACAAACATACTGACTGGACATATGCTATAGAATATTCCGTAAAGCTCTCTCCATCTATGGTGGTTTACAGAGAAAGCTGAACATATGGCGGGCTTGGTTTGGCTTTTTCTCTGGAGTCATCTGTCAAGACATGAGCTGCCACCTCATTACGCCCCTCATTCTACAACTCCGCATTTTCCATTTTTGGCCTGATTTCTCAAAGCCTTCAAGCACTCATTTTTAAACAAACTTATTTTTAAAACATTATTTTGATCTGACCTACAAAAGAGTTGTGGGTGTTTCTGGGAGACACTTTTAAAAGGCATGCAATGTGGACTCCATATCCTGGTTTTTGGGATCTGCATCCTATCAAGGTGACATGAGTCTTAGAGAAGTAATGATTGATTATCCTACTTAAGAGGAAGGGGAATAATGGGAACTATTAAGATCAGGCTTTTATTTTTTCATTAGCACCTACTATGTATAAGCATGTCTTAGTAGAGCACTGTTTCTCCAAGTACAGCCTACTGGATGAGGTGAGACTCCATTCAAAATTGCAAGTCTTTTTGCAATTAATAAATTAATCAGATGTGCAAATAGATCATATTTGTATGTGTACTTTCATTTTTGTTTACAATCGATAAAATGAACTATTGAGGCTTATTGAAATTTGATATTTATAAATTAACATTTTTGGAGAGCTGAGGCATAACAGTTATTCTGCTAAAATGTCTTTATTTTGAAAAGCTCCTGTTGGGCATAAGACCCTATAAATAATTGCAATTTGTGAAAATTTTGAGAAAGAATGAATCTTTTTCTGTACCGAATGAATGTTTATTTGGGGATGGTTGTCATTCTTCATTGTTGTTCTATGAATATTAATCAGCTGATAGCTGTAGCTTTTATTTCTGTTAAAAGTTTATATATTTTTATGTAATATTGAGCAGTTATTTTTTTGTTTCTATTTAGCTCCTCTCCAATTCTTATTATCATCCAATTTTTTTTCCACCAAAGAGTAGGAATAGATGGTGTTAGTGGTCCACACAGATTTTGCCCTGCTTAAGAAGGCCTCACTCAAATAAGTTAGTAGTCCAATGGTAGAGAGACTACAACACTATGGATTAATCAGAGAATAGAGAGCAAAGACTTGGCATTGTCAGGATCAGCTTATTTCCATGGTAATAATTATGCTGGTCTTTCCCATCTAGTAATTATTTTTAAAACCAACATTGGTAATAAAACTGTTTTCCCAATGTGTCAGCATTCAGCATCCACACTCACAGGACTGGCCTTTAGCAGTCCTGAAAAGAGAGCTAAATAAATGTCCCAGAGTAATAAATGCTCTGTCACGCCTTGCTGCTTAAATATTTTATAACTTTTAAGCTCTATTAAAGGAAGTGATGTCAAGAGTATTTAGTGAAGATAGCTTTTGGCGATGGCTTTTTATTAAGAAAGATGACACCAATCATCTAGCTGATGATGGAGTGAGAGAAGATATTACCCCATTGAAGATGGGCTTATTATCACAGCTCCTGGGATGGTTGGCTGTGGTTAGAAATGGTTGGGTGAGTCCTGGCCAGTTTTTCTCAATGGTTAGAATGTAGGCCCCACAGACGAAAGGGTCAACTCCTGGTCAAGGGCACATATCTAGGTTGCAAGTTCCTGGCATGTATGGGAGGCAACCAATCGATGTATCTCTCCTATGCACTCAATTGTACTCCTGCAGCCTGCAAGAAGCAGGCAAGGAAGCACTGATGGTGAGCCAGGAGATCTGAGATTGAGAACTACTTTTTTTCACACAAACTCTTTCCTCACTGCTAAAAAGAGAATTTGAATTCCATTTCTGGGATCTTTTTAGGCTACAAATTCTATTATTCTAACTAGAGGCCCAGTACATGGAATTTGTGCATGGGGGCGGGGGTGTTCCTCAACCCAGCCTGCACCGTCTCCAATATGGGACCTCTCTCACAATCCAGGACTGCTACCTCCCAACTGCTTGCCTACCTGCCTTCCTGATTGCCCCTAACTGCTTCTTCCTGCCAGACTGATCACTCCTAACCACTCCCCTGTCAGCCTGTTTGCCCCTAACTGTCCTCCCCTGCAGGCCTGATCACCCCTAACTACCCTCCCCTACAGGCCTAGTCCCCCCAGCTTCCCTCCCCAGCTGGCCTGACCACCCACAACTTCCCTCCCTGAAGGCCTAGTCCCTCTCAACTGTCCTCCCCTGCTGGCCATCTTGTGTCCACATGGCGGCAGGATCTTTGACCACATGGGGGCAGCCATCTTGTGTGTTGGAGTGATGATCAATCTGTATATTACTCTTTTATTAGATAGGATAGAGGCCTGGTACATGGGAAGGGGCCAGCTGGTTTGCCCTGAAGGGTGTCCAAGGATCAGGGTAGAGGTTCCCTTGGGGTGTGGGGTGGCCTGGGCGAGGGGCCTGTGGTGGTTTGCAGGCTGGCCTTGCCCCTCAGTGACCCAAGTGGAGGCCTTGGTATCTGGGATTTATTTATCTTCTATAATTGAAACTTTGTAGCCTTAAGTGCAGGCCAAGATAGGCCAGGGCTGCAGAAGTGTGGCTTCCTCCATCACCGTGGGCAACCCTAGCCTCTTGCTCTCTCTAGCTCCATTGCTGCCACCATTTTTGTTGGGATTTATTTCTTCTATAATTGAAACTTTGTAGCCTTGAGTGGAGGTCTAGGCCCACCAGGGTGTGTGGAAAACTTGGCTTCCTCCATTGCTGGGGAAACTTAAGCCTTCCTCCTGCTTGCTCAGTGGCTGCAGCCATGCTGGTTGGGGTTAATTTGCATACTCACTCCTGATTGGCTGATGGGCATGGCTGGTGGGTGTGGCTTGAGTGTGTAGCAGAGTGATGGTTAATTTGCATAGTACTCTTTTATTAGATAGGATTCTATTGTACTAGAATAGATAGTAAGTTGTTGATATTTCTTCTTGAGAAATTTTAGACAGATGGCAAACACAGCATTTATCTGTTATTCCTTGACCTCATACTAAATGCTCAATGAACAGTTGTTGAATAAAGAACTTTGATGGTGTTGGGTTTCTGCAAAACCTTTTGCTCTTTTAATCGCCTAGGAGGACATAGCCTCTGGTGCTCCTTTCCAAACCTGTGAATACTTTTTGTTGAAAAAACTCAAGCTATTATTTCCTGGCCAGGCTTAAAGATGTTTGTAAACTGACAGCCTGTCATTGGATTAAAAATTAAGTTGGCTCCTGGATTACCTATCCAAGAGCCCCATGAATTCAGGTTGGCCTCCCCAAATAAAAATATCCAAGGTAGAGGTGCTCACTTGCTCAGCTCACTCTTCCTTTGCCCACATTATACTTGCAAGCCTGAGTCTCAGGTGAGTTTCTGCTCCTGGGAGTTGTGGCTTGGGCGGGACTGAAATCAGCTGATCTCCAGCTTCTTATTTCAGATCCATGATGGGAAGACACTGAGAGAAGTGCCCTTCCCCCATCCCTAAGAGCTCTCTAAATCTTCTTTGCCACCCTCTGAGACCATAAATGAGGAAGCTCAGGTACCTTCCCATTCAGATTCCTGAAAATTAACCTTAAAGAATCCTAGGAACAGGTGTGAGTTTTTAAGTTATTACTTTTATTAAAATAGCATTGATGAGTGCATCATAGATGTAATGTACCTAGGCCCACTAAGACCACAGAAAAAAATCCCAAAGGAAAACATCAACTAAGAAAAAAAAGCTGATGAACATTTAGTCATTAAAATATTGTTCTGATGTTGCTATAAAAGAAGGTAACAGCATTAAAACTCTGAATCTTTTTCAGAAAATATACTACAAAGAGCCATCACCCATGTGGACTCAGTCCAAAGGCATGCTGGGACCTCAAAGGAGAGGAGACAGAGTGAGGAGGGAACCTGGTATGGGGTGAGCTGGGGCTAAAGACAGATTCTAGGGCTTTTCTCTTCAAGTAGGGCTGCCTGATTGGTTCAATAACTTTAAAGTTATATCTTCTTCACCTATGAAAGCTCTCATTTGTATGAGAGGACTCCAGGCCATATATTAGCTTGTGTAATCCACACTAGTAGAGAAGAGATAGTCTCTCCATTTTACATAGTAAGGGCAGAACTTATGGGCCTGCCTTCTGGTTTGGTATCAGATCTGTTTTGAAAGGTTGATCCACTGGGGAGGGTGCTGCCTAGTTCCAAATTCTGTATCTTGATTGATTGCTCAGGGCAGATTCAGAAAATGCTGGAAATAACTTTCTTCTCAATCTCAAGGATATTTTACATGGAAAATGAATTATCTTGTCTTTTCAGAGCACACACAGGGAAAACTCTTAAATGATCTGTCTGCTTTTCTTTCATGGCCATAATTCTTATTTTTATTGTGAGCTTTCCCCCTCTTAAGACCTCTCAATATTGTATAGTATAAACAAATGTTTTTGTGCTATCATCAGTTGTAAATATGATTTTAATTATGTGATTTATCCTTCAAAATATAAAGTCAAATTGGATATTAATGACAAGAATCTGAACCCTGTCATCCTTAAACGCAGACAGTAAAAAATTACTCTTCATTTCTGAGCCTTTGCACCTTTAAACTCCCAATTTAAAACATTTTGCTGTTTCTTTTAAGTTCTGATGAGATTAGATGGCATTTTTACTCCTGTGGTTGTATACAGTCAATATTTTTTCTGTTTTCTACCTCATTATCTCCAGTTCTTACAAGATTCTTTAGACAATGGGCAGTTCAGCTTTTTACCAGTGATTTCTGTCAGACTCTGATCAAAGCAAAGACCCTTGTTTGCTGTTTGAATTATAATAAATGTATTTGCAGAGAGGGCAAAGTAATAGGAAACAAGGCATATAGTGTAATGGGAAATGAAAATAGACCGTGTTATGAAATACTGCAACCTTAATAACAACAATAGGCATCCAGGAAATTTATATTATAAATCAGAATACCGAATGGATATTCTACCTGGAAAAATTGAAATATATACATATTGTCTTGCTGTTATTGTCTGGTTCTCCACGCTTCCTTGATTTTTCGTGAATACCAATGGTGGGAAGGGAAGGAGCCAGAAATTCTTGATCAAGTGCCAGCTACTGTACCAGGCACCTTACTTGCTGTATTTTGTCGATTTTCATAATGACCTCAAGAGCCAGGTATTTTATTACCCACTCTCATGCCACATTGCAACCACTTTCCATTAGCTGATTTTGCTTCCAGTTTTGCCTTTTCATCCCATTCTCATTCAATCCATTCTCCAAACAGCAACCAGAAGGATTCTGTGAAGTGCAGATTTGGTCACATTCTTCCCGTTTCAAACCCTATGCGTGCTCTTCATTTCGCTTGGAATAAAGAATTACTGAATAGAGCTTAAAGAGTCTTCATGATCTGGCCTCTGCTTCCTTCCTCAGCCTCAGCATGGACCATTCTCCCATCCCACATCCAAATGTCCTTCAGTTCCCTGTTCTGCACTCTCTTTTGACTTCCACCCACAACACTTGACTAGCACCAAGATTGAGTTCCCATCCCCCACTACCACCCCCCCCCCACAGCTCAGGGTGGGCTCCAAGATAGCAAGGGCCATGTCTATTTGTTCACCAATCAATATATTTCCAATTGATTTTTAGAAACGGAGCCTTAGAGAGCTTAAATTACTTTCTCAAGGTCAAAAAGCTGGTTAATGATAGAGATCTGAAAAAAAAAATTGTAACCAAATCTAATGCTTTTCTCACTGCATCATGGTGTCTGTCATAGATGGGTGAGTGTGAGGCATCCAGTAATTCATTTTGGCTGGATCATAGCATGCACATAAGAGGGGACTGGGAAAAGAAGGCTTTAATCATTTGCATATTGCCTTGTGGCCTAGGTTAAGGAGTAAGGATTTTATTCTGCAGACATTGGGGGAATTATAGATGAGCGCAAAAGTGACAAGAGCAGAGTAATTAGGTTTCCTTATGCCTTTCAAAAGTACAAGTGAGGGCAGAGAAACAAGAAAAATTGGGGGCTTTTTGCCATGATCTTCATCTATAAAATAATACCATCTACCTCACATGACTTTTGTGAGATGAAAATCAATAATGCATGTAGACATGCTGTGTAGCCCTGTACTTCTTTATAAATAAAGGAGCTGTTCAGCTTTGTAGCTAGTTCTAGAAGACTCTGACTGGCCCCTCCTAGGAACCATTCTCTAAAGGTGGTGTTGAGGCTGTACAGAAAGTTTCTAAGCTATCAACAAGTTACAGACCTGCTCCAGGACACAAGAGAAGCACTGATGGCAGCAGCTGGAAAATTCCCAGGTGATAAACAGGAATGGGAGAATAGGGAGGGGGGCAGGCAGTGCTGTTGGTTGGAGATTCCTCCTTAGGAACAGCTGTCAAAAGACACTGCTGGCAACTCCTGTGAGGAATAGCAGCTGGAAACCAGCATTGGGAACAGCAGGGACATCATGAAGAGGGGATCTCATTGCTTGAAAGTCTCTGGACTATGTTGTCTCTCCAGCCTGATTTATGGTGAAGGAGGACAGTGCTAATCATCTGCTCATTACTAAGAGGACTACTGGAGGTGTTTTGATGTAAATGATGACGATGATGATGATGGCGATGATGATGATGATGGTGGTGGGGGTGATGATGGCAGTGATGATGATGATGACATTGATCTGAGAAAGTAAAGACAAACTGAAGGCCCAGAATATCTGTTTAAGAAGGAGCACCAGGAAAAAGGCCTGCCTGTAAGAATAGCTCCTTTGGCCCAGGGTGTTGAACATATTGCAGGTGATCATTAGAGTGAACTTGAGACTCAGGTCATCTGAAGAAGGTCCGCTGAAGGGACTGTGTTTATGTTCTTCTCCTTGGGCTCACCATTTGGAAAAAGGAATAATAAATTGTTCAGGGGGGAGTTGTTCCAGAAGCCCTGGTGGACGGGGTCAAACCCTAGACTTGAGAGAAATACTTGCAGGATTTCTATAACCTTTACCTGTTTTCTGTTGGCATTAAGAATTGCATGCAAATGTAGAGGAACCTGCTCTCAGGAACAGGAGATTAATTTGTTCCTCTTGCATTCCCTAGCACATCAGTGCATTTTACAAATAGCTGGTGAATTCCCCAGCTATCCTCTGACTCAGCTTGGACGATAGGTCGTCCTGGCCCAATACAAAGCAGGTGAGGTGGAAAGGCTAGGGAGCAGTCAAATGTTGTGAGTTCTATTCTCAGCTCCTCTAAGAATAAGCTGACACGAGCGATATCTATGACCCACCAGTTTTCCAGATGGTACTCAGGGATTTTTTTTTTTCAGCATCTTGGCAATGAATATAATTCATCATCTGGTCTAACAGGTCCTCTCATGTAAAAGCTGAACATATAATTATGACCCAAACTCTTTTACACAATTATTCAAAAGAATTAAGTTTAAACACATTGTCAAGGAGAAAATGTTGCATATGGGTGTCACAGGCAAGATTTCCCTATACTGCCTAAGAAAAAAAGAGATATAAATGGACACCCATTAAAGTGTGTCCCAAACCAATATGGGCTTAAAATGATTACTTCTTTCAGTTGAATTGAACTTCTTTGCAAATGAGACTAAGAAAACTGCCCTTTAATTTGGATCTAGTTTAAATTATTTAATGAATTCCTTTCTCAGTTAATTGGACATTAGGTTTAAGAATGAATGAAAGCGCTTCATGTGCCACATAATAGCTGAACAGTGTCTGTGGCAGGCAGCAGGACTGGCCGACATTCTGGAAGAGATGGACCAGTGGTCTGGTCTTGACCTCAGGCCTGGGAAAACCATTAACCAAACAACTTGGGTTTTATTTTTAACTTGATGCACTGTGTTTAATGCAAAATGTATGGGCATTTTGGGAGGCGGTTTGCTCAATGGTGGGGAATGGCTGCAATCCCAGTGGGTTCATCTTGCAGGCTCAGAAGGCTGCTATTATTTCCTGGTGGGCGTCTAAGGGAGTAGGCAGCAGAATGCAGAGAATCTGGGCAAATAAAGCTGTATGAAGTAGCCCTTTGGTTAGATTAGAATAGGCTGCCTTATCCCTGAGGCTATGAGTTGGGCTGTAGGTGAAGTGCCATATCAGTTCTTGCCTACTCTGTGACTATCCATTCACAGCAGGAATCCAGGAGACAGAATTTGAAAGGCCCCAGCCTGCAAATACTACACTGAGAAAGAGGAAAAGCAGACTGTGGGAAACCCACCTCTTCATATTCATTTGGCCACTTTCCACATTCTCTCCCTTCACCCAGAAAGCAGTTCTGAGCTGCTACTGAGTGCTGTGCACTTCTTGCTCATTGGGGGTGTCAGTGGGAATAGGAGGGACTTAAAAGAATTAGTGTGACTTAGTATTTGGGAACGCCAACTTAACTCACTGTAGCAAACACATTGCATGCCTACGTGGAGTTTCCAGTCTAGCGAGCCAAGAAAGATTTTGAGAGACGGGTCCTATCTTGTGAAGAGAAAAGGAAAGGAAATGGGTGAAGACACAGAAACTTGGAAATGTATGGAGTGCTGAGATAATTATAGAAATTGTGTGTGTGTGTGTGTGTGTGTGTGTGTGTGTGTATGAGAGTGTGTGTCAGGATATTTGAGGCCCATTTCAAAGCTTTTTTATGCCATCTCATACAAAAATTTGTTTTATATCCTGTTGAAGCTGGAAGCCAAAGAATTATTTCAATGGGTAAAATGAGCATAACCACATTTTAGAACTATTACTCTGGCAGTCAGAGACGAGGAGGAGGTTGCTGTGGCCAGTGAAGGCTAGTGCCCAAGGAGGCAGTGCCTAACTGTTTGAGTTGCCTCAGAAAGGTCAAGAAGGCCAAGGACCTAAAGCAGGTCACTGGATTTGGCAGTTAGGAGGTCAATGGAGACCTTCTAGACAGCACTCTGGGTGCAACCAGATGGCCCTGGTTTAAAGAGGTATTTCAGGTGTGCTGCGCCAGCTCAGCCAAAGGTTCGGTGAGCCTAAGGGAGGGCCAGCGAAGGATGAAGAAGAGACAGAACCGGAGAATAAGTTGGGTCTAGGTGGATCTTCTGGGCATGACTGAGACCACAGAACAGATCCAGACTGCAAGCTGATGCTTTATTTTATAGTCAGAGGTAAACAAGGTAATTTACAATGTTCTTGTAAATTTCACTGGTTTTTGGCAGCACTTGCTGCACCTCCCACAGTCCATTAGCTACCCAGGAAAGATCTAGGGAGCAGTCACAAGATCAAGCTTAATTATGCTAAGAGGGCTGTGCCCTCTAAGCTGGGACTTGTTTGCAGCTTTGCTAGCAGGTCAGTCTGAGACTTAACCCTATAACAGCTCCCTATATACAGGGAAGGAAAGCAGAGGCTCTCCCCCTTTTTTGTTGTTGTTGTTTGTTTTGTTTTTTTTAGAATAGTTCCCAGTCTGGCAAGTGCAGTTTGCTTTAAAAGGAAAAAAACAAAAAGGAAATAACAGGAGTCCTCATGGCCCCCAGTGGCCGTGATGGTCCTTGGGAGTGTGTCTTGATTTGCAATTGTGTTGGCATGAGGTTTGTCCTTTAACAGCCAGAACCCAGCAGTCTCTGAGGCTTCATTTAGTTCATTTGGGTTGCCTGCTCTCTTGAGCTTGCAGGGAGTATCCCTATCTTAGTTTTCCCAAAATGCCATTTTCACGTCATTCCCATGTCCCCAGTCAGGGTTCTCATCTTCTAGGGAGTATCCTTCCCGAGTTCTAATGGGGCAAGGAGGAGTTCTCACATGCTGTACCAAGTCCCTAATAATCCGTTGGGACATCTATAAAGGTGGAGTTATGACCCAGGGACCCTATCCGGTGATTCCAGTTCTGGGTCTCCGCCCAGTGATAGAGCCAGCCTGTTTTTCTGACACGGAGACCCAGCTAGCTCTTTGCTATAATCAATGTTTCCATTCTTTTCCAAAATAAACATGTTGATGGCCATTTGCAAACAGGGAAATGAAAGTTTTCCACCCCTAGGTGCAGTGCATGTATTTTTGAAAACAAAGAATTTAGCAAAGGAATTTAATCTAATCTCTGCTTACTTTGTAATTTGTCTGGGCCATTAGACCTTAGAAGGCATTTATTTTTTTTCTTTTAGATTCAGTTGAATTCTCCCCACGCCCTTCTGGCTTTGTTCAGAATTATCGAGCAGAATGGCTTGAGGAGAATAGGACCTTATTGTATCACATTTCGGGAACGAGTGGAGGAAACAGGAGCCAAGCCTGGAAATGAAAACGTCCTTGTAAATGACCAGCAGAAGATAGGAGTTAAAATACACAGCTGTTGTTGTGCCAGAAAATTGTCTGCCTTCTCTGAGCACACGATGGAGGGCTAGTTTGCATAGAGACCAGGTTTTAAAAATAAAAAAGTGCCGTTCTCCCTGCTCAAATGAAATATCATTTCATAAATAACTGCTTTGAAGAAAACTCTGCCTTTATGTAGCCAGAGAAATGAATAGCTTAATATCCCTGAAAACCCCAGGTCGCACACCTGTTTAATGTAAACAAAGTTTATTTAGTCTGGGTTATTTGTAATTTTATTTCAGAAAGAAATGACTCATTAAGAGTTGTGTGGATGTCACGATCAAAGCTTACTTCTTGCTCATTGGGGGTGTCAGATTCAGGCAAGCTGTTTATGTATCCACTGGGCTAAATGAGTACTATTATCACTTCGGTAAAGCTTAGCTATTACTGTGTTCTCTGGGAAAGAAACCAATTATAATGTCTGCTGGACGGTATATTAAATGACACTATTTAATTAAAGCCTAATCTCTCTCCGAATGAACAATATTTTAAATTATTGCACGTTATTTCATTCAATTACTGCAAACCTCTGTCCATTTTTAAGTGCAGGAAAACCTCATCTGGCACCCTGACCGCGGGGAAGAATAATTGCTGTTCTGTCTCGCATTTGGTGCTCAGTGCCCAGTAGCAGTCAATCCAGGACACACATCAGCTCAGGAGCTCTTTTGGTTTTAAAATATCTCAGATTTGTTTCGCAAGCCTCTAGGCAGCAAAGAGCCCTATTCTCCGAGTGCCAGTGGTTCCCTCCAAGGACTGGCGGATAATGGAAGCCCCTAAAAAGAATATGTTTAGAGGAATAAAGCCATTAAAGAAATACAATTCCCATGCCAGGAAGAGAGCGGTATAACTGACAGGATAGCAATTTGTTTCAAGTGAGTATTAGGGAATGCAAGAATTAAAACAGACTTGGCCGTGAACTCGAGAGATAACTTCTAATAGAAAGGAACATTCACATGGTAGAAGGCGACAGGAGTCAAAAAGAGGGAACTATTCTAAAAAAACAAGGGGGAGAGCCAAATGTGAATGGATTTTCATTCCTTGCAGCCATTTAATTTAACTACGGAGAAATGTTGGCACACACTTGAATAGCAGAGAACAAGAACCACTGGCAAATATCAATAGCATGCTGCTTCTGTAGCTTTATAATGCCAAGGAATATGTAGTGTGTGGATATTGTGTGTTGACCAGCCTATTGAGTGATCAGTAAGATTCGAGGGATGGGAAATAGCAGTGCTGTGTACCAGAGAATGAAGGATCATAGTCCAGAACCCAGACTGTGAGTAAGGAAGGTCAGACTTCAGTCCTAGGACCTAGCATCATATCTCACTCACATGAAATTCTCTTCAGATGTGTTTTAATTCCCTGACATTGTAATCCTAATGTGAGAAATGAATGGTCCGAGCTGATCTATATGTCTTTTGACCAGTCCTTGTTATGTGTGGCTTATCTGAGCCTAGATTTTGACCCAAGGAATGGTGGTGGTCAGTAGCGATTATAAAGATGCTCAGAGCAATAAACAGTCTTGGTCTGTTTGTGCAACTTCATGGATTTTGTTCCTTTGGCGTTACTATTTTAAAAACTATTTTTAGAGTAATTTTAGATTCACAGCAAAACTGAGGGAGGTACAGAGATTTTCCCTACACATGCCTAGCCTCCCCCATTATCAACAACCTACATCATTTGTTACAATTGATGAGCCTACTTTGATTGGCACATTATAATCACCCAAAATGCATAGTTTATCTCTTGGTGTTTTACACTCTGTGTGTTTGGACAAATGTACAATGACTTGTGTCTACCATTATAGTGTATTTAAGGCATTACTCTACCCTTAAAAAATCATCTGTGATTTCACTATTCATCTCTCTAAAACTCCCAACTCTTGGCAATAACCGATTCTTCTTCTTTTTTGGTATTATCTCCACAGTTTAGCTTTTTCCAGAATGTCATATTATTAAAATCATGTGGTATGTAGCCTTTTCAGATAGGATTCTTTCACATAATAATATGCATTTAAGATTCCTCCATGTCTTTTCATGACTGATCGCTCATTTCTTTTTAGTGCTGAATAATATTCTATTGTTTTGATGTACCACAGTTTATTTTAACCAGCTGGTGTTATATTTTTTAAAGACAACTCTTAAATATTCTATAATTGTTAACTATCTGCACCTATGAGACATATGCCATGTCCAAGGCATTGGGCTTGTTATTGTGACTATAAATTGGTCCAGTATAATATTGCTGTAAGAAACATCCAAACCTGTAGAGAATTTTTATGAGTTTATTTGAGCCAAACTGACGACAATTGCCAGGAATAAGAATTTCAATGGATTTAGAAGATGCTTTGGAGAATGGAAATTTTGCAGCTTATTTTATACATTAGAATCAAAGGAGGAGATATAAGGATGGTAGAAATTCATTGGTGGTAGATTAGAGGGTGGGAGAAAGCAAAACAGGGAAAATCTCTGGGATTGGATAAAAAGAAAAATAGAGAGACACATCCTCCTTTTACCATTGGTGGGTACAGGATAGTTAATAATTAACATTTACAGAGAACATAGAGATGATATTTGGGGAACAACATAACAGGGAGGGGTTTTGTGGTCTTATGCTTTGGTGTGTGGATATGCCCTGAGGGGTCTGGAAGTGGAGATTATGGTGACATTTCACAGCAACATTATCCTATATGCAAAAGAATAATAGAAAAGCTTACTAATGTAAAGATTGACCCTTGTCAAGGAAGCTACAGGCCTGGGATGGGACTATCTGCCATCCATCACTTTTAGGAATTTTAATGTTCAAGCCATCCTATGGGTGATTACTTTCATTCTCTGAGTTTGGTGGGCCCACCATGCTGGCCTCCCCAGAGTTTATCAGGCTTAGTATATGGCCCCTTTTTCTTCCAGAATAACATAGAGGTGAAAGGTGTGGGATTTCAAGTTCCTCCCTCATGCCTTCATTTAACTAATATGTACTGGTTCTTAGTGATAGTTAAGATAGAAGAGACCCTGCCCAGGAATATTCCAATCCAAATTCCCAGTCCACCTTTGCAACCACATAGAACTGAGCAAGTTGTTTTCCTCACCTGTAATGTGAAGTTAATAATACACCCTTCATGGGATTCCTATGAAAATTAAGAGAGTAATTTCAGTACCTGCCATATAATAATAATAAATACCACAAAATATATAATGATGTTCTTTTACATAAGTAGGATTATAGTTTGGCTCAGAGGCTGGGCCTATAAAGTGTGTGTGTGTGTGTGTGTGTGTGTGTGTGTATAAATACATATATATATATATATATATATTAATAACGATTTATTATTAAGAACCAGTAAAAATTAATGCCAACTTGTGTGGGACAGTACAGTACACTTTAACCTCTACATACACTCATATACATAAACACAAATACAGCCTTTTAAAGGAAGACATACTCTCTATTGAGGATGCCTCATAATTGGAAAGGGCAGTGGGAGTGCTCCCTGCACTGGCAGAGTCTCCAGGATCGGGCCAGGAATTATTAGATGTAATCATCAGGTTGAGTTACTTATACAAAGCCGGTTATTTGCCATCTGCCATTTGGAGACGTGCCCTTAGGCCCTGCTTGGATACCAGCCCATTGCTATGCAGCAGGGGAAAATGTTTCTGTCCAAATAACTTATCTCCTTGGTTTCAAATTCTAATGTGAGAAAAGACTGTCAAATAGATGCTCTGTCTTAATGATAAAAGGACAATGGGCATTCATTGTCCTTCTTATGGGCAGAGACAATGGATGGGACATGCATCTTGAGGTTTTTAAGATAGAGACTGAAGAATAAAATATTTGGAAAACTTAAACTTGGTCAAAGATAAATTCGGTAGAAATCTAGCCAAGTGGGAGAAGAAAGCCCTTTTCAGCTGTTTCTGAGGTAGGGATAGTACGCAGTGGGGAGTGTGTAAAGTTGAAAATGATCAAACAGTGTTAAGATACTATGTGAAGTATGTTATGTACAACTCATGTTTATTGTGGTCTAACGGGGGAAAAAAAAAGAGGGTCAATATGCAGAGGCCTGGGCATGCTCTGTGGAGAGGTAGGTAATGGCTAGGCAGTGATAGAGCTAGGAATGTGTAAGAGAAGAGGGCCAACCATGTGGACTCCGTGCCCATGGTCAATGTGGCTTTTGTGGTTATTTAACTCCAATGTATAAATAAGGCAACTGAGGCCAAGGTTACTTGGCTAGCAAATGGAGGAGCCAAAGGTCTGGGTTCTTCTCCAATGGCCTATTGTTTTGGTAGGTAAATGGTGTTAGGCTCATCTACTCTTACTCTAGGAAGTTGACTCCCTAATTAGTCTTCTGTTGCACTTCTCTTCCCTGACCCTAAACCAAATTTTCAATTGCTCTTTGAAGATTATCACCTGTATGTCTGTCCAGCATCGTGAGTGTGGGATGTCTAAAACATTTTATTTCCCGTTCCCTCTCCATCCTGCTCCCAACATCCCAGTCAGGGTTCCTTTCTCCAATCTTCCTACTTCTAATAGCACCATGCCCCAGTCTTTCAGCCTCAAATATTCAGAATTACTATCCACAATTTTCTTACATAACTCATCCTTCTCTACCTTCTCCACCCAGTTCATTTCCAATGTGCATTTAACTTTCCATTAGTATCTCAGATCTAGACTTTGTAACCTCATGCTAAATAATACTATTCCAATGAACTCTACACTTGCCCTGCCTTCCCATATTTCCCTGCTCTGACTAATCCACATGTATTTCCAAATAATTATTCCTAGACCACTGCTTTGACTCTATCTTTTCCGTGACTAAAAACCTTCAATGGGTCCCAAGGGTCCCTGTACCTAAGTACAGGACCTTGCATGTATCCTTCTTGAAATTCACTTTGTTACATTTGACCAACATTTTCATCTATCTGGAACTGTTTACATAATTGATCTATCCCTTTATGAACTCACTCTGCTTATGGGAACTACATATCCTGGGTAGTTCTGTTTTTCTACCCAGCGAGGTTATATGCCCCTTGAGGATAAGGATCTAGTCTCAAGCTGTCTTATTTTCCCCACAGAATTCAGAGTGAGTGCTTCCCATATACTTATTGATCTATTATTTATTCAGCTAATGTGATAACAAGGTATTGTGGGAAATGGAGGAGGCAGCCTACAATCAGAGGTTTTCATAATTTCATAAATTCAAAAGGAGTCAGCAGAGGAAACATTTAGAGGTTTTTGGACTAGGATAGACTCAGAGTGGGCATGTGTTGTTTTTGCCACATGAGACCCTTCCCTCTCTCTCCTGGTAACAGCAATCTCCCTCTTCATCCCTACCAACCATTCTTCTCAGGCAAGACTCTGTGGTCCAAGCCAATGATTGAGCATACTCCCTGTCCTGATGTACTGATTTGAGCCAGTGCTGGTCAATACCAGGACTAAATACCTCTTGGGGAAAACTTATTCTCTTGTGCTCCTAAGAGAGGAGGTAGACAGAGGCTCTGGCAGTCTTCCTGCAACCAGGAGGGCAGGCCTGTCAGAGATGAAGCCAGTACGGAAGGGCAGGGAGCTGAGCATGCAGGGAAATGTGGTCCTGGTGATACCACTTGCTCCCAGACCCAGCAATTATTGAAAGCAATCTAGATGGGTATTTTATTTCCATTTCTTAACTCAATACATCCCTTTTTCTGCTTAAGTCAGCTCCAGTTGTATATTCTGTTATTTGCATCTAGAAGATATTTGAGTATCCAGGCCTGAGATTTAAGGCTGTGTTCTTTGGAGCATAGATGCCCTCAAAGTGGGTCCCCTAATAGAAGCCCCATACAATGCTGCCAGGGCCCCTCGCCTCAATGAATTGCTAGTCTCCACACTGACACGTAAGGCATTTAGACTTGAGTTTAGGATTCCTTGACTAAAAACCTTTTTCTTCCCCTTCCAAACACAAGTTTATTCTAACCCTTTTATTTAACAGATGTGGAAACTCAAGCTCAGAAACATCATGTGACTTTCTCAAGATCACACACTAACTAGATAGCAGAGCTTCAAAAATCTCATTCCCACACTATTTCTTCTGAATACAAAATAACACACACACACACACACACACACACACACACACACACAACAAAGAGTAGGACAAATAAAATTGATAATAATATCCAACCTTTTATCGAGCCTTTGACCACTATTGCTAAGAGCTTTACCTATATTATCACATTTAAGTCTCTGCGGGGCCATATGAAGGGGACATGATCACAATCTCCATGTTAAGGGCTGGAGACCTGGAGAGCTTGTTACCTTTTGGTTACCCAACTAGTAAGAGCAGAGGTGTGATTCTTCTTTAAGGCAATCTGGTCAAGAACTTTTGAAGCGCACATGAGAAAAGTGAGGTGGGAGTAAGTGAACATAGTTGCACTGTCCATATCCCACAGCTAAGTGAGTCCTCCTGCAGCTGCAGGCAAAGACAGTTTCCAGCACCCCACAGACTCCCTCCTCCGGCTCCTGCAGCCATGTCTTCTCTGCCCCAAGGTTTTCTCCTCCTTGCTCTCCACTCTCCAAACAATAGTGGAGTATCAGGGAGTTCATTTCCTTGGGGCAGCCCCCACCAATGGGGGCTGGGAGTTGGTGGATAATGTCCAGCCTCTCTGTCCTCAGGTAGGTGATTCCACTGGTTTCTCAGAGGGTCCCCAGGTCCCTCAGGTACCCACAGCAGTAACCTCCTCATCAATGTACAAGATATCAGCTTTCTCCATCCCCTACCTTACATCCCACTAAGTTCTCCTCCCAGAGATCACTGGTCAAATAGAGTACTTGTACTCAAGTCTTTGTCTCAGAGTGTCTTTGGCGGAGGAATCCAAACTGAGACACTGGTTTAGAAGGACATACTTAGATCATATTTAGCCTTTGAAACTTCTCTTTAAGGGGTGGCACTATAAGAATTCTCCCTAACTCTCCTAGAGGGAACAAGGGGAAAGTGTGAAAAAGGCTGTTTACAAAGATGAATGTTTTCCATGCAAAGAGCTGTAAGGGAAGTTAAGAAAGAAGTCTTTATACTGTAGTTTGCAGTACTTTGAGAGCAGCACTTTTTGGCATTTATACCTTCCACAGGGCTAATGGTAGGCAGGCACAAGCTCAAGCCCCCGGATGAAGGGAGGGGGTGGGTGGGAGAACACAGGAGTCCCTCTGCCCTTCAGTACGACTCAGACATTCCTTTGTTTTGTGCTTTCACCTCATTCAGAGGCGAGCTGAAGCTCCTTGTCTCACACTATTTCAAAGGCTCTGACAATGGGAGGTAACAGGAGTACTTTGCGGTATTCCCATGGAGCTATTTGAAGCCTAATCCTTCGGCATTGGTTCTAATAAGTTTCCCCAAGGAGCTGCTTTCATTAATTTTTATATTCACTTGCCAGATAAAAGATTCTGGTGACTTCCTAGATGCCTTAAAGGCATAATACCACCATTTTGGGATTTAAGCATACTATTCTATTTTGATTGATTTTATCTAATATGTAACTGAAAGTGATAGATAGCATACATTTGTCTTAATATATATATATATATATATATATATATATATATATATAGACACATATATATGTATATGTTAATTTGCTTAGACATTTTTTGAAGAAAATATTCTATGTTTTGAGATAATATTAGATATCCCTTGTGTGTCCCAAATGGGGTTAAGAATAGATACTCTAGCCCTGGCTGATTGGCTTGATTGGAGCATAGTCCTGTACACCAAAAGGTTGCAGGTATGGCCTGGCTGGTATGGCTCAGTGGTTGAGCATCGGCCCATGAACCAGGAGATCCTAGTTTGATGCCCAGGTTGTGGGCTCAGTCCCCAGCAGGGGACATGCAGGAAGCAGCTGATCAATGATTCTCTCTCATCATTGATGTTTCTGTCTCTCCTTCTCTTTTCCTCTCTGAAATCAATAAAAATATATCTTAAAAAGAAAGAAGTTACAGGTTTGATTCCCTGCCAGGGCACACACCTAGATTGTGGGTTTGATCTCCAGTTAGGACACGTACAGGAAGTAACCGATTGATGTTTCTCTCTCACATCAATGTTTCTCTCTCTCTTTCCCTTCCTATCTTTCTAAAATCAATAAAAACATATCATCAGGTGAGGATTAAAGAAAAAAAGAATGGATGCCCTAGAATCCAGAAAAAGACCTCTCTCTAGTTCATTAGGTGTTTCAGGGAAGGGGCTTGTCTTGGAAGGGTAGGGAAGACTCAAGACTAGTCAGACTGTGGGCTCTCCCCCACCCAGCTTAACTGTGACAGCAGATTCAGAAAACAATTAAGTGGCTTGCATGTGGATGGTCCCCAACAGACATTTATTTAATCAAACTAGAAATATGTCATATTAAGCTAAATATATCCTTAAAACATTTATCATTAAGATGAAAAACAATAAAAAATCATGAGTTAACTATAAGAGGGAGCACTGTCTCTCCAACCTGAATTTACTGCTTGAGGGTATGTGTGTGTGTGAATGTGTGTGTATGTCTGTGTGGGTGGGGGGAGGAGGGGGCCTATGCACACACATGATTCAGGCCTGAGGGAATATAAGAGTCTCATATCATCTTACCAGACTCTTGTGTGCTTTGAACAGCACAGCTACCACGTTTCAGAAGTTACATGGATCACCTCAACACTAGGCTTCTGTGTTTGCTAGTACTGAGTTCAAATACTGGTTCTGCCTTTATGGTTGTGTTATCAAGGGCAAGTCACTTAACTTCTCTGAAACTCATATTTTTTTTTAGATACAAAATTAGGATATAGTTTACCTTAGCCCTAGACCTCTAGAAAGCAGACCCAAGGCAAGGATTAGAGGGCTGAAGCTTCATGTGAGAAGCACAAAGCCAGAGCCACGCAGGCAAAGGGAAAATGGGAAGTGAGGCAAGGAAAGATGAGAAAACATGTGATGTGATGTGCTACTGTGCCAGTAGCATTTTACAGTAAGTTTTTCAACAAGAGTATTCCCTAGAGCGTTTATGATCAGAAACGGCATCTTGGGCCATTCATGGAAGGGGAAAGGAGAGGGGCCTATTCATTCAGTTTCCTCATAGCTCATGCCTCCCCGTTGATCTTATTGGGAATGTCTAATGTCTCCCCAGCTTGTGAGGGAGAAGTTACAGGTTTGATTCCCTGCCAGGGCACACACCTAGATTGTGGGTTTGATCTCCAGTTAGGACACGTACAGGACATCTAGCCCCTTGGTGACTACTCAGGAATCCAGACCCAATTAGTATGGTGCTTAGTCTCAGGATGGCAGTGGGAGGAAAGTCAGGGGAGAGATGGCTCAGCATGCATGAGATGGTACTCTGATCAGCCAAGGGTGCTGGGCACGGCACCCGCAGAGCTGCCAGCAGTCATCAAGTCTGAGGATGCCTTCGGAAAGAAGCAGGTGGTCAAGAGAATTGGGAAACTGTACAGTTTGTGCCCAGTACATGCTGATACCTACCTCACTGGGCTTTTGTCAGAACTGAATTCATGAAGAGTATTGAGAACAATGAGCACCGTTACAGTGGACTCTGAAACAGATGACTTGAATTATTTGCTTTGCAGCTTGTCAACTATGTAAACATAGGCAAGTTATTTCCTTTAAACCTCAGGAGCCTCGCTGTAAGATGAAAGATAATGATTGCACCTATTTTATAGAGTTGTTGGAAGGACTAAATGAGATGAAGTGCTTGGCACAGTGCCTCATGTGTGGTAAATGGCCCATAAATTTTGGGATGATGGTGATGATAATGATGATGAAGACTCCACGGTGCCTCATGTAAAGCAAAATGTTCTTCCCTGGATTCCTGGGTTCCTAAAGCAATTTTTCTTTAGTGTCAATTATGTAAAATTGTCTAAGAGGAAATCACTGGTATCTGGTATTTTTCAATTTTGTTTCCCTATTGCACTGTTGTTGTGCTTGAATTATATTAGACTTGATTTCAGTTTTTCTCAAAACCGTGCTTGCTGGAAATTTACCCAGTGGCTGAACATGACTACAGCGGCTGCTCTAAGAATATTCCTACTCACACTATCAGGCAGCAAGATCGCTTAATAAATCTTGAGCCTGGTCTGAAGTTTAATGACTTTGAAGGCAGCCATAGTCGACCAGTCAACCAAAGGCACATCAACTTTATTAATAAGATTTTGTGGAGTCCTTATCTACTTATGCATCAGTGGGCACCGTGGCAACAGAACCCATCTTTGTGCTGTCCACGAACGCATTCGATTTCTGGTGTCGGCAATGCTTTCCAAGTACAGATGAATTTGTGTCCTCAACTGCAGGCAGGCTAAGCAATTGTCATCACTCAGGGCTGAAACGTCTTTCCTTATGAAAAGACAACTTATTAAATATACTTGACTTCAGACACATTATGTGTTTTCTTGGGAGAAATTGCGAAACAAGTTGTTGAAACAACTTGATGTGAATCCTAAAATTCCTAGGACCAACCCCAGCAAAAAGGTATCAGTGGGCTCGACCCTGATTCAGAATAGGAGACGAGGGCAAGGTGCAGGAGCCAGGGTACTTGCAAGAAGGAGGCACACAAAGCCATTCCCCTAGCCTGAGAGTCCTGCCCCTCCCCTGGGGACTCCTTAGCCTGTGTGCCACCTAACTAGAGACCCAGCAATAGATACACATAGACCTCTCAGTTGTTTCCAAATCTGTTTTTTTTTTTTTTGGACCCAAGGAAGTAAATTCTGTATCGGGGGAAATCATTTTCTAGTGGGCTTATGCAGCTATGTATCAAGAAGGTGCTAGAGATTGGTAATAAAAACCAATGGACTTAGGGTCACTCTGACATGAGTGTTGTGACCCTCAGTTTTACTATTTCTAAGATAGGGTTGGCGATGAAAAAGAAGATGACGATGATAATTACCCATCAAGAGAACTTATAATTGCCTGAGAATGGTGCTAAATGGCTTATGTACCCCCTTTCTCTCATCTTTACAACCCTTTGAGGCATGTACTGTGAAAGCAAATAGTATTCTGTATGTAGTAGTTACTCTAACACCTACTACTAATGCCACCATCACTGTTTCTCCAGAAAAAGCTTCCGCTCCCAGGCTCAGACACTGCTGCTAGAACGTGGCAGGCATGCTCACCTGGCTCCTGAGGTGCCAAAGCCTTTCTTGTTCTCGTGCTAGCTGTGTTCAAGATGTGCTGATCTAGAAGCTGCTTGGTTCCCCAACTCGCTTTTTTGAGACTTGTGCAGTACGTCTTACAGTATTGAGAGATGCCACTCTGTTGTGCTTCCAGGTTGACTCACCGAAAAGATCCAGATCCAAAAGTGTTTTATAGAATCCGGCTGCTTAAAAGCTGAACAAAAACTTTAAAGACATAAACAAAAATAAGTGCAACAATGACAAAAACAATCTTTCCAACAGTCGTGTGGAAGTTCCTCTGACTCGGGTATTGAATTTTCTTGACATTGTCTGGGGATGTTGTAATTCAAGCTGTTCTTTGTGTAGCAATAGCATAGCAACACCAGCTCTATTTTACCAGCAAGCTGTTCTCTTAACACAGGTGCCTGAGGACCAGCGGTTCTGATCCAGGCAAGGTGGCCAGCCTCGGGGAAAGCAAAATTTTTACTGCAAAGACAACATAATACCCATTTCCAGCCTTGGCAGTAATTTGTTAGTCATGTTTCAGTGGTAATTTAATTTAACCATAATGCATTGCCTTCCAAATTACAGTATGCTAAATATCTAACAAACAGGCTGTAGCAACCTTCGAATGTTAGTTACTGACATAAAGAAGCTGTGTTTATCACAGTAGTGTCAGGTATTGCATTAGACTTAAACTCCTGAACCCATCCTGAGAAACCTCACAGACATAGAATTGCTCATCTTTTCTGAATGTGGTATATTTATTGTAATTAAAAACTATAACTTTCTACAACCTAACCATTAGTTGAGATGTTGTCGTTTTTTTTAATCAAGCCCGGTTGCATGTAAGTATCTGCAATGCATAGCTATCTTAGTTTCCATGGGGAGGTGAGTATAGATGTAAATAACTTAACTTCAGAGACTCTGCAGCTGCTTTTGCTACAAATGAGGCCACAAAGGACGTGGCCCAGTGGGATCTTTAAGTGGGAGGGGCTTTGCTCACATTGGCGAGTTTGGTTTGCTGCTATGATTTGGAGGTTCCCTGTTGAGGATGCTGAGTGTGTGCCCAGTTTCTATGTGCAATAAGACTTGGCAGAACCAACTCATGGACTGGTATCTCAGATTGCTCAGAGTCTCTTCTGAGGGTCTGTGACACCATCATTCTCTCCACAAGCCAAGGGTGATGAAGAGCGAGCTGAAGGAGCTGTGGCTGCCATATTTTCAGCCAGCTCAGTGAAACAGTTAAGGAAATGATTCACAAACTTAATGCAAATCAGAATAACTTGTGGGGCCTGTTAAACACACTGAGGCCCTGGGCCCAGCCTACAGACGTTGTGATATAGGAGATTTATCACAGGACCTGGGTTATTTATTTTTGGGTGAACTTTATTGAGGTATAATTTACAAATAATAAAATGGACTCATATTAAGTACAACGTCCAATCCATTTTGATGAAAGCATACACTCCTGTAACCAACATGATCAAGGTATAGAACATTCCCTTCACCCAACAGTCTTTTTTTCATGCCCTTTGCACTCAATGCCCCCACCCTAAATTCCTGATCCCAGGTATCCACTGGTGGGCTATTTCTAGGATTTCACAAAAATGGAATTATATAGTATATATTATTTTGTATCTTATTTCTCTCAGTATAAAGTTTTGAGATTCATCCAATTTGTTGCACATATCATTGATTGATTCCTTTAATTGGTAAGTAGTATTTATTGTGTAGCTATTCCACAATTTACTTATCCATTCACTTTTTGACAGACATCTGGATTGTTACAGAGTTTTAGCTGTGAAGAATAAAGCTGCTATGAGCGATCATGTAAAAGTCTTTCTGTGGATAAGCATATGTTTAACTGCATAAGAAATGGCCAGATTGATCTCCAAAATGGTTGCACCATTTTTAGATTCTCACCAGCACTGTTGGAGAGTTCCAGTTACTCTGTGTCCTTGACAACACTTGGTTTTGTCAGTCTTTTAATTTTAGCCTCTGTAGTTGGATACCTGTATATTTAGGTGATTCTGATAAACACCAAAGTTTAAGAACCCCAACTCTCACAGAAGCCATAGCTCCTGTCAGCCTAAAAGCAACGTAAGCCCTGAGTCCTCACTTCAGCTCTGAGCTTGCCAATGCTTTCGTATCCCTATGCTCACCCCCAATACACAGGGTCTTTGCAATTCAATCTTGATTTTTTTTAAAGAATTTTAAAATGTAAAGATTATTAGCCCAGGGCTGTATAACATTAGGTGAGGGTCAGCATTTGGCCCACGAGCCAAGGCTTACTCACCTCTACCTTAAGCTCTCTTATAATGTGTGGACAAAAGCTCTTTATTTTAATATCTGTCGTGGTTAACACTAATCTGGGAAACTTTCTCTACCCACACCCCTTCTCCACCACGCACACACTGGCCCGGTCCTCCGATTCTGCTTTCAGAATAATCTTCTTTCGATGTAAATAATAAGATGGATTGTGACATCCCTGCCCAACAGCTCTCTGTGGGTGCCTCAGAGCTGTGCTTTGGGGTTGATCCCAGCCCCCAGGCCTAGCTGCCTCTGCTCTCCTCCTGAGCCCCCTCTCTTGCCCTTTCCCACCTCTGAAACCTGTGCTTCACACACTTCCAACCGTCTTCAGCTGCTCTCCCCAGGCTGTGTGCCTTGGCCCATCACATTTTCCCAGGCTGGGATTCTTCTTCTTCTTTCTATCTGGCTAACTCCTGCTCGCTTTTAAGGCCCAGCCTGTATTTCACCTTCACATCTTTGACCCTGCGCCCTAGACATGCATTTGGCAGGTCCCTCTGGGCTCCCCGTACTCACTGATCCCCAGCAAACCTGAGGCATCTTCAGGGGTGCGGTGTGTCCTTTTTCAAGCATCCAGTGCAACGACAAGCACAGGGTAGATGCTCTGTGGATATTTTAATAAATTCTCAAATACCAAGGCCCATTTTTATATAGTTTATAAAACTGTGTTATATGTACATCTTTTATTGGCTTTCTTTTCCTGGTTTCATGTGTTAGCACTACTATTAAATTTTAAGTTTGTAAGTGCAGACATAGAGTCTACCTTTTTTAGTACAGACTTTCCCTTTTCCAAATACATAAAGTAACACCCTGAAGCTTGTGGGTTCTCTCCGGGGCCTGTGGGCTTTCATCAGAGTCACTCTAACCAACTTGCCTAAGAGGAACCATAGCATGTCACCGAGGTCTTGTTAGGTCTCTCTGTTCAAAAAGTCCTTATTGTGGAGGGTATTACAGACATCTCCTTTTTACCCCCATTGCCCTCCTCCACCCAGGTTTCACTCCACCCCAGTCCTTCACTACCCTATTGTCTGTGTCCACGGGCCAGGCATAGATACAAATAAGTTCTTTGCTTGATCTGTTTTTTTGACAGATGAGGAAACTGCAGCCTCAGAAAGGTGAAGCAGGGTGCCCAAGGACTATCAGCTGGTAAGTGACAAAACACAAGGGCTGGGAACCAGGCTTTGGTATAGCCAGCATTTGAATTTTTGATGCAGTTTGCAAGGTTGAAGTGTTGGGGTCAGAATGTCGATTTTCAATTTCTGAGCAAGTAGGTGTGGGTTGGTGGGGGCACGGGGGCTGGCCTGGGAGGCTGGGCAGCGATGACCTTTAGAGCCACACATCTTCTGAATAGGAATCCTTGTTTGCTAGTCTCCACAGGACTAGCAATAGGAATCCTTGTTTGCTGTTCTTTTCTCGCTCCTTCAGTGTCTGTATCAGTCATTCCTTTAAAACAGTGACACTCATTATAGCTGGCAAACAAGTGGTCAGGAACTAGGCAACTCCAATTATGGAGCTCAGGATGTGAAATCATTTAATCAGAGCTTACAGAACTGAGGGGAAATATTAAAAAAGAAATAGGCACCCTGTCTGATCCCCCGAATGAACTCTTTTCAGGAAAGAAGAGAGCTTATATTATTTATTGTGGCAGGGAGAAGACGTACTGTCGAGGGAAAAGGACTTGCTGATAAGAGCTGGGAGATTGGGATCCCATCTGAGCCCATCACTGAGTTCTCTTTTCAGTTTAATTTTGGAACAGTTATTTAATTAGTGCATGACTCTGTTTCCACAGTCACACAGAACCACTGCTGTTTTGTATCTTTTAAGATCCCTTATGCTACTGCCCTGGAAGCTGGGGCAGTCCCACCACATCAACCTCACATTCATCCAAGTGGCTGCAGTTACTGAAAGAGCAGAAGGACCCCCCTTTAAAGGAGGGTTCAGCCACAGGATGTGTGCGCATGGTGGCATACACCTGGCATAGAAGCCATAGGCACACATTTAGAAGATAATTTTTGTGTTCACCACTATTTGCCTTTTTTTAATAGCACAGGGAGCCTTTATTAAATGTGATATTTTAGGGGCTAAAGCACTGGGCTGGGAAATATAGTAAGTGGTAAATACACTGAAGACTGTTTCAAGACAGTCCTTCCTTTAGGTTATTTCCAGCTTCCTTTGGTCAGAGAAGCAGCCTGCCAGAGCTAAGTGTGCATGGAGCAAGGGATGCTGGGGGACAGGCACCTTCTCACCAACCACCACAGTGGGATCAAGCTCGCATGAGGCTCCACACACTCCCTTTTTGACTCTCGGAAGTGTTGCTAAAACATAATATTATTTGGAAAACATTTGCTGTTTACAATCCTTCATATGCTTTTCTTAAAAAACAAACAAACAACAAATCTAATTCACACTGGATTTAAAGAAATAAATGCACTATGTAAGGAAATAGGCTACAACTTCTAAATGACCACGTGATACATGCTTTCCTTGAATCATACAGTGGCATGGTCTAACATGGAATACCTCCACTGGACACAAATAATTTTGTTTCAACACTACCCCCCTTTTTGTACTTTTTTTTTTTTTTACTAGAGGCCTGGCACATGATTTCATGCACCAGTGGGGTCCCTCAGCCTGGCCTGCAGGATTGAGCCTAAACTGGCCCTCTGAAATCCCTCCAGGGGTCCTGGATTGTGAGAGGGTGCAGACCAGGCCACGGGACCCCACAGGTGCATAATTAGAGTTGGGGAGGGACATGGAAGGTTGGCCAGCTGAGGACCTCAGAAGGGTTCCAGGGCATGTCTGGCCTATCTTGCTCAGTCCCAATTGGCTGGACCCTAATAGCAAGCTAACCTACTGGTCAAAGCTTCTGCCCCCTGGTGGTCATTGCATGTCATAGCAAGCAGTTGAGCAGCCTTAGCATATCATTAGCATACTAGAGGCCCGGTACATGAAAATTCATGCACTGGAGTTGGGTCCCTCAGCCCAGCCTGCCCCCTCTCACACTCTGGAAGCCACTGCCAACAGCAAGAGCCTCGGCTGGCTCTGGTTACCTGCACCTCAGATCGGCCCTGGGAGGCTGTGGGGCTGAGGAGACTGGGGAACTCTGGAGGCAGGCTCACAGAGCAGCTGGCCCTATGTAGGGGTGGGCACAGCCTTACCATGTGCCTGATCTCCCAGCAGGGCTGAGGGGCCTGGGTGCCACCATCTGGTGGCTGTGGGCATGCCATCTTTGAAGGCGAGGCAGTTAATAAGCATATTCTCTCCTTATTGGCTGTGAGTGCTGTCATCTTTGTGACAGTGTGAGGGTCAATTAGCATATTTCCTCTTTATTATATAGCATTATGCTTTAATTAGTTCAATGGATGACCAGACAACCAAACACTTAGCATATTAGGCTTTTATTATATAGGACTAGAGGCCTGGTACATGAAATTCACACACTCAAGAGGAGTGTGTGTTCTCAGCCCAGCCTGCACCCTCTCCAATCTGGGACCTCTTGAGGGATGTCTGACTGCCTGTTTAGACCTGATCCCGGTAGGATCCCAGTAGGATTGGACCTAAATGGGCAGTCAGACATCCCTCTCACAATCCAGGACTGCCTTCCTGATCGCTCCTAACTGCTTCTACCTGCCAGCCTGATCACCCCCTAACCACTCCCCTGCCAGCCTGGTCACCCCTAACTGCCCTCCCCTGCCAGCCTGGTCCCCCCCCCAACTTCCCTCCCCTGCTGGCCTGATCCCCCACAACTGCCCTCCCTTGCATGCCTAACTGCCCTCCCCTGCCAGCCTCATTACCCCTAACATCGCCTTTTCCCTGCTGGTCTGGTCCCTCCCCCACCTCAACTGCCCTCTTCTGTAGGCCTGGGTCCCCAAAACTGCCCTCCCCTGCAGGCCTGGTTGCCCCCAACTATCCTCCTCTGCTGGCCTGGTCACCCCTAACTGCCCTCCCCTGAAGGCTTGATCATTCCAAACTGCCCTCCCTTGCAGGCCTGGTTCCTCCCAACTGCCCTCCTGTGCTGGCCATCTTGTGGCAGCCATCTTGTGTCCACATGAGGGCAGCCATCTTTGACCACATGGGGACAGCCATCTTGTGTGTTGGAGTGACAGTCAATTTGCATATCACTCGTTTATTAGATAATTGCATTTTTCTCCTCCAGTCCTCATTGTCTCTGAGAGTTGTTTATCCCAGATAGCTTGAAGAGGGTATGTACCAGCCACACATTGCATAGATAGCTAAGACTGGTAGTGTTCCCTGTGGGTGGTGTATGAATTACTAGAGAGTCAACACTTATAATGGTTCATGCAGGCTTCGTGAAGCCTGGACCCTGAATTAGGTATTTTTGTTCATCCTGATGAGGATTTTAAGATGCACTTCTTTTCACTGGAGCCAAACTCTTTGGCGTCTGATGCAGGTGGAGCAAACAGAAGTCTATGCCCTACACACAACATTATATTCTCACTGCTTGGATCCTGGGGCTTGGAAGGAAAGGAGGGCTATGAAGAAGCTAAGGTAAGTGGTGAGCATCAATCATGTTACTCTGGTCAAACAGAATCACAGCATCATGATGTTATTCTTTTTTTCCTTCCATATGTCCTTTCCTACCCCTTTTCCCCCTGATTTTTAAAAATTCTATTCGTCTCTTTTGTTTTTAAATCTCTATTTCCTTTATTTTTTTAAAAAAGACATTTAAAAGGTTTTTAGGAACCCCAAATGGCTTTAAGAAAAGTCCTTCCCTGGCGAAACCATTCCAAAATACAACCTGATTTGGGGGCTGATGCAGGCAAGAAATGGTTTTTTAAAGTATTCTGATCAGGGGCTTGGAAAACAGAAGGTTTAATACTTCAGCCCAGAAGAGTATGATTAACTCGGAGCAGATGTGGTAGTTCCAGCCACGTAATTTTAGACGTTCTAATTGGCAGTTTAAAAATAGCAAAGCTGCAGCCTCCTCTGAGCAGATTCCCTTTGTTTCACCCTTGACTGTGCATTGTGTTTAAGTCTCAAGCTTTGTGGGGCTGGCCTGGGGACCAGGAGTCCGTGGGTCCTCCTCTCCCATCTCCCAGGTCTTTGCTCTGGAATACTACAAAGATCATAAAAACGTGTGTTTGCTTAGGAATGCTCCCAGCCTCCGACGCACAGACATATTCCCTTCCGTCTCTAATAACTAGGTGCTTACGGGATGTACTTCGATGATGCTATTCAATTAAATCCATTTCTGGGCGCCTTACGCTTCCAGCTGAACTGCCTCATTTTCTTGCCAGGTGATAAGTACTTTAGGATGTCATCAAGAAAAGAAAAACGCTGATTTCAAATAACCAGTTATTTGCCAGATTCTTTCCCCTATCTGAGTCAGGCGGTGTCAGGAGCTGGAATAAATGCTTATCCCTTGTCTACTGATTCAATTGGTAGCAAGATAACCTATCAATGGAGACACCCAGTACAGAGCTGCCTTTTCCCCCTTTGCGTTTCTGAGGAACCCTGAGTCTCATCTGGCCAGGCATGAAGTTGCTCATCATTAGCTAATTTCAGTCTGAGTTCCCTCCTGGGAGACTTGCTCTGCCATTGAGGGAATGGCGGCGGGCGGGAGGCGGCGGGTGGAGGGGGGTGGGAGTGGGATGGTGGTGGTAAAAATATGCTTAGAGCAGTGAAGCTGCCCATGACAACCCAGTCCCCTTGTCACAAGCAGATCTTGGTGGGACTGGACTAGGGGATTCTACATTGACATCCACGATCCCTGTGAGACGTAGTGCATCATCCCTGCTTTAAATTTTGTTAATAAGGAATCTTGCACTTTCCCAACGGGGCATAAACTCTGTGAAGCCCATAAATCCCAGGTGCCTAATCTCTGGAATAGCAAGTGTGTACCTGCAGTGAGCAATACATTTCCTTGCCCATTGGCATTGCGGAACTGCAGTACACAGGGAATACTGCTATTTTCAGGGCACCTTTTTCTTCCTCCTCTTTCCCCTATAGGCCCTCCATCACTACTCTATTACATCTTAAACTCTCTTATAATGCACCATTAAAACAAACAAACAAACAAACAGGGAATGATAATAATCTTAGAAGAAGCTGTAGGCAGCAAAATCTCTGACATCTCCCATAGATGTATTTTCCAATACATCTCCTAGGGCAGCCCCAAGTCCCGCAGGGAGACTGGCACCCAGCAGCCCCAAGCCCCACCATGGCAGCGCTGGGGCTGTGGGGCCGGATGGGGACACAGACCTGCAGGGAGGCCAGCATCCCACAGCCCTAAGCCCAGCCATGGCAGCGCTGAGGCTGCAGGGGGCCCGATGGGGACATAATCCCACAGCGAGGCTGGCACCCAGCAGCCCCAAGGCCTGCAGCCGAGGTGCTGGGGCTGCTGGGCATAGGGGTGAGGAGGTAGGAAGGGAGCAATGTAGACACAAACCCGCAGGAAACCTGTGGGGAAAGAGATAAACTATCATAACTTTATCTCCCTTTCCACAAGATGAGAAAACTGCCCCTGGTTTATTTAGTAATGTGGGCCACACCTTTCTACAAGCACAGTGTATGTTATGACCACTCCCAGGAAGATCTGGTCAGAATACTGTCTTCAGGGAATAACACTAGTGTGGCAAATCATCTAGGAGAGGAAACACGCTTTCCTTGGGTTTATTCTGAAGGTCAGAGAACAAGCCATCCCAACATATGCTGTGTTGTTATATTGATGATCTTGAGCTGCAGATGCTTGAAAAACAGCAAATGCATGGAGAGGCCTTCACTGAAGTCTCCTGATCAGCCTAAAATCAGACCTCCCTAAAGGAGCTTAAATATCATAGGTCCCCTTCACCGGAGAAGTGTCATCAGGCAGAGAAGACTGACTCCTGTCACAGGACAGGAGAGTAGAAGTTGAAATAACACCCAAACTTTGTTACAAACTATTTTCCCCTACCCCCATTCATCATTCCTAAATATCATTTACTGTCCTCTAAGAGGTCTATATCTTCCTACATCTAGGAAGAAGGTAGTATTTAAATCTGCATTCTAAGCCACTTTGGGGAGTTACTCATTTTTCCCTGGGATCTCCCACATATACATGAGGTACAAATGTTAATGAACTTTTGTTTTTCTCTTGGTGATTTGTCTTTCATTACAAGATACTCCACTAAGAACTCAGAAAGGTAGAGGAAAACTATTTTTCCTCCTCCATAATTCTATCTCGGGAAATCAAGTCCCCAGCTGAACAGTGAGGTTGGCTCAAGTACCAAGCAGTCCCTGCTGATGGGAGGGAAGCTTCTAGGGAGAAACCAATGATATTGGCATCAAGTGGGTTGGAGGGTACACGCATGGTTGCTGGTGGGCGTTTAAAATGGCTCAACATTTTTGGAGGATGATTTGGCAAATTTGATAGCAATGTTCAAGGTACATTCAAGTGTCTTCTATTAAGATTTGCATCTGCTGAGATAAAGCACAAGCACATAAGCCCTAGTCAGAACCCAGGATGCTACTGTGGGCTCCCCTTCCACAATAGGAAAACCTAGGAACAACCTGCATTTTTAGAACAAGGTGGCATCTATACTAATAAAAGGGTAATATGCTAATTAGACTGAGCACCTTCTGAACGACCTTCTAGATGTCCTTGCAAATGTCCTTCCCGACAAAGCCATGTTGGCAGGGCCAAGGCAGAGGAGGTTAGAGGCGATTAGGCTGGCAGGGGAGAGCAGTTAGGGGGATCAGGCCAGCAAGGGAGAGCAATTAGGGGGATCAGGCTGGCAGCCAGATGAGTGGTTAGGAGCCAGAGGTCCTGAGGGGTCCCAGATTGGAGAGAGTGCAGGCTGAGCTGAGGGGATCCCCTTCCTGTGCACTAATTTTGTGCACTGGGCCTCTAGTCAATATATATAAAAGCCTAAGTGACTGTTATGAATGAACGACCAACCAGTCAACCAGTCATTATGATGCACACTGACCACCAGGGGGCAGATGCTCAATGCAGGAGCTGCACCCTGGTGGTCAATGCGTTCCTACAGCCAACCTCCCACAGTGGGCCAACCTCTTGCAATCCCTCCCTCTGCTCAACTGGCCAGCCCCCCACTGATAGGGACTGGGCGAGACAATCCCAATCAGCTTGGATCTCTGGCCAGGCCAAGGGACCCCCACCTGTGTATGAATTCATGCACCAGGCTTCCAGTACACAATATTTGCAAAAAGGCTTAGAATGCCACCTGCTATCCTAAGCACTATAAAAGTATTTGTTAAATAAATAAGCAACCCTTTGAGAAAGATAATTCTCTCCCCAAAACTGGCTATAGAGAGGTTGAACAAGTTGCTCAAGTTTATACTGCTTGTTAGTTTCAGAAGTAGGATTGGAACCTAGGCCATCTGCACTCTTTATATACTGTGTTACACTGATGCTTTATGAATATTTGCATGAAATATAGATGAATTGACGAAAGCTCCACAAAGTGATTTATGCAACCCTGCACAGCTAGTAGGAAGAAGAGTTGGTCTAAAACTTGAACTTCTAAAATTAACGAAGATTTAACAGGAGGGAGGGGGTGATGAGGAGTCTATAGATTATGCATAGAAATTAATGAGACTCAGCTTCATAAGAATGTTACCTAACATTTCCTGAGATTAGTGACCGGGGACAGGAAAGGTGAATTTGGGCTAGCGAGGTTGTGTGTAGTTAAGACTGAGCAAGACCAGGAAGGACAGATGGTGACCATTTGGCTGCAGGGAGAGCTGGAGATAGGTTTGACTTTGGGAAAAACTTTAAAATTGGTGTTTTCTTTTGCTTAAAATCAGGTCTACTCCAAGAACAAACTGAAAATGGCCAAGACCTGGAAATGTGAAGCCCTGCCTAGCACACATGCTCTGAGCCACTTGGGAGAGTACAGGCTGCAGAAGAGGGTAAGAGGGGTTGCTGCTCCTGTTTCCAGGCCATGAGCTTAGAAATGCCCCCAATTCACTTTGCTGTCTCTCAGCTGATAATTGGATTCTAGAGAAGCAGGAGTGATGGGGAGGCCCAAAGACCTGCCCAGGGTCTTCTGCAGGTGACCCACTAAGGGAATGTACCAGGCCTTAGTGATGAGATAGATGTTACTAATCATTTCTCCCTCAATATTATGGCTTTACACTTAAAATGATTCAGTCCCTATAGCTCAAACACAATTAAACAAGGTAAATTGTATATGTTAACAATCATGATTTTAAAAAGGAAAACCCATTTTAGACCATGACTGCAAAGCCAGTAATCAACATAGTCACCGGAGGAGTGTGTTGGAGCCACCCATAAATTTGTTCATTTCTAGCACAGGGTGTTAGGGTCTTCTCTAGATGCAGCTGGGCCTGTCCCAGAGACCTGCTCACCTTAGCACATCCCCAGTTGCAATCTCTTTGGTTCCATCCCAGGCTATTAAGTAGTCGAGACTTGTAAATTTTAAGCTCCCAGCCTAAATGTGCACAAAGCAGTATGTGCACGTCTCCAGCGAGATTTCCCTGCCACAGGAGGTGAGGGAATCAAAGGCAGGGGGGTTGGTCTTTTAAAGGCTGGGATAAATTTATGACTCAATTTAAAACCACTTGTAGTTTATCAAAGCAAAGGAAATGGAATCGCAAACTTCAGGGTAGGAGCAGAGAGTGAAAAAGGAGTCTGTTCTCTGTCCAGTTTCCCATAACAGCAGCATCTTTCCCAAAATCCACGAATTTGACAACAATGCAATCTCTTTTTGACAGGACCAATGATTAAACAGGATTTATGAACATGAAGACTGCCTTTCTAATCCTTGACTAGTTGGAGAGGCCAAGAATCCTGCTGGGATAGCTTAGTGACCACCCATAGCATTAGAAATACAGAGCCCAGGAGGACCTAAACCTCTGGGCTTAGTCTCACACTTGACATATCTTCATGGCCTTTGCCAAGACATGAGAGGACTGAAACAGAAGATCCCTCAATCAAATGTTTGCTGGTTTTTGATGATGTGTAGGAGTCCAATTTGCAGGCAGCATGAACGAGTGCATTGAAGCGCATTGTTGGTTTCTCTACACATAATCTAGGCTCTGGGAGATAGATATTGCACATTTTCAACTAGGTGGTGCTTATGGCTGCTAGCAACAGAGACCTGACTAAAGTGGCGTATGTACACAGGGTTTATTTTTCTCATGTATTGAGTAGTCTGGAGGTCAAGAGAGACTGTCCTTAGTTTAATGTCAGACCTGGGTCTCTGTGGTTTGCTTGGCTATTGGAGCTCCAGCCAGCACAGCTGAGCTTCAGGCAGCACAAAAGACAGAAGGGGGGAAGATGATTGAGTGGAAGCCTCAGTTTATGAGTGCTGCTAACATCACCTCAGCCACACCTACATGGAAAGGAGGCTGGACATTTTAAGGTTTATTTTCTCTGCTAGGTACTTTTTTGTCTCCAATAACACGGGGAAAAGAGGGGAGGGTGTATATTAGGTATGAAACAAGCAGTTTCTTTCTCTGTTCAAAACCAACAATTCAGTAGTGTGGGAAAATAGGAATCCCACACTACTGTAAATAGAACTAGTGTGCAGTCTGTATGCATTTATTACTTACTAGAGGCCTGGTGCATGAAATTCGTACACGGAGGGTGGGGGGTGTCCTTCAGCCCAGCCTGTTCCCTCTCCAATCTGGGACCCCTTGAGGTATATTCACCTGCCCATTTAGGCCCAATCCTAAATGGGCAGTCAGACATCCCTCTCACAATCCAGAATTGCTAGCTCTCCACTGTTCACCTGCCTGCCTTCCTGATTGCCCCTAACTGCTCCTGCCTGCCAGTCTGATCACCTCTAACCACTCCCTGGCCAGCCTGATTGATGCCTAACTGCTCCCCTACCAGCCTGTTTGCCCCTAACTGCCCTATCCTGTGGGCCTGGTCACCCCTAAGTGCCCTCCCCTGCAGGCTTGATCACCCCCAACTGCCCTCCCTTGTAGGTCTGGTTCCTCCCAACTGCCCTCCCCTGCTGGCCTGATCACCTACAACTGCCCTCCCTTACAGGCTTGGTCCCAGCCAACTGCCCTCCCCTGCTGACCATCTTGTGGTAGCCATCTTGTGTCTACATAGGAGCAGGATCTTATGACCACATGGGGCAGTCATCTTGTGTGTTGGAGTAATGGTCAATCTGCATATTACTCTTTTATTAGATAGGATAAAGGCCTGCTGCATGAATGGGGGTCAGCCAGTTTGCCCTGAAGAGTGTCCTGGATCAGGGTAGGTGTTCCCTTGGGGCATGAGGTGGCCTGGGCGAGGGGCCTGTGATGGTTTTCAGGCTGGCCACACCCCCAATGACCCATGTGGAGGCCCTGGTATCTGGGATTTATTTATCTTCTACAATTGAAACTTTGTAGCCTAGAATGGAGCCAAGCCTTCTGCTCATACAGCCATTGAAACTTTGCTACCTTAAGTGAAAGCCTGGACCTGCCAGGGTGTGTGGAAAGCTTGGCTTCCTCCATAACCACGGGCAACCCAAGCCTCTCTCCTGCTCTCTCTGTGGCCATAGCCATCTTGGTTGGGTTAATTTGCAGACTCACTCTGATTGGCTGGTGGGGGTGACTGGTGTGCATGGCTTGTGGTGTAGCAGAGGTATGGTCAATTTGCATATTACTCTTTTATTAGATAGGATTCTTCTCTCTCTATAAGCTCTTTTGCTCTCCTTAAGGTCAGGGGTCATTTCTAATTTACTCACTGATTAGCAAATCACTTGGTCCATGAGTAAGTACTAAAAAGATATTCATTGAATTGTTTGACAAATCAGGACTGAATTGGATGCTGGGTGGTAGAAATATTAATACAAACATGAATGAAACAATCACTGATATTTTCAATAGTTTTAGGCTGAGAAAAAATTACTAGGAAGATATGTCTTTTTTTTGTTTAAGGACTTTGGATTTTGTTTTAAGAATGATTAGAAACCTTTGGGGGATTTTATTTTTTCAATTTTGAGAAATAATTTATGAATATGGTTTTATATATTTAAAATATACAATATGGCCTGATCAGCATGGCTCAGTGGTTGAGCATTGATCTATGAACTAAGAGGTCATGGTTCAATTCCCTGTCAGGGCACATGTCCTGGTTGTAGGCTCAATCCTCAGTAGGGAGCATGCAGGAGTCAGCTGATCAATGATTCTCTCCCATCATTAATGTTTCTAGCTCTCTCTCCCCTCTCTTTTTCTCTTTGAAATCAATAAAAATAAAATGTACAATATGATGATTTGATATACATATACATTGTATAATGATTACCAAGATCAAGATAATTAACACATCCATAACTTAACATAGTTAATTCTTTTGGTTTGTGTGGTCAGAATGCTTAAGATCCACTAAAGCTGTGGTTCTCAACCTGTGGGTCATGATCCCTTTGGGGGTCGAACAACCCTTTCTCAGGGGTTGCCTAAGACCCAGAAAACACATATTTCCCATGGTCTTAGGAACCAACAGACCGCTCCTCAGTGTAGCAAAGTGTAGCAATATAGTTTACTGTTGTTATATGAAGACTGTTACCCATGCTACACCATGATTCAAGACACCATTTCATTTATTTGTAATTAGAAATAAATATTTCACAATATATAATTACATATTATTTTTGTGATTAATCACTATGCTTTAATTATGTTCAATTTGTAACAATGAAAATATATCCTGCATATCAGATATTTGCATTACAATTCATAACAGTAGCAAAATTACAGTTATGAAGTAGCAAAGGAAATAATTTTATGGTTGGGGGTCACCACCATATGAGGAGCTGTTTTAAAGGGTCGCGGCATTAGGAAGATTGAGAACCATTGCACTAAAGCAACTTTCTGGTATAGAATACTGTATTATTAACTACAGTATAGGCACCATGCTGTAGACCCTAAGAAGTTATTGTTTGTATGACTGTAAGTATGTACCCCTTGACCTACATCTCCCCATTTTAACTTGGTTTTAGCCCCTGGCAAATACCATTCTATTCTCTGTTTCTATGAAATTGGCTTTTTAAAAGAGATTCTACATGTAAGTGATACCATACAGTATTTATCTTTGTTTGGCTTGTTTCACTTAGCATACTGTCTTCAAGGGCCATCCATGTTGTCACAAATGGCATGATTTCCTTCATTATGGCCAAATAACATTTTATTCTACATATGTACTACATTTTCTTTATGCATTCATCCATTAAAGAACATTTAGGTTGTTTCCATATCTTGGCTATTGTGAATAATGCTGCAATGAACATGGAGATTCAAATAACTCTTCCAGACACTGTATCCTTCAGATACATACTCAGGAGTGATTGCTTGA
Organism: Lasiurus cinereus; assembly: GCA_011751065.1. Classification (NCBI taxonomy): domain Eukaryota; kingdom Metazoa; phylum Chordata; class Mammalia; order Chiroptera; family Vespertilionidae; genus Lasiurus; species Lasiurus cinereus. The sequence goes on along the minus strand of JAAGEH010000076.1, from coordinate 27,551,761 downwards.
TCAAAGGTATTTCTATTTTTTTAAGTTTTTGAGGACACGCCATACTATTTTCCATAACAGTTGCACCAAGGAGGCGTGTCTTCTTCAACACTTCTGCTAGATGTATCATGCATAGGATAAATGCCTATGCACCAGATTTCATAAGTATCCTTTCACACTCCTCTTATATGTCTTATTCTATAAAACTTGTCCCTCTTCTGTCTAAAAGGAGATTCTTTTGATAGTTAGCAGTAGTAATTGCAATATGCCATGCAAGTCATTCTGGTTTGCAGAATCAGCTGGGCAACTGCTTTAAAATACAGATTCCCAGAGGTTCTGATAAGTCTGGATGGAGTTGCAAAGATTATAATTTTACAAAGTGTTCCAGGTAATGTGCCTCCAGGTGTAGAAATCCGTGAGGCTGAGTCCTCTCTTCTCTGTACCACTGACACAGCTTCTCTGTAGGAAACTATATACTTATGTGAGCAGCTTGCTCATATACCTAATTCAACCCAACCCGAGGGCTAGCACAGATTTTTCTCTTAGCGTTCCCATCTGGAGCCCAGTGTCTGCGTTCCTGGGGCATACCAGTAGGTGCTTCATAATTATTTGTTGCGTTGTTTAAACAAATTGAGTATATAATTATTCACCTCTGTTGAGCTGCAGAGTAGCTTGTCTTATCTAGTGAGCAATCTGTCTTAACCTAGAACTCAGGGACAGATGCTGGGGAAGTGACCAAAAAGGAGTATCTAAGGAACTTGGTGGTGAGACACCTTGACAGGTTTGAGATTCTCAAACAGAACTGTTACTTATTTTAAAAAATAAAAATATATAAATAATTGTGATGCCAGTTACCTATGGTGATTATAAAGTTTATTTTAAATACTTTGATAAGTAAGTGTATCCAGCCTGCATGTAAAGTGCTTTGCACAGTGCCAAGAACAAAATGATCTAACTATAAATGCTAATGATGACAGCTATAATTATAAGAGAAACTCTTATTAAAGAAAATTTAGAACATACAAAAAATAAAGAAGAAACCAAGAATTTACCCTTAATCTTGCCAGCAGAATCAATAATCTTGTAGTATAATTTCAGTTTTTCAAGCCTCTATATTGACATGTATTTTTAAGATACACAAAGTATATATTAAAAAGTGTACAGTCTATGTTTTTGACTGTCCAGTAAGCATATGAATAGATGCTCAATATCACTAATCAGCAGGGAAATTCAGCTTAAACTCTTAATGAGATACCACCTTACACCCATTAGGATGGCTATCTAAAAACCAGAAAAATCACAATATTGGTGAAAATATGAAGAAATTGCACTGCTGGTGAGATATAAATAGTACATTCACTGTGAAAAACAGTATTGAGCTACCTCAAAAAAATTAAAAATAGAATGACCATATGATCCAGTAATTCCACTTTAAAATATATGTTCCAAATAATTGAAAATAGGGTCTCAGAAAGATGTTTATATATTCTATAGATTGAATTGTGTTCCTTCAAAATTTATATGTTGAAGCCCTACCCCCCAATATAATGGTATTTGAAGATGGGGACTTGGGAAGCTTTAGATGAGATCATGGAAGTGGGGTCTGCACAATGGGATTAGTACCCTCATAAGAAGAGACACCAGAGAGTTTGCTTGCATTCTTTGTCTCTCTTCCCCTCTCCTCTCTTCCCTTCCCCTCCTTTTCTCTCCTCTCTCTCCCCTTTCCCTACCCTCCCCTTTCTTTTCCTTCCTCTCCTCTCTCCTTTTCCTCCTCCTCCTCCTCTTCCTCCTTCTCCTTTTCCTTCTCCTCCTCCTTCTTCTTCTCCCCTCCCTCCCTCCCTCCCTCCATCTTTCCCTCCCTTCCTCCCTCCCTCCCTCTTTTCCTCCCTCCTTCTCTCTTCCTTCCTTCCTCTCTCTTCCTCATGTGAGGACACAGTGAGAAGGACCAGAACCTGACCAGGCTAACAACCTGATCTTGGACTTCCAGGATCCAGAACTATGAGAAAATAAATTTCTGTTGTTTAACTCATCCAGTCTATGATATCTTGTTATGGTAGTCCAAGCTAAATAAGACATAAACCCATGTTTATAGCAGCAGAAGCAACCCGAGTGCTTATGGATAGGTGACTGGATAAGCAAAATGTGAACTATACACACAATGGAATATTACTCATTTTTAAAAAGGAAGGATATTCTGACACATCCACAACATGGCTGAACTTTGTGGACATTATCCTAAGTGAAACAAGCCAGTCCCCAAAAGGCAAAATGTTGTGTGATGCCACTTACATGTGGTAATTAGAGTAGTCAACATTGTAAAGACAGAAGGTAAAATGGTAGTTGCCAGAGGCTTAAAAAAGGAGGGAGTGGGAAGTTACTGTTTAATGTTTTCTGGGTACAGTTTCAGTTTCAAAAGATGAAAAGAGTTCTAGAGCTGGATAGTGGTGATAGTTACACAGCGATGCAAATAACATCACTGGATGGTACTCTTACAAATGTCTCAGATGGTAAAGTTTATGTCATGTGTATTTTACCCACAATAAAAAGAATTTAAAGAGGTATATATGTCTTAGAATATTTTTTACTTAAGCATATTAAATATTGTAATATATGAATAGATAGTATAAACATAATGTTTAATGCTGTACGTGATATAAATTAAAAATGTACTTTGATAAGTAAGTGTACCCAGCCTGTATCGAGCAGCACCGTCCCCTGAGAGGGCTTCTCGGCCTCTGCCCATCTCACCAGCCACTTGGTCTGGGGGCTCCTGACCACGCCGCCTCTTTCTCGGTGTAGAGCTGGTGGCTCACTGCTCTGAACAGGCCAGCCCTGGGGAGCAAGCCCCAAACTTCTTATAATGAGCATGACGAGGAGCCTGCACAGTCTGGCCTGTCGCAGCTCCTCTGAGCGTTGGGCCACTGTCCTGCCAGCGAGGGGAACTGTTTCACCCTCAAGCTGTGACCATATTTATTACCAGCTCTCCCTTCTGCTGCCAATCGGAAAGGTGACATGTGGCCATCTCTTAGTTGCACATGCTAAGCCTCGTCTCACAATGGGCACTTGGTCTGGAGTTGTCCTGGGCATTTGAAAGTGACATTGTTATTTCCTACAAGCCGAGACCCATGAATGCTTTCCAGCCAGAGGTAAAAATGTACATTTCAATGATCAGCACGTTTCAATATAGCTAAACGGCCAGAGATGCTCAGCCTCTATCCACAGGTTTTGTTAATGAATTTGGCAGAGAGGAGTCGCATTCCTAGGCAAAGTCTTAGAACAAAAAGGACCTGTTTTCCTATGTAATGAATTGCTGAGAAATTATTCAAAATGTGACTTTAAAAGCCTCTTGCCAGCGAGCAGCTCAGTTCTCTGAGTCATGAATTAGATAATGGGCTTTTATAAACCCACAGAGGGAAACCCTCTGAGGATTTATGTGGGCGGGGAGAGAATGTCTGTCCAGAGCTGCCACCCTCTTCCAGGTGCTGGAGCACCAGGCTGAGGCCCAAGCACCTTGCATGCAGCTGCAAAGGCCAATTGGACCACTGGTAGGAACACTCGCCCAGGCCATCAACTGCAGATCTCACCAGAACACAGCAGTTTGCTCCTGCCCTGCACCACCTCCCTGACTCAGGAAACAGAGGTCCGGGGGAGACATGGTCAGGAGGACAAGTAGAGTTCCCCACCGACCCCACCCCACCCCACATATCACCTCCCCAAGGTGTGTCCCTTGTCCCCACTCCTCAACCCTATTTCAGATAAGAGACCTGAGCCTCCTATGAAACTAAGCCTTAGAGCTCCTAAGTGTGTAAGGAGGGTGTGTCTGAAGATGACTTCATAGAAACTAAGCTCCACAAAATCCCCTTTCACAAACAGAGCTCTGAGAATGAAGGAGCTAGTGACAAATCAAGGTCACAGACTGTGACAACAGAACTTCATGATGTTCTCTATCCAAGCATTCTTTAAGGTCAAGGGCACTCGTGAGTGCAGGGAGTTGTTTAATGCATTGTCTTTTCCTCCCTTTTTCCCCCAGGAACACAAACTCTGTGTCTGCCCTCACAGGGAACCTTGCCTTGTTTAACTTTGATTACCTCTCAGGCTAGCTGCCTCACTTGGCCTGAGAGTAGCTGAGATTCGACTATGCCTCGTGCCTGCTGCCCACTCTGGCTGTGTGTGCCCTTGGACCACAGCTTGGAATTCTGGCCTGACTCATACTAATCACTTGGGCATGAGAACAACCTGGATGTGACATCTGTCAACCCAATGATGGCCAAGATAATCTGGCAATACCTACTTTGTCTGATTCCCAAGAAGTTCCAAAAACTATTTAATAATTTCACATGACTAGTGGCCCTAGACCAGTGGTCGGCAAACTCATTAGTCAAAAGAGCCAAATATCAACAGTACAATTACTGAAATTTCTTTTGAGCCGAAAACCGACTTCTGCACATGGGCCATGGAGTTTCAATCACACTGTACATGCGCACCCGCATGTGGTATTTTGTGAAAGAGCCACACTCAAGGGGTCAAAGAGCCTCTTGTAGCTCACCAGCTGCAGTTTGCTGACCGCTGCCCTAGATACTACCAAGTCTTTCCTTCTGTAACCTAAGTTTATATGCTGTTAGAGAGAGAAATAGACGAGGGACAAATGGCTTCTCCCTAAACTGGAACCAAAAGATACAATGAATGAGAATGTCCTAATGTATTGCATCACGCCACTGCACTAAAAAAATGCTAAAGAACAAAATTCCCTTCCTAGATAGGACTGGGCCTGATGATGTCATTGTTCTGGGAGTGAAACTCCCGTGTTTCTACTCTTAATAGCTCTCACCATGGTCTCTTTAATTACTCCGAAGTTCAGTAAGTATAGACCTAGGAACTCACATCTTTTCCTGGGAACTAGAAGGGCAGACTGATATTAACAAGAGTTTTGGTGGACCCTGGAGGTGTGGGCTAGAAGCCAGTTGGCTCTTTTGGTTAGAACCCCACAGCAAGCAGACTGAGTTCACATGGCCAGATGGCCTAGCCAGCATTCTTCCCATCTGTGGCTACACTTGTCACTCCTAGTTTTATATATGGTCACAGTGGGATGATCAGTGTGTGTTTATGTCATTCCTCCTTTAATTCAATAAGTCTGCACTCAGTACAATACCCAGTATTGTAGAAGGTTCTTCAAGATATAAAAATAAGTATACATGTACAAACTAGCTGAGGATTGATTCAAAGGTATCTTTTTCCTTTTCATTGTAAGGCTCTCTCAGCTGATTTATCTCTAAACTGAAAACTTGGCTCCAAGTTCACCACCATCATGATCCAAGTAAGCAGTGTAATCTAGAGTTCATCTGGCAACTGCATGTCCAAGATCAAAGCCATTACCCCAGTCTTCATGATTGTGTTATTATTGCCTTTGTTTTTTCATTTATACCTGAAGTTCCCTGCTGAGTGTGACATTTTTCTTTAAATATGAAACCACTTTTCTGAGGTTTGGAGACTTCACCAAACTTTTGCCAGAACTTATTCTTGAGGGAAGGACACTGATCTGTCTGTACTCACATTGCTGAGGGGAGCCCTGTCCCACACTGGGACTTCAGCAATGTTACCCCTGAACTTACATACTGTCTGCTGCCTTATGACCCTTACCACATCATGGAGAACTTGGCTATTGATGCCATTTGGTCAAGACTGAGAGCACTACTTATCATTTGGATGACTGGCGAGCAATCCTTTATGGTCCACCCTGGGTTCTACCATGGCCTTGGCCTCCTGTCTCTGCCTGGGTCACACTGAGATCCTAGCATGAATGGAACTGAAACTCCTGAGATATGAAAATCTAGAAGAGTGAGAAGACAGTGTAAACAGTATTAGCTTTACTACAACTTAATTAATGTAAGATATAATTAGCTGTAAAAAATAGTAAGATGAAAAGGATGAGACCTGGAAAGCATGCAAAGATGTTAAAAGTGCCACATTATTTGTCCTTCCTATTTTTAAAGTTCTTAAATTGCCCTGTAGTAGATGCCTGTTGTCTTTTCTTGCTAAGTATGCTCTTTTCTGGTGATAAAATCTCCGTTTATTTCATTCTCTTCTCATGCAGAACAAGAGTGGCTTGTAGACCAGACCTTGCTAATCAGAACATCCCACTCTGCCACACATGGAATCAGTTCAGGGGTGAGCATGTCAACAGCTGGACAGATAAAAGGCAGCCCATTTGGGGGATAGTAATGTTGACGTTAAAGACTGTGGAAACCTTTCATTTCTGAGAAAACTTTTGTCCACCATGCAGACAACTCCTGCTCCTACAGAAGAAAGCAAGGCCTTCACATGTAATGAAACAGGTTTTTGATGCCACCATTGATCCAGCAGAGCCTGAAGCCAAGCAGATCCACGAGCCACGGACTATTCAGTGGCACAAACAAGTAAGTGAGGCTTTTATGAAGGTAGCTTAAGTTAAATTTCTCTCCCATTTCTAATCAAAACGTGTTTGACAAGTATCTGCCTTATCTTTAGGATGAGGAGGATTTAGCCTGGATTCAGAGAAAATTATGAGGGCGTCAATGGTGGGTGTCAATTAGTCAATAAATGGAGAGTACACTTGAGGTTAAGTTACACATATGGCAATTTCACAGCAATAAATGAGTCTAGCTTTTAAAAGTATTTGTTCTCTTTTATAGGGAGTTCGACACTTAAAAATAAAATGCTTTATTTTACTATAGAGGCCTAGGTGGTTATGACATGAAAACCAGTTTTCAAACCTGCTGGGTAAAGTCACTGGAAATCACTGCATGATCAAGCCAGCTTGAGGGAAACCCAATTCTTTTGCAAGCATTTGGAACTAGAGTGGAACAAATCAAATGACAAATCTCTCTGCCCTTCTACTCTGTCATGAAAATATGAGGTACTGAGCCTTATCATTAAAATGAACGTGTCATGATACATAATTTATTTTAGCAATGGAATAATTTGCAAGCACTATAAATTGGTTACATAGCACAGACAAATCAAAAGCAACAGTGGCTTGAACAGTACAGGAGCTTATGTCTATCTCATGGAAAAAGTCTGAAAGCCATCAGATCAGAGCTGCTCTGGAGCTCCCCTGAGTCATCAGAGACCCAGTCCACTCCCAGCTCTCCACCGTGTCCTCCCTGGTACTCTGAGATGGTTTCTTGACCTCCAGCGATCATATCCTTACTCTAAGCAGCTAGATGGATATAGGGACAAAGAACATACCCAGCCCTTTAAGGAAACTGCCCAAAAGTCACATGGAAATCAATGGCCTAAATAAATGTGGTCACCTGGTCTCTCTTCACGAGTTTTGTGGCCTGGTGAAAAGTCTTTCAATTTAATTGGGAAGCAATATGCCAACCTGAATATCAGGGATTCTATTACTAAGAAAAGGGAAGAGTAGATATTTGAGGGAAGGGGAGTGGGACAGAGTGGGGCAGGAATTCAGTGGTCCTGAATCTTTCAAGGTTGAAAGATATCAGTGCTTCTTAAACTCAATAATATGCAAGGAAGCTATTGAATTGTTCATGATGATGGATACTTGGACTCTTCTTTGAAAAATGTGTTCCAGCTTTCTCTGCCTTATCTTTCACAAAAAATCTAGCCTCCAAGATGCACACACACACAAATGAGGCATTTCTGTCACCCAGGTTTTTATTCATTGCATAAGCTAGGCTATTTATATGTTTGCTGATAATGGGTATAAGTCAAGATTTTAATGATAAAAATGAAATATGGATATGTATTTCCTCTCTTACTATGCATATTTTCTAGCTCTTCCCTCTCTGCCAAATGGAAACCAAACAATCATAGCTCTTAGACTCAATGAAATTTCATTTGGTTTAAATAGTTGGATGATGGCAGAAAAAGGACAAATGCTATTTGGAACAATTAGACTTAGAGTTCTTTTTCAACCATTCATTGTTTACCAACCTTGTACCACACCTTCCTACCTCTTTGTAGCCTTCCAAAATCTAAAAGATACTTTATTGGGGGTGGGGATGGTGTGGGGAGGGTGTTCTTCCTGGAAACATGTGTAGATTTTGGTATGTGAGTGTTTGACTGACTGATTGAGTGCTGAAAGAAAGAAGGATCAAAGATTTAATAAAAACCTGTCAAGATGTCACAATAGGTTTATACTTTGATGTACCTTGTGTGAAATGTAGCAAAAATTGGTTCATTAAGATGAACTATATATATAAAGCTGCCAATATTTGACAATTTTTTCAACAAACTGGCAATTTCATATTGTACAATCTAGTAATGGATAGAGAGAGAAGAGAGAGAGAGAGAGAGAGAGAGAGAGAGAGAGAGAGAGAGAGAGATCTCTCCAAATGATATAGCTAGGATCAAAAATAAGGTAAATATAGCTTAAGACCAGATTTGGAAAATAATCACAATCTAATGAAAGGGACTGAAACCACTGGACAATATCGACCCTTGGATTCAGACAGTGCATATAGGAATTTGACTCTTGTGAAGTAGTGAGAACTTACAGTGCTCACTACAAGATCCTCAAATTAGCAAAGCTACCGGACCCTGACCCTGAAAGGACTAAGAAAAAAAGCTCCTTTTGACTGCTGCTTGGAGGAATGGCTCTCCATAAACTACAGATCTAAGAGAAGACCCAGAGGCAGTCTTCCAACCTGGAACCAAAATAAGCCCCTGGCTGTCAAGGTAAATCTACTTATCACCATTATCACATGAGGGCAGAAAAACAGAATTGCTAGTATATGACCAGATCTGGGAGCTGAATATTGATATCTACAAAACTACTGTACACGGAAAACTGAGCACAGAAGGAGAAAGAAAGGGAATCACTGAAAATTGACTGCAAAGCCAAATTTCAAAATATATGAAACAATTGAATGCTAACGAAGAGAGTCACTTTAAAAATCTTTAACACAGATTTATTCTAGAGGGAATAAATCTTATATCAAAATTTGACCAGAGACTTTAAGCCAATAAACAAAACCAACGATAAATTAAACAAGAACAGAAAAAGAAATAATGAGAAATTTTCAAAATTAAAAAAATAGTCATGGAAATAAAGTTTTAACAGATGCAGTTTGCTCTAGATTGGAATGAATGACGAGGCAATAAATGAATTGGTAATTCATCTGGAACACAGCACAGAAAGAGAGAGTTTAAAATTATAAATGAATAGTTAAAGGATATGGTATAAACTAAAATTATCCAACAGATATTTAATAGAAATTCTAGGAAAAAGAAAGATAAGAATGATAAGGAGTAATTTTCTGAAGAGATAATAACTTTGACTTGCAGTTAAAAATGCATTTACTGGTGTTTTGTGTTAGATTTCATTAAAATGGCAGTAAAATGATTTAAAGGACATACATCTGCAAAGTTATAGATAGGAGAAAAAAAGATACAAAAGTTCAGAAGTCGAAAAGTAAATGAATAAATTATAAGAAATTTGGCCTCTGGGAGTTTACATCTAATCCAGAAAAGGATAACTTATAATACCTAAACTGATTTGTACCCCCAAATACAAATATGTTCAGAAATTTGAGGATTGGTTAAAATGAGAATTGGTTGAAAGTTTTCATAACAAGTAATAAGATATTTCATCCCCTCTCTCAGCAGGTCCAAGCAGTGGCCAGAATCACTTACTTTTCCAATACCCGCACAAATGTTGCTAACTTTCCTTAGCTTGGTGATCCCAAGGTTTTTATAGCCCTGGAGCAATATAGTAAAGCTGTAAATAGAAAAGTGATAAGGCCTTTTTCCTCACCGTGGCAAAAGCAGACTGTGAAATGGATTATTTGTCTGAAGGCAAGATCACAAGAAGGTCCGTTATCGGTAAGTGTGCACCTGAATGTCAAAGATCTTTCTTCAGATGGGCCTGCACGGACCTCCCCCTGGCAATGAGCCTTGGACAGGCTGGTGACTTCCCAGTGGCATGCTGCCCTGGTGGAGGTGTACTGATTGCTACAGACCTGCGAGTAGCAGCGGCAGCCTGGGGCCCAGTCCAGTCTACCCCAAGGGAAGCAATAGGAATAACCCAGTTTCTCAGTGGCCTAGAGAGTTTAGATGCCAACAGGCTGGCCTACAGTTTGGAGCAGGAGGAGCCAAAACAAGAAGCCACCAGGGAGATGAGTGTACAAAGGGATCCAGAAGCGGCAATCGCTAAGACTTGACTCCCAGGTCGGGGACAGTCAAAGGGGCTCACTGCTGCTTTTTAAGGGGATTGTTCTCAAGAAGCCTCCTCTTACCTGTAGGAAGTTGGCTTTGTCTGTTTAAAAAAAAAACAACTCTGCTGTTTACTGTAGGATTGGGGTTTTGGCAAATCCTAGGCTCACAGGATAGAGTGGCCTGGCAGTCAGCAAATTCAGCCACTTGGGGAGAGCAGAAAACAAGGAGTCCTGATGTTGGCCTACCTCTCCTGGAGAGGCACATGAGTTCTCAGTGTTACCTCCCAGCAGTAAACAATCCCGGAAGGAAAATTCCCACGATGGCAGGGTATTCGTCGGCCTTAATAGATGGTGGGTTTTATGTCAGAGAAATAGCTTTCCCCCATTTATCTTTTGATATAAAATTTTTGTATATATGAAGCTTCTTTTTGTATTGGTTGAAAATAGGATATTTAGCTGTATTCCTCCTGATGTGTTTTACACCTACAAGTGAATGCAGTCAAATTGCCAGTTATTTTAAAAATTACCAGTTATTTTTAAAAATTCCAAATCATAGCTGGCTAGGAAATGCCAGATGCTTTCATGAGGTGTGGGTGGGTGGGTGGGTAGTATGTGGGTAGGTGGGTGGTATGTGGGCCCACACAGCTCTTGCAGTGAGGTACCCATTTGAGGTCTGATTGCCCCAAAAACATATCTAACCTCACACCACCAGCCCATACCAAACCCCAATTACATTCACCTAATCCTGGCTGTTCTGGATTATTAGTTATACTTTGTTACACTCTTATTTTGGGAAGGTGGGGGAGCAAGAAGTACAGAGAGATTCAAGAAATTTATTAAAATCCTATGTAGTTGTTGGAGGGTTTGCTAAGCACCAAATGCTTTATGCCATTTTATAAAGGCATCCTATAATGAACAGCCAGGATGTAGGGATGTGATAGGACATTCCCATAGAAAAAAAAGGTAGACTTCAGCTGAGACTGGTTTGGCTCAGAGGATAGAGCGTCGGCCTGCTGACTGAAAGGTCCCGGGTTCGATTCCGGTCAGGGGCATGGACTTTGGTTGGGGGTATGCAGGAGGCGGCTGATCGATGTCCCTCTCTCATTGATGTTTCTAACTCTCTATCCCTCTTCCTTCCTCTCTGTATAAAAATCAATAATATATATACATTTTTTTTTAAAAAGGTAGACTTCAAAAGGCCCTAGGAGATTATTTATAAAAACAGCATCAAACCATGTGAACTGGCAAAATTATTTTCCAGTGTTAGATGGCCTGGTATCACTGAGGGAACTTTCCATCTGATTAAAAATAATGATTGCTGGCATTAAATCCAGTTGGAATCACCCAGCACGATTTATCTTCTAGTTCACGCTGCTACCATATGCCTGACGTTTGGAGCAGAAACATTCTCTTTCATTCTGACAAACAGAACTTGGTAAATATTTGGAGACGAAAGCTCTGGATCGCTGAACACTTCTGACGGGGAACATGTGCAGATGAGCTCGTTGTGCACATTCCTGACAGACTCTGAGGTGTAGGGACCAAAAGCGTCCAGGGAGCCTGGTAGACCTTTCCCAGAAGTTTTGTTCTGAATTAGCAGCAATTGGAGGAGTGTGGCAGGGCTCTCCCGCATGAGCTGTGCTTTCCAAAAAGGCACAGAGATCTTCAAGGAAGGCATCTTGCCGTCTGGCTAGTGCTGTGCAAGATGACAAACCACCCTGTGTAGAATAGCTGGCTTTCTCTGGAACACTTGGTTCAAAAAAGAAACCATAGTCAATGGGTCCTTATTCAGAAAGAGGGTCTTTACAGAGGTGTTCGAGTTAAAATGAGGTCATGGGGCGGGTCTTAACCCAGTATTTGGACACAGAGACATGCGTAGAGGGAGAGCAGATGAAGAGACACAGAGAGAAACCGTCATCTACATCCCAGAGTGAAAGGCCTGGAACAGCTCCTCTCCGTACCCTGCCAACACCTTGATTTGGGACTTCTGACCTCCAGAATTGTGAGAGGATCAATTTCGGTTGCATAAGCCACCCAATCCATGGGATTTGGTTATAGCAGTCCCAGGAAACCAATACAGAAAGAAACCATCCCCAATAGTCTGTGGGGGCTCCTTTTGGGGAAGTTGAGTCCCCAGAAAGAGGATTTCTGCTCTACTCTCCAGGCCAGAGGACTCCTTCTCTCTCCCCTTGGCTTATCACATCTCTGACACTGGGATGGGCAATGTGTGTGGGATGCTCTCTCTGGGACTGTCAAGCTCTCAAACTAAGCCTCCTCTTTCCTCCAGCGGCTTCCTTGTGGTAAATAGTTCAAGTCAAGCTACACACTCCCTGTGGTGGGGCAATCCGCTTCCTCCAGTGTTTTCCTTGGACTCCTCCCATTTAAGGGAAGGAAAAAGAACTTCAAGTCAGTCTTATGCCCCAGCTGGCTCTCTGTCCAGAGTGAACAGTGAAAAAATTAGTAGTTTGACATCTGTTGTCTCAGTTATTTGGGAAAATACTCTTGTCTGGGACTCTCATACTCTGAATAAACCCCTTAGAGTTTATTTGATATAAATATTAATTTGGCTCTGGACTGAAGGGTCCCAGGTTTCATTCCCAGTTAAGGGCACATGACTGAGTTGAGGGTTTGATCCCTAGCAGGGGTTTGCAGGAGGCAACCAATCGATGATTCTCTCTCATCATTGATGTTTCTATCTTTCTTTCTTTCTCCCTTCCTCTCTGAAATCAATACAAATATATTTACAAAATAAATATTAATTTGTGGTGGTCTCTGATTATTCTGAGGACTAGAATTGGGTTATAGGTTCATCCTGGTTGAATAGATATGTCTCCCCACATTGGAATTTTTGGAGGAACATAAATGGTAGTAATTGTAATACTCAGTTACTATTGGATTCAGGTTAGAATTTTCTGTTCACATCATTTGTAGACACCTGACATCTCCCTCAAAGAGAGGAAACTTGCTAGATTATCATTCTCTCTGTAATTGTTGCTGATGTTTAAAGAAACCTATAAAAATCATTCTCTGACTCTTTCTAAATCATTCCTAATGCACTTTTTAAAAGAAACATTTCATCTTCCAGGCATATTCTGCCCCCATTCTGAAGTTTGTAGCTTTAAACTTAGCATCTGTCATGAGCAAAGATGTCTTAAGACACTAATTTATGTCTTACCTGTTCATTATTAAAATTATTTACCATCTTGAGTATATATCCCAAAACATTTTACCATCTATAATTTATCAGAGTGAATTTTTATACTCAGAAAAGTCAAGGACTGGTAGCTCTGTAATACAGAAAATGAATTGCACAGAAAATAGTGTCAATTGTCATTAGAAACAAAGAAGAAAATGACAAGATAGGAACAAAATGTAGGGCAAATGTTATTAAAGTGCCCAGAAAAATGCTCTAAGTGGTTAGATCCTGCTTTTCTGTTCTCCTGAAATGATGGAACAGATTCCAGCCATGCCATCAGACAGAGAGAGAGGGAATGAGGGAGAGGAAAATGGAGATGAAGAGTGGATATTGGCAAAGTTTGGAGACATAGAAAAAAAAGTAAAGGGTGTTATGTGTTTGCATATATTTTCTCCTGATGGCACATGATAAAATTAATACCAGGCTTTATCTAAATACTCACCAATTCCTATAGCTAAATACTAGATTAAATGGTATATTTAAAATGGCATTTATATAGAATATATGTTCATTGTTCTTTGTCTTTTATCAAACAAAAAATAGTTTACATAGAAACACTTGAGTTTTTCAGTTCCCATACCAAACTGATATAGGTTAACAACTTGCTAATGGAAAAAAATGGAAGGCTCGTAAAAGAGCAGTTTCAGCATTTTTCACTAACTGGTGAAAAGGAAAAGTTGTTTAGTAGCAAGAAAATATACATGCATGAGGACTGCTGTCCAAAACCATTATTAAAGGATGGACGCACAATTCATTTCAGAAACGTGTGCATTTTCTGATTTTGACCACAGTGGGCCTGAGAGGGCCAGAGAAAATTTGGAGGTACTGGGTTCACCTGGATTCCTTCTGAAGAATCTGGCAAAGTCCATTGTGGAAATGGAGTAGCTACTCCCATCAGCGACACCTGAGGAGACATCACAGGGGGATATGGGGCGATGCATGATGACAAATGAAACCTGAAGCTCCAACGTATGTGTTGATAAGTCTTGGAGACTCTTTAGGAACAGATGTGGACAGATCGTGTTTAGTGCTTCAGCACCATCTCAAAGATACAGTTATTAATGTTGTGCCTTTATTGCTTCTTGAGTAGCATTTAAAGTATCCTGTCTCCTAGGAAAGGTGCATGCCATCTTCATGTCTTTATACATACCTTTGGTATGCTGCCCACTCCCTCCTTCACCTTTTTCAATTTTATTCAATCTTTAAGATTCTATTAAATCTCTCTTTTTTTTTTCTCTATGAAATTTCTTGGCATGCCCAGGCAGTGATAATTTTGTTGTAACCCCATAAAACTTGATGCTTGTAATTGCCTATAGCTGGTATGAATTTTACTCAACTACAATACTGATTTAACAGGGGGAGAGGAGGAGGAGAAGGGACTAAGTAAGGAATTCATTCCAGTACCAGGATACCAGCACTGTATTTTTTATATTAAATTAAATTACTTGGAATTCCACTGGCCAGAATGACATTTCCCCTCCACACCCCGCCCCCCCTAAAAAAAATCATTCTCAGTGCTTATTGAGATTCACTGCCTCATCTCTTCACTCAAAGGCACCAGGGTTCTTATACAATCTAGCATCATGCCTTTTGTCTCCTGGGTATTTCTGAGATGCTCCTTGACCAAACCCAGACAATCTTTTATAGCAGTCAATTCTGCCACCTGGGGCATGGTGGTCTCTGAAAAAGCTGGGGCTCTAGAGCATAGGACATGGCCCTCCCTTAACATCACTCTGCCATTTCCTCATGGGTATTCACTTCCAACAGGAAGCCATAAAGGTTAAGTCTTAAAAATTCTGGGCCTTGAAAAACTCAATCACAATCTAGTCTCAATTCTTTCTGCATCCTGGATTCCTATCTCATTTCCACCTCTACATCTCCAAATACTTTCTAGTAAATTCTCTGCCCCTCTGGCAAATCCCATGTAATTGTTTCAGTGAGCCTTCCAGAAACACATCCTGAGAATGGGATAGAGGCAGGATTACAGATGTTGAATAGTTCTTTCTTATCTACTCACCTAATTATACCCTCACTTGGCATTTACCATTTAGAGCTTTATAGTTATGACTTGTTACCCTTTCAAGTTCAATGTCTCATCTACCCAACTAGATTGTAAGTTTTTTTAGACATTGACCGTACATCAGAAGTCTTTATATTCCTTACATTGCCAGGTACACATGATTTATTTTTATTAATAGATGGATAGAAGCAGTCAGCTAGGTGGCTCTTTTTCCTACTCATTTTCTCTTTGTTTAAATTTCAAGTAAGTAACGTTTTTTTTTTTTTGGTAGGGCTTTTTGTTTAAAGGTGAAAAAAAAAAGAAATTCACTATAATCTCTACATGCTAATTATATGTTAGGACCTGATTCAACCACCATCCCATCTAGGAAGCCTTCCCTGGGTTTTCTAAATAAGAGTAATCTTTCTTTTCTATACATTCCTCAAATATTTTAATCCTTTCTTTTCTTTTGTAAGCTTTGATTTCTAGTTCTCAAGGAGGTAGTGATGTGGAGTGACCAAGAGCACAGATTATGAAATCAAATTGTTTGGGTCCAAAATTTAGCCATGCTGCTTCCTAGGTTTATGCCTCCTGGTAGGTTTTCTCATTAGGAAAACAGTGATAATAATGGTACCTATCTCATCTATGAATTATGTAAGTTTATACACAAAGCACTTGGGACAGAGTAGCTATTAATATATGCTAAATTGTTTTTTTAAATTGATTTTTAGAGAGAAAGGAACATTGTTTTGTTGTTCTGTTTATCTATGCATTCATTGATTGATTCTTGTATGTGCCCTGATTAGAGATCAAACACACTACCTTGGTGGTATCGGGATGACACTAATCAACTGAGCTATCCAGCCAGGAACTTAATATATGCTAATTTGACTTACAATATTTTAGTGTTAATTTAGACATACCTAATCACACTAGTAAATGATAAGAAATTGGGGTAAATGAAAGAAAAATAAACATATACTAATAAAAATGAATGTTTAAAAAATCGCTGATTGAGCATATACAATAATTAGAACTAAATTGATAAAGTGTTTTCTAAACAGGGCCTTTTCATGGTCTTCTTTAAAGGGGAAAATAATCTATGGTTAGCATGTCAATTTTTGCGAAGAGTGCTTCTAAAGTGTCTGAGTTTGTAAACTACTTGGTCTGTTGAGCCCAAACAGACGTAATCTGCTTTAAGTCTTGAATACTAGATATATGGACAACATTTTACAAACCAAATGAATAAGGTTATGGTTCTCTATTTAACCAAAGAAGTCACCATGTTATTTAAAATGAGCCCAGTTAAGCAATGTCTAAAAGATGAGAAACACTGACTTGGGTCCAAATCAATGAGGTTTTCCAAGTTTGTGATTATTTATCTGAGTCTACCAAATACAAATAACTTAGAATGCTACTAAGACTGAATTATACCCAATTTTTCAAAGGATGGTAGAGATGTAGCTTAGATTGGTTTCCCCTGGAAACCATTTGAGATAGAGATTCGTTTGCAGGAGATTTGGGGGGAATGCTCTGGGGAACAATACCTAGAAAGAAGGAAGGGGAGCTGAACTGGACAGAAATCTCTTTTGATCTTAGAGAGAGCTCTGGCTCTTCAGAATTACCCAAAATTTATGTAACGGTCTAGCCTTTTTATGACTACTGTTACCAACACACACATACATACACATACACATACACACACATGCACACAAACATATACACCTGTAAAGACTTATCAACACATACGTTGGAGCTTCAGGTTTCATTTGTCATCATTTGGCTAAATTTTGGACCCAAACAATTTGATTTCATAAATTGTCAATTACATTGACAATTCCTAGAGGGTAACTTAACTGACCCTTTATTAGCCAACACTCCAGAAAACTGAGGGAATGTGTGTCCAGACACTGAAACTGGGACTTGGGTGCCACATTGTAGTATCTGCTACAACCCACAAAAGAGACAACAATTCATATGACTTGGTTTCAAAGTCCTGCTTAATAAAGGAGGTGACATAGACCCTACTAGTGGACCCAAATTTCAGTACTGTGTCTTTATTACCCAGGGTTCTTATATAGAAACTGGTGATGCTAGATGAGGAGTGACAGGCAGGCTCTTAGAAGAAAAGAGTCACCTGATCTGTTTTAAATAGAATATTCATGAACAGTCATTATTAAGACTTATGCTATTCTAATCAAACAGGTTCCCAGTCCCTTATGATTTTTTTCCCCTTAAGGCCAGCTCATCCATCCCTTGCCTAGTGAATTTACCTTGATTCTTCATGGGTAAAAAAGGAGGAGAGGTGTCAATCTGGCAATTATGTGAGCAATAAAATTCATAGATAGTTTTTATTACCATCAGAACTACATTGAAAATAAGAAAATAGAAGGATTATGCCTTTGTTCTGGGAGTTGGGCACATCTTGCTCCCTGGAGATGACGTAATACAGTGCATTTGTTTCAAATCTGATTAAAACCCAAGAGTAAACAATGCATATTAATTGATCCATGCACTTCAGTGAACAATAAATTTGAGTCCCCAGATTGTTTTTTTTCCTGAGCAAGCCAGTAAAGTGAGTAAACCTTGCATTATTTGTCATTGGCTATCAAATGTAATGTGTAAGTCAACAAAATTGGTGTACTATCTGTGTCTCCTCAGGAAGAGTAGCAGGCTGATTTGGAAGAGATCAGAATACAACATCAGGTTTTTACTCTGAACTTTTCAAAAATCTTAGTAGAAGCATCATCTACAGCTTTCTTCTTTCTCATTAGGTGAGTACACATGTATACAAGAAAAAACAGTCCATTTGTAACCTTTAAAAGAACACAATAGACCAAAATGAAATCAAGTATATTTTTACCAGTCAGATGAGTCATTTTCCCCATGAGGTTAATTATCATTAATGGCTTTAATTAAGGAGTCATGCAAGGTATTTATCTTGGAAAATGTGGATCCATGTGGTTTGCACTATTGGATTTTAGCTCTCTACTATGATTGTGCTCTTTCTAAATACCCTATTAATGTTAAATCTCTTTGGTGCTACGTGCTAAGGTTCTGATTCCTGAGGGCATATATTACAGTGACATTGGCAAGGTTTAGTCTTGCATTTAACTAACTGTAGAGCTAGAGTTATTCTTGTGCATTTGAGGCTCCCACGTTGAAATTTGTAAGATAAATGAGTCCGTTGCATCTACTCTCTAGCAATTAACTGGTAATTGGGGCATTTAATCAGAATACTGACTTGAAAGACTTTAGCCTGATTAGATGCTATTGGCATAAAAAAAGATTCAACTCCTAGTTCATTTTATTCATGTGCTATGTTCATACCATAAGTCCAGATCAAATACAAATCTAGCTTGTCAATGAATATTTTACAAATAACTAGATTAAAATGCCTTTTAATAACTTAATATGTTTAGTAGACAATCTACAGAATATTTAGGTCAACAATATTCATTCTACAATTTTTTATTATGTCTCTATTTGGTACAAGAAAGTTTCTCATCCTATATAATAAAGAGGTAATATGCAAATTGACCTTACAGCCTTGCATCATAAGGTGGCCACTCCCATGTATTCATAAGATGGCTGCCCCACGTTGTCACAAGATGGCCACCCCCACGTCATCACAAGATGGCTCCCCCCATGTCATCACAAGATGGCTGCTTCCAGATTATCACAAGATAGCTGGCAGGGGAGGGCATTTGGGAGTGACCAGGCCTTCAGGAGAGGCCAGTTGGGGTAACCAGGCCTGCAGGGGAGGGCAGTTGGGGGTGAGCAGGATGGCAAGGGAGGGCAGTTGAGAGTAATCGGGCCAGCAGGGGAGTAGTTAGGTGTCAATCAGGCCATCAGGGGAGTGGCTAGGGAACTATCAGGCTGGCATGCAGAGAGGTTGGGGGCAATCAGGCAGCCAGACAGGTGAGTGGTTAGGAACCATTAGTCCTGGATTGTGAGAGGGTGCAGGCTGGGCTGAGGGACACCCCTCCTCCCCCAGTGCATGAATTTTACATACCAGGCCTCTAGTCTATACTAATAAAAGGGTAATATGCTAATTATACTGGGAGACCTTTCGGACAAAGCCATGGTGGCAGGGCTGAGGCAGAGGTGGTTAGGGTGATAAGGCCAGGAGGGGAGGGCAGTTGGGGGCAATCAGGCCTGCAGGAGGGGCATTAGGGGTGAGCAGGCCAGCAGAGGGTAGGGGTGGGGGTGGCAGTCGGGGGTAAGAAGGCTTGTGGGGGGGTGCAGTAGCTGGTGAGTAGGACAGCAGGCAGAGTAGCTAGGGGCAATCAGGCAGGCAGGCAGGCAGGAGCCAGCAGTTCTGGATTGTGAGAGGGATGTCTGACTGCCAGTTTAGGCCCACTAAACTGGTAGTTGGACATCCCCTGAGGGACCCCAGATTGAAAAAGGTGCAGGCCAGGCTTAGAGACACTCCCCATGCATGAATTTCATGTACCAGGCCATTAGTCCTATCTAATAAAAGAGTAATATGCAAATTAACCACCACTCCACTACACCATCAGTCATGCCCACCAGCTAATCAGGAGCAAGTATGCAAATTAATACAACCAAGAGGGCTGCAGCCACAGAGAGAGCAGGAGGCTTGGGTTTCCCCAGTAATGGAGGTAGCCAAGCTTTCCGCACACCCTGGCTGGCCTACGCCTCCACTCAAGGCTACAAAGTTTCAATTACAGAAGATAAATAAATCCCAACAAAAATGGCTGTGGCCACAGAGCAAGCAGGAAGCTTGGCTCCGCTCAAGTCTACAAAGTTTCAATTATAGAAGATAAATAAATCTCAGATACCAGGGCCTCCACTTGGGTTGCTTGGGTGGCATGGCCAGCCTGCAAACCACCACAGGCCCCTTGCCCAGGCCACTCCATGCCCCAAAGGAACCCTCACCCTGATCTGGGACACCCTTCAGGGCAAACCACAGGTCCCCACCCATGAGTCAGGCCTCTATCTTATCAAATAAAAGAATAAAATGCAAACTGACCATCACTCCAACACACAAGATAGCTGCCCCCATGTGGTCAAAGATGACTGCCCCCATGTGGACACAAGATGGCCGCCACAAGATGCCCAGCATGGAAGGGCAGTTGGGAGGGTCCAGGCCTGCAAGGGAGGGCAGTTGGGGGCAATCAAGCCTGCAGGGGAGGGCAGTTAGGGCTGACCAGGCTGGCAGAGTGGGGAAGTTGGGAGTGACCAGGCCTGCAGGGAAGGGCAGTTGGGGGGGACCCAGGCCTGCAGGGGAGAGCAGTTGGGGGGGAACCAGGCCTGCAGGGGAGTGGTTAGGCACCAAACAGGCTGGCAGGGAAGCAGTTAGGCACCAATCAGGCTGGCAGGGGAGTGGTTAGGGTAGGTGTCAGCAAACTGCAACTTGCTCATGAGCCGTGGTTTGCCACTCTGTTGACTAATGAGTTTGCCAATCACTGGGTTAGGGGGTGATCAGGCTGGCATGCAGAAGCAGTTATGGGCAATCAGGAAGGCAGACATGTGAGCAGTTGGGAATCAGCAGTCCTGGATTGTGAGAGGGATGTCCGAGTGCCTGTTTAGGCCCGATCCAAGTATGGGTCCCAGATTGGAGAGGGTGCAGGCTGGGCTGAAGGGACACCCTCTCCCATGCATGAATTTCATGCACCAGGCCTTAAGTAGGTATATAAACATGAATAACACAGCCATGGAATTCAGGAAGGTTTGGTTGTCCTAAGTTTTACTTCAATTATATTATAAACCAAAGTAAATAACTGTATTTCACTGTCTTCTCTGTAAACCAGATAACCACCACACTTCATGATCCATGTACGAAGATGCAACAGATAAGTTTTAAGTTTTTATGGTTTGCACAAAAATAACCAAGATTGAACACATATTAGCAAATCAGTAGTTTAAGACTGGCTGTAGAGTCACTTGGAATGTTTTCCTGAACCCCACCCTAGACCTGTTAGATTAGAATATCTATGCCTAAGACCTTTGCATTCATTTCTCAAGTGGTTTAGATTATTTTAAAGTGTTAAGAACTGTTGACATAAGCAAAAAATTTTAAATTCAACTTTAAGGGTATGGATACAGACTTGTAGCAAGAAGATGGAGGAATCTAACAGTCTGTGAGGCCATAGGAAAAATAGGTGTGGGTATACAGGGATAAAAGTTGGCACAGAAGTCAAGAAGCCATCCTCTGGCCATCTGAGTCTGGCCCTGCAGTTGCCTCTCCAATCATGAATAGTTGACTCTACTTACCAACAGAAAGAACTCGAATATGATAGCCTCTGATTCACATCTGCCTCTAAATCTCATGGAAGTGTCATTTGAGTCCTTTTCACTTTTGCTGAATAGGAAGACACTATAAAAGGAAGATGAAATGGGGCTGAGTTAGACAAGCTCAGTGTTCCTCACAGCCATCCCCAGGAGATCAATCACATCCATTCTCTTGGTTTCAATTACTATATAAATGATGATGCCACTCTGATCAATATCTATAGCTAACACATTTCCCATGAGCTTCAGATTTATTTATCCAACTACCTGCCAGATAACACCACCTAGATATTCCAGGTAATGCGAAGTCAACATATCCTCAAATGAACTCATTTCACTTGTTACACTTGCCTCTCTTCTTATGCCTTCAATTACTATGAATGTCACCCTTATTCACCCAGGCATCTATATAGTTCTAAAATTATATGCTGGGCTCCTGCCTTTGCATCATTTCCATATCCAATCTCCTAGTACTATCCATTTGTCTTCTGAAACTTTCTCAATCATCCTGTCCTTTCTAGCCCAGCTTTCGCTATTCTAGTTTAAGCCTCCATCATTTCTCACCTGGATTTCTGCAACAACTTCCTAATTTATTTTCCCTAGGACCAATCTTCAACCCCTGAAGTCTATCCTCCATACAGTTGACAATAATTGTGTTTAACACAGATATGATCACATCAGCTCCCTGCTTAAACCTCTTCCATGGTTCTTCATCACCTATTACAATCACACTATGGCAGCACATTAAATTCTACATGGAGTATGTTATAAAACATATCTTGGGATTTTAAAACTATTCATACTTGAGCTTCACATCAGATCAAGTGAATCAGAATCTTTTGATTTGATTTTAATTGCAGCCAGTGAATATTAGATCAAATTCTTTTATGGTTAACTATTTGCTACACAACACAACTTAGTTGCTTAAAAACTTAGTGGCTTAAAACAACCACCATTTTATTATATTTCACAGTTTCATGAATTGTGAATTCAGAGAGAACTTTCTCAGGGAATCTCCTGCTCTGTGTCAACTGAGGTCACTTGCTGGTATTTAGATGACAGATGGACTGGTCTGAAGGGTTTAGGATAGCTTCACTGAAGCTAGAAAGGCTGGGTTCCACTGGCACCATCAGCTCAATGCCTCTATGTGGCCTATTCAGCACACAGATCTCAGATTAACTGGACTTGTTTTATGATGGACTACTTATACAGTCTGGCTGCCCAAGATATGGTCCACACACCATCAGTATAGGCATCGTCATCTGGAAACTGGTTGAAGAATACAGTAGTGAGGAAAATTACCCCTAAACAAAAGATGGTGCTGAGCCTGTGTAAGTCTTGAGAAGATCGAACTGTTTCCAATTAACTGTGTTCCAGAACAAATTAAAAAATAGTTAAAAGAATACAAAAATTTGGCACTCAATAAAGTAAAACTCACAATGTTTTAGAACCCAATAAAAAATTACCAGGCATGCATGAAAACGTGAAAATATGACCTATAATGAGAAGAAAAATCAACCAATTAAAACCGACTCAGAAATAACACAGATAATAAAAGTAGTAGGTAAGGACATTAAAAAGTTATTTTAACTGCATACATATGATAAAGAATGTTGAGGAAACATGGAGCGTATTAAGTAGAGGAATGACAGATTTTTTTTTTAAAAAAGTACCCAAATAGAACCTCTAGAGATGAAAACTGTAATGTCTGAGGTGAAAACTATATGGAATGAGATAATGGCATATTAGTCACTAACAAAGAAAAAATTAGTAAATTTAAAGATATAGTAATTGAAACTAACTAAAATAAAACAGAAAAAGACTGAAAAAATAAACAGAGCATCAGTGAGTTGTAACCTAATATACATGCTGAATATAAGGAATGACTTTTTAAAAATGCATACCTATACTAATAAAAGAGAAATATACAAATTGACCATCACTTCTTGACACCCACCAGCCAATCAGAGTGATATGCAAATTAACCTCATCACCTCTGTGGAGACTGACAGCAGGAAGGAGGCAGCTCCCAGAATGGCCTACTTGGCAAGTGCAGCTCCCAGGTAGTTTCCAGCATGGCTTCAGCGACCCAGGCAGAACCCAGCATGACCTGCTTGGCAGTCGCTGTGGTGTGGAGCAGGCAGGCTCCTCAGAGAGCAGAGAACCATGGGGATCAGGCCTAAGCTGTCAGTAGGACATCCCCTGAGGGATCCCGGATTGAAGAGGATACACACACATGCATGAAATTCTTGCACGGTGGGAGGGGTAGTGTCCCTCAGCCCAGCCTGCCTCCTCTCACAGACTGGGAGCACTTCAGGGATGTCCTACTGATGGCTTAGGCCTCCCTTTTCAGTAGATGACTGGGCTGATCAGGGGAAGGTGCAGCCCCATCACCCTACTGCTGCTGCTACTGCCTCAGTTGCCAAGATGTTTTCATCAACACAAACTCCAGTTCCTTCATCACAAAATAATGAGAACTTTCTTTAGGCATTTTTCAAGATGTGTCTTATAGGATATGACATTTCTTTCTTTTTTTTTTTTTTTATCCTCACCTGAGGATATGTTTCCATTGATTTTAAGAGAGCTTGGAAGAGAGAGAGAAAGACAGAGAGAAACATCAACATGAGAGGGACACTTCAACTGGTTGCTTCCTGCATGAGCCCTGATCTGGGCCCCTGCCAGATAGGAGCTTGCAACCTAAGTACATGCTCTTGATCAGAACCTGGACCCTCCAGTTGGCAGGATGAGGTTCTATCCACTGAGCAAAACTGGCTAGGGCAGGATATGATATTTCTTAGCCCCTCCAGCAGTGGACCTTAGTTTTTTCCTCCAGGAGTGATGTAGAAAAACCCTAGACCACCTTCTTGGATGCTTATTACCCAAGTTACCAAGAATATTGCAAGCGGTGGTGCACAGGGAACTTAGCCAATGAGTGACCAGAAAAGGTGTTTCCTCTGCAGCTCATGCACAGAGGAGGCCCTGCGTTGTGTCTGCTGGGTTGGGGGCATGCCTTGAGCCATGTGGCAGCAGCTCAGAGTATACCCCCAGCTAAGAAGCCGTATGTTGTGTCCGCAGCCTTCCCTTCTTCCGTGTCCTTCCCTGGCTGCTATGGGCACCACCATCGTCGTGTTGGAGTGACAGTTAATTTGCATATTACCCTTTTATTAGATTAGAGAGATAGATACTAGAGGCCTGGTGCACAAAATTTGTGCATGGGGGCAGGGGAAGTGTCCCTCAGCCCAGCCTGCACCTTCTCCAATCTGGATGATGGGATGTCTGACTGACTGCCAGTTTAAGAGCAATCATAGAGGAATATAGTGATCCCGCAGGGATCAGGTTTAAACTGGCAGTCGGACATCCCTCTCACAATCCAGGACTGCTGGCTCCTAACCACTTGCCTGCTTACCTGCTTGATCATCCCTAACCATTTCTGCCTGCCTGCCTGATCGCCCCTAACTGCCTCTGCCTACTGGCCTGATAGCCTCCTAACTGCTCCCCTGCCAGCATGATTTCACCCTCAACTGCTCTCCCCTGCTGGCCTGATCACTCCCTAACTGCTTGCTCCCCCATGCCAACCTGATCACCCCTAACTGCTGGCCTGACTGTGCTTAACCACCTCTGGCTTGGCCTCCACCACTGTGGCTTTGTCCAGAAGGAAGTTGGATATCTGGAAGATGTCTAGTTGACCTGGTCTGTTAGCATATTACCTTTTATTAGTATAAATATATATTTGAAGAAAACCAAAAGTTTTTTAAAATTTATTATAATTTATAATCTTACCATTTCAAGAAGCCAAATTAACCCTAAACACAAGCATACACACACACACACACACACACACACACACACAAAATGAAGAAAGAAACTTGTTTAAAACTGGTAAAAAAGATAAAATCTAAAAGCAATAATAGCAAAAAGACCCATTATTTTCAGAAAACCAAAGATGAAAAATTATAGCAGATTTAATCACCAGAAACAGTGAAATCCAGGACACAGTGGAGCAACATTATTAAAGTACTAAAGGTAAAAACACAAAATTTAGTATTCTGCAGCCTGCAAAAATACTTATCAAAACAATGGGAAAACAGAGACTTTCAAACGTTCAACAGCTGAGAATGCCTCCCAGGAAGTCAGCACTTCTGGAGGTATTAAAGGAAGGCCTGGCAGAAGAGAACCAATACCAGATGGAAATTTAAATCTATACAAAGGTATGAGGCACACCTCATACAAGAAAATTGTTTCTTCTTTTTAATCATTTTAAAAGATAACTGACCATCTAAAACTCAAGTCACAATAATGTGTTCTGAGGTATACTAGTGTAACATATGTAGAAGTACAATGCATGAGAACAGACTGTACACAAAGACCTGGAGGAGGGCTATGCAAGCATGTTGGTATAAGGTTCTTATGCTAGATGTGAAGAGGTATAAGGCCACTCAACATTAGACTGAGGTAAGGAGAGCAAGAGGGAGGGATTCTGGAAAGAAATGAGAACATTTGGGGGGTGACAGACATGTTCATTATCTTCACTATGGTGATAGTTTTTTGGGTTTTTTAAAACATATTTAATTGATTTTTTTTTACAGGGAGGAGGGGAGAGGTATAGAGAGTTAGAAACATGGATGAGAGAGAGACATCAATCAGCTGCCTCCTGCACGCCCCCTACTGGGAATGTGTCCACAACCAAGATACATGCCCTTGACTGGAATCGAACCTGGGACCCTTCAGTCTGCAGGCCGATGCTCTATCCACTGAGCCAAACTGGTCTTGGCTATGGTGATAATTTTATAGGAGTATAGATACGTCAGAATAGCAGATCGTGCACTTTTTGCACAACTTGATGTATGCCAATTATACAACAATAAAGCTGTAAAAAGAAAAAAAAACAAGAGATACTGTGGTAGGCAAAACTAGTTTTACAGTTTATATGGATGATAATACAATAATTAATAAGTCATATACAAGAATAAACTGTTTTTTGCATACTCACAACTATAAACCTCATTTTGCCTCTCCCATATAATTTTACAGTCACCAGACTTGGGAAATTCAAAAGGTTCTTAACAATACCAAGTCAAGGATATAAAAGGGAGTATGACATTGGCACAACCTCTTTGGAAAGAAATTTAGCATTATAAAGTTGACGATGAACAGATGAATATCTGTTTAACTTTGTATTTCTACTTTCAGGTAAATACCCTAAAAACACTTACACGTGTATTTTAAGACATGCATAAAATGTATTTATTGCAGTATTGTTTCTAGTAGTAAAAAAACTATACACAACTTGAATTCCCATCAATAGGGAACAATAAATATTTTACACATTTATTATAATATACAGTATTTGTGTATTATATAGCATAAGTATGGTGTCATCATGTAGTAAAATGTAATAAAGTAGGTTGCTTTTTCTTTCCTAACATTCATGTAAAAAGGAACCACTTGGGGATCTGGGGATCTTTAGATTTGAGATGGTGCTTGAGGTTCTGCCTTGTAAATAAACCCGTGGTGATGTCAGTACTTCTGGTTCATGGTAATTTTGTGTAGCAAGCAATACTACATGAATGAAATATATATATATTTACATATAAATCTCAACATGAATAGGTCAAAAATAGAGGGGAAAAAAGCAAGTTGCAAATAGAGTTTAGATAGTATGATAGCTTTGATGTCAACGTTTAAAAATACAAAGCGGCCGAAACCGGTTTGGCTCGGTGGATAGAGCGTCGGCCTGCGGACTGAAGGGTCCCAGGTTCGATTCCGGTCAAGGGCATGTACCTTGGTTGTGAGCACATCCCCAGTGGGGGGCGTGCAGGAGGCAGCTGATCAATGTCTCTCATCGATGTTTCTGACTCTCTATTCCTTTCCCTTCCTCTCTGTAAAAAAAAAAAAAAAAATCAATAAAAAAAATACAAAGCGGTACTATATATTGTTCATGGATGTGAATGGACATAAGATTAAAATATATTAAAAACATGGACATAGAGGAGGTGATTGTAGGTGGGGAGAAAAGGGAATAGTGCTGGAGAGGGAAACAAAATTCTCCACTTGGACCACAATATTTTATTTTGTTTATATTTAAGAAAATTGGAAGTAAAGTCTAAAATTAACATTTTCCCTTATTGAATGTGTACACCAAGCATGTCAAACTCAAAGGCTAACACAGGCCAAATAAATAAGGTTTAAGTTTATATGGACAGCAAAAAGCAAAAGTTTCAATTTTCATAGAAACATAGGTTTATTTCGATAGAAACAGGCTGAATACAAAGGGCTAAAATAATGAGTAATCCTATCTAATAAAAGAGTAATAAGCAAATTGATCATATCTCTGCTATACCCACAAGCCACGCCCACCAGACAGTCAGAGTGAGTATGCAAATTAACCCAACGGAGATGGCTATGGCCACAGAGGAGCAGGAGGGAGGTTTGGGTTGCCCCTGGTGATGTAGGAAGCCAAGCTTTCTGCACACCCTGGCTGTCCAGGCCTCCATTTAAGGAAACCAAGTTTCAATGTCTGTGTGAGCAGAAGGTTTGGCTCTGTTCCAGACTACAAAGTTTCAATCCTAGAAGATAAATAAATCCCAGATACCAGGGCCTCCACTTGGGTCCCTGGGGGTGTGGCCAGCCTGCAAACCACTGCAGGACCCTCACCCAGGCCACCCCTCTCCCCAGGGGAACACCCACCCTGATCCAGGACACCTTTCAGGGCAAACCAGTTGGCCCCTACCAGGCCTCTATTCTATCTAATAAAAGAGTAATATGCAGCTTGACCATCATTCCAACACACAAGATGACTGCCCCAGGTGGTCAAAAGATCCTGCCCCCATGTGGACACAAGATGGCCACCACAAGATGGCCATCAGGGAGGGCAGTTGGCAGGGACCAGGCCTGCAAGGGAGGGCAGTTGAGAGCAATCAAGCCAGCAGGAGAGAGCAGTTGGGAGGGACCAGGCCTGAAAGGGAGGGCAGTTGAGGGTGATCAAGCCTCCAGGGGAGGGCAATTAGGGGTGACCAGGCCTGCAGGGAAGAGAAGTTGGGGGTGACCAGGCCTGTAAAGAAGGGCAGTTGGGGGAGATTCAGGCCTGCAGGTGAGGGCAGTTAGGGTGACCAGGCAGTTAAGGGCAAACAGGTTGGCAGGGGAACAGTTAGGGGGTGATCAGGCTGGCAGGCAGAATTGGTTAAGGGCAATCAGGAAGGCCAGCAGTTGGTAGCCAGCAGTCATAGATTGTGAGAGGCATGTCCAACTGCCTGTTTAGGCCTGATTTAGGTAGGGCCTAAACGGGCAGTTGGACATCCTTCTAGGAGTCCCAGATTGGAGAGAGAGCAGGTGGGGCTGAAGGACACCCCCGCCCTGTACATGAATTTTGTGCACCAGACCTCTAATTGTTAAAATAATAGAACATTTTAATAAAAATTAATATTTTTCTTGAACATTAACTTACCAGACACTGAATAAATGCACAAATTAATAAGCATAACACAAGTCTATTTTTCTTATTCTCTAAAAGCGAAATACTTCCTGTTGCACACACCAAACAAGTCAGTCCAACATTAATGACATGGTAGTTGGCTGTTAAAATATTCATTGCTAGTATTAGTGGAGAGAAATTCTGCACCTGCATGTAAGGTGTATAAGGGAAATGAATGCAACATGATTATAGTAATCAGTCATTAGCAAACATTGTAGTTAATTTTTTTCTCTGCTTTCTTTTTTTAAAATTTAATAAATCTTTATTGTTCAGATTATTATAATTATTTCTCTCCCCCACAAGATAGCTTCCCTCCACCCGGTTCACACCCCACCCTCTGACCTTACTCCCCTCCCCCTGACATGGTCCTCACCCATAGGTGTATGAGTTTTGTCCAATCTCTTCCCACACCCCCACACCCTTTTCCCCCTGAGAATTGTCAGTTCACTCCCTTTCTATGCCCCTGATTCTATTATATTCACCAGTTTATTCTGTTCATCAGATTTTTAATACACTTGATCTTTAGATTCATTTGTTGATAGATATGTATTTATTGTTCTTAATTTTTATCTTTACCTTTTTCTTCTTCTTCCTCTTCTTGAAGAGTACCTTTCAGCATTTCATATAATACTGTTTTGGTGTTGATGAACTCATTTCATTTTTTCTTATTTGTGAAGCTCTTTATCTGCCCATCAATTCTGAATGATAGCTTTGCTGGGTAGAGTAATCTTGGTTATAGGTTCTTGCTGTTCATCATTTTGAATATTTCTTGCCATTCCCATCTGGCCTGCATAGTTTTTGTTGAGAAATCAGCTGACAATTTTATGGATGCTCCCTTGTAGGTAATTAACTGTTTTCTCTTGCTGCTTTCAAGATTCTCTCTTTGTCTTTTGCTCTTGGTATTTTAATTATGATGTGTCTTGGTGTGGTCCTCTTTGGATTCCTTTTGTTTGGGATTCTGTGTGCTTCCTGGACTTGTAAGTCTATTTCTTTCACGAGGTGGGGGAAGTTTTCAGTCATTATTTCTTCAAATAGGTTTTCCATATCTTGCTCTCTCTCTTCTTTTAACACCCCCATAATTCTGATGTTGGTACGCTTGAAGTTGTCCCAGAGGCTCCTTAAACTATCTTCACATATTTGGATTCTTTTTTCTTTTTGTTTTTCCAGTGGAGTGTTTTCTGCTTCTTTGTATTTTAAATTTTTGACTTGATTCTTGTGTTCCTCTAGTCTGCTGTTAGGTCTCTGTATATGTTTTATTTCAGTCAGTGTATGTTTAATTTCTAGTTGGTCCTTTTTCATCTCCTCTTGGGTCTCACTAAATTTATCCACCTATTCTAGGAAATACTTAAAAAACCTTATAACTGTGGTTTTGAACTCTATATCCAGTCATTTGTTGTCCTCCATTTCTTTCATTTGCGATCTGTTTCTTTATCTCCTCATTTTCGCTTCTTTCCTGAGTTGGTAAAGTAGCTTTGTGTGCTAGGTGTCCTATATGGCCCAGTATCTTCTCCTTCCCAATTACCTGAGGTGGACATTCTTGGTGCACCCCTTTCTGGACATGTGTACAGCCTTGTTGTAGTTAAGTCTTGATTGTTGTTGTGTATCACTGGGGGAATTGACCTCCAGGCCAATTGGCTGTGAGAATCAGCTGTGTCTACACTGGGAGAACTTCTGTGCTGGAGACAGCCTTAAGAGACAAGACTTGCAAAATTGTAAAATATTCTGTGCTCAGCTTGGAAGGGGCAGATTCTCAGGGCTGAGCAGACAGCCTTGGCTTCCCATCAGCCCTGCTCTATATGGCCCCTGGGTCTCAGTGTCCCTCGGTAATTGCTGCAGCCCTGCCTGCGGGCACTCACATGCACGCACCTACAGACCTGTGTCTTTCGCGGCTCCCCTGTGTTTCTGTGCATTCCAGGGACTGGTATGAATCTGGGTCCCCAGGGTCTCGCCCAAAACTGGGGTTCAGTGCAGTCAGAAGTGGAGTTCAGTGTAGTCAGGAGGTTTGGTCTTCCTGCCACTAGAGAAAGCCAGCGGCACAGTCAGCAGTCAGTCCTCTCTGTGCGCACTCGTGAGTGCATTCCTTTTGCATGACAGTCCAGACTCCCCTCATATGAGTCTTGCCCAGAACTGGGGTTCAGTGCAGTTGGGAGTTTCCATCTCCCTTTTGCTAGAGGAAGCCAGCCAGGTACTCTACCGCCTGTCCTCTCCACATGCGTGTCTCCGTACCTCAGCTTTTTGTAGCTCCTCTGAGTCTCCATGAGTCCCTCTCTTTCCTTCTAGTTGTAGAATTCCCACTCAGCCAGCTTTCCTGTGGTTCTGGATGATGTCTGTTCTGTCTTTTAGCTGTAGTTTTGAAATTGTTGTGCAAGGCAGCAGTTTAGGTGTTCACCTAATCTGCCATCTTGGTTTCTCTTCTGTAGTTCATTATTAACAATTATGTATAACAGATTATTGTAAAAAGTAAGTTATAAAATTTTTATTAAAACGTTTCTTACATACTGTTATATTGGCTGGGCCACAAAAATATTTGTTATGGGCCACATGTGGCTTGTGGGCCGTGAATTTGACATGTTTGGTGTACACAATGTTTTATAGGACTCTGAGAACTTTGACATAATTTAAGCTTATAAAAACAAATACAAAAGGAGATTAATACCCAAGTATCACCTATTACACAGTTCAACTTCCATAATAATAATAGTGCTAGAAATCTCCACACCTAATGTTGAAATGGCTGTATGGCCACAGAGTTCTGACGCCAGAGAGCCTCACTAAGGCCTCACAGAATGAGGCTGAATCTCCTTTGGTTATGTGAAGTATCTTGGTAGGGACCCTCGCCCCCTGCCCCTTTCTTTGTGAACTTAGTCTCCCTAAGCAAATACCACTTTGTAATGAGGCTTTCTTTCTTTGGCATCAGATTGTGCCTTCTTATAGTTAGAATCTGTGGGATAGATGTATATGGCTGATGCAACTTGATTATCATATAATATTTTGAATGTTGGTGGCAATGCTGTGCTTGAAGTATAAGTGTGGGAATGGTGGTAGCCAGGATTTTGAAGGTAACTTTTTCCCCTGTTGCCTATGATGTGATAAGACAGCTCAGCCATCAAGCCTGGCTACTGTCTTTCAGAGACAGGTCCACATGAGCTGGCCTCCGTAAGGAAGGGCCCCGGAGCAGTCTGGGGAGTTAGGGCTGTCACTTGTTCTGTGCTATTGCAACTGCTGAGACCTTTAAACACTTAGGCCAGTGGTGGGCAAACAGCGGCTCACGAGCCACATGTGACTCTTTGGCCCCTTGAGTGTGGCTCTTCCACAAAATACTATAGCCTGGGCAAGTCTATTTTGAAGAAGTGGCGTTAGAAGAAATTTGGGTTTAAAAAATGTGGTTCTCAAAAGAAATTTCAATCGTTGTATTATTGATATTTGGCTCTGTTGACTAATGAGTTTGCCAACCACTGACCTAGGCTGTTTCTTCCCCTGAAAGAATGAAGAAGAACCCAGCTTCCACGAACCCATAGGCCATCAGAACAACCCCCTCTTTCCTGTCAGGTTGCACAGAGCCCTACCAGAATGAATGAAAAACGTCAGCCCTTTTATTTTATATGAATCCAGCCTTTTTCTCCCCACTCAGTCATGGGAGAACAGAAGGTCGCATTAAAGTGTGCTTGTGCTCCGTGTGTTCTCTGGGTCTCTGCTTCTGTGTCAAGGAAAAAGATCACACTTCATTTCCAGGACTAAAAAAATGGACTTTAACCATCCTGCGAGATTCAAATGGGTGCAGGGCCCCTGCAGCGATCATGAGTGTGAGCCTCAAAATGTGACCCAGCCTTTCACTCACTCACACCGCTACTCTGGTCAGTATCAAGCTGAGCCCAAACCTGCAGCCCAGGGCCCTGGCAGGGCCCCAGAATGGCCCCTCTAGGGGTGGATCTTGGCTCGTGTCCCTCTAGCCACCTGCGGAGGTGGGCATCCATTGCACCCATTGTTTGGGAAATTGGAGTAGTGCCACTATGCCTTGAGGCCAGAGATCTTGTCACCATTTTGGCAAAGAGAGAAGAATGCTCTTCTGTATTTAGCCCAGGAAGGGGGTGGGAAAGAGAAGGAAAGTGTCAGTGAGTTTTATTGAGCCCCAAAGTGCTATGGTGCTTAATATACAGCTCATTCCATTTCACACAATTAAACCCTTTTTTCAACAATGATAAATGCTGTCACCTGGACTAGGTCAGGAAGACTCCAGTATCACCTGTTAGGCCATTCCTGCAATCACCTCTCCATTTTGGCTCACTGGGCCAGACTCCTCCTCCTCTGTGATAACTTCTCTCTAAAGACTCCTTGTCCTCTGGCTCCCATTAGGGGCAACCCATTCCATTGGAAATGGCTGTATGGTGTGATTCCCAGTAGTGTTCCACATTCAAGTCTTTTGTTTTCCCCAGGAGACTTTCAATCCCTGTGTAAATTAGTAGCTATAAAAGGAAATGTTAAGGGGAGAGTCAGAGTCCAAATCTCCTTACCAGGGGCCGCAATGACTCAGTTCCTGTCCAGTGGAGACTTTGTATTGTAAGCTTATTGACTTTGTTGTGTGTTTCCATCTGATTTTCACATGAACTCTGTGACCTAGATGATATTATCCAGATATTTCAAACTAGGCTCTATGAATTACAAGTGAAGCAATAGGCTAGGGAAGAGAGGACTTGGAGAAGATAAAATGGGCTAAGGCTGGAAAGAGAGGATTTAGAAAGTAACTATGAAATGTGGCATTTTAAGATGTTAGTCTTTAGAGTGGGTCAATAGGGCAAGCAAAGAACTCAAGGTCGAATGGGGAGCAAGTGGGGAGACTGGCCTCCTGGATCAGAGTTCATGGTGGGAGATAACTCATATAATCTGTGTCTCCAGGAGTCTTCAAAGCCAGGCGGGTGTGGGAGGCCAGGGAAATCCAGTGTCAGTTATATCCAGCAAATACAGAAAAAGTGGCCTGGTATAAAAATAATGTGTGGTTGAAGACAGGGTCAAAAGAGTGAGAGGAGAGAAAAAACATGTGAAGAATAGAAACTACTGCAGGGAATATCTGGTTTAAGATTGTAATGGAAAAGAAAGAACAAATCTTAGATATTTCAAAGGTATAGCTCATAGTAACACATAGAGGAGAGTCCAACGTGATTTGAACCCTGCTATGGATGGGACAATTGAAAGGAAGAGCCATTTTGGAGGAAAGGACAAATTCTCTTTGGGACATGTTGAACTTGAGGTGACAGAACAGTCTGAAATCCAACAAAAGATAAATTGTTAAAGAGTCTATTAATTATGAATTTGAACTTCAACATCTGAGAGGAACAATTTAAGATTTAGTCTCTATATTATAAAATCACCCTGCAGTGCTAGGAATTTTCCACAGGTAGATATGGGCAAATGGTCTCAGGAATAAGAGGAACAGGCATCAGGATAACATTCTGAACTGTGGGATGATTCTGTTGAATGTCACTAAGACCAGAAGACACAGGTGTTACCATGGAGAGAATCAGCCTATTCATTTCTTGTTCAGGCACATTACTTCATACTCAGAAGTATGCACACGTGGATAAGGAGAACAAGTGCCTGACGTCTCCAGATGTTGAAAGCTTTGCATATAATTTCAGTAAAAGACAGACTTTAGAGAAAATCCCAAAACTTTGATGGGAAACTTGGGCAAAAAATGAATGGATTCAATAATGTAAAGAGGAAAATTGCTATGTAGTTATGATTGAATTCTGGAAAACCATTTTAACTTGTTGGACAGCTTATAGGCTTTAACATAGCAAAGCTAATCCTGGAACTTCAGAGGTTTGAATGACTGCATTAGAGTGAGAAGAATTTGGAGTTTGGGGCTTAGAGTGGGGAGCATTTGGAGTGTATGGGAGTGAGGGGCCAGGAGATGGGGATTGAAACATGTCTGCATGGAGTCACCAATGTGAAGTCATGATGGAGGAGAGGCCAGCCAGGATATCTCCTGTTCAATTAGAAATTACTTGAAACCTTATGCTGTTAAAAACATCTCCTCTTTGGACCCTTCAAAGATTTGTCAGGTAGGACTGAAAATGTATGAGCCACAAAAGAAAAACTAATAAATTTAACTTCAAAATTAAAAACTTTTGCTTTTCAAAGGTCAGCATTAAAAAAGAAAAGGCACAGAATGGATCCAGAGATGTGAACCCACTTTTATGTTCAAGCCATACTTGTGTCGGTATTGAGAGAAAGGGATAGTCTAGCTTCCATGTGGGTTATATTATGAATAACCTTCGCCCAGGCCATTCTGATATGGCTGGCTGGGTTTGGATAACAATTTGAAACTTTTGTATTAGAGCTTGAAAATTGTTTTGGATAAACTCTCATCATCACTGATGTTCTCAACAATGAGACCCAGTGATGACATAAGTTCAGCCATTAAATTCTCTTTTCCTACTCTTTGTAAAGGCTTACACAACCAATATCACCCCTTTCACACTCTCTCTATCTTTCCTCCTTCCCTTTCTTTTTCATCTTCCTCTTATTTTCCATTTATTTATAACTTTTCTACCTTCTTATAACTTCAATATTATTTTATGTAAAAACATTTCTCCCCTTGGTAAAAGAGCCAATAACTATGCAAGTATAAAAACTTAATTAAGATTGCTTTTACAACATGAAGCACTCTTTTACTTCCCAAAAAGTGAAATTCGAACAATTGGTTTAAATGGTAGCACCAATCAGAGTGGACAGAATCTATACTTTATTGAATTATCACCTAAAAAACATGAAATTAAACAAAGATCTAGCCAATTTATGAATGAGAGCCTTGAACCAATTCACACAAAAAACACAACTATCCTTGTAGTGTCCTCCTGTTGAGACTTTTAAGTTTATAGTATTTCATAGTAAATACTAACAAGCAATGTTAATCCAAGAATGCACAGGGCTGAGCAAGGTCGCTGACACGTGCAGAAAAAGATGTGTTATTTTGTGTTTCTTTTGTTTGATTGTTTTAAAGTCTGAACTTGGTAAAACTAAAAACACATAATCAGTTTTGAGACAGACATAAAAATTTTCTGAAATTCTCTCCCTAGAGAGAACAAAAATAGGCAGTTTCCAATGCAAGAAATAACTGTGGTTACACGGAAACCTTTGACTCTTAGATTTTTTCCTCTCCATCATTCCAGAGCTCCAAGAGCAGCTTACAATCATGGAAAGAAAACCTTTGAGAACTTGTTCTAAAGGGAGTTATTTTGGGGAAAGTGTAATTGAAAAAAAATCATGATTGGTTGGTTTAGAATTTGCTCATGTAAAATGCATGTGCCTTCCACAATGCACAAAGAATTCCTGTTATAAACCTCCCTTACACCAGTGAGAAGAACTGGTCTACTGGCAAATTTATCGAGGGATTTCTCAGCTTAAGTGCTATTTGTCTGTGAAATCTTTTGCAGATGGTGAAATTATTTTAGTCCACTCTGATATCCTCCAGATTTGTTTTAAAAGAAGAAAAAATTGGACCAATGACTTGTTAACAATGCCAAGGTTTAATGAGATACAATATCTAGATATTTTGTAAGAATCCATAATATCCAGATGATTGCAACAACTCTTATTTAAAAACAAAAATAAAGATGTCCCAAATAATTTCATGGTCCCTGGCAGCAAACAGGAAAATAAAAATAGAAAAGAAAAGGGAGGAAGGAAGGGAAGGAAGAAGGGAGGGAAAAAGAAAGGAAGAAGGAAGGAAGGAAGGGAAGAAGGAAAGGAAGGATGGAAGGAAAAAAGGAAGGAAGGAGAAAGGAAGAAGGGGGGAAGGAGGGAAGGAAAAAGGAAGGAAGGAGGAAGGATGGAAGGAAGGAAGAAAGGAAAGAAGAGAGGGAGGGAGGAAGGAGTAAGGGAGGGAAGGAGGGAGGAATGGAGGTAAAAAAGGAATGGAGTTCCCATTCACATTGAAAAGGGAAACTTTACTGGAGAATGAAATCCATTCATTTGCCATCAGAAGCATCGGTTTTCAGCACATGGGTCACTGCTTCTGAATAGGATACCAGCTGTGTGCCATGCATGCTGTTGACAATGAAAGATTCTGCTTTGAAACCTCTGGTTGGTGTCATATCACTAGGAAATCAAACAACCTGATGGTCCAAGGGTGTCATTTGTCTTTACAGACTAGATGAACCACAGAGCAAAGGGTGAGCTCCTTAGCCCACAACGCTCAATCACATTAAGGAAATTGTTTGACCCATATTCTCACCAGGGACTTGATGGCCCTGGCATCCACAGTTGGTGAAACATGGGAGGTGACAATGATTGAGAACATGTGTCTTGAGTACTCTTTCATTTTATTGTAAGTTTCTAGAGGCTAGAGCTTCTAGAGGCTAGAGCACATACCTTTGTCCCCACAGAGGAAAACAATAATAACTAAAGTACAAAAAAAGAAAATTTGGAGGTTAAATATAGTGTTAAGGTCAGATAAGGAGATAGAAGCAGAGCAGGATTTAAACTCAAGTCATCTGCCTATTCTACACTGTCTTCCACTGCATGAGGAGAGGACAGAATTAGGAATACTTATTATTCATTATTTCCAGTTTACAAAATCTTTTCCATGATTAATTAGTCAACTTCTCTTACTTTACCCCCACCTCAAACGGTAGTGCAGGGAAAGGCAAAGATGTTCCCGTGGATTAGACGAAGACAAAAATAAATAAATGTAAATCTACCCAAATACCATCAGCTATTCACTTCAACAAAAGCCTGTAGCTTTGGAAAACCATGTGAGGATGGAGTGAGAGGGGCAATTAGAAGGAGCAGAAATGGGGCCACCAAGATGCAAGATTCAGGATGCATTTTTCTGTTTATTTTTATTCTGCAGCTCTTCAGTGTTTCTTCAATGTAGAGAAAGGGAGCTGTGAAGCAGAGAGCTGCAAAAAACTCCTAAGTGATTGGAAATAGCCAGAGGTTCAAGAGCTTTCAGCCAATAGGAGGGAGGGAGAGGTCATTATTTATGCTCTTCCAAGCTCTTGGGAGAGAATCTGTTCTGTCTATCTGATTCCATATGGCTGGCTTTCCAGGCCACAGAGGTGGATGAATACAAAGTGATGTGTTGGAATATGAACCATATTAAGTGGAATTAACTGGGAAAAAAATCTTTTCTTTCTTCCTTCAGTATATAGACTAATCTCAAGATAGCATATCTACTGTCTATTAGATATTCAGAAAGATAAACAGGTTATTATGACTGTAAAGCACAAAGGGTACAGGCCGTCAAACCTAAGGACCAAATAGCCAACATCAGAAACCTGGTGTATGAAGTGTTTGTGAAAGGGCAGCAGCTGGTGAGGGCATGTCCCCAGGGCAGGAACTCAGATGTGCCACCAGCAGCCCTGAGTTGTCATTCTTTGTCAATTTCCACCCAACTCTGTTTCCAGACTCCAACTCCAACCTCCATCCTCAGTCCCATTGCCATTTCCCAAATTAACCTTCGGATTTCAGTAAGGAGCCATTTACAATTTTAACAGCTTATTAGAACTCTTTGTGCCCTTGCAGACTTGATTTTTTCTAATCATTTTAGTCTAATCATTTTACTAATATGAATCTACCTAATTTATCTGAAAACTCTCAGCAATGAGTTATTATTCATCTATTTGGTTAGAGTTTCTGTAGAGAAACATCCTATGTCAAATCAGGGGAGTCAGTGTCCTAACCTTTGAAACAAAGCAGGACTTTTCTCAAGAGACCAACTCAGGGGAAAAAAAAAAAGCTATGTGAGTGTGGGAATCAAACTGTTCTTCCATAGTAATATGCAAAATAAAATAAAATATTAGAAAGAAAAATTATTTGGTACTTGATGTAATTATGTATTCAAGTGTTATTCAGTAGTCCTGAGAATTATATTTCTCATGACCCTTCTTTTTCTGTTGCCAATTTTTTTTTTTTTGCAAGATTGTGTAAATATAAGAAACCCTAATAGGAAAAGTGGGATTAACTGAAGATTTTTAGTTAATTCTTTTATGTACTTCCTGTCCAGGTCATAAATTGGTAACAGTGTGGGTGGCCTGAAAACCACAAGTATAGGCTAAATCTGTGTTTTACAAATCAATTTGGTAAGTGTCTACCAGCAATTTTTAAAATTGAAAAAGAGAGAGAAAGAGTGAAACAGAAAATATCAGAGATAGTCAGATGCGGTATTTTTGTATGAAATGTTTGTTTTGATTGTGTGTGTGTGTATATATTGATTTTTAATTTTCTATGGATTTCATTTAAAAGTTTGAAAACTGTAAATTAGACAGATAGCAAAGAAAATGGCAATTTTTCTTTTATTGAGAGTTGCTAAATTACTCAGGATGCTGAAAATCAAGCTTAGGAGCTTGTCTTCATGTAGAATCCATCATACCTTCTTAAGCATATATTAAGAAATGATATGATAAAGGCGAAGTTTTCCTAAGAGTTTGGCAGTGGTATGTATGAGTGATAGCTTAGGCCCTAAGCCTTAGGGGAAGGGGCAGATATAGAGATTGGACTGACAGAAACCAATTCTTGTTACCTTAAGCATGAAAGGAATTTTTCAAGTGGCTTATATAACTCACAGAACTGCTAAGAAGTTTAGAGAACCAGACTGAGGAAATGAGCAGAACTGAAGAGGGCTATATAGACAGAGCCACAGTTGAAATAACAGTAGCAGCATAGTGGCTGAGCCCTGGCACTATAGCTATAGCTGACCCTGTGTGGCCCCTGTGTAGCACTGTTACAGCCACCACTGCCACTGCAACAAAATAATTCTCAACTGTGTCCACCCCTGCACACCATAGCACCAGGCGAAGTATCTGGGATGAGTGCTTCTGCTTGGCCAAGCCCCAGTGGAGATACCTAAGCTCTAGCTGCAAGAGAGGCTGAGAGACAAATTATCTGCTGTTTTGGCTTCTATGGAAGGAAGCAGTCTCTGCCTCTGGTCATTCTGAACCCAATTCCAATAGGTGGTGGTAGGGGAGGAGTTCCCACATACCACCCAGCAGTTCTCCAACACCACGTGGATATCCTACAATTCAACTCAATTCTGAAACTGTCTACTCAGACTTTGTATTAGATTCCATGGGTTAAGAACTCAGTCCCACAAGACTGCCCTCCACTTCAGGTTTCAATATAAAGTCCAGGTTGTCACCTGCACTTCTGAACAACTTGCTATAAATCAAAGGTTCCCTTGACCCCCTCCTTCCTTGGGTCAGATTACTTTGCTATAGCAACTCACAGAATTAAAAAAACAACAACATTGTGCTTATTACTGGTTTACTATAAGAGGATACAACTCAGGAATAGCTAAATGGAAGGAATGAATAGGGCAAGATATAGGGGAAGGGCACAGAGTTTCCATGCCTTCTCTGAGCATGCCTTTCTCACTAACTCTTCATATGTTCACCAACCCAGAAGCTCTCTGAACCCGTCCTTGTGGTGTGGTGTGTGTGTGTGTGTGTGTGTGTGTGTGTGTGTGTGTGTGTTTATGGAGGCTTCATTACATAGACATAATTGATTAAATCATTGGCTGTTGGCAATTGATTCAACTTCCAGCCCTCCTCCCCTCCTTGGGAGATTGTTGGTATGGCAGAATGTGTGTGTGTGTGTGTGTGTGTGTGTGTGTGTCTGTGTGTGTGTGTGTGTCGGGGGGGAGAGGGGAGTAGAGTGAGTAGATTGAATGATCTAATCTCTAAATCACACATGGTTGGGTCCCCTGGCAACCACCCCCATCCTTTGGTTACCAAGCAGTTTTCCAAAAGTCATTTCATTAGCATAAAAAAAGATATCTTTATGCACATATCACAGTCTCCCATCCAGATTTACACCAAGGAGAGTTTTCTAAATACAGAAGAGAGGTTGGTTAATCATGGACTAGCTAGATGATTGCAGAATTCCAACTGAGGTGCTAAAGCTATGGAGATCAATGGTGACAAAGAACCTCAAAGAACTAACCCAAGAGATTAGTGATGGAAGAAACAGCCATGGAGATGGATTGTGTACAGATGACTAACAGTTGGAATGGAAAAGGCTAACTCCAGGCTGTGTCCTAAAGGATATGAGAGGTTGGTCCTGCTGACAGATAAAAACTGAGAGAAGAGGAAACTGAAGAGTGACTGTGAAGCCATATCAGTAGGTTATCATGGCTTACTCATTCTTAAAGTTAGTGGTCACAATGAAGAATATCCTTTCACTATACCCATTGTTTGAAATAATCTGTAATGACTAATAATCATATTATCTTGTGTGATTCTTCTATACATTATCACTGGTAGTATGATATTTTTGTGGGTTCAAGACTTCTAAAACCAATGTTCCCATGTAGCCTTGTAGCCTGCATTCTGAATCCTTTCAATATTTATTGTTATATGCATTTGGAAGACTCAAACCAGAAAGAACCTTAAGAATGCTTTAATTCCCTTAAAATTGTAACACTTAATGCCCCCATGAATCATAGTTTCCCACTGAGATTCAGCATGTTAAAAAAACTCAAGAGCATATACACTTAATACAAACACGGAAGCACAAACACTAGATAATAAATCTCCATTGACTGCCCATGCTCTCCCTGAACACCCCCTCCCCAATGAGAGGTGTTCTCTATCTGTCACAGCTCTAATGCCCTATTCTCTTCATTTGGAATTAGGACCAGAACTCCATCCATATCCATGGATCAAGTTGATGTGTGAACTTGTTCATTTGAATCTTCTGTCTCATTACAACTTTTAACTACTATAGACCTTTTAATTCAAAAAGTATAGAGGGTTGGCTTATTAAAAAAAGATAAAAAGATCACACGAAAGAGGTGCTCAAATCAATTTGCAGCAGTTCACATCTAGAAGAACGAACTGAAAACCACTAAAAGCCCTACAGCATTACTTACCGGGTGTCTCCTTTCCTAATTACTCTTTCCCACCTCCTTCTATATGCTGAGCTCACTTATGCGTTTCAAATTTCCT
Source organism: Lasiurus cinereus (assembly GCA_011751065.1). Taxonomy (NCBI): domain Eukaryota; kingdom Metazoa; phylum Chordata; class Mammalia; order Chiroptera; family Vespertilionidae; genus Lasiurus; species Lasiurus cinereus. The sequence continues at coordinate 27,509,760 of JAAGEH010000076.1, read as the reverse complement.
TGCTTTTAAGATGAAAGCAAGATATTGAAGTCTCCCTAGTAATTCTTAAGTCCTTATTTCCCATCTGGCTTCATGATCTCTATGCATCCCAAGTTATGCGCTTTTCCCTTGTTTTTCAGGAAAAGAAAGTAGGAAAATGTAAATGAGGTTGAGTTTAATGGGAATTAGGTGAAAATCAAGATATTTGAGATATATTCCAATCTGAAATAATATGAAAGAAGATAAAAAAAACCAAAGCTTTGATGGGTTGAGAATGAGTTCCAATCAATTCTTTATTTTCATAATTTTTAAATCATACCAAACACGCCACTCCAGTTTTACATTCCTCCTAATCACAGTGCCTGCTGATTCATGTCATCAGAAGGGATTGATGACTGGACATTATGTTGTTCAATTACACCTACCTAAATCAAAGGAAAGATAGAAACAAGGTGACTGAAAAAAAAAAAAACAACCTTGCATTTTGTGTGATTCAATGGCCAAAAGTAGTGATATACACTGGAAAATGCGTAGGCTCTTTAAACATGTGGCCCCTTCTATCTGGAATCTTCTCCTCCTCCCCTAGACCACACTCCTTCATCTAGTTAACTCATACTCATACGTCTGTCAGTTTTCAGCTCAAATGCCATTTCATTAGGGACATCGTTCCCTGACCTCCAGATCAGGTCAAGCTTGTTATCTTTTTTCATAACATTTGAGTTTGTACTTGTGGATCTGCTCTTCCACTACACCTGAGGGCAGGAGTGTGTCTTTTTGATTGGCTTATTTGCTCTAGTATCTTGCACAGAATTTGACATATAGTAATTGCTCAACAACTATTGTCTTTTGTATGTATGTATGTAATAACTATTATATGTACATATGTGTAAATATGTAATAACTATTGTATGTATGCACATATGTATGCATTTATGATCAACCAGGAGTCAGAAGTCCTGGTTTCTAACTCTAACGTTGGAAGAATTTTCTGGTGACCTTGGAAAGATTATCTTCATCTTGTTGATCTTGATTTCTTCATCTTTAAAGTGAAGACTTGGGGCTGGCTCATAGCTTAGGACCTTCTGTTCCAAATTTCACAGTCCTGAAATGTTATATGCAAGTACTTTTTTGATAAATTAAATAATATTAATGTTTATGTCTAAGAAAAATTCTATAGTAAATTATTAATGATAGGTCAAGGTAAGAGAGCATCCAACCAGTTCAAGCATATATTATCAGGATAGGTAAATTGATTATTCTGAGTAGGAGAGGATGCTTATTTTTGAGATGTTTGTAGATTTCCTGACTTCCTTAGGTTACCAGGTTTTGGGAAATTCAAACTTAGATAAATAACTGAGAACAGGAGTGGGATGAGAAGGCATCTATTCAGGAGAATTGAAAAGATCATTACAGAGCAAACTGGTGAGAAAAAGAAGAAAAGAAAAATTTTGTATACATTTGTTAGTGAATCCTTTTGACAAGTGAATAGTTGAATGCTGAATTATTTTGTAAATTCATGCTTTTAACTAATGAGATTCTGAAAGTGCCGTCCAACCACATTTTGATTTCTCTGCAGGCTTCTTTGCATCAACTTCCTCATTCTACAACCTGAAATCAGTTTCCTAAAGATGCTCTAGTGGAGGGGAAGACCGAGCTCCACAGGGGCCCTAAGTGGGAATGCATTTCTGCTTCTGCTCATGGCCAGAAGGAAATATCCTGTGCAGATGGTTGAAACTCAGATGAAGGCTTTCGACACTTTTAGATAAATATTTCTAGAAAATATTTGTCTAGAAAACCAACTAAATCCCAACTATCTCTGAACCGTATCTTGTTTTGTTTTAGGACATTTATCATCTTCTGTTCCTTCCTCAGCTGTGCTTTAATCTCATGCGAGTTTTCATTAAAAAGTGATCTGCAGAGTAGAAGTCATGTCAGTGTTATGAATGAGGATAGGTTTCTGATAGCATCTCCTATCAGTGTGGGAGGAGTGGTATATTGAACTAGGTTGCTGGGTGAAAAGTAAACTTGAATGAGAGGTAGCTCTGGGTGGAGCAGGGGTAGTTTTGGTTCCTGAGCTGGTGTTGGACCATCATTTCTCAGGTTTGGCAGTTCTGTCCTATAGACCAGAGCCTATAGAGAACAGGATGAGTAATGGGATTGCTGCCCTCAAAAACCAATGCCTAATGTACTGCATGGTGACGATCTTATCTAATAAAAGTATAATATGTAAATTGACTGTACCTTCACTACACCCAAAAGCCATGCTCACCAGCCAATCAGAGCCAGTATGCAAATTAACCCAACCAAGATGGCGATGGCCACAGAGAGAGCAGAAGGGAGGTTTGGGTTGCCCCTAGCGATGGAGGAAACCAAGCTTTTCACAAGCCCTGGCTGGAGCTTAAGGCAACAAAGTTTTAATGGCTGTGCTAGCAGAAGGCTTGCCTCCACTCCAGACGACAGTTTCAATTGTAGAAGATAAATAAATCCCAGATATGAGAGCTTCCACTTGGGTTCTTGGGGGGCGTGGCTGGCCTGCAAATCACCACAGACCCCTCACCCTGGCCATCTCATGCCCCAAGGTAACACCCAACCTGATTCAGGACACCCTTCAGGGCAAACCAGCTGGCCCCCACCTGTGCACCAGGCTTTTATCCTAACTAATAAAAGGGTAATATGCAGATTGACCATTACTCCAACACACAAGATGACTGCCCCCATGTGGTCAGAAGATCCTGCTCCCATGTGGACACAAGATGGCCACTACAAGAAGGCCAGCAGGGGAGGGCAGTTGACAGGGACTAGGCCTACAAGGGAGAGAAGTTGGGGGTGATCAAGCCTGCAGGGGAGGGCAGTTAAGGGTGAACAGGCCTGCAGGGGAGGGCAGTTAGGGGTGACCAGGCTCACAGGGGATGGAAGTTAGGGGCAAACAGGCTGGCAGGGGAGCAGTTAGGCATCAATCAGGCTGGTGAGGGAGTGGTTAGGGCATGATCAGGCTGGCAGGCAGAAGTGGTTAGGAGCAATCAGGAAGGCAGAATGGTTAGCAGTTGGGTGCCAGCAGTCCTGGATTGTGAGAGGGATGTCTGACTGCCTATTTAGGCCCGATCCCAAGTAGGAATGGGCAGTTGGACATCCCTCAAGGGGTCCCAGATTGGAGAGGTAGCAGGCTGGGCTGAAGGACACCACCCACACATGCACAAATTTCATACACAGGGCCTCTAGTAGTTAATAATACTGTATAGTGTGTTTGAAAGTTGCTAGAAGAGTAGATCTCAAAAGTTTTTATCTCAAGAATAAGATATAACTATATGCAGTGATGGATGTGATGATGGATCATTTTGTAATGTATATAAAATTGAATTAGTAAGTTGCATATCTGAAGCTAATATGATTATATATGTCATTTGTATCTCAATTTTAAAAAGTAATACAGTTATGCTATTGTTCCTGAAAACTTTTCTATAGATCACATTTTTATAAACTGACAAATTTTCTGTTAATAAAATAATCTATTTTAAAAAAAAAGTAAAATAAAATAAAATAAGCCAAAACCGGTTTGGCTCAGTGGACAGAGCATCGGCCTACGGACTGAAAAGTCCCAGGTTTGATTCTGGTCAAGGGCATGTACCTTGGTTGCGGGCACATCTCCAGTGTGGGGCGTGCAGGATGCAGCTGATCGATGTCTCTCTCATCGATGTTTTTAGCTCTCTGTCCCTCTCCCTTCCTCTCTGTAAAAAAATCAATAAAATATATTTAAAAAAAATAAAAAAGTGCCATTCACTGAGGAAAGAAGAGGCAGCCCAGAGTCTATTGTTCTAGGTATCCTCTTGCATGATGACCTTGGGGTGCCTTTGAGAATGCAGTGTAGTTTCCTTTTAGCTGCCAGTAACCCTGAAGGCCATATAGAAATTCCAGTTCAAGACACTCAAAGGCTACCACTTCCTAGACCTTCATCACTTTTACATCTCTACTCTCCTGCCAGGATTCAAGCCAAGAAACAGACAGGCTGGTACAGCAAAACAATGATAACTAGTATATATTGAGTGGTTCTGGACCAGGCAATGTGCTAAGTGCTCTACATACACTACCTCTTTGGTTCACACAGCAATGGCTCTAATTCTTTTAAACTGAAGCACAGAGTCAAAATAATGGTTATCTCTGGGTAAGTGAGTTGGGTGGATTGACTGGGTAGAATTTTGAAACACCTCCTGGGATTTGGGAAATGTTCTATTTCTCTATCTGGTTACACTGGTGTACACATATGCAACAACTCATCAAGCGTAACATTTAATATTTGTGTATCTCTCTGTATATATGCTATTCCACAATTTTCAAAAGGTTAGAAAAAAGAACAGGAGCTCCATAGGGCAGGGTTTCATGTATTTTGTTCATCACAATGTCCCCATTACCTGCAGGACCTAATTAGTTGCTCAGTAGATATTTGCTGAGTGAGTGCAGGCACAGAATCTGGTTTGGCATCCTAATTAATCCTATTTATTTCTACCCATGTTTTGTTTGTAGCTCCTAGTTAAGCAGGAATATGTGAAAACAGAGGCTGAGAAGTTGAATAAGTGCCTGTCTCAGGATAACCTAGCTAATTAGGGGATGGAAGCTTCTGAGGTCTGTGCTCTTACACCACCACTCAAATGCTCCACACTCAGCTTCATGAGGAGACAGGGGAGAATCATGGGAACGGGGGTGTGACCATGGAAGAGGAAAACCATATTCTTTTCTTTTTAAAATTTCTCACCCAAAGAGGAAGGAAGAGGGAAAGAGAGAAACATTGATGTACCCTCGCTGAGAATCATATCTGTGGCCTTTTGGTGTATGGGATGATGCTCCAACAACTGAGCCGCCTGTCCAGGGCTATATTCTTGATCTAATAGCCATGCAGGTAATAGAGGAGGCAGCCAGGGAAATGAAAGAGTCATTTTCTCAGGCTCAGAGAAGCTGCTTTTGGACTCAGGCTGTGTGGGGAGAGTTCTCTGATCCTGGGTCAGTGACAGTGACCATAAGCACCGTGCATATGCAGTAAGGGGATCGTTGCTGAGGGCCCAGAGCTTATTATCTCAGCATTCCTGGGAAATCACACAAACTGGTCATTGTACAGGAGGTCAGTATAGTCCACACTTCATTTCATGCCAAATGGACTGTAGTGCAGATGATGAAAAAGCAGCCAGGTTCTGAACAAGCGAGAAGAATTCAGTCTGGACTCTCCTTTCTCTTCCCTTTGCCCAGCCCCCCCCTCCCCCCAATACAACTTGAATAAAACAAAGAGATCTTCCGTGATTGGTAAGACACAGAAAAGGCTGTTGGGACCTTTGGGTCTTGTGGCCCCAGGGACACAAATTGATGGTCCTGAGTGTGGGGGTCTTAAATGCTGCAGTGTTCCTTTCTTTAAGTAGGACAGAGAAAATGGATGTGCAAACTACAAGAGAAAGTAATATCCAGCAATTTTACTTCTAACTATTTAGCCGAAAGAAGCAATCACTGTCTTGAGAAGCTACCTGTATCCCCATGTTCACTGCAGTATTACTTACAATAGCCAAGACATGGAAACAGCCTCAGTGTCCATCAACAGATGAATGGATTTTAAAATGGTGTGTGTGTGTGTGTGTGTGTGTGTGTGTGTGTGTGTGTAATGGATTATTACTCAGCCATAAGAAAAGGAAATTCTGCCATGTATGACACATGGATGGGCCTTGAGGATATTATGCTAAGTGATGTAAGTATGAAAGTTAGGCAGAGAAAGACCAATATGATATGATCTTACTTATATGTGAAATCTAAAAAAGTCTATAAATGCATCAAAACAGAGAACAGATTGGTGATTACCAGTCAGGGAGTGGGGGAGGTGTGGAGGGGAAATGGGATGTAATGTATAGCATGGTGACTATAGTTAGCAGTACTGTGTTGTGTATTCAAAAACTGTGAAGAGAGTAAGTCTTAAAAGTTCTCATCATAAGAAAATAAAATTTTTAACTATGTGAGGTGATGAATGCTAACTAAACGTATTGTGACTCACAAAATACGCATATACCAAATTATTATGTCATGCACCTTAAATGAATACAAGGTTTACATCAATTTTATCTCAAATGTAGGAAAAAAAGAAAGTAAAATGTCCTAAGAGAGGTGTTGGTAAACATTTCAAGGGGCTGTGAATGAGAGATCAAGTAGCTAAACACACACACACACACACACACACACACACACATACACGGCCAGGAGCAGAACACATATTTGCCTGAACGACTGCACCTTTTTTTCTTGGTATCTTTCTCACACCCTGATTTCTTCAATAGCTACTTAGAAATAGTAATCTTCATCGGTGACCTCTGCCATCCTATTATGGGATATAGCAATCCCAAAGCCACCTCAGCTGCAGCAAAAACTCTTCAGTTCTGAGTGGTGCCTGCTTGGCTGACAATGTGTGCTGCACGGGTGGGAAGAATGAGGAAAGAGAAAGCAGAGGAGAAGAGGGAGGTGAAATGGAGGAAGGAAAAGAAGAGAAATCCCTAAGGAAAAGGCTTCAGGTGTTCCTGCTCGGGCCTGTCAGCAGGGGAGGCATCTGGGGGTGTTCCTCTGTGTGTTGCATGCCCATATGGCACTCTCATAGAACACAGAGGCCAGAAATTCAGGAAGAAATGCAATCGGTGAATAGGCATGAGGTGACCATCACTCTCGCACCAACTTACATCACAAGGATGAGGACACATGCTCGAGAGGCAGGAGTTGCAGGGAAATAGCCCTGTATTGCCTGTCTCCAAAGAAATATAGTCCTCGCCTGTCTGAGACACAGTTATTTTGGGTATCTGTTACTCACAGTTAAAGCTCATCTTGCCTGAGACAGACATTTTTCAGATACAGGATGGTTGTCTTAACAAATTAAAATGTGAAAACCGATGACCAGATGATTAGCATTACACATGATGAGAGCTGATAGGATCTTTCAGTTATATTTTAAAATTCAAAAGCAATGTGTAGTTCAAACAATATGGAGATATTTCAGTAAAGAGTAAAAATTTTTTGAAATTCTCACCTTCCTCTTTCCCTAAATTCTACTCTGAGCCTCCAAAATAGGACTGTTAATTTCAGGGATTCCCCTTTAGGTCCTTATCTGGACACATACAAACATCTATAAGAATGTCACATACACTTTATTTAAAAAAATGTTTTTATTGACTTTTAGAAAGAGGAAGATGGAGGGATAGAAAGATAGAAACACCGATGAGAGAGAAACAGCATCCATTAGTTGCCTCCTGCATATCCCTTATTGGGGACTGAGCCCATAACCGGCGCCTGTGCCCTTGACTGGAATAGAACCTAAGACTCTTCAGTCTGCAAGCCAATGCTCTATTCACTGAGCCAAACTGGCAAGGGCCAGAAGTGAGATTTTGATAGGACGTATTTCCAGAAGTAAATTCCTAGAAGGGTTTTGACCTCCTAAAGTCGACTTTTACATTTCATAAGGAATGAAAGTCAAATGGAGCTTTCATTGTCTTACCTCCTAAGAGCATCTACAAGATGCAGAACTAAATGGTTGAGAGAGGGATAGCAAGAAGGCAAGAGTCTGTTTCACCTTCTGTCCTTCTCAGCCTTAGGAGGCTGAAAAATAAGCAGCTTCTTGAACAGGGAGAGGGTCTATGACTCCAGTGAAAGGACAAAGCGGGGGGAGGGGTTACATCTGGCCTTGAGGTTACTGAGCTGATCACCCCCAAGTTTTTTTCTCCCATCCAAATGCACAAATTATTCTTAGTGGCTTATTGGGCATCAGGATCTGGATTCAGGAAAGAAAAAGACCTTCTTGGGGTCAATTATGCAATTCTGTCATTTACTTTACATTCTTCTTATCCTAACTGACTTTTTTTAAAAAACTTCTTTATTGATTAAGGTGTTACATATGTGTCCTTATTCCCCCATTACCCCCTCTCCTCCCACTCATTCCTTTACCCCCTGTTGTCTGTGTCCATTGGTTAGGCCCATATGCATGCATACAAGTCTTTGGTTGATCTACTCCCTTACCCCCAACCTCCCTACCTTCCCTCCGAGGTTTGATGATCTGATCTATGTTTCTCTATCTCTTGAACTGTTTTGTTCATCAGTTTATGTTGGTTACAAACAATTCAAATTCGCTGCTGAGTGATGTTCATTTTCAGAGTGCCCAGGGATCTGTTGACACCGTCACCTTGGCTCGTGCTCCCCAGTGGCATAGATTCCCCAAGAACAACAAGGGAAACCAGCTCAGAGCACATTTTGACTGACAGACTGGATCTATAAAGGCCAGCTATTTTTGGGAAGGAAGCAAGAGGCTTCCTAACCAAACAAGTACAAACTTGGTTTTCTTTTGCAGTCAACCGTTTCCTCTTGGTCCCAGTCTATTTATGGAGCCCCTGGAATAGGTCACATCCTTCTCAGCATATTGTTGCTCAGCAGAAGTCCGTGAATTATTGACCAGTCCTAAGACTTCAAACGCTGGGCCAGAGGTCCTTGACCTTTCTGTGATCCATGGATATATTCAGCAGCCCGCTGGAGGCCAGGGACTCCTTCCTGGAGGTTTTTAAATACTAATAAGATGAAGGGAATTACAAATAAGGCAAGTCACGTTGAAATACAGTTGTTAAAATGTTAAAAAAAATAAATGTTATGTAATATGTATGCTTTTTCATTACTGTTAAATAGTAAGTTAGCAGTAGGTCTAATAATGGCTATCATTTTTAAGAAGTGATGAGCGCAAACAATATTTAAAGATGTTTGCAATAATTGAAAAAAAAAGTATATAAATATATATGTGATTCCTGCTAGTGACTGCTAAAACTATTGTGTTTGCTGTCTGCACACATAGTCTGTCTGCTGTTTTGTCTGATTCGGCCTCCTGCCCTCCAGCCTATCCTCCACCCTGCTGTGGGAGTGACTGCTTCAGAACACCAATATGCTCACATTCTTACTGTGCTTAACCCTGCCATGACTATAAGATAGAATCCCATCTTCCCAGGGTAGCATAGAAGGTCTTCTGAAATCTGACCCCGCCATCTTTTTTTGCCCGTCATTTAATTCCCTCAACACTCCAGGTCCCAATTGCAAGGAAAAGCCTATTCTCCTGGCTCTTACGTTCAAGAAAACTTTGTATGTCTAGGGAATCCTCCCTGCAATGCCCCTCTCCAACCAAGTCTCCTGGTTGGTGCAACTCATGTTGACTCATCAACTTATACCTCATCCCCTGTCTGCTGTGTGTCCATGTAGACACACCCACACACACAGTTGGTTGACCATTTTCTCCTTCATTTCTTCACCACATCCATTAATAGCAACTATAAGATTTTGTCTCTTTTTTTTTAATCCACCTTTTTCTTATCTTGCTTTTCTAGAGACTAGAAGCCCTCTAAGGACAGGTACCATGCTTTTATTTTTGTTTATTTTCTCTTGGATTTGTTAACATCTATCATAGAACCTAGCATGTAGAATAGCTTAGTAAATTTATGGGCTTTTCTTTTCAAAAAGATAAATAACTGAAAGAGTGAATTCATAGTGAGAAGCAAAAGATGCACCTATCATTTTTTGCAGTTAAATAAAGTGTCTATTGTAGCACTGAGTTATAATAAAGACTATCATGAAGCTAAAAACAGAACCTCAGTAATCTCATTGCTGTTATTTTCATAATCTCATTTACGTTTCAGCCTTTCTGTTGAGCATGCGCCTCAGAGATGGAGGGACCATGGGATGGAGGAGGCTGCTTTTTGTCTGAAGTTTGAGAGGGACACTTCATCTTTGGTGCAGCTGCTATCTTGCTATGAAATATGTTCTGAGAAGTATAGGCATTGCTGGCCCCAGAAACTCATGTTATCCTGCCAGTGAGGGAGCGTTCCAGTTCCTATTTAAAATAAATTCCAGGTTTGGAGGTCATTGAGAACAAGTTTCATAATATCTGAAAGAACAAAACCAGAATTTTGGCTTTCTCCTGTATTGAGTCTATGTTTTCTATTTTCTGACATCAAATGCCCAAAATTCTTCCTCAATGACCTGGTCCCTCACTCTTGAAATCTTCTTCTTTAAAAATGTGTTGTTATTCTCATTCACTCCATCAATGTGTAAATAGCCACTAGACAGTACTCATATATCCATGCAATTATCTACTTGTTCCATACAACTTATCCCCAAATGAATATGGTAAAGTTAGGGTGAGGATATTTTCAGTTTTCTATAATTCTTTTAAAAGAGGGGGCAAATTTTTTACCTTTTTACTTTGTTCTGCTCTATGCTCCTTGTGGTATTATTCTAATGGTTGATAAAGAAAATGTGCATTTTTATGATCATTTGGGGGAGATTGCTATCTTTGGAAACATTTTTGCATTAATATTCTATTGCTATGTGTTGCTGGCCAGCAGGATTCTCCTTTGGCTATAAACTGTATGTGAAGTAGGTGGGCAGAAGTAGTGGCCTTCAGTGAAGTCACTAGAGCATTTTACTTCCTTGTTAGGAAGACCCTCATTATCACTAACTTGAGAACTGCTGCCAGTTCTATGACAAATGTGGTGGTGCCAGAGCCATTCATCAAAGAAGGGAGAGAGCAACCTTTGCCATCCATTAGGTGAGATGAAAGCTTCGGTGTTAACTCAGTTAAAATGGTGTACGTGCCCATGCCTACCCTTTCAAATTCAGAGTCGGAGCACTGCTCCAAGTCACTGGACTGAGCTTTCTGCTCCTGCACAGAGGGATATTTTATGATCCACTCCCGAGTTCATAAGTCCAAAGCCTTTCATTGTCACCTGCCCTGTGAGACACTTCTCATTCAGTGCCTTCCATACTTTTGAGGACAAGAGGCAGCTTTTGCTAAATGTTGTTGGAATCCATAGGCATTTGGCTTCAGCTTCTTACATTAAAAAAATCTCCCACCAGAGGTAGCTATCTTTAGCAAGGTCTCCCATTCCTCTTTTTTGGAAACACAAGCACCCATTTCTCTCGCTAATTAGTGTTTCAAAAGCAAGCTCAGAGATAAGGCAAGGAATCCAAAAAACTTTATGATTTGTTGAAATGCTTTGTTTTTTATATAGCCAAGGCAATTTATTATTTTTCATTTTTGTTAATATTTAAAAATATTTTTATTGATTTCAGAAAGGAAGGAAGAGGGAGAGAGAGATAGAAACATCAATGATGTGAGAGAGTCATTAATCAGCTGCGCTCCTGCACACCCCAGACTAGGGATTGAGCCTACAGCCTGGGTACGTACTCTGACCGGGAATGGAACCATGACCTCCTGGTTCACAGGTCAATGCTCAACCACTGAGCCATTCTGGCTGGGCTAGCCAAGGAAATTTAAACACATACTTTGTCAGAAGCAGGAAAGAGGTTGGAAATGGGATCTGTGGTCTCAGGGATTCTTGAGCAGCAGCCTTTGGAGGACCTAAAGATCCCTGTGTGGACACGTTATTTTGGGATAAGGATGCAGCTCTAGAAGGCATGTCACAGGAGTGACCCCATCAACTACTGCTTGTATCACCACCTTCACATTTGTCTACTTTGCTCCCCTTTGCCAACCTCACCACAGGGGCTGATTGCCTTCGAGACAGAACTAGGGCAAGAGAAAGGAAAATGTCTACTAGACTGGAGTGTTGTATGCTTCAAAGGAATCAGAAAAAGGAGCTGGGCCATTGGCTGAGGCTCTATGGAATTCAATTCAATGCCAAAACCCTGTTCTAGGGAGAAAGTTGGGGAGTCCCAGGTCCCAGGGGCCAGAGCCAAGCGCACAGAACTGTGTCTAGAGCTGCCAAGCTGGAGTAGGAAGAGAAAGGAGATCCCAGCCACTAACCCCAAAGCCCAGGAATGAAAAGCCAGGAGACACTCAGAGCATAGTTCAAAATCAGGGAGTTTACTATTTTTGAGCTGCACCACGTGTGTATTAAAGTATTCAAGGGCTTTTACAAGTAGATACCAGTCCCTTTTTCTGTGTCACCAAGAGGCATCTCTCCATCCTAGATTCCAGAGCAAAGCCTTCTGTGGGTATGCTGGATTCCATGACCCACCCTCTTCCCTACAACCATGCTGTGAATCACTCTGTCTCTGGTTCCTCAGTCTCTCTCCGGGGGCTCTTTCCTATTAACTTATAAACCTATTCCATTTTTTTCCCACCTCAGGAGAAAAAAAAAATGCCTCCTAAATTCTGGCTTTGCTGTACCAGTAAGTAATAAAATGAAAAGAAATAAAAGGAAGGAAGAAAGGAAGAAAGGGAGGAAGGAAGGAAGGAAGGAAGGAGGAAGATAGATTTCTGTTTAAGAAAGTGTGCATGGTTTGTAAAACTTTTTAAAAGCTAGGAAATGATTATTATAAAGGTCAAGATAGAGGGGAGGAAGAGACCATACAGTAGCCTTCTAGGAAACTGATAGTATTCTATGTGTTTATTGGGGTGTTTATTTTCCTATTTTTGTGGAGCAAACACAAGTGAATGACCACAGGAGTCCAGACCAAATTAAAATTTAGGGAGCCTTTATTAGCTGGCCGGCGACTGCTCTGCCTTTCTCCACGCAGGGAGTCCAGAGAGCAGCAGCGACCCTTTGTGCAGGACCACTTTTAAGCACATTTACCATATCCTGTTTTTGCAGAGCGAACAACCCAAGACAAAACAGTTTTTTCCCAAGCAACGTCAGAGTAATGCTATTGATGACCATGTTATTTACAAGGTCATCTTGTTCTTCAGAAAGCTGACAGTGTTCTATGAAAGAAGGCCTATGTGCTGGGAAGGGGCCATGAGACTGTATCTCAATGCCTGGACTGATGTCAGCACTGACAACTCTATCTAGGGGATAGTCCATGGCCTCTCTGGAATGGGGCATGCTCAGAAGTTCTCACTCTAAAAAAAATTTTTTTTCACTTTCTAACGTTATTATTAACTGAACACATATATGGAATTTTCTACAACTGTATGACATCTTAAAATTTTAAGAAATTTTTTTAAATTGAAAAAACAAAACAGCAACAAATTTTGTGCTTTGGGTCTATCTCTTTGTTACCTCTTATTCTTCCCTCCTTATGTGGATTGTTTTTCTTCTCAGGCAGATTCTGCACAAAGCAAGAAAGTTGGACATTACCTCACAGTTTACCATCCAGATTGAGAAGGAATACTAGTCCTCTGAGACCTACTTATCAAATCTCTGGGCAACATTCATTGCTTTGCATTGGTTCACACCCACACCCAGTAATGTGCGGTAAGCTGACTTTTGATGGAGTGTGGATAGGGATTGGTATGTAGTGTCTGCCCACTTCTGTGGTTTAAATACCTTCACCATTTTTTATTTTTGTTTGTTTGTTTTATGTTTTTGTTTTTTCAAGAAAAATGATTTTAAATATAATAATGTTACATGCAATAAACATTAATATTTCAAGAAAAAAAGATTTTTAAATATATTACCAAAACTATATAACATCCTATCTAATAAAAGAGTAATATGCAAATTGACCATACCTCAGCTAAACCACAAGCCACACCCACCAGCCAATCAGAGCAAGTATGCAAATTAACCTAATCAAGATGGCTACTGCCACACAGAGAGCAGAAGTGAGGCTTGGGTTGCCCCTGGTGATGGAGGAAGCCAAGCTTTCTGCACATCCTGGCGGACCCAGGCCTCTGCTTACGGCAACAGAGTTTCAATGGCTGTGGGAGCAGAAGGCTTGGCTCCACTCCAAGCTACAAACTTTCAATTGTAGAGGATAAATAAATCCCAGATATCAGGGCCCCTCACCCAGGCCACCTCACCCAGGCCACTCCACTCCCCAAGGGAACACTCACCCTGATCCAGGACACCGTTCAAACCAGCTGGCCCCTACCCATGCACCAGGCCTGTATCTTATCTAATAAAAGAGTAATATGCAGATTAACCATCACTCCAACACACAAGATGACTGCCCCCATGTAGTCAAAAGATTCTGCCCCCATGTGGACACAAGATGGCCACCACAAGATGGCCATTAGGGGAGGGCAGTTGACAGGGACCAGGCCTGCAGGGGAGGGCAGTTAGGGGTGACTAGGCCCACAGGGGAGGTCAGTTAGGGGCAAACAGGCTGGCAGGGGAGCAGTTAGGCATCAATCAAGCTGGCAGGGGAGTGGTTAGGGGGTGATCAGGCTGGCAGGTAGAATTGGTTAGGGGCAATCAGGAAGGCAGGCAGGTGAGCAGTTTGGAGCCAGCAGTCCTGGATTGTGAGAGGGATGTCCGACTGCCCATTTAGGCCTGATCCTACCTGGTTTGGGCCTAAATGGGCAGTTGGTCATCCCTCAAGGGGTTCCAGAGTGGTGAGGAAGCAGGCTGGGCTGAAGGACACCCCCAACCCCCATGCACAAATTTCGTGCACTGGCCTCTATACTACTATATAATATCACAAAAATTGTAGGAAATATTAAAAATCTGAAAATAACAAGGTTACTTCTATTATATTCTAAAATATTTTTTTCCTCTGGCTCTATTTTTGTTCATCAGTTTGTGTTGTTCATTATATTCCACAAATGGAGTGAGATCATGTGATATTTATCTTTCGCCCACCAGCTTATTTCACTTAGCATAATGCTCTCCAGGTCCATCATGCAGTTGCAAACAGTAAGAGTTCCTTCTTTTTTACAGCAGTGTCGTATTCCATTGTGTAGCTGTACCACAGTTTTTTAATCCACTCATCTGCTGAAGGGCACTTAGGTTGTTTCCAAATCTTAGCTATTGTAAATTGTGCTACCATGATCATAAGAGTGCATATATCCTTTCTAATTGACATTTCTGATTTCTTGAAATATATTCCTAGAAGTGGAATTACTGGGTCAAATGGGAGTTTCATTTTTAATATTTTGACGAAACTCCATACTGTTTTCCACAGTGGCTGCCACCAGTCTCCATTCCCACCAACAGTGCAAGAGAGTACCGTTTTCTCCGTATCCTCACCAGCACTTGTTGTTTGTTGATTTGTTGATAATAGCCATTCTGACAGATGTGAGATGGTATCTCATTATTGTTTTGATTTGCATCTTTCAGATGATTAGTGACTTTGAGCATGCTTTCATATGTCTCTTGGCCTTCTGTATATCTTCTTTCAAAATGTGTCTATTTAGGTCCTTTGCCCATTTTTTTATATATACATTTTCTTATTGATTTTTTACAGAGAGGAAGGGAGAGGGATAGAGAGTTAGAAACATCAATCAGCTGCCTCCTACACACCCCCTACTGGAGATGTGCCCACAACCAAGGTATATGCCCTTGACCGGAATCGATCCTGGGACCTTTCAGTCTGCTCTATCCACTGAGCCAAACCAGTTTTGGCTCCTTTGCCCATTTTTTGATTGGGTTGTTTATCTTCCTTTTGTTAAGTTGTCTGAGTTCCCTGTAAAATTTGGAGATTAAACCCTTATCAGAAATAACATTGGCAAATATGTTCTCCCATGCAGTGGGCTTTCTTCTTGTTTTGTTGATGGTTTCCTTTGCTGTGCAGAAGCTTTTTATTTTGATATAGTTCTGTTTGTTTATTTTCTCCTTAGTTTCCATTGCCCTACAAGCTGTATGAGTGAAGATATTGGTATGACATATGTCTGATATTTTGCTGCCTATGGATTCTTCTAAGATTTTTATGGTTTCCCCTCTTATCTTTAAGTCTTTATCCATTTTAAAAAAATATATTTTATTGATTTTTCACAGAAAGGAAGGGAGAGGGATAGAAAGTTAGAAACATCAATGAGAGAGAGACATCGATCAGCCGCCTCCTGCACGCTCACTACTGGGGATGTGCCCGCAACCAAGGTACATGCCCTTGACCAGAATCGAACCCAGGACCCTTCAGTCCACAGGCTGACGCTCTAGCCACTGAGCCAAACCGATCTCGGCCTTATCCATTTTTTGAGGTTTTTTTGTGTATGGTGTAAGTTGGTGTTCTAGTTTCTTTCTTCCTTTTTTTTTTTTTTCATATATCCATCCAATTTTCCCAGCACCATTTATTGAAGAGACTATCTTGACTTCATTGCATGCCCTTGTCTCCTTTGCAAAATATTAATTGAGCATAATAGCTTGGGTCAATTTCTGGGTTCTCTGGTTCCATTGGTCTATATGTCTATTCTTGTGCCACTACCAGGCAGTTTTGAGAACAGCGGCTTTGTAACATAGCTTCAAAACTGGTATTGTGATCCCTCCAACTTGGTACTTTCCACCACTGCTGATTTTAACCTACAACATGATGCCACTTGTGAGCTGGAAGGAGCCAGCTTTAGCACATCACTGCAACATCTTGGGGCAGAGGGCAAGTATAGTTTTAATAAGGCACCATGAAGATTTCCTTCACCAGAATTTCATGAAGTGGGAAGGGTTTGGGTAAAGGATGAACAAAGAAAATGCACCAGAAAAAAATAAATGAAAACTATACAGTTGAAAACAGCACATACCCACTGGACTCTGTTTTTTACTTCCTTTTTCCTTCTCCTTTCTTCTTCTTTTCTGGGTATGCTCTAAGTGATCTCATCCATCCTCATTGCATCGATGCTGATGAATTAATGATTTTCAAAATCTACATCTTCTTCCCAGAGCTGCCTTCGGAGTTTCAGCCTCACATTTCATCTATCATTTGACGTTCCCCATCTGGATGGCCCTGGCAACACAAATTGTGCACATCCATAATTGAATTCATCCTCTCTCCACACAAACATGTTCCCCTGATTCACTAGTTACAAACTTCAAAATCATCTCTGAATCATTTCACTCTCCCTCCTTCCCTGCGTCCCCGCCCCTGCAGTCTGGTCCATGAATCCCAGTTTTATTCATGTGTGCCTTTAAAATATTTGCATGATGTAACCCTTTTCTCCCCCTGCCAGTCCCATAGCCTTAAATCAAACACACATCTTGCCTCTTACAGTGATCGCCTACCTGGTTTCCCTGCCTCCTCCCATCCATTCAAGTTTCAAACAATGTAATCTTTCAAACATGCGGATATGATTGTGGCTTTTCCTTGGGCCAGACCCATTGAAAGGCCCAATGGCAGTCCATTCTCCTTAGCATGGTGCACAGGGCCTCTGACTATGTATACAATCTCATCCCCTGGTTACACCGGGCATCTCATACTCCTAGGCCTTCACATGCGTATTCTTTCTGCCTAGAAATCCTTCCTCACCCGCTTGTCTGACTGTGAGTCATCCTCACTGCCCACCCTCAGCTCTAGAACAAACTGCTGCACTGTCTGTGCTCCCACAGCTGGTGGGCCAAATCTTAAGAATAATCTTTACACTGTATTATATAGTTAGAAGAATATTAATAAATATGTTGAGTAAATGAATTCTACACTTGATCTTAGCCAAAAGGCCGAGAAGCGATGTGTAAATGAATTCTAGATGAATAGTGAATAGGAAAGGCATATGGATCATACTCATCACGCTCTATAGTTCTGGTCTTTATTTCAGAGATCCAAACACTTATTCTGCCTCAGAGACAGTAAGACTTCTGCTTTAGTGTTAATAATAATAATAAATCATCTGGGCAGAGACTTGACAGTTAGGGCCATAAGCTCATCAAACAATTGGCTGAATCATGTTGACAGTTCAAGAACACATTTCCTTAAAAAAAGAAAAAGAAAAAAAGATGTATTTACATCTCATGTCCAGATGAGTGCCTTTCCTCTTATTTCATTTAGAGTCAGATATATTTTAATATTAAATAACTATTTTGGGGATTGCCTTCTGTCTGTGAGGTAGTACAGCACTGCAATGAAATCTCTTTGCAGTAGGGCTGGCATCACCATGAATTCTGTAGCACTGTCAGCTTTTGTGTGGCTCAGTCCATTCAAGTGCAGAGGCATTAACTCTCATTGTCTCTCACTTTGCCAAAAGACAAATTTAGGTACAAAAAAAGTCAAGTTTGACTTCATGGAAAAGAATTTCATCAGTGTACTTACATTCTTCACTTCAGTTTCTAGGACACAGTTATTTTCTTTAAAATATATTTTTATTGATTTCAGAGAGGAAGGAAGAGGGAGAGATAGAAACATCAATGATGAGAGAAAATCATTGATCAGCTGCCTTCTGCACACCCTCTACTGGGGATCAAGCCCAAAACCTGGGCATGTGCCCTTGACCAGAATCAAATCTGGGACCTTTCAGTCCCCAGGTCCACGCTCTATCCACTGAGCCACACCAGCTAGAGCCTCACTTGCTTTCATAATAAGGCTGAATAACTTTAAGTGGGAAATGAACAGAACTGATTACTAAAGATATATGGATCTTGTTATAAAAATAGGAAGACTTAAGGAGAAAAACTAAAGCATAGAACCAAGGATAGACTATGGAACTAAAATTATATCAAACTGGAGTTTTTCCAAAATCTCATCTGTCAATTGTAAATTCTATAGAACAATATAGTTTTAGAGTTTAAAATGTCATCCTAGTTATAAATAATTCCCTTTCTTGGTATTGGCATTAACATCTGAGTATCTGCAACATGAAAATGAAAACCATCCGTAAGCCTCAGCTAAATTACCGGATCAAAGACAACTCTAGAATGAAGTTACTTATGGCTCAGTCTTTACCCACTATGATAAAGATCTAAGACAGGAATAAGAAATATATGGAATTCTTGCTGGTTTTTCCCCTTTCTCCCATGCCCAAGGTCAATGCCAACAAAGAATTACAGCACTTGTTATTGTGGTCTGTTTGCCAGTCTTTGGATCTTCAATACAACATTATTGGGGGAGCCACTAATAGTCCGTCACGGTTGATCCACATTTCAGTCGGGAATGCAACAGGAAGCAGATGGAATACTCAAATGGTAAGTTTTAGAGTGTTTACTGCAAGGACTTTTGCCAACCCTGGCCACTCCTACACCTGAAGAGACAAGTGATTTGGACAATCCAAAAGAAAGGTCTATTGAGAGAGAGCATTTGACAGGAGCTTGACTGTTGATGTTAAAGCAGCCAAGCCATTGCAATCAGGCAGGGAGAGAGCTAGGGAAATAAATACCCAAGGCTCACACTTTCTCACCCTCCAGTCTCCTGCTAGTGTGCTCCATTAATCAAGTCCAGTCTGTAAACTCTGTTATCAGTCAGGCCCCCGTTTCACAGAGTGGGATGGAGCAGATTAGAGAGTAGATCTGGATGGACAATAGAACATGTTTGAGACCAGATTGAAGGCATGTTGCCATTTAGAGCTACCTTATTATACTGTCTTCTATATATTTGTGCAAAGACAAAACAGGCTGCTGATGTTAGGATGTCACTGAACTTTCTACGTCTTCATTTCCCACCAGTTAGGCAGGAGTGAGCCTGTAGACCTCTGAGATGGATGATGCAATTCTCCAAGTTTAACATTCTAAACCAATTGAATTGTTGGCAAGAGAACACCAGCCGATGTTGTTAGAAAGATGTGGTAGACTATTTTGTTTCTAACACGTCTCTAGCTAAGCACACAAAGAAAATTTCCTCCTTTTCATCTGTCTGCAGATGGGATCCTTGTTTCTCTGGAGTCATCTGCAAGTGTTACTGATCCCTCATCTGAATCCCCAGCCAGTAGAGAAGCATGAGCTCTCGGGAGAGTTTATTCATATCCAGTCTATATATTTTTGTTTGAAACTCGATATCTTGACTTCAGAGCCAAGTGTCTTGTGATCTGCCATCTCCCAAATATGTTTTTAAGGCGTCATCCCAATGGTGTTTTCTTCTGCTGGAAATAGGATGCTGCTGGTATTTTTCTATTGTAGAGAATGTTTTGTGTGCTAGTTTTCAAAAATAAAAATTCTAAAACTGTCCATAGAACATTCTAGGAGGCTTCTCAAGAGTGGTGAAGGTCTTGTCCTAATAGGGTGTGTTTTGGCATCTGACCTGTGTTTAAATGATCACAGTAGGAGAGCAGCCTGTGAGATTTCAGATCAATTGAAATATATACTGTTCATGCAAAGAAGAATGGGGGGAAATGAGAGAAACCAGTATTTAAAATGAATTTAATTTATTGCTTTCTCCCTTCCTTTGGGTACAAGGATAAGTAAAACCAAGAGATGTAAACATGGATTCTTTCTCTATAACTTACCACTATTTTTCATCTGGTCATTTAAATTTTTATTCAATAGATGTTTATAGTCAGTGTGGTCAGTGTATCTTATTTACTGAGTTTCATCAGGAAAACTAAAGGAAAGTCTTATGAGATACTTTCTACTTGTGTTTAAGGACATTTGTCTCACTTTAATACTTAAAGACTGCATACAAAATAATAAAATCCCTCTCTTTTCTATACTTCATGTTTAAAGATCTTTTAAGCCTTTATAAATTATAAGTTCTCAAGTACTCTTGTAAAATTCGGTTTTATTCTCCCTGGGCCAGAGAAATATATAAGAAAACAAAAGCTCAAAGCCATGGGACAGGAAACAGGGCTCCCCTCTTTTCTGTTACTGGTACCCCTGCCCTCTTGCTGGCTCTCCTCGCTCCCTGTTTCCCTAAGCATGCCCCACCTTCCTTTTGGTCTCTTGTCTCAGTCATCTCTCATGGTCTTATAATCCCTGTGTCCCCCCAATATAGTTTATATGCTTTCCTCTTTTGATTTCTCTAACACTCACATTTCCTGCCTTTGCTGAGCCATCCCATCATTTGGAGTCTAGTTGGAAGGTGCTTAGTAATCTGAATACTCACCATCCCCCACCATGTCCTTCCTGTCAGTCCACATGGGTACAGCCTACCATGAGAAATACACCATAATCAGCATGTGGGGATTAAAAGGGTGATTAAAATATGGTCCCTGTCCTATGGAGCTTACAATCTAATGAGGGAGCTAGAAATACATACACCCAATCATAGTTCAAAGTAATACTAACCATAATACTAAGTGCAGAAATGGGAATCTTTATAAAGTGAGGCCTCCCAAGGTAGAGCTGAATTCTGACTAAGGATGGAGGATATTAGAAGGCTTCATGAAGAAGATGGCATTGAGATGGACCTCACCAGAGAAGGAGAGCAGAGGGACCACTAGCCAATCAGAACAGTCATGGTAGGGGGTGTCCCTATCATCCTGGGGAGGAGGGCTATGGGAATGAGTTGGAGCTCTGAGGAAAAGAACATAGGAAAAAGCAAAAGGCCAAAGTTTGGAGACTTCCTATATCTAAGTGAGGGGTCTTAGAGAAAACCATTAGAGATTGGTTAAGAGTTAAATGGCAGGGAAGAAAGGGATGAAGGAATTTCCAAAAGAAGGGATGGCTAATAATAGTTGAGAGGAGAATAACAACTAACACTTGTGGACTACTTACTCTGTGCCAAGTTTTTTGTTAAAGATCCTAACAAAGTTAAAGAGGGACGGAGTTAGGACTTGTATCCAGGCCTGACCAATGCCAACACTCAACTCTGCAGATGCTAAACGGAACAAAAACATAACCACGCCATTTACCAAGGCAATTAGGAACCCACTGGTGACGCCCCAAGTGAGAGATTTCAGTAGAATGGTCAGGACAGTTTGCAATAAAAGGAAGTAAAGGTATCAAGAGTTTGGAATCTCTTTCAAAAGGTTTAGCAGTGAAACTTAAGAAATGGGATAGTAACTTAAGAAAATAGAATGACATATTTTTAGAGGGGAGCTACTTAGACATTAGATTGAACATAAGCTTGAAAATGTGAGAGGAGACTCTGGAGATTCCCAAGGCGAGGGGAGGAAGTGGGATCAAGGACACCCATAAAAAGATTATCATGGGAACGATGAGGGACACTGCTTCCTGCCTTTGCGATAAGAAAAAGGAGGACAGGATGAGTGCGGAGCAAATCTGCTACAAAGATAGAGGAATTGAGGAAGTTCATCTAGGATGGCCTCCATCTCCTCACTAAAGATTGCTACTGAGAGGGGCTGGGAACACTGAAAATAGAAAATAGAGTGGCCACTGTAGATCATATGCTTGGTAAAGTTGATCTGCACAAAGTGGTAAATGTCTACTTGGAATGCCTAAGAAGTCTATTTGGGACATACATAGAATGCAGAGCAAGAAAACAACACCACTGTAGCATAAGATGAAAGTTGTTTGTGAAAGACAAAAAAAGCAGATTCACATTCCAGTTGAGTGCCTCTTCCCTTTCAGGGTTTTTGGCTAAGAAAACAGTAACCAAATAGTTTGGGCATCTACCAGAGCGACCTCTGATAAATTAAAAGTCACCTTGGCAAAAAGCAATATTCTGAATGCCCACAGTATAACAAAAGGTCTTTTGTAGCATAAACCCACAGAACAAGGACTTTCTAAAGTACCTGGAGAGCCAGCTTAAGGACAGGGCAGCAAAATCCTGCATCTCCTACTGACATAGCATTTGCCTTTCCAATTGATTGCAGAGCAAAGAACATAACCCTGAGCCCTAAGAGTCCAATGTCCAAGTCTGGGTCCTCTACTTTCTAGTGTGGGGCTTTGGGCAAGTTACTTGCTCTATTTGAAACTTACTTATAAAATTCAGATAATAATACCTACTACTTAGAGATGTCAGAATTTAATGAGGTAACACTTCTGATTCCTATTCTTTCCCTACCTACCTGGACACTGAAAATCTTAAATTCTAAGTGATGGGAGCATGTATTCATTGCATCCATCATAGTTCTCTACAGTCCCCTCTCAGAGACTTAAGCAGTTTTTTTTTTTTTAATGACAGAAATTATTTTATATTGGTTAAGCAGAGAAAGAAATGATCAATGGCAAGTCCAGTGTATATCTGGGAAAACCACTAAGATGCAGGCACCTTTGTGGAATTCCTCTGAGGTCTCTTTATTGGTCGGTAGTCACTACTACTATCTTTATGGCATGCTTTCCTGAACATCTGAAAAGGGCAACCTTGTGGCACTTGTGAAATCAAGATAATGGAAGGCCTGGTTTCTCTTCACTCAGGAATGACAGAACTGGGTATGTGAGACTTCCTCAAAACATCAGGAATATGTTTCTAGAAAGACGGGCCTCATCCTAGGATAGTAGTGCCCTATACTCCTCAGAACATGATTGTTAGGTGTAAAACTAAGACTAGCAGCACAATTCTTAGGTTTCCCAGACACAAAATTCTTGACACTGACATTCCTTAGCTTTGCAACAATGTTGGGAAGTAACTTCTTCATGAAGTTCACACACTACTTCAGCAAGACAATGGGAGTGATCAGAGAACTGTCATAAGATTCTACCTGATGTCTACTGACCTCCCTGCCTCTCTGGCCTAGTGTCTGTCTTCTCTCCTGTCATTATGATGATCTGGCCTTGTTCCTGCCTGTGACTAATGTCTCCCCCTGGGCACTATCCCATCCCTCAGGCCTACCCCAAAACATTTGCTCCAGCAATTGTCCCCCCTCTCCTGCACCTTCAAACTTTTCTTCTCTACAGGAACATTCCCATCAATATACAAACATGCTGTTATGCCTGTCATCTTAGAAATAACCCTCTCTGACCCCATTTCCACTTTTAGTTATACCCCAGTTTTCTCCTTCTCTTTAGACAAAAGCCCCTTAAAAGGCATCTGTTCTTGCAACCTCCATTGTTTCTCCCTCCCTCTGAACCCTCTCCACTGACATTGCTCAAGGTCACCAGTGAGTTACAGTATTGCTAAATCTACTTGCGGTAACTTCTCAAACCTGGTTTTAATTGACCTGCAAACAGCATTTAACCAGGTCAATGCCCTTTCCTCTTTGAAACACTTCCTTCTCTTGGCTTTCAGATTCTCTTGGTATTCCTCCTACCTCACTGCTCAACGTCTTCATCTCTTCACACTGTAAATTTTGGGCTTCCCAGAGCTCATACGTTGGTTGTTTTATCTCTTTAATTACATTTACTCTCTTGATTAATGTTGCAATTTTATGACTTTATTTACCATCTCTGTGCTGATGACTCCCATAATGGTAGCTTCCCTCTAGACCAGTGGTTCTCAACCTGTGGGTCGCGACCCCTTTGGGGGTCGAACGACCCTTTCACAGGGGTCGCCTAAGACTGTTGGAAAACACATATTTCCCATGGTCTTAGGAACCAACAGACTGCTCCTCGGTGTAGCAAAATGTAGCAATGTAGCTTACTGTTGTCATATTAAAACTTACCCATGCTACACCACGATTCAAGACAAAATTTCATTTATTTGTAATTAGAAATAAATATTTCACAATATATAATTACATATTGTTTTTGTGATTAATCCCTATGCTTTAATTATGTTCAATTTGTAACAATGAAAATACATCCTGCATATCAGATATTTACATTACAGTTCATAACAGTAGCAAAATTACAGTTATGAAGTAGCAACAGAAATAATTTTATGGTTGGAGGTCACCACCACATGAGGAGCTGTCTTAAAGGGCATTAGGAAGGTTGAGAACCACTGCTCTAGACCTTTCTTTAAATTCATAAACCACCTGTCCTTTTGACACCTTCAGTTGGATGTCTACTTAGCATCTCAAATTTAACGTGTCCAAAACTGAGTTCCCAGCATTTTCCCTGAAACTAGCTTTTCGGGTTACCTGAGTAGGATGGCTCTTCCATTCTGCCATTCCCATCAGCCAGAAGATCCTAAGGGCATCTTTGACTCTTTCTTCTCTCTCATGCCCTATATATGATCTTATAACAAATGCAACAGCTTTCAGTCTTCACATCCCCTTCCTGTTATTGTCCTGATCCAGCTCTCCATCATCTCTTACTACCACAGTAGCCTGCTTCCACCCTTGCCCCCCTCAGTTTCTTCTTACTCCAGCAGCCAGAGGTACCCTGTTAAAACACAAAGTCAATCATGACACTCCTTCCTCAAAACCTGAGGGTTTCCCATCTCATTCCAATTCACACAATGATTCCCTGTCATCTTTTGACCCCATTTCCTACTGATCTCCTTCTCAAGTATCTTATTGAAGCCACACTGGCCTCCTTGCTGTTCCTTATATACACCTGACGCATGTTTCTGCCCCAGGGCCTTTGCATTTGCTATTCCTTCCACCGGAATTGTTCCTCTCCCGGACACATTTATGGCCACATTCCTCACTTCCTTATTTGCTCAAATAAAATTATCTCGGGAAAGTCTATTCTACTTTCTGCTTCATTTTTTTCTCTCCTTAACACTTCTCTCTACATAACTATATATTTTACTTACCTTGTTTATTGTCTTCCTCACTAGAATGTATGTCCCACAGGAATGGAGATTTTTCTCTATTTTGTTCACAACTTTATGCCAGCACCAAGAACAGTGTCTGGCACATAGTATCTAGGAAAGATTGAATGAATGAATTTTATTAATTGAATTTATGTGAAAAGCTAAAGAGATTGTCATCAAATTTTTAGAAAGGTATTTGGTGGGGGATAGGTATGGCAAAATCTAGTGATCTGGAGTATTTAAATACATGCCAGAGACATCACCCAAAAGTAACCTTACCCATGGTAATCCAGGATGAGATTATCAGGGATAGCATTTTCTTAGTTGCATGCTGATGACAGGCCGCCAGCCAGAAAACTCCCTGCTGCCAATAAAAAACCAACTGTGTGGCTCTACCATTAAGAATAGCCCAGCTAGAGTGACTCAGTAGGTTGAGGGTAGTCCTGTGTACTGAAAGGTTGCCAGATTGATTCCTGGTCAGGGCAGATGTCTGAGTTGTGGCTTTGATCCCCAGTTGGAGCTGTATGGGTTTTTATTGTTTTGATGGTAAGTGACCACTAACTCAAGTCATTTTTGTAAAGACTTGAATAAAAATTGGAGCATCCAAAGAAAATCACCTTCAGTAGTTGCTTTATTGGGCTTAAATAATATCAACATAAACTGATTATTCTCCTTTTATCACATCAGCTTCTTTCCTAGCAGGTCTAATCTCAGACCTTATGTAATCATAAAGTGTCTTCCGCCAGTTCCCAGAGCTTCTGAGTTTGAATACAATAGGAAATAGAAAAGACTTTGTACATTTAGTACATCTGGCAATTCACATGTAAACTTTCTGAATCAATTTCTATGGCCACAAAAAATACAATATGCTGATTAGTTTAGGCCTGGGCATAAGTTCTACCCTAAGGCCACGAGTGGATCCCCCAACCCAAATTGGCCCATTAACTCAAAAAGAGAGTCACAGTGGAAGGAGGCCCTGTGTGTATATTTCATAAGAAAAACACGAGCATCTACTCTTGCCATGGCTGCTGCACACACTCTCCAGTTGCCAGGAAAGCAGATTTTTTTTACTGTGCCAACATGCATGCTGTTGGGAGACCGTATTAACTTTTGTTAATAAGAACGCCAAGTTTGCAGAGCCAAATCTCCCTTAAGAGCCTGTGCAGTCATCTGTGTTTATCTTGTCCTTGTTGTCAGGTAAAGCTGCCTGGGAGAGACCAGCCATGCCACTAAGAGCCATGAAAAGGGCATGTCCATCCCAAGCATCGGGACCACGTCTTCCAGGCACACAGTTCTCAGGGAGAACTCAGTCTAACATCCAAGAGCAAATTACACCAACTTTGTGGGGTTTGTGGTTAGCTGCCAACAGAAAGACTGATCTCTGAATTAACAGGTCATGACAGGATGACTTTGCGGAGTCAGAAAGCATTCTTTCTAATACGAATGCTCCTTTATAGCAAGAAAAGGCATCTATGCTAAGTGGCCCATAGTCACTGGTAGCATTTGCATAAAGGATCAGCTCTATTATTTCATTTAATGCCAAGATTTCCCAAGATGAAGGAGACGGTGGTTCCTCAGTATGAATATGGTAATGAAGCTGGGCCACTATAAACCCTGTAAATGGTTTAACTGTGGAGGAAGGACCATCAGCGTGACAGGTTTTCACATGAGATTACACTCTCCTACGAATATGAATTTCCCTCCGTGGCCTGTGAGAACCGAATCTTACCATGGAAGCCTTCCTGCAAGGAGATTTGGTTAAGCTGTCAGACTGTTAAATCAATCGTCTCTTACAATTTGTTTATACCTCTACTGAGCACGACATTTCAATAAAGAAGGAAACTTTTAACTGCCTGAAGGGAGATGGAAAGCAGATTATGGCATCCACATTGGTGGCTGACCTTTATCTCATTTCAGGGATTTTATTTTTCTGAGCAGTGAGGAGAAAACGGTAAGAAAGTTGCTTCTGAAGATTCAGGGGAGGATCCCTGTATATGTTAAAATATGCCAGCTCTTTGTAGCCAAAATCAGGGTCTTTCTCACCATAATTTGTATTGGAATAGAAGTCAAAGTCTATAGTTTCAAAGCAATCTTGTCTTTTTCCTACCTTGATTATGATGCATCTTGATTTACTATGATACTATTATCCCACCCGTGAAGGCAAGATTACAAAGCCAGAAAGAATAAAAAACCCTAAGGTTTGAGAGTTCATGCTATTTCCCTTGTAAACTGTTTACCTGCCTAAAAATGTTGTTTGTTTTTGGCTTGTATGACTGCTAAATTTGGTCCCCGTATATTTGTCGCCAGAACTACAACAGGAAAGTTTGGCTAACAGTAAAGCCTCAAAAGCAACTGCTCCAGCCAATTCCAATGTCTCCAGCAGCCAGAACCAGTGTCTCGCCATACGAGACTCATCTCTGGCCATGTCTACACTCCTGTAAACAAAACATGTGGAGGGATGGGCTGAGGCATGCCAGGGAAGCCTTTACTTCTAGTGGGATTGGCAAACACATCCAGAACAAGCTTTTCCTCAGAAATTTCTAGGGAGATAATCAGTTGCCATTTGTCAAGTGCAGGCAGGCGAGTGTTGTGGTTAAATGTTCAGATGCTGGGAACAGATAGGCCTACCTAAGCCACATACTGGCTGCATGACCTTCTGCAACGTACTAAATCTCTCTGATCTCCATTTTTATCATTTCTAACATGAGGGTAATACCAGTATCTAACGCAGTATTGTCTTGAGAATTAAATAAGGCAATGGGCATGCAGTTCTTAGTATAATTTCACACTCATATGAAGTATTATTATTACCTGATTTATCTTAAATATTTGCTTTTGCACCTATGAGTTGAAAACTATAAAGACAGGGGGAAAGATATAAGAATGTTGGAAGATGCTGGTCTCCATGTTTTCAGCAATGAAGATGACCAATCATTCTTTAAAATAAATTATTAGAGAATCAAGGTTTTAATCTGATGAGTCAATTAGCAGTAATGAGGGATTTTAATTTGGGAGATAACAGTCTTATTCTAGAATTACCCTTATGAAACACATCATTAGTTATTTACTTTTACTTTGAATATACCATTGCAAAAAAAGAAAAAGAAAGCAACTTTTAAAAAGTGCCAGATGCTGCTGTAAAGGTAAGTATAAGTGTAAAATTTCTCCAGTATAACACACACAGACACACAGACACACACACACACACACACACACACACGCATGCGTGCGCGTGCTGAAGGAGAATGGATTTTCCTCCAACCAGAACAGCTCCTTCTTTGTGCTCCTTCTGGATTTGCTGAAATGTTTCTTTAACAGTGGTACATCTGTGAAAGGGATTTAAAAACATAAAAGTTTTGTCTTCCTGGACTTGACAGAGCCAGGCATATCCTGGGGACACAGGGAGGGCCTGGGGGCTGAGATGCAACCCCGAAAACCCCAGTTCCTATTGATCCATCCATCAGTCAGTGCAAGCAGCCACTGTAGAAGGTGAAGCGAGGAGTGCCAGGCAGCTGCTGCTGGCCACGTGTGCCCGTTTTGCCTGGTGGAGGGTTAATCAGACAGCCTTTCTCTTAAATGGTGTAAAACAAAGTACAAATACATGCACACACTCTGGAAAATTATCATGTGGACGCAGAAGAAAAATAAATGAAAGCGTTCCCTTGCCCTTAGGTTAAGAGAAAAACATCCTTCACATTTCCTTTCTGTGAAGAAGAGGCATAAGGAATATTAAGTAGGGAAAATAGGTGGCGAGACAAAAAATATTTGTATTTCCTTGGCCGATGATCTTTGAGAAGTTGGGATTTTCTTTGGAACAGTCAAAATAGAAAATAAGGAAAAACGAAAGCCTCCTCTGGCTTTCTTTGTTACGGGCACATTCACAGCCATGGAGTGGCCACTGGAGGACGATTTATAGGCGGTGACCATTGAGTCGTGGTCTCAGGTGGTACCTCGCAGGTCACCGGAGCTGTGGCCTGGAAATGGAAGGAGAAGGCCATTTATCAGGGTGGCGCGTTGCTCATTAGTAGCAAATTTGGCTGGTCCTTGCATGGGATGATGCCTGAATGGACTCCGGCCCCATCTGCTGTGAAAATAATGATGACCAAAACATTTTATGCAAAGGCTTTTCTTTCCCAGGGAACTCCTACCTGTATTTGGTCTTTCACAGGAAAACCATCTATGGAGACTTTTATTCTTGCCATGTAAGAACCTTTGCTGATGAGTGCACCTTTGTGTTTACAAAGATCAATGATTTTCTTCTTTTGGTTGACTGTATAAGGGCTGGTCCTCCATGGTGTTTTTGTCCCGGGGCTGGTTAAAGAGCTCCAGATTGGAAAAGTTCCTGTAACCCCGATTGAACATTATCAATCCAGTGATCGGAGTTATGTAAACACCTGTCTCAGGAGTCTGGATTTTGTGGTGGCGGGCAGCGGGACCTGGGTATGGCTACATTCCGTTTCCTTTGTTGGCTGATTCTCCCTCAAGCCCTGAACTGTGCAGGAAGTATTAGCAAATAAGACGCAAACTTAGCTCTGTAGGGTACAGAGCTTCCCTTTATTCCCTCCACTCTCTGTATCTTTTCCTGCTGCACAGGCACCGGGCCTCTGAAAGCTGATTTATGGGGGAACTGACTTTTCTTGGAGAAATTGTCAGGAGACCCTCCGTGTGGTTTCTGAACTGGGAAACTTCTTGTTTCTGTGTGTTCGTTTGTTTATTCTTTTCCCAGGCAGCACTGCTCATGTTTAATCACTTGTACCTGCGATGTAAAAAAATGGGACAAAAGGAAAGAAACAGAAAAACATACACAAGAAAACAGAAAAAAAAAAGAGTGTGGCTTTTTTCTTACAAAAACAAGTCAGTAAGCAAAGGTATGGACCAGTCAGACCGGTTCCGTTTTTTGTCCCTTTTCCCAAAGACGGAGCAGGGAAGCTGCCACTCCTTTGTTGTTGCTTTTGTTCTTTTGTCACCTAATCTATTCCTGGTTTTCCCGGGAGCTTTTAGACATACTGTATCCCTCATTAACTTGATGCTTCTAATAACTCCCATCAACTCATTTTCAGCCACATTTATTTTAAAAGTCCAGTAAAGCCCTGGCTCGTTTTCTCAGTGCTAAGTGTCGGCCCTTGGACTGAAGGGTTGTGGGTTCTGGTCAGGGATAGGTATCTCAGTTGCAGATTTCTCAGCCCTGGTAGGGGCACATGTGGGAGGAGGCAACCAATCGATGTATGTATCTCTCTCACATCGATGTCTCTCTCTCTCTCTCTCTCTCTCTCTCTCTCTCTATCTCTCTCTCTTTCTCTCTCTCTCTCCCCCTTCCTCCCCCCCCCCACACACACCTTCTCCCTCCCTTCCACTCTCACTAGAAATCAATGGAAAACTATCCCTGGGTGAGGATTTAAAAACAAATAATAATCCAGTAAGAATGCAAGAAGCATGTACCACTTCTGCAGATAACTATTTCTCTGTTAACTAAGTTATTTTGATCTTATTTCTAGGAAAGGGATGTTGCTTGTACAACCCTCCACTCTGTAGCCCATAAAATAATGAAAGCTCTGTAAGAACCTTTGCTGATGAGTGCACCTTTGCATTTACAAAGATTAATGATTTTAAAATTGACTCCACAGACCACTAGTAATGAAATTGACCATATCCAATTTTGAAAGCCCTGAGACCCGAGAGAAACTGCAAATTAGCAGAGAAAAGGTAGTGCGTTCCTGGTGATGTGGAGCAAACCTGATATTAGTCCAGTGAAGTGTTGCAGAATGCAGCGGTTGGGTTAATACCATAGCACGAGGTTAAAGGTCAACTCAGACATGAAATGTGTAGGCAAGTTTAGGAGACATTCACTTGCAATTTCTGAAGAACTTGAAATAGTAACAGGCCAGTGACCATATGCTTATACTTATTATAATTATTAGTTATTATATTCTACTGACATGAGATCTGAATGAAAAAGAGAAGGCAGTCGTTATTGTCTTGCTTCTGTTGAAATCACAATAATGGTAGCAGCAATGCTAGCTAGTATTTTTTGAGTATTTGCTATGTTCCAGAAGCAAGGCTTAGCGGTCATTGCACATCAGTTCATGTAGTTCTCACCAGAGCGTTTAGTGGTACACAGTTTAATTATTGTCCCCCTTTTCCAATTGAAGAACCTAAAACTTAGCAATGACTTCCTCGGCTTAAGGAGCTGCCAAGTGGTAGGTATAAGAGTTGAACCTCCATCTACTCAATTTCAAAATAAAAACATTTAGTCACAATCTCTCACTGCATCTGTATAGAACACTGCTGCTCTATTTTATTGAATCCCATGCCTGGGAAGGGAGAGCCAGGATGGACACTATGGCCAAGGCTTTAGTCAGTCATTTAAATAACATCTCTAGCTTGTGGGAAACATTCTCTGGTTTAACAATCAGATGAAATTCCTTTCAAACTCAATACTGTCCTTTCAAACTCTTAGCTGTCACATACATCCCCCTATGCAATCAGAAGCTCCATCAATGTGATCCTCTGCCTCCTTCAAAGGAAATGAAAGCAAAGGTAAGTGCTGTGGTCTCTAAAGTCCATAGTTAATCTGTCTAAGTTGCCATCCAACTCTCAGTGAGACCCTCCTATTTGGGCACCTTCATGGTTGACCTGTGGTACTCAAAAGCCTGGAACCATCCACCTAGGGCCCTGCAGTGCTAAGGCACACATCACTAAGAAGTACTATGTGTAAGCCCCCTCTCACTGTTCTCATGGAAATCAATTTCCCTTCCAAATATTGCAATATGGGATTTATAATTCAACTGAGAAAGGATTTATTCAACAGTTTTTTTCAAGTACAGGTTTTCCTAGACATCACGGGTTAAAGGAAAAATGCTATTTTAAAGATATTTTCATGAGAACGAAAATTTTTTATGCTCCCCTGTCTCTTTTCTCTCCCCTCTCTCCATTCCATTTCCCATTTCCCAATGGCTTTATTCTCAGCAATACAACTTTTAAATTGAACACATGCTTTACAGTATCAAAGGCTAAAGAGTGGTGCGTGTACCAGATTGATTTTCAATTTATTTTCAAGAAAAACTAAGCAAGCTTGGCTCAAAAGAAAGGCAATCTACACATAGAGCATTCTGCCTATTTCTCAATGCTCAGTGCTGGGTTTTGGTTCCTTATTTTTTTCTCTTTTTTGAATCTTAGTACATATTTTGGACTACAGCCTTACCTGTACTATCCTTTAGGCCTAGCAGTAAGTCTTGGCCAGTCTCCAAGTGAATTCTATATCTGTGATATAATATTAGAAAAAACAAAAGTAGTTTGTCATCACAAGCACTAGGAGAGTATGCCATACCACTCTATTACAATCTTCTTTCTTCTGTATTTCTCCCCCACTCCATGATGTTTCAGGGCAGTTAGAATACCCAAGATGAAGTTTTTGCTGCCAACGAAGCCCTCTTATGTCTAGAGAAAATAACATGGAACAGATAGATTATTTCGTCTGTCTTTACATGATGGTTTTATCTGTTTAAAGAGCCAATGAAACTGCAGGTTGGCACTTCAGTCTCGTGGAAGATAGCATTTTTTATTTTTACTTTTGTAGCCACGTCACATTTCATCTAAATTTGAATATGTGAAACAGAAGAATCCAGAGTTAGATTTTCTGGCTTATTTCTATAGCAACTGGAGTATAGAACTATATACGGGAGAAACCACTTGATAAATATATGCCAGCAGCACCTCCCTGCCTCATAAAGATGCTGGAACGTTTGAGCAGCTTCAGAGGGGTGGATGAGAATGATGAGCACAAGAAAGCAAGAATGACGGGTAGGTTGCTGCTGATATCCATGCTGCCTGCATCCTCTGTAAGTGATGGGGGTGTGAGTGATGTCAGTTGCTGATTGCTCTGGGAAATTTAAGGGGGGATCTCAGTAAATCCACCAGAAAGAAAACATTTCTGAAACATACTGAAATGTATAAACTGAAAGCATAATTGCTATTGAAAATTAAAGGATGGGGAACTGTGACCCAAATTTGATAATATCATTCAATTAAAAAATATGCTGAAGCACAGATGACACGGATGGAATTAATAGCACTGCTAAAGTGTCCATTCACAATTTTGAGAAGGGCTGGGTTGTGGTATTGGTTGAGCCTAGACAAAGGAGCATGGAAAGAGAAATTTTAAAAAACCGCAAAAAATTAGGATTTCCTATTTAATGGTACTGCAGGCAGCCTTGCCTCCTCCCTTTTCTCTCTAAGTCAATCATGGTATGAAAACAGGGACCTAGAGGGCTTGAGCACTGGAAATGAAGTGCAGAAGGGGTCATAGAAGGAACTGGGGAACAGTGTGTACCAGTCAAATATGCATTTGGAACCATGGGCTCTTTAAAACTCAAACCCACAGCAATCAGTCCTTAGGGGAACTGGCAGAACGGAAGGGGCCAGAACTGCCTGAGTCCTAGCTTTGGGGCAGGGACTGTTACTGAAGTTTTCTGAATTTCAGGTGCTGGGCAGGCCCTGGGGCAGGGGCCTGGGTTGCTGACCTTACTCATCCCCTGGAGCTGCTGTAAGAAATTAACACAAACTGGGTGGCTTCAAACAACAGAAGTTTGTCTCTCAGTTTTGGAATCAGGAAGTCCAAAATCTAGATAACAGCAGGCCAGAGTCCCCGCCAAAGGTTTTGGGTGAGCGGGAGGGAGAGGGGGAAGGAGTCCTTCCTGCCTCCCAGCTTCTGGGGGCTCCAGGAATTTCTTAGCGTGTGGCTTCTTTGCTCAAATCGTTGTCTCTGTCATCACATCTCTTTCTCCTTGTATCCCTGGCTTCTTCCTTTTTTATAAGGACACTTAGGGTTCAATTTAGGGCCCACTCAGTTAATACGGGATGATCCCATCTTAAGATCGCTTACGTAATCACATCTGCAGAGACCCTTTGTCCAAATAAGGTCACATGCACAGATACTAGGGGTTAGTACTTGGACATATCTTTTGGGGGTCACTATTCAATCCACTGTGCAAGTCCCAAGACTTGCCCATGGTTCACAACTTACTGTGAATTAGCCTAACCAGGTAACAAATGTGTGTGAAGAACAATGAGAGAGTTGCTGCACTGAACACTGAGGGGGAGCTGTCTTGGAACTCCAGATATTTTGCAGGAGGGCAGATGAGAGCGGAGTACCACCGGTAGTGCATCGGGGGTCCTGGTAGAGGCTGGGTCACCCTGTCCTGGCATTGAGAGTGGGATGAAAGGGAGAAAAGGGGAACAGGAAGTTCAAGACAGACTTCTCTTCCAGAGCCCCAGAACTTGCTGAAGCTTCTTACAAGGCACAAGGACTCAAAGAGCTAACGAGTGAGCCCGGAGTATTTTCAGACCTTATGTTCATCCCCAGAGCACAGGAGTTTGCTGCTATGTGTGGCACAGAAAATCATTTCAGTCAGTGTTGCTTTCGTACACTTATGTCACCTGGGTCTTAGGCCTGACCTGTTACATAAGCCTGAAGTGAATACACTGTCGCCCTAAAGAGCTAGCGTACATTTGAACTGAGTAGCCAGCCCCTGCGGCAGGTGGGAGTGTTTGTTCTCACTCTGAGAAAGCCAGGGTGGACCTGGGGTCTGGAGCCTGGAAGAGGACGCTCCCTGTTAGTCTCCTCGTGTCCAATCCTGCTGGGTCTGCACTTGTTAAACCAGGAATGCAGGACCTCCTTAGGGGCCTGATCTTGACCAAGTCCATCAGTGGAACTGTGGGTGATCTCTGGGGGCATTTTGAATTGATTTCCAGAATTTTGCCTATTCCTACCACTCCTGGAATAACTTCAAGTCTAAAGGGCATCTTAAGAAGAAGGATCTGGACTCTAAAGCTCTTCCTTGCTAATATCTGTTACATACATTCATTTACTCTTAGTAATAGCTAATACGCAGTGATAGCTAATATGCAGTAACCACTCTTCTAAGTGGTTACAATGCATTATTTCTTTCATTCTCATGAGACCCTTGCAAGTTAGGCAGATTTTTGCCTCTGCTCTTAAGGTTAAGAAACTAAGGACCAGAGAATTTAAGAAACTTGCCCAAAGTCACACAGCTAGTAGGTAGAGAGAATCCAGAAATCAAATCCAGGTGTCTCAACTACAAAGCCCTGACTATAAATCACAGCTGCCTGGGGATGGGGAGGGGCGGCCCTGGGGCAGGCAGTTTGCACAGCAGAAGGAACTGGGGAGGGAGCCAACAAAAAAGAAGCTTCTTACCAGGAACAAGGACTCAAAGACCTAATGAGTGAGCCCAGAGTATTTTCAGACCTCGTGGCAGACACGGCCCTGCCCTGCTCAGCACCGGGCCTCCTTGTCCGCGGCTGGTGGCACACAGCCTTTCTCAAGCACTGACGGGACGGAATGGGCCCTCTGCAAGAAGGTGCTGGGAGAAGGAGTGGTGGAATTTCAGGTCAGCCCTTACTGAAACTTCTGGTTTGAAACCAGGGCAGCCTGGAAAACCAACAACAAAACACAACAGGACAGAGGGTTGTCCTCAGGAAGGCCTCCTTTAGGAAGTGGGATTCCTTGTCCTTATGTAACAGGGCAAACCCTATCTTCGGGTGTCTTGTGTGTCCACCTCGTTTCAAGTATTCCAACTTTTTAAATGCAGGCCTGGCCTCTCCACGGTGATGCTGCACAGAGAGCCGCACAGCTGGCTCACAGGTATTCAAAGGCGGCATACATGTTCGTTGATAGAGACCCTTTCACCGTTTTAACAAGTGGCGGTGAATAATTCTGAACCTGAGACCACTAGCTGTTTTAAATGCTCAGTGATAATTGAATACAGCTGTTTGACCATTTCTAAATGATTTTTAGTTCAGAGTTAGGAAACACCAGAGAGACTTTTGTTGCTCCAGTTAAAAAAAAAAAAAGACGTTTTTCTTGGGAACTCTAGTTCTAGAAAAATAATTGTGCACGTGTTGGAGGAGGAAAACCATGCAGACCTTTTTGACATGTAATATATAAACATCAGTTCCAGGCCCTGCCCATCAACTGCTGAAGGAAAAAATATGATTTAAAATGTCTATTTTTCAAGTGACTCCCATGAATTATTATGAGGAAGGCCATATTTTTTGTTCATTGAAAAATAATTTTTTTCACATGTTCACTTCAGAAATGTTTAAAATAATGGAACTTTCTCCTAGAAAGAAAGTGTTCCAGTTACTGCTGGTGCATAACAAACAACCTCAAAATAGAGCAGCTTAAAACAACCACCATTTTTAATATGCTCCTGGATTCTATGGGTCAGGAGTTTGAATAAAGCACAAAAAAGGGATGCAATGATTCTGCTCCATGGTAGCGGAGATCTCAGCTAGGAAGGTTTGCTTAAAAGCTAAGGGTGATTCAAATACTGGGGCTACAGTCCTACGGGGGCTGCTTCACACCCACATCTGGCCCAAGGGTTAAGCTATAGTATTGTTGACCTGGGCACCTCTGTGTGGCCATTCAGTGTGGTTTGACTTCCTTATACAAACAAGGCAGAAGCTGAATCACCTGTTATATCCATAGCATCATTGGATAAAGCACAAAAGAGATGCATTGATTCTGCTCTACCACACTCTATATTGGCTAAAACAGTCAAAAACTCACCCAAATTCCAGGGGGGTGGCACACACCACCCATTTGTAGAAGTGACAGGTCTTTGTAGAAGAGCATGTGAGATGGGAGTTGCCGTTGTTTTTGGAAAAATACAATCTGCCATAAAAATAGAAAGTACCGAAGTGGTTTAAGATGAACATTATCCAAGACATGAGTTGACAACTGGAGGGAAAAACTTAATTGGAATAAGTTCCTTGAAGAGATATGTACATATTTTATCCAGGATACAGTTATCAACAGTAGGAATAATGACAGTATCTATTTCTTATACTATTCACTATGTGCCAGACACTGTTCCAAGTGTCTGTATTAATTCAGTTCATCCTCAGTGGAAACCGAGTTGCAAAGAGGTTAAGTAACAAGCCTGAAGTTACACAGCTGGAAATCAATAAAACCAGGCTTTGAGCCCTGGTAATTCAACTCCATTTGCTGTGTGCTTAACTATTCCACAATATTGTCTCTCCAATCCAATGGGAGAAATAGGCAAAGTATAATGAAAAGCAATCTAAAAATTGACATTTATTATTTCTGGGCCATGCTAGGGAATGGAAACTGATCTTCCCCCCTTTCTTCCCTTCTTTTCTTCTTTCCTCCTTAATTTAAATATGTTTTTTTAAAATTAATTTTAGTGATTGAGGAAGGGGGAGAGAAATAGAAACATCGATGAGAGAGAAACATTGATCAGCTTGTGATCAAACCCAGGGCATATGCTGACTGAGAATTGAACCAGTGACCTCCTGGTACATGGGACGATGTTCAACCAACTGAGCCTCACTGACCAAGCAAGACTAATCTTTTGTTTTTTATTAATATAGTTTCTTGATTTTTTACAGAGAGGAAGGGAGAGGGATAGAGAGCTAGAAACATTGATGAGAGACATTGATCAGCTGCCTCCTGCCCCCACTAGGGATGTGCCTGCAACCAGGATACATGCCCCTGACCAGAATCGAACCTGGGACCCGTCAGTCCCCAGGCCGACGCTCTATCCACTGAGCCAAACCGGTCTCGGCAACACTAATCTTTCCTGATTGCCTACCACATGCCAGGTACTATGCTCTACATGTTATAATAACCCTTTGAGGTAGGTACTATTGCAGCCATCTTACAGAGAAGAAAATTTAGGTTCAGAATTGTGAAGTAACTTGCCCAAAGTCACAGAGCTGGCAAATGATGGCCCTGGGATTCAAAATCAGATTTGCTTATATATTTATGCAACTTCCCTGCTTGTCTCATCTTTCCATAGCTACAGTCTACCTACTCTTGAGAGGTTTTGTGCCAGGGTCGATTCAAAATCATTCACTCTGTAGTCTTTTGCTTCTTCTTTTTTTAAATGGTGTTCACTTTAATAATGTTCATAAGGTTTGAAACTACAAAGAACATGATCTCCATCAATAGAATTGCTAAATAAATATATATCCATGTAGTGAAATAATATGCAGTAATAAGTACAACTATAATACCATCATGGAAGGTATTAAGTGACTTGCATAATGCATATGCATAA
Source organism: Lasiurus cinereus (assembly GCA_011751065.1). Taxonomy (NCBI): domain Eukaryota; kingdom Metazoa; phylum Chordata; class Mammalia; order Chiroptera; family Vespertilionidae; genus Lasiurus; species Lasiurus cinereus. The sequence goes on along the minus strand of JAAGEH010000076.1, from coordinate 27,471,628 downwards.
ACAGAATGCTGTGTATGTGTTTCCAAAACACCCACAAAATAATACCACATACAGTTGGTTCTGCTATTTGTGCTTGTTTTTAAAACAACTTGTTATGACACAACCAATCATTAGGAAACTATCTGAACATAACACAAATTTCATGATTGCCTAAGGGCAATTTCACCCACGAGAAACTAGGTGAAAACAGCAACACAGCCACATGGGAATCTACACATCGCACAGACACAGCTCAGACCCACCAGCCACCTCGATCCGTTGTGTGTGCTGGCAGGCACAACTTCCTGTTCCACATCAGACAAGCCTTCTTTGGCCCATGTCTACAAGCCACGAACAGGGCTTTTTTCAAGGTAAAAGCCACTTTCATTCTAGAAATTACATATTTCTTGGCAATTTACTATGTGCCTAAAACTGTGCTACAACTTCTATTAAGTTGCTAGACTTTTAAAACTTCACATTACTGGCAAGGGTTTTTAGTGTGATGTCACCCTTCCTCCCACTTGTCAGAATTCCTGTAGTTTTTACTCTGAGATTTTAGCACAGTGGTTTTTTGTTTTTTTTTTTTTTTTTAGGAACATGCATTACATTACAACTATATAATGGGTACAAATGCAAGTAACTTGTTTCATTAAAATTGTTCACACCATAGTTTACTCTCATGTAATCATGCAAAGCAAGAGAACATATCATATTGTTCTACAAGGAAAACTGGACTAAGGCTTAGGAGTCCTCATCCTATCTTTGACTTAAACTTGCTATTGCTGGTAAATTTGGACGAGTTGGGCTTGCTGAATTTCCCACTATTAAAAATGGGAGAACAGTTTTCCATTAACCAAATGTAGCGCTGCCGATAAATGAGATAATTGGCTTTCAAATCACTGTACGAAATACGTACGGCATTCAAATGAAATGTGGTCACCTTACTGAAATGAGTAATTGAGTCCCACGCTTCTTAAGTCTGAGTCTGACAATAGAGTAGCCGTCCTTCCTTCACAGTATGTCCTTGTGTCCCCTGTCCTATATCCAACGGTAAAGGGAGCTTAGGACAGGATGCAACACTAAGCCAAGAAGGTGATGCACCAGGGACCTCAAGTCCAAGTCTCCTGTTTCCCCTGAAGTGTGGACAGCGGAGGCCAGCTCACCTCCTTTCCTTTGTTGTCAGTGGTTCATCAGGGCTGTAAGTGTCCTCAGTTTTATCTTGGGATCGGATGTCCAAACCAGGAGGCACCGGAGTGTCAGGCTACTCTCAAAGTCCAAATCCACACCCTGATCATCCTCTGTAGCTGGGAAGGTAAAACAGAGTACTCATATTTTCTGGCATATGACTTTTTAACCCAGGAAAATCTTCTCAAAGGTCGGGCGTCATCTTAATACACCAGGTGTCATCTTATAGAGCGAGTATATCCCAAACTCTGTATTTTAACTGGAAAAGTTGGGGATTGTCTTATACACCCAGTCATCTTATACTCCGGAAAATATGGTAATATGTCATATTCTTTGCGTTCTTGACACAAAGCAGCACAAAGCTCTGACCTACAAGTCCAAATGAGCAGTCTATACTCCTCTGGCCTGTGTATTTTCTGATTTTATTGTGTAACTATCCCAACTTAGCTAGTCTGACTGTTATAGCCCTCAAAGAGGTATTTAGGGTTGCCTTTCCCTCTACTTCGTAACAATGCTCAGTGTTGCTCGTCTTGATGATTTTGCCATCTATGCCCTGCAAATGCATACAAAATGTCTCTGACAAGGGCTGCCTCAGTAATTACCACTTGTCTCCTTGACCTTGTCACATTGCAAAAAACAGTGTTGGGGATGCCTTTTGAGGAAGCAGGTTGCAAAGAAGGCTGGTGTGCAGTTAAAGTCTAGGCAAGACATGACCCCCAACCGCTGTGGAAAACAGTCTTCTACTCCCGGGGTCTTGGTGAAACTGTGGGCTTGCACTGCTGGTGCTGCCGCTTCCCCTGGGGCCAGAGAGTCCTGTGCGGACTCCGGGCTGTAATCCTGGTGGTTAATTGGGAGAGTCTGAGGCCTGGCATAGGAGCAGGGAGGTGAGTGGGTATCTCTTGGTAATGTGAGAGCAAAGAACGTGGCATAGCTAGAAACCTTGTTTGGCTGCTTGCAAGGATCTTCACTAAGGCTCAGCAAGAGGTAGAGATGACTACTTTTCAAAACTCCTTGTGAATGAAGTTTCTATGGAGTTTTGCAGACAATGCAGTACTTGCTTCTCTTCTTTGTCGAGTGAGTTCTGTCTTTATTTTTTTCAGTTACTAGAATTTCATCTCTTACAACAGTTAAGGCAAAGCTGCTGCCAATAACTTGTGCGCCATCCTGGAACCGTTGGGCTACATCAGCTTCGCTCTTGCCCAGAATCCAGCAACACGGGTTCTGCAGCAGGACGTTCTGTGACTTCTGGTCAGGAGCTGGCATGGAGCAGCAGACTCCAGCCGCCTTCCCTGGCTGAGTCCCGTGGTGCCCCAACGGCTGTGCTTGGCCCACACCCCTGGGGCTCCAGGCATCCCCAAAAGACTCCGCTGGAGCCTTTTGCTTGTTGATAGCTTGACATTTGGCAGAACGTAGCTGAATAAATCAGAACAGCTAAAATCCCCCAGGGTGGATGATGGAGCTTTTGGGACTAATGTTGCAACATTTGTGTTTTCTTTATAAATTCCTACTGGACATGACCCATGACTTTTATCTTAGGTAATGAGCCTGGATTCTGAAAGGTTTTTTTTTTTTCTTTTTTCTTTTTCTTTCTCTCTAAGAATATGACTTATTGAATACCTGACATTTTCAAGAATTTATCTTTTGCCCTATCAGACCATTAAGTGAGCAGTAACTGCTCTGAAAATGTCTGTGTTTTGCTTGATCTTCAGCTATAATTTGATAGGCACTCAACCATAGCATTATGATTATGAAGCACTTAGGGAGGACAAGATGCTCTCTAAATACTTTCTTATTTTGTGCTTTCCCCTCTCAGTCTCCAATCCCAACTGTGCTGGGACCCTTAATGGGTTCTAAGAGGGTTTCTTGAACTGTCATGGAATAAAGAGGCAATTTTATTTAGGAATCCAAAGATATTTGTATGTTCTTCTGTATTTCGTCGATGTGACAGACAGCTTCAGCTCTTGGCCAGACTGCTCTCTCTGATTTGCTGTGCTGACAGCTGATGTGCTACTCATGAGCTGTGGGATTCAGAAAGTTATACTGTTTGCCCCTTTCTTCAACAGCAAAAATAGCCCAAATATATCATTGCATCAAGACTAACACTATGTTGCCAGGGCTAGGAGTTAGTGGACTTTAACCATAAAGCAAGTTGCGGGTTTGTAGTTATCAATGCTCTTCTCAAATTATAATGACATTATTTGGGACCACATCTGTTCCTAACAGGATCAAATTTAAACTAATGACAGGAGATCAAGAAGTCACAATGGTTTTAGACGGTTACAGAATCTATCAACACAACTTTCAGGCATCAATACAAACAGGGATCTAATGAGTAAATGGTATTTCTTACCAGGATATAACATTTGGATATGTGTGTGTGTGTTTGTTTGCTTTCTAGTCTAAAAAGCTGTTTTCATCTTAGAGTATGTTTAGTACCCAATACTAGTTCATTTTTAATAGATGTTCATTGACTTGTTTGGAATTATCTCAGAAATTTGCTCAGGGGGCTTTGTTCAAAGCAAAAAAAAGGCTGATTTTTTTATATGTGGTTCAAACCTCCCAAATCTCCAGCCCAGTGCTCTTCATTTGAACACATCCTTAGCATTCAGTGGTCTAAGTTACATTATATAATAACTGATTTACTCATGGTCCCACTGGAAACTTTATAACTTGCCTAATCTCCTAAGGGCCCCAGAACCATTTACAAGGATTTAGCACATACAGTGGATGCTCAGTATAATTTGCTGAACAATTGCAACGACTGAATCATCTCTCTTATTAGGAAAAGCATTTCTATTAAGTTCCATCTCAGTCACAGAAGTTACTCATCAAATCCCATTCTGGGTGAAACTGCTGTTCTTTACAATTATTTAAGATATGCATGCTTTGGTGTTTGCCTTCAGTTTTCTTCAGGTGGCACTGGCAGGAGTGGAGGCCAACCCCTTCTGTCTCCCGAGGCATCCTAAATCCAGTCTTCATCCAGATTAAAAATATGCACATAAAAACAATTATCTTAATCTCATTACAAGGAGAGAAAAAAAAAACACCCACACACATACTCAAATGAGTTGAAATGAAGAGGAATTTATTGTAAAAGTCTGAAGAAATCCTATAATTAATGACACAGTAGGGGACCTCTGGGGTCCTTGTCTTCAGGCAGATCATTTCTCTTGCTCTTCCTCTTTCTCTTTACTTCTCCTTGCATGTTGACTCCATCTTTCCTGGGGAAACCAGCTTCTTCCACAGGCCTCTTAGGTCGGCTTCCCCAAATTTCAGCTGCTTTTAATTTTGCATTTAGCTACATCTTTAATTTGGCTATAAAGCCAATTCTATTACCAGTTAATTATATTCAATCTATGGGCGCTGGAGCCTAACATGTGGATTGATCAGGTCTCTCTGTTTCAATTTCCCAAATTTCTAGGAGAATATGAATAACCTAAGTTGACTCACATGCCCACTATTGGTCCAATTACCAAAGGGATGGATCCTATCCTTCAGGGATATTATCATGAAAGAAAGGTTCTCCAAAGAAAGGTTGTGGGCAAGAAGAAATGGCGGATGTATCTAGAACAAGAAATTTCAAAAATCACCATAGAAATCTGTCTTTGAAGAAGGAGATACTCTTGATTAGATTGTGGTAAGAACATTTTAAATTAAAATGATGAGAACTCATTCTTTGTAGCTAAAGCTACTTCACCTTTTATTGCTAAAGTATATCTTCATCTCAGAATTTGTATTTCTCTTCCACAAATTATCTTTAGACGATACTTTTTTTTTTGAACCTTGTCCTTGTGGATCCTTCCTAAGTTAGAAACCAAATAATAAGGATAAGTCCTTCAAACATTTCTTGTTGCTTCTGGCAGTTTCATTTGTAATGATCATTTGGGCTAAATTAAAGTAAGTTTGGAGATAGTGGAACTCAAACTCCAGGGACAAAATTGAAAAAGCTGAGGATACTTTTGAAGCTTAAGAAGATGAAAGAGATTGTAAGTAGTATTGAATTTTTCTTTGATAATTTACTCATTTAAAAATCTGCTTTCTTCCAAAATAGTACGTGATTTTATTGAAGAATTAACTTTGAAAAATATAATCTTACATCTTAAAGATTAAAATAAAGGCTGACTAGAAATTATTGTAAATTTGAACATTAAACTTTAAAAATTGTGTCACTTTAATTTAATTGTGGAGATTTATAATGTTAATACCATGTTACCAAGAGCTTGTTTCAATTCGGCCTCAAATAGCCCATCTACATTAAATATATCTATAGTATCTACCAGCCTATAAGTAGCTTCTAGTGAGGAAACAGAGAAGAAGAGGGAGGGAGGGAGGGGTGAAGGGAAGGAAAGAGAGAGAGAGAGAGAGAGAGAGAGAGAGAGAGAGAGAGAGAAACAGGAGAGATAACCCAGCCCCAGATTGACTTGTAATACCTGATTTTCAAAAGATGTGTATTCCCACTTTCAAAATGTGAAGTAAGAAATGTCAAGAGAAGGAACTCGGGAAGTATTATTTGGAGCAGAAGCTGACCCATTATGATTCAGAGAAACTTAATTTTCAATGTGTTCTGCAAGTCAGAGAGAAAAGAAAAGAATAGCAGAAGAAACCCATTTAGTGAGAGAAAGGGAAACACAGCAACACATTAGAAATCAGGCATCTTCTGAGGGCTTAATGGCCCACTCGTCCCTAGATTTGCCTCCCTTCCATTTTTAATCCATGTGGAGACTTTCAGCAAAACCCGTCTTTTCTTAAAAGTATCATGAGTGGCTCTCTGTTACTTGTAACTCAGAAGGCTTACCTTCAATACCATCTTATCCATGGTCCATGTAAAAAGGCCAAGGGTTGTCAACTTACATCAGACAGTGAAACTTGATACTTTGATATTCATAATACTGACATTGAGCCTTTGAAAATGGAAATTTGAAAAAAAATTGAGCTTGGCCTGTTTTCCCAGAGCAATGAGCTTCGACCTCTCCTTCACCCATGCTGATGTTAGCATCTCCTGAGGACTCAGCTACAGTAGATACAGCCACCAACAAAGGTGGCCCAAGTTTGGCAACTCCAGTCTAGGAGTGAGATGCCTGCCCAGTTCCTGAACAAGCAGGCAGTTCCTTGGCAAAACCATGAGCTCCTATCCTAAGAGCGGGGCATCAGAAGGGCACAGAAGTTGAAGTAAGCTTTTAGTAGCTAGGATGGAAGTGATCTGGGGCAGGGGCGGGGGGTGGGGGAGTGTAGGGGGGAAGAGCTGGATGTGCCAGTCACCTTGTAACAATGAGGAGACTGAATAGGCTGGCTCACCGAGTCGAGAGTGTGTGTGTGTGTGTGTGTGTGTGTGTGTGTGTGTGTGTGTGTGGCGCTGTGGCAGTGGAGCAGCAAGTAGAGATGAGCCTGGCATCTGCTAAGAGTGAAATGGCTGTCTTGCATGTCAGGGAGAGTGTTAGATCCCTTAGATGGCCTGAGCTTTAAGCTTTATGTTTAAGCTCTCACTGAAGGGTCCGCCAGAATAGGTTCTGATTCTCACTTCCTCTCTCCAGTGTATTGAGAATACATCTTTGGTCCGGTGCTTTTTAGTCACTTTGGGAAATGGAAGTGCATCCTACACGCTACAAGTGCTGACAATGATAGACATATAAAAGGACAGTCAGCCAATATTGCCAATAGGTATAAATTAAACATTTAAAAAGCAATTAAGAGGCACTATATTGCATGGATTCTGGAACCAGATATTCTAGGTCTAAAGAACAGTTCCACTGCTTACTACCTGTGTAGCCTTGGTCAAGGCACTTAAATTCTCTATGCCTCAATTTTTTCATCAGTATAAAGGGGATAATGAGCACAGTATCTACTGCATTTGGTTACTGTGAGGATTAAATGTTTTAATTTGTGTGAAGCCTATACAATGGTATCTGGCACATAATAAACATCCTATCAGTGTTATTATTATCTACTGCACTCTATGTATAAGGCTCTCACTCCATGGAGACTTACTGGAGGCCATACCACAAAGTTTAGGTTTGACACTGTTGTTTTTTGTTGTTTGTTTTTTGTATTGATTTCAGAGAGGAAGTGAGAGATAGAAACATCAGTGATGAGGGAAAATCATTGGTTGACTGTCTTCTACATGCTCCACCCTGGGAATTGAGCCTCCAACCTGGGCATGTGCCCTCATTGGGAATTGAACTGTAACCTCTTGAGCTACACTGGCCAGGCTTTTCTTTAACATTCTAAAATAAAACTAAACCTTGCATTTTTCATGCCTCTGCAAATGAAGTAAAGTATTACCCATATTTTATCCTTACTTGTAAGTGGAGAAAACTAAAGAATGAAAAGGAAAATTTCACCGTAAAGGTGATGTTGCTCTCTCATCTGCCTTCCCCCTCCAGTGGCTGAGCTGTCTGACTTTGCTGTCATTCTCCCTGCAATAACACGCAGGAGTAGCGTCCATTGGCCGAACTCCAGGCAGTGCATGCCCTTCAGATGCTCCAGAAGCACACCATTAAAGCATCCAGGGCTCAGCACAGGGTCTGGCACAGAGGAAACACTCACTGCTTATTCACTTATTCTAAGTGATTGAGTGTCAGCTTCTCTCCTGTCTTTTTGACCTCATCGCCTCCTGTCTCCAAATCTTCAACAAGACTTCTCTTTTTCAAGTTTAAATTATGTATCCAATATTTCAAACTTTTCAGTGATCTCACCTAGGATGAACTTCCTTATCTCCTTGTATCTCCTTGTCCCTTTCACTGTTCCTTGCTTCCTTCAGTTAATGTATCTTCTTTGGCTGTGCTCTTCTTACTCATTTTTATCCCACACATAGTACTAAATATAACTCCTTCTTTACTTGAACATTTTGTTTACACTCAAATTGCCCTGCTTTCTCTTCCTTGGAATTATAGTTGTAGTTGACAATTTAGAGGTATTTCACAACCCACATCCCCTCTCTTCCAAAACTTGCTCCACAGTAGCTGTGTTTGAACTTCATAACCCTGCCTTTCACCCAGCTGACAGACCACGGGTGTTTTTTTAAAGTTTTAAGTCACTAAGTTTTTGGGGTGTTTTTGTTTGCAATAACAAGTGATTTTATCATCATCTTCAAAAATTGCTTCATAAAATCTCCAATTGTGCATGAAAAATATACTTAGAGCTATACATATGATTTTATTACAAAATTGTGGAATGCAAGAAACTTCCATAAGGAATACATTGAATATGATGTATGGTACATAACATATGGTAAGTCTATGATAAATGCCAGAGAGATTATAAATTTTAAAATGCCCTGAGAAGGAGGGAGAGGACAAGCAATTTGATTTTTAAGATTTTTTTTTACTAGTTTTTAGCATCTGCTGGTCTGGACATAGAAGAAGATACAGTTAAAAATGCTTAATATTAAGAAAATGTTCATAATTTCTTAGAGGAAATAAATTTGGCTCATTCAGTTAAGATTCTTTGGTGTATTTGTGGCTTGTTTTTTATGGCAAGTTCTTTATGGCATTTTGACTTTAGCCAATCACAGCATAAGGACTGAACACACAAAAGGAAAGACCCCTGATATAATTGGCCGGTCACCAAGAAAAGAGAAAGGCTAATAGGAATATAATTTACAGGCAGGTGAACTTTTGTGAGTTAGCAGTTTTGATTTTTGTGGGCTTAATGTGTTTAATTCCCCCATTACTGCCATGAAGCCTCAACCTTGGGTTAAAGTCTTTCTTAAGAAATGAAAAATGTCATTTTGTCTTATTATTTTGCTTAGGGGAGTAGTTATAACTTCCACCTATCTGGTGTTTGTTCCTACTTTAACTGTTAACTGGGAGGTCAGTTCCATCTGCGCTGAGCCGTGTGTATTCGTGTGCCCTTGAATGTCCTGTGTGAACTGGCACGTGGCAGTGGAGATGAGGTCACTCTGCGGCATGTGTTAGTTTTGCAGCAAAACATACCTGATCACCCGTGCAGTTGCAACGGCTGAATGTAAAAGGTTATGCAAAGGTCAGGATAAAACTAGTGCATTCAATATCATTTGAAGGCAAATGGACATTCATAAGCAACTTGGAAATGGATGAAACATTAGATCAAAGTTTGAGACCTAGCTTCCTGATATCAGCTCATCTTTTAGAACTTCCCTCATAGAACCATGCTATTGTAGAGCCCTTGCCAGTTTAGAAAGCACTTTCATTGGGGTTCACTTCTTATTTATGATTCCCAGCTCCTAGTTGCTACAACTGGGGACATTTCACAACTAGCAGGAAAGTTACAGATTGTGCAGACTCTTCAGCGAGAGTCCCACACCCTCCCTCACGGTCCCTCATTCCAGAAGCAGGATTTTTTACCTCCTGATCAGGAGCCTCTGGGATTTCTGATCTCCTGCTGCTTTACTTGCAGCTGTGCCACTTGCTCTATCTCTCACCGTGCCTTAACAGAAGAGGTCCTAAATAAACATTTATCAAATTGATTTATTATCACTGGGCTGCACAAAACGAGTGCAAGAGCTTTCAACACATATTTATTAATTCATTATTATTTAATATTTGCACAACCGCCCTCCCACAATATTACTTCTGTAGTTTTATTAAAAAATGACAATGCATGTTTTAATACTTTGTAGGACACAAGTTCTTGTCTCGTGCATTATCTCATTTAATTTTCTCAAAATCCTTATGGGATATATAGCCAGGATATTGTTATTCCAGTTTCACAGAGGAGATAACTGAGGCAGGTATAAAGAGGTTGGGATGTAGAACTGAGGCCTCTCTGTCTTCTAAAGTGGCCTTTTCTCCGCTCCTGAGGATGCCTGTTTAACTTCTTTCCTGGAATCCTTGTCTCAGTGACAAATGAGAGCAGGGAGGCCCTCTTCTAGGACTAACTCTTTGCTACAAGTTCTCTTCACTGTTTGCGGTGACTCTGGCCTTGGGCTAAGAATGTAAAAATAAATTCTCTTATTAAAAAGTCATTAAACATGTAGCTTCTAAAATATGTATCTTGATTTCAGCAAAGGGTTTTAGGATCTTATAATATCTATGCAGATAAAGTTGCTAGAAGATTTTATTTTATTATTGTTTCAATACCAATATACAACTCTTCAGTGACTTCCACTGTCAAAGAGAACATCAGATGTTCACAGCATTGCCCTGATGCCCTGTATGATCTGGCTCCTACCGACCAACTTTATCTTATACCCCATTCCTGCTCATTCAGCAAACTCCAGCAACATGGAGTTCTTTTTGTTCCTAACATATGCCAAGCTCTTTGCTACCTAAGGGCATTTGTACTTGTTAAACCTGCTGGGTGGAATATCGTCAAATCCCTCAAATCTCGCACAGGTGACTCTGCCAGTTAGTCATCTGCTCAAGGGCTTCTTGAAGGGTCTTTTCCTGGACTCGTTGTTAAATCAAAAAAGCTCAGTATAGGATAGTGTATATAGTGTGTGGCATTTCTCTTTTGAGATTATTTATACAAACACATACACAGAGAATAGCATGGGAAATACTCACAAGAAATTGATAACAGTGTTTTCCACTAGGGAGAACTGCAGGATGAAAGTCGGATTAAGAGACTTTTCACTCTTTTGTATTATTTGAATTGCTTATTGTCTGTGTTAATACCTATTAAAATAACAAAAGCCTCCTTAAAAGAATAAGAAAAAGAACTCATTGAATTATTCAAACTTTACAAATTGAAAATGTAACAAGAATAAATATTTAATATTTCACTTAGATTCAATAATTCAATTGTACAGGTCCTGGTGAAATGGACCCTACTTAAAAGCAGTTCATCTGAGAAAAACCTAAGATTTTATTGACCACAAGTTCAATACAACCCAACCATGTGGCTGGCTATTTAAAAAAGTAAATGCATCCACCCAACAGCAGCAGAATACACACCCTCCTCAAGTGCACAGGTAACATTCTTCAAGATAGATCATGTTTGGTTACAAAACAAGTTTTAACAAATATGAGAAGACTGAAATCATATCAAGTATTTTTTTCTGGTCACAATTGAGTGAAACTAGAAATCAATAGCAAGGAAAATTAGAAACTTAAAAAATGCTGTATGCAGAAATTAAATCCACCCTCTTCAACAATCAATGGATCAAAGAAAAAAATCAAAAGGAAATTAGAAAATATCTTGAGACCAACGAAAATACAATGTACCTTATGGGAAGCAGCAGAAGTTGAACTAAGAGGAAACTTGGTAGTGATAAATTCTTATATGAAAAAAGAAGTAGGAGCTTTAGCTGGTTTGGCTCAGTGGATAGAGCATCGGCCTGTGGATCAAAGGGTCCCGGTTTCGGTTCCAGTCAAGGGCATGTACTTTGATTGCAGGCTCCTCCCCGGTCCTGGCCCTGATCAGTTGCCCGCCCTGCAAAAGGCAACTAATCGATGTGCTTCTTTCACATTGATGTTTCTCTCTTCCACTCTCCCTCAAAATCAATGGAAAAGTATCCTTGGGTGAGGATTAATAACAAGAACATCAAAAAGTAGGATCGCAAATAACCTAACTCTATACCTCAAGGAACTAGAACAAGAATAAACTAAGCCCAAAGTTAGCAGAAGGAAGAAATACAGCTTAGAGCAGAAAATAGAAAAAGACTAGAAAAATCAACAAAACAGGATTGGATAAAAAAAACCCAAAACCATGGCATTTACATGCAATGAAATATTATTCACCCATAAAAAGAATAAAATCTTGTCATATGCTATAATATGGAAGGACATGAGGACAATTTGCTGAAGAAGACAGCAGGACAAATACTGCATGATTCCACTTATATGATATATCTAAAATAGTCAAATTCATGGAAGTAGAATGTACAATGGTGGTTGCTAGGGGCTGGGGAAAGGGAGAAATGGGAGTTGCTGTGCAATGGGCATAAAGTTTCAGTCATGCAAGATGAAAAAGTTCTAGATGTCCGTTATGCTTGAGTTAACAATACTGTGCTATACTCTTAAAAATTTGGTGAAGTTTGATCTCATATGTATTTTTACTACAATAGAAAAACTGAGTGCACCTCACAGTAGCAATCAAAGAAATACAAATAAAAAAATTACCACCGGTCAAATTAGTAAAGATTTTAAAATGCTGGTGATAGTTCCCTGAGGCAGGCTCTCCCATTTACTGCTAGCTACAGTATAAATTGGCAGGCACAAACGTTTTTAAAAATGCTTTGGAAATATGCATCAAAGGGTCTTAGAAATGTTTATACCCTTTGATGTAATAACATTACTTGTAGGAATCTGTACTCATGCAGTAATAGCAAATGTAAATATGTTTATTATTTATAAGACCAAATATTAGAAATCTTCCAGACAATCCATAAGGGAATAGTTAATAAATGTTGATAGGTATGATGAAACAACAAAAATGTTATGAAGTCTTAGTGACAAGAGAAAACTGCTCAGAATATAATATTAAGTGAAAAAAATGTAGGATAAAAAACTATGAATGGTGTTTATAGACAGTATTATCACTAAATCAATAATTAAAAATAAAAAAAGATTAAGAAAACACAAAAATATGTTATATGGGGTTGTTTCTGGGTAATGAGACTATAGATATTTGAAGTAAGATTTTTTAATCCCCCTCCCCACATTTTCTAAATTTCTGACAAAGAGCTCATATTACTCTTCCAATCAACAAAAACAGGTATAATTTAAAAATGAAATGTGATCTAGATTTCATGAAAAACATGATCAGTTTGTCCAAAAATATATATTTTCACATACCGCAAGACTAAGTTACTTTTTAGTCTTTGCAAACATAAACATCTAAGGTGGAATGCAGAGGGACCAAAAATTAGATTCTTCATCCCAATAATACTGAAAGATATTTGATTTTTTTTAATGTATGGAAAGATAAACATAAAATCTTTTACAAAATCTTATAATTCTTACAAGGGGTAGACAAAACAGGGAGAGAAATCAAGAGAAAAGCTTACATTATTTATCTGTGTAGTAAACATATGCCCTCTCGTTATCCAAGAAGCAGCATAAACTCCCTCTGGGGTGCTATGGGTGAGTAATCTGATTCAGGAGAGTGGTTTAGGGGCAGCAGAAATGGAATGGCAAGCAGGGAGGAAGAAAGAGGGTCTGCCCTGGCAGCCAGGTCAGCCAAACCTTCTCTGGCTTTCCGTGGGTTGGCAGATGGCACAGCCAGATTGTCCCACCAGCCTGGAGCTACTAGCTAAAACAATTACATACAAGAAGAGATAAATGTATGCTACAATCAGATTCCTAATATTAGCTGAGGATGATGGGGTGATATTATAATTGGCTTAAGTTGTGAGAAAAAAACTCTAGTCAGGGATGGGCAAAGAAAGGTATAAGCTGGCATCCATAATGACACAAAAACTGACTCTGAGAAAATCAATTTATGTCTCACCACTCTGCTCTTCTTCCTGCCCTGCCATTTAATCTCAGATGAGATGTGGTCTTTTACCTTCACTTATATATGTTTCCTTGAAATCAGAGAAAGCAAATTTAGGAAATTTGGGGTGAATCTAGAAAATATATATGATTTTGGTGGGCCATGGTGTATACATATATAAAAAAAACAAACACAAAAAACAAAAATCTTGAATAAGTTGACAACAGTTAAAAATTGAGAGATTTGTCATAAAAAGAAAGATTTGGGGCTTTAAAAAATTAAATTTAGCATTGGTGCATTGATATTGTCAAATGACAACAATTAGCTGGAGATGAGTGACATATACCCCTTTTAGGTGGCAAGGGCTCACCAATTTGCTGCAATCCTCAGCCCATTTGCATGTCCATTCCTGGCCCCTGCACACATTCCTGAGGTTTTCATGTCTCCGTGATTTAACAAAACTGGTGCGCCAGCCCTGAGCTGCCTAGTATAAAAAGCTTCCTCTGATACAAAAGTCATGCAAAGCAACCCTGTCGGTAAGTAACTCTGATAAAGACACTATAAACGTGCTCAAAGATATGCTAGAAAAGTAGAAAGAAAGATACTCTTCTGGAAGTCAGGAGTGCCATGGGCAGACAGTAGAATAAAGGGCCTTAAAAGACTAGGACATCTTAGGGGAAACTCACAGCCTAGTGTTTGGAACTTAGTAGGAGGTTAATAAATATTTGTTTCCATCCTCCTAAGAGCAGATGCAGAGCACAGCGAGGAGGAAATGGAGCCAAAACAGTGTAATGCAATGCACAAAAGCACAGCATGCCAAGTGAGGAGGGAGGAAGTAATTTTAGCCCAGAGAGCAGTTGAAGCAACAGAACAAGCCTAGAGAAGTTAGAATGACAGAGCCAGGTACTATAATAACGGGGACTGCATAATTGTGACATGATTCTGACAGATCTTTGCTAGGCACACATCCATATGGTAAGCAGGAGCATAGAGTAGATAGATGAAAACAGCATGAAGCAAAGCAGAAAACCAGACAGAAATTCACACCAAGACACTGGTCATGGTAAAGAATTCAACCCTTTAATGAAAGATTGTTGATGAAAACTATAACCATATGTATAAAAATACAGAATAGGTACATTTTGCACAATAGTTATATTTAGTTGAATAGAATTTCTATGCTTAGCTGAAATAAGCTGTTTAAAATTATATTTTGTATTGTTTTGGACTTACCTTTGGTGAAGCTTTAGTTACTTTGGAATAATTTATTTCTAAAGCTTCAATTTAAAACAATAGTTAAGTGAAGTACAGTTTCCTGAAGCATCATGTCACTACAGTAATGACCTGTCAGAGAACGTTAGACAAAGGGTGCTGAATGCTGGATGGAAGGTTATAGATGCAATTCTTTTCTTCCCAGCCCTTTCTTACGGTCATAGCCAACCAGTCACTGTTTATGCACAGGGTAGCTTTTGCAGTATTTATTTCTTTAAATATTTAATAGTCTTGAGAGACAGTGACTGGCAGTAATATGTAGAGTTTCTAGTACGTTTTGAATGCTTAATAAACGGTAACGATAAAACCCTGCATCAGGAAAACAGCAGTCAGTACATCTATTACACTCTAAAATATCTTAAAGCCATAGAAAGAACTATTTAGAAAAGCATAAAAAGCAAACATAGTGCATTGACTAAATGATAGTAATAAAGGAATACTTATATTTACTAAAAAGTTCAAATTTCCTCAAGGAATTGAGGGAAAATATGGGGAAAGTGGATAGAGCATGGGTTTGGGGAAAAAAAACAAAACACAACCAACTTTTTTTTTTTTAAACCATGTAGAAACCCTACAGCTACATCCTGTACAGTGGCGGGGTGCTCCAAGTGCCTTCAAAACTCTCGCTGATCCAGCACCCCTTGGCAGAGCCCGGCCGCTTTAGACACACCTTGCAAGTGCGGAAGGAGTTTGGTTTGGAAGCGGGAGCACGCGGGTGCGTGCGTGCGACACCTCCAGATGGAAGCCTCGACCCGGGGACACCGGGAAACCGACGCTCTCACACCCCGAGGGGAAGTTCTTTCCGACGCCTGAGCCAGGAACTCGGGTGGTGACCTGGGAGCCTGGGCCGCCGGCGGGGGACCCCGCGCAGCCTGCCTGCCTTAACGGGGCCGAGGACCCCGCGCCGTAAGTTTAGGGAGGGAGGCGAGGAGGGGAAAAACAGAGCTGCTCCTTTAAGAACTTCCTTTCCCTTTTACTCTATGTTTACATAACACGGGCCGCTCGGCCGCGGGGCCCGGCGGGGGAAGGCAGGGAGGGGGCGCGGGAGGCCCCACGCGCCGGGGGCGGGAGCGCCGCGCGGGCCGGGGCGCCGCGTCTGGGCGGGGGCGGGGCGGCTCCCACCTGCCCGCGCGGCGGGGCGGCTCCGCGGTGCTGCCCCCGCCCCTCCCCCGCCGCTGCCCCCGCCCTCCCGCCTGCGCCAGTTCCCTTCCTCCCTCCCGCGGGGGTGCGGCGGCGGCGGCGGCGGCGGCGGCGGCGTGCGGCGCGGGCAGGTCCCCCTGCTGCCCGGTCCCATTTGTTGCCTCGTCGGGCTCGGGGCGGCCGCGACGCGCGGAGCTCCCGGGAGCCCAGCGGGGCAGCCGCGCAGCCAAGACGGAGCAGCCTCGGGACTGGCCGCCCCGCGCCCCCTTCGCCGCCGTGCCCTTCCCCGGCGCGCTCACCCCCTTCTCGGGATGGGATTGTAGCGGCGGCGCGGACTCGGCGGGGATCGCGGCGGAGGAGGCGGCGGCGGCGGCCGAGCGGGGCTCCATGTTTTCCCCCGGCCAGGAGGAGCACTGCGCCCCCAACAAGGAGCCGGTGAAATACGGGGAGCTGGTGGTCCTGGGGTGAGTCCGGGCATCCCCGACATCGGCGAGCGGGGGCAGTTGGCGAGCGCTCCGGGCGGGGTGGCCGCCGGGCGCCCGCATCCCCTAGCGCGGCCGGCGTGGGGGCTCGGGCGCTCTCTGGGGACCCCCGGAGACACACACACACACACTCTCTCTCTCGGGATTGGGGACGGCGGGAGCGGCTGGGGAGCTGGGACGGCGGCCGCAGAGGCGGGAGCCGGGATGCGCGCTCCGCCCGGAGGAGGACGGCAGGGGGAGCGGGCACCGGGGCCGCCCCGGGAGGAGGCGGCGGCGGCGGCGGGGACTCGCGCGACCCCACGCTCCGCGGGGCGGGGGACGGAGTCTGGGGTAAAGCTGCGGGGGCAGCAGCTCGACTTCCCCGAGCGCGCCGGGCCGCGGCGGGCCGGTGGGGGCCGGGGCTGAGCAGCCTCCGTCTCGGGCTCTTCGCCGGGTCGCACGAGACCCCCCGGGTGGCGGAACGGGGAGGCCCGGGGCCCGGCCCGAGTCCTCCGGGGTGCCCGCTGTCCGCGGGCCGGGCCCCGGGCGGGTGCCTGCGCGGTGGCGTCCGCGGGCAGCGCTGGCACATTGTGGCGGTGGCCGCGCGGGCCGCCGCAGCCGCGGGCAGTGAACTGTCTGTGACCCGGCGGGCGGGCGGGCCCCGGGCTGTCCGCGCCGGGGCGTCCCGGAGGGGCAGGGACGCGGCGGCCGGGCCGCACCCCTCCGCCCCTCCGCCCCTCGGCCCCTCCGCCCCCGGCCGCTGCCTCGCAGAAGCCCTCCGGGCGGCGGCGGCGGGGAGCTCGCCCGCCTCGCCCGCCTCGCCTCCCTCTCCGCCGGTGAAAACCGCGTTTGAAGATAGTAATTATCTACAATCGTTAAACGGCTGCAATTAGAGACTTCATCTACTTCCTGAGTTTCCTGGTGACATTTCTATTGTTTTTACCCCGAAGAAGCCCGGAGGGAGGCTTCGCCGCCGGATGGAAGCCGCCTCCAGTGGGCAGTGAAAGGGAGCGGAATGGAGACGGGGAAGTGCAGGAGACTCGGGGGAGAAGGGGTGACTTGGGCTTAGTACCCGGAGGAGAAAGGGTTATGTTTTCCTTCGGATATGTCACTCCCTGGACCCCGCGCTTTTGTCCTTCTCTGTTGAAAGACCTGCATTCAGAACGTCCCGGGGGCTGATGTGTAGGCTTAGCACACATGTGAGAAAGCCTGGGCAGGGGAAAACGCAGAACTCTGCAAAAAAAGTGTTTGATAGCTGAACACCTTGAAGTGCCGACTTAAACCTAATGGTAGAGAGAATTTAGAGAAGCTTCCAGATACGGTGCAGCCCGAAGTTGTCTAGTCCCTCTCACTTGGTTTGCTACAGTATTAAGTGCACGATTATTGGAAATCTCTCTGCCTCTTTTGAAGCTGTGCGCAGAGGAGCGTTTTTCTCACCTGCATCCAATTGCACTTAAAAGACAGATGTTAGGGTTCACTGGAAGGAGGGAGGGATAACAGGAAAAAAGCCAGAGTTTAGCTTGTCTTATGTAACCTCCAGCCCAACCTAATTTTGTGGAGTTTGGTTTTGTTTCTGTGGCTGGCTTCAAAGTATGTTTAACATTGTGAACCTGACAGGAAAGATTAACTTATGCCAGAACTTTATTTCATTATTTCCTTTTGAGGAAATCATTGCTGGGATCTTTTAGAAAAGCAATGTGTGAGTGGGCCTGGAGAGGTTTTGTGTTCATAGCTGGAAGTGCAGGGCATTTCAAAGCCCTGAAAAGGATTTATAACCTGGATTGTCCTGGTATCACACGCTTATGCTAAAGTAGGCTATGTAAATGCATGGTCAATTGCCTGTGCTCTGTCCTTTACTAATGCTTTTCTAGGAGACCCTGAGTATGACATAATTGCCACTTACCAGACACTTATCAGTTATGTATGCACCTACTGTGTGCCAGCACTGTGTAGGCATTGAGGATTAGCAAATGAACAAGGAGCTTTCATTATAGTGTGGTGTGGCAGGCATAAACAGAAAAAACAACATGTAAACAAATGAATAATAAATGACAACTCAGGGATTGCCAAGTGCTCAACAGAAGTGGGTTAATTTAGGAAATGTCTGCTCTAAGCAGGTATTGAGTTCTTTAGCCCGGAGGTCAGGGCAGGTCTCTGAGGAAGTGAACTGTGAGTTGAGACCAGACTGCTAAGAAGATGCTAGTTTGGTTTTTGAATACTTCCTTTTCTTTTTTTGAGAGTAGGTTTTTGACTTTCTAGCAGTATTGAACACATTGGAGTTTTAAAAGACCATTGGGACTTGAAACAGTGCCTTCCCTCTTAAAACAAAAACAGTCTAATAAACATTAGTATCATTTTGCATGCCTGAGCATCTAGGGCAGTGGTTCTCAACCTTCCTAAGGCCATGACCCTTGCATACAGTTCCTCATGTGGTGGTGACCCCCAACCAGGAAATTTTGCTACTGTTATGCATCGTGATGTAAAATATCTGCATTTTCCGATGGTTTTAGGCGACCCCTGTGAAAAGTTCGTTCGACCCCCCAAAGGGGTCGCGACCCACAGGTTGAGAACCATTGATCTAGGGCATAAATACTAGTACATTTTCTAGTAGATTTTTTACTCATAAAATTAATCTTGAGATCCCCAAATGCTCAATATTGATAGAAGCTTTTGCTTATAACATGCAGCACCTTCTTTTTGGGAAACTTGTGTGACACTCCTTTTTTGTTCTCTTATAGATTTCATAGTAAAATGTCACTGAGAAATCCTGGAGTGCAGACTGAGGAATTTTATATGTCTATACAGTATGTGTGTGTGTGTGTGTGTGTGTGTGTGTGTGTGTATATATATATGCGAGGAGCTATATTATGTATATGTCTGTGTCCATGTAGAAGTAGTTCTGTATCTTTTATATGTTACACAATATTAAGGGAATTTCCAGGTAGGTAGGATTTTAATATAGTCATCATTTTCTTGGCAGGTAAGTGGAATTTACTTATTTCATGACTCTAACCAGTAAATATATCCTAGTCAGAACTCTTTGTTGTGTCCATGATGGAATTAGAGGTGGAGAAAATGATTGGTCTGTCATTGGTTTAAATCAGGCCACACTGTGAAAGTTGGGGAAGTGTGTCAGGATTTGAGAGGCAGTTCAATGTAGTGGGAAGAACATGAAGGTAATGGTCAGGAGATCTGGGTTTTATTTCTGCTTTCTTGCAGACTGGCTTTGTGATTTTGGCTTAGTCCCCAACTTTGTGTCTGTTTCTCTGGCACTGATGATGTACGATGAATGGCCTTCCTGGTCTGTATGTTATAATATTGTTCATTGTCTGAAAAGTGGAAAATGTGTAATTAACATATTCTGGGTAACTCATCTTGTGTTGATTTTGTATATTCGTGAGCTGATGGTACTAGAATTTGAATGGGAACTTCGTTTAAAAAGTATATACACGAGGGCATTTAAATTTGGTAAAATTTTCTGTTCCATGTTTACGAAAGGCATTGATGTTTTGAAATTAAGTAGTCTGAAATAGCTAGAATAAGGAAGAGACAATCTGATAGAATTTTAAAACTGGAAGGAGCCTAAGAAATCATGATACATGTTGTTCAGCCCTCTTATTTTGCTGACAGAGAAACTGAGGATTTAGGAAGGAAGATTTTTTTCAAGTTCATAGCTGAGCTGGGGCATCACACTGCCAGGTCACTTCAGTGCTGTCAGTTTTCCTCAGAGCTTCAGGGTTTTATAGTAAATTCCACAAGGGGAACTGAATCCCTTTTGGATTCAACTTGAAGCATGTAGTGCTCTTGCTGACTAATGGCCCTTCATAGTTTTTGGGAAAATATTGCTTATACTTTTAGTTTTCCTAACCTCACAGTTGAATGGATTGTGTATTTTTTCAAGGCTTTACTTTTCATTTGATGTTTCACAAATGTATTTTTATTGGCACTTTCAAACGAGGGTTTTTAACCTAGGGTCCACAGATGCGATCCAGGGAGTCCTTGAACATGGATGGGGGAAAATGGCATCTCTGCTTTCACTGTGACTCAAACTGAAATTGAGCATTTCAATAAATTACGGAAATAGGCAACAAACAGACTTGCTGCTAGATTTGTTACTTACTGCATTGATACAGAGTACATACACTATTTTACCACAATTTAAAACTATCTTGATAACTGAATATAATCGACTTCACTTGTTATTCTTTGTATTTTACTTTATGCCCTTAAAAACATTTCTCTTAGAAGGGTTCAGCAGGTTTTACCAGACTGCCAATGGGATCCTTGGCACAAAAAAGGGTTAAAAACCTCTACAAATGAAGGCTTATAAATATGACAGAAAATGAAGTATTTTAGTAGAAACTGACCAACACTCACATAAAGGTCAGGGAGTACCTGCCTTTTTTCCCTTTGGATGGTGCAGCATTCTATCAAAGAAGACAGAGAACTATTGCTTGAAGAGTTTATGGTCTTTACTTTTTTTTTTAATAAGCAGCTCCTGATTTCTAGGTGCTGTTTTTGTTTTAACTTTGGCACTTTGCCTTGACTCCCCCTCCCTTTGGAGTAATAAGAAACCTTAAAATATTCTCTTAACACTTTCCCTTTTCTCATCCTCTCTAATTTGGGCCCAAAGACATCAGACACTAGTACCCTTTCTAAACTAAAAGAGGCCTTTGAATTTTTTTTTTTTATTTCATAAATCAAAACCTTTACTGTCACTCAGTGTCTCAGAGCTCAGATCTGTTGGTGTGGATGGAGTGTCTAATTCTGTAGGCTATTATGGGTCATGATGTTCCAACTTTGGGTTGCTATATATTCCTTTACTAACTTTAGCCTTGTTTGGGGTGTGTGGCTGTCTGTATGATTTCTCGTCTGGCTTGCTCTGATTTGTTTCTCTAACACACCAAGACAAACCTTCACTAGGACTTTTCATTTTTGGTTGTATTTTATCATGAAATCAATATTGGAGGATGTTTTATGTAAACAAAAATAAAACCAGGTTGGTTCAGGTCCCAGCAACTTTACCAAACATGTTTTATACAAAAGATAAAGCTCATACACAGAAAACACCAACAAACTCAAAACATACCAGTTGCTATATTTGAGGGAGACTAACATTGCCACTTTGGGCAGTGGTTTTGTATCTGCTGTGCGGCGGTCAGCAGTGGCCTCCCCAAAGTATGTATGTGGGGCTATAGATTGGCTTTTGAATGGAGACCACAGCAACTTTGTGGACTTCATTGGTATGGGAGAAAAAGGTATTTTTAACCTCTTTCAGCTTAATTAAAGACTTCTCCAGGGGTGTGCAGAATCTGTTCCATAAAAAGAAAAGTGAGGATAAGAATTACCTCATTACTAGTTCTTATTAGGCTTGTTGTCACCTTCATCTTTAGGAAAATAAAATAATGAGAGCAGAAAGTGCTTCATATTTCCTAGTTTTATTTAAATCACCTATTTTCAACCACTGTCCCAACTACCTCATGTGATGGTCAATTTTGAGGTTGTTACCAGTAATTTATGATAAGTACTAAATAATAAACTGTGGGATCTTTCAAATGATTCAAGAGATGTCCTTTTAATAATGTTACTTTTTTTACCCACTTGTATTCTGATACGTTTTCTCAAGTGGGAGAGAAAAGGGCGAAGTTACATTAGGCAAACCAGGAATTTATTCATTCAACAAATATTTATTGTGTGTCTGCTCTTCCGCACATGGGGAATACTAGTATAGCTAGCTGGACAAGACAATGTTTCCTGCCCTCGTCAATTGCTATCTTATTCTTGTCACAGCTCCTTAGTGAAGAGCCATTACTGATACACAGTTCATTAATGTATTCCACTAATATATGAGCATCTACATTTCCTGTTCAATGCAGTGGTGAGTAAGGCAGGGCTGGTTGTTTTCTGTGGAGCCTACATTTCAGTTAGGAAGATAGAAAGCAATTTGGAGCATAAACTATGATGGGGGACACATGTATAGGGTCATCTAACCCTGTGCCAGGATAAGAAGACAGTAGCCTGTGGAGGAAAGAGAGAGGGTGCTGTAGGAGGAGGAGACACCTTATTCTAAGATCTAGAGGTGAGTGCTTCTAATGCTTCTCTGAGGACCAGAGGAGAGTGGTTGAATGAACTAGTAAGAGAGATGAGAATGGGGGGACAGGTCATGAAAGGCTTATAAGTTATTGGAAGGAGTTGGAATTTTATCTCTTTTTAAAAAATATATTTTGTTGATTTTTTTTTTTTTTTTTTTTTACAGAGAGGAAGGGAGAGGGATAGAGAGTACAAACATTGATAAGAGAGACATGGATCAGCCGCCTCCTGCACGCCCCCTACTAGGGATGTGCCCGCAACCAAGGTACATGCCCTTGACTGAAATCGAACCTGGGACCCTTCAGTCCTCAGGCCAGTGCTCTATCCACTGAGCCAAACCGGTTTGGGCTGCGATTTTATCTTAAGGGCATGGGAGACTAGCTGGTGGGAAAAGCAAAGAGAGATGTGATGGGAAGTGAAGAGAGAAGCTGAGGCTGGGGCCCCAGAGGCAGGCAAAGAGGGAACCAGAATGTGAGCCAGCAGGCAGCTGTCCTGGTTCCAGTTTCTGGTTCTGGTCCCCTGTGAGACCTTGTTACAGCCCCTTCCCAGAGTTCTGTGTGATGAACCATTTGGTCACTCAGTGACCAGCACTGCCCTAGGCACTGGGCCACATACAGCAGCAAAAGAGATAGACTATGACCCTGCCTGTGTGGATGGTGACAGTTGAGCCAGCAAACGGGTAGATAAAACATTTAATCGCATAGAGTGCTGTGAGGAAAATAAAGCTGGATAAAGGGGAAGAAGGTGATTGGGCAGGCAGGAGTGGGACTAATGGGGTAAAGTGCTAGGGATAAGGTAGTGAGAGGGGGCTTTTAGACAGAATACTCAGGAAAAGCTTTTCTGAGAAAATAGCCCTATATCCTCTGGGAGCACCCACCTTTTTAAAAAGTTTATTTTTTTTCTGTTTAAGCTACCTTGCGTGGGTTCTGCTCCTACAACTAAAGAATTCCAAAATTTCCATTAGTCAAGGAGGCAAATATATACACAGTTTACCAAAGGGAAAATAGAAGTGTGAGCAAACATGGGACATGTATTTAATATCTCTAGATACAAACAGGGTTCCATCCACTGTGCTGCTCGCCACGTGCGGGGAGTGGTAATTGCATTCCACCAGAGTTCATTGAAACTATCCAGGCTTTCCTTTGAAGTTTGCCCTTTGAGGGCAGGGACGCTTAAAGTGTGGGATTCTTCTTTCCAGGTGCATGGTAGGTACTTACCAAATGTCTCAAAGGAATGGATTTCAGTGGCACACTCCAGGGCTCTGCTCTGCACCGCACGGAGGTGTCTCTGGGGCAAAGGAACTCTATTCTGTAGCACAGCTGCTGCTTTCTAAACAATCCTCCCAATCTTGAGGGCCCAAGTTGCAGGCTCCCTGCAGTACTAACCACCTCCTTTACTGACATCCGATCCTCCAGTTTCAACCTTTGTTTGTTGTCCTTTTTGTCAGTCACCTAACAGTCATTTTGTCACCTGCAGAAAGTTCTGCTTTGAAGGGAAGCAGGCCATCTGTTCTGACTCCACCAGCTGCTCAGAGCTGCATTGCAGTGCACCATGGTGGCGTTGAAAGGCTGTGGTCATTAGTGCCTGTTAATGATGGCTGGCGATACTGTGGGATTCAGCCTCTTGGATGACAAACCTAATAAATATGCATCAGGGGTATTTTCAGTAGCAGGTTTTAAGACTATTGAAAGTCTTTCTCTTTTCAGGTTTTAGTTCCAGCCATCCACTTAATGCTTCTCACTCTTAGACACTTAACTCTGTTCCCTGCTTTTCTGCTTGTGCAGAATCTGTTTTCGGGATAAGAATATTATTTCAAGCTTTGTACTTTCATTCTAATTAATCCTGTTTAACAGAATCCAACCAAAACGGGCAGTTGCATGTTTTGCTTCCAGGCTTTCAGTATAAAACGGTTGTTTCCTATTACCTAACCCCTTAGAGGAGCCTTGAAAGTCCCTCCTCCTCCACTGTCCTGACCTGTCCTTCATGTACTTCCTGCCACACAGTTATAGGACGTGGAACTTGTGATGGGTGAGCAATTAGGGCTTTGTGGAGAGCTTGATTACCTTGAGGAGAGGCCCTTTCTGTATAAGGACTATAGACACAAAGGAATATGCTTCACACCAGATCCTAGAAAATGAGTCAGACTGGGTCCTTATAATACATGAGATTACTTTATAGCTTGGGTGCTATTGCTATTATAAGCTCTTGGATAGGCTTCATAATGGAATCTGTGTTTTTCCTCCCTGTGTTTGTCAGTCATATATGCTTCTCAGCATCATTTTTCACATACTTGATCTATTTTCACTTAAAAAGCTTTCAGTTGTTTGGCCCTTTTAAACCATCTAATAATGGCCAAGTTATTGAAAGGAACATTACCTAACTTCCCCAGTTGGCCTTAGAGCCAGTTGAAGACCAGATAAGCGAATTCAGGGTTTTGACTTTATCCCAACTTCTTTCTCTGTTATCTTCAAATGCGATCAAAAACAGTTCCTCAGATATGCATGCTGGACATGCCAGAGGAGGGGAATACCTCCCCCTACCCTTGCTCTTAAATCTGGGCTAGTTTTGTGATTCACTTTGACCAGGCCGTATAACGGAAGTGAAGCTTTGTGACTTTGGGATGTTGCCTTAAAGGGTTTTGTAAGCTTGTTTTTGTCCTTTGTATTAATTTGCCTCAGTGGCCATAACAAAATGCTACATAATGGGTGGCTTAAACAACATAAATTAATTTTCTTACAGTTTTGGAAGCTGAAGGTCCAGGATCAAGGTGTCAGCAAGTTTGGTTTCTCTTTCTCTTTTTTTAAAAATATATTTTATTGATTTTAGAGAAGAAGGAAGAGGGAGGGAGAGAAACATCAATGATGAGAGAGCATCATTGATTAGCTGCCTCCTGCACCCCCTCTACTGGGCACCAAGCCCGAAATCCAGGAACGTGCATCAGCTCTATCCATTGAGCCAAACCAGCCCAGGCTATTTTGGTTTCTCTTGAGGCCTCTGCTTGGCCTGCAGATGGCTTTTCTTTTTGTGTTCTCTTTGTGTGCCCATCCATGGTGGCAATTCCTTTTCTTTCTTTCTTTTTAAACATGTTTTATTTATTTTTTATAGAGAGGAAGGGAGAGGGATAGAGAGTTAGAAACATCGATGAGAGGGAGACATTGATCAGCCACCTCCTGCACACCTTCTACTGGGGATGTGCCCGCAACCAAGATACATGCCCTTGACCAGAATCGAACCTGGGACCTTTCAGTCCGCAGGCCAACACTCTATCCACTGAGCCAAACCGGTTTTGGCTAATTCCTTTTCTTATTAGGACACTAGTCATACTGAATTAGGGCCCTCCCATAGGGACCTAATTTAACTTCAATTACCTCTTTAAAGATCCTATCTCCAAATATTGTCATCTTCTGAGGTATACTGGGGGTTAGGACTTTAACATATAAATTCAGGTCATAATACCCTCTTAGAAGGCAATTGCCATAAAAAGTCTGACTGCCCTGCTGGAGAGAGTGGCTGTAGTGGGTGTGAGATTATAAAAGCAGAGACCTGACAACCCCCAGCCAGTCTGGCTGAGGCAGCAGAACTGAGGGAAGCCATCTGGATTCTTGGGCCCAACAAGCTTCCCTAGTCCTGTCCACATGGAGCAGAGATGAGCTCCATGACAAAATAAAGAACCGTGACTGCCATTTGTGTTAAGCCACTATATTGGGATGGTTTGTTACACACAATAGACAACTTGGACACCACAGCACATCTGCATGTGATTCAGTTGTCAGAGGACAGACTAATACAAAATAATTCCCTGAATTTTTGTTAGTTTTCTGTTTCCTTCAGGTTATTGATTATTTTAATATGCAAATTTTCAGCCTTTTAGATGAGTTATTCCAAATGTTAAGCACTATATGATCTGAAAATCTTAGCTAACAAAAGCATTTATTTAATAAATTTATCATGTATAAGTCATCTACGATTCTCTGCATTTGTTAATCTCCATAATCAATACTATCTCATGAAATTCACTGAAAGCACGACAGTTGAAGAATGGCCTTCCTTAGCTGAAAACTATGGTTCTGGTAGACTCCAACATAAGCAGTTTTACTTAGGACAGCTAATGCGTGACAAGTTTTCAGACTTTAAAGGCCTCCTGACATGAAATAATACAATTCACAGGTTTGAGTTTGGGAGGTCATGTTTGCAGGTATAGGGTGGCGAATGGGCCAGAAGAATGTTTTAACACTGCAGTTGAGTGGGAAATGTCAGGATGAAAAGCTCACTTACATTGGTTATTCCATGTGGAAGTAGCAGGCACAGTTTCAGTTTTCTGAGAAAGTAAGTCAGTACGTCTTTCCCTTTTTTATATATCATCACCCAAGGCTGTGTTTTTATTGATTTTTTTTTAAGAGAGAGAGGAATAGGTGGAAGGGGGCGAGTGGGGGGTGAGGGGTGGGGGGTTGAGGGGGGGAGAGAAACATCGATGTGAGACAGAAACACTGATCGGTTGCCTCCCATACACAACCTGACCAGGGATTGAACTCCCAACCTGTATGTATGTGTATGTATATATGTGTGTGTGTATGTGTGTGTGTGTGTGTGTGTGTGTATATATGCCCTGACCAAGAATCGAACCTGCAGCCTTTTGTTGTACAGGATGACGCTCCAACCACCTGTGCCACCCAGCTAGAGTAGGACAGATCTTATTTGAAATTTCCAAAATGGCTGAGACCGGTTTGGCTCAGTGGATAGAGCGTCGGCCTGCGGACTGAAAGGTCCTGGGTTTGATTCCGGTCCGGGGCATGTACCTTGCTTGTGGGCACATCTCCAGTGTGGGGTGTGCAGGAGGCGGCTGATCGATGTCTCTCTCTCATCGATGTTTCTGACTTTCCCTCTCCCTTCCTCTCTGTAAAAAATCAATAAAATATATTAAAAAAAAAAGAAATCTCCAAAATGGTTTGCGTTTTCTCTTTTGTCATTCATTTCCTCCTACTCTTGCCTCCCTCTGCTACTGGATAGTGACTCATGTTGGTCCTAGCCCTCCCCTGAGAGATAGATGGTCATAGTGGAAGAAAGCCATCAATTCTTTCACTAAGTAATGTGTTTCAGAAACTTGTGCTGGAACCTCTGAATGTTTTGGGGTCCAACCCCACCCAGCAGAACAAGAATAAAAGAGTCTTTATGCTCTTAGCCAGCTGTCCTCTGGTGCCTTGCTTCCCCTGAATGCCCAAGTGATGGTGTCCCGTGTACATTGTCCACCGACAGGATCTGCAGTCCTACCCCAGACTGAGGAGGTTGTGTGCAAACCATCTATGAATCCCCCTTGGGGAGGAATAACTGGATGCTCTTCCTCCCAGATAGGCCATTTTTCAGCCCAGCATCTTGTCTGTCTCAGACTCAGTTGTGCCAGCAGCAGAAGTGTGTGGACAGGTGGGGCTGTGTTGCCTGTAGAACAGCCCCTCTGGGTATATTGATCCTGTTACCAGGAGAGCAGAACAGATTTATGTTCTTGTGATGTTTGCAGCAGGTACAGGGCCTCTGATCACTGTCCTCTTTGCTCGCCCTGCTTGCCCATTGCTCTCATATCAACCTTTGTCTCATCTTCAGAGTTTTCTGCACCTTTTGATTTGAAGTGCAAGTCCCTGGTCAGAAGCCTACAGCTTAAAATCATCATTAATGAGGGAGCATCAGGATTTGAGCTCTCGCTCGCGCGCTCTCTCCCCCTCTCTCTCTCTCTCTCTCCTACAAGAAGGAAGAAATTCTGGCCAGGCTGCTGCTACCTACTGGCCTGGTTCTTTCTCACTTTGGGGAGGTGCACAGGATAATGTTTTAGCATTTTGTACTGAGTGCTTACTCTTAGGTCCTGTGCAAAATGCTGTTTATGCTTGGCCTCCTTATGTTCTGACCAAGGGAGGTGGGTACCTTCACTCATGTGCAGCTGTTGAGAAACTTTTCCAGGTTCACTGGATTGTTATGTGACAGAGCTCTGATTCGAACCCAGGCCTTTCTGACTCCAACACCCTTGTTCTTAAATCCTGTCTCTACTGTATGTGTGGTTTTGTACCTTCTTTATTTTTTTAACCAAATTCTTTCTATTATGGATATTCTCATTAAACAGTGACAAACCTTTACTTATTTAATGAAGTTACCTGTAAGGTTAAAATTTTTTTTTAATGTTTAAAACTTACATGTACTTTTTTTGGGGGAAATTACCTACATATGCTTTCCCCACTTATGTATTATGTTCCTAATGTATTTTCAAAAGTAAATTTATATATGATATACAGGGAGTAAAAATATGAATTCTCCTGTTACTTGCCTTATTTACCTGAATATATTACAGTTAAGTTAATGTTTCAAGGAAGACCTACTTTTATAATCCAAAATAATTCAAGGTTTATTTCTCTGGTTTTGAAGCTGTTCATTGGGGTGTCCTTTCTAATCTCATTAATTGTGGTTTGCACCCCTGAAATCTTCCTTTTCTTATTTGCTGTTGTTGGTGATAATGTAGGCTAGCATTTGTGTTTTGTTTCCTAGCTTGGCAAAGGAGCTTCAAGCACTATCTTCTCAAGTAAAGAAAGGTCTGAATTTTCCTGGATACTGGTGTCTTTGCATGTTGAGTTTTCCTTTCCCGTCTCTTGATCTTCCTGTTAGTATTGATTAAGTAAAAAACCTTCACATCTCTTCTTGGTCTCCTCACTAACAGCTCTTGACACAACTTGTTCGGCAGCGGCACTAGTTCAGCTAATCCGAAAAGCACAGGTCAGGAAAAGTGCTTTTTATTTGTTTATCCTAAGTGTTAACTTAGACCAGATGCCAACTTTAAGGCTTTGATGGAAGTGTTGACTTGGACCCTTTTGGAAGCTGGCGTGGATTCATGCCGTGCAGTTTTGGCCTTCCTGTGAAGGCAGTTAAGCCTTTTCCGTTACAGATGTGGAGAGGCACATAGGACCAAGAATTTCTGGGGCGGCGACCGACATCCAAACACACCAAAATACAGGAAATGCCGTCT
>JAAGEH010000076.1:27370010-27442047 GCA_011751065.1 Lasiurus cinereus | reverse complement strand
AATAAACATGCGTCCTAAGATATCAGATGGCAGAATACCAAAGGACAAATACAGCATCTTGATAAGCAATATTAGATATTATATGGAGAAAAAGCAGAGACTTGGAAGCACTGCAGGGAAGTAATTCAATCTGGAGGTTCTGATAATGTAATAAACTACACAAGAGTGAAACTTGAGAGTTTACACACCCTAGAATACTCTTCAATTGAATTATGGTTTCATAATGGTTGTCTGCTTATGTACTACTGTTTTAAATATATATATATATATATATATATATATATATATACACACACACACGCACACACACACACACACATATATATATATGTAATAACAACTCATCTTTCCCCCAGATGAGAGAGAAAAGAAACAAATCTTCATCACCTTAATAATCTGTGTGCCCATCTCTTCCTGCCCCCTTCCTCCCATGACTGTCAAAGCTCATGTTTTGTGTTTATTAATTGAAAAATCCTGTTCTGGGTAATTAAGCATATAGACTCTGTGTTGTAGGGGAAATCAAAGTGCTTCTCGATTGTGCTGAATACGGTTTAGCCATGGTGGCAAGCCTACAGGCTTCTTAAGCTCAGAGGGGTATCCCCCGATACCCTCTCCTACCTCCCTAGCTCTGTCCTGTCCCTCCCTGAAGAGAAGAGCATGATTCTCCCATTAACCTGTTTTTCAGGGGCAACTGGTAGGGATGCTTCTCTTTTTGGAGCTAGTGAGGTCTGAGCAGAGAGTCTTTCCCCTTACTGTGTTTGCCTGGCTCCTGGACACTTGACTCACAGCAGGAGGCAGTAAGAACTTGGGGTTCCTTGCACGGTGTGAAAGGTTTGCAAGGGGGCCCAAGCCCCTGCCATGTGCTAGTTGCTCCATCTCAGCAGGCCTCAGAGGATGCGATGCCATCCGCATTGGAGAAATAGGGAAGCATAGAAGCCCAGAGATTTGAGTGACTCCTACGAGACTGAATAGTTGTTAGTTTGTAAAGGACTTTGAAGTTTAGAGATTTGAATCCAGGTCTCAGATTCTAAAACTTACACATATTGTACTTCTCAAAGTCTATACATCGTACATCACTGTCAGTAATAACTTTTGATAATGATCTGAAAGGTGTAGCTCTTAGTGTTTGGCATTAGGTTCTGAAGTGTGTATATAACAATAGAAATGCTGGCAATATCCCCGCTGGACTGGCTGGGATGGGTTGGACAATGGTGTAAGATGGTAGGCAATAGCCCTGCGGGGAGCCGGCCCTTCCTCACTGCTTGATAGCTCAGCCTGCTAACACTTCCCTTTATGTTCTTCTCCTTCAGGCCCACGGAAAGGGTCAGAGGTTGCCTGCTCTTGTTTTTCCTGTTACCTCCATTCAGATCAAATGTGGACAATAGCACTCTACTCCCTCAGGAGAAGGGCACTGGGCGGGGGGGGGGGGGGGTGGGGAAAAACCCAAAAATCAGTTTAAGTGAATTTTTTTCTGATCTCATTGTATTGTGTTTTTTTTTTTAAATCCACTTGAAGATTCATTATGCTAGTTACCATAAATCACATACTCTTGGAGTTTGCTTGTGTAGTAATTTCATCCCAATTTCTCCTAGGGTTAAACCACTTTTAAGCTATGTGTCGTAGACTCTGTTAAGTTTTAGGTGTCAGCACTAATCATTAACACTAATCATTTTGCTTTCCTCCATCGACAGATTTGTAAATGGAAATTTTTTTTTAAGGCAAACAGTTTTTATTCAACTAATACGGAATTAATTTAAAAAGCTGTATGCTAAAAAGTTGACAAAAAATTTGAAAGAAGGAAAAACGTCACCCAGTGTTAATATTTTTATTTTTTCACATACACTTTTAGTTATTGTCTATGTACATACATATTTTGTATACTTCATTGTATACATAGTATATGTCCTGCCTTTTACAGTGTTAGCTAACTGGCCTTCATTTTAAGAATTTGATAAATGCTAGAAAAACATTTCAAGTAAGCCGAAGATATTTTTTCTTGATCAGAGCAGCTATGTTTTTATAGGTTATCTAACACAAATTTTGCTTTTTTGGGGATTGGGGTAGAGTATCAGGAATTGCTATGTGATTTCTAAGGTTCTCATCTGGAAATACAGGTTTATTATATCCGTTGTTTGAGATTTTTAAAAGATCTCTGGAAGACTAGTAGGTGCACTAAGGGCATGGCTCTTGAAAATAAGTTTCTTAGGCATTTAGAAGAAAGGACACTTTGAAAGACACTAAATTCTAAACATGTCTCACCCAGTCTAGCCCCAGATAACTTCTTTATTGTTCCCCATTACACCTTCATAGACCTGCCTTCCTCTTCATCTTCTGTGCTTTGGTACCGCAGTTCCCTCTGCTCTGGTCATCTGCTAGAAGTTAGCTCAGCGTGATGCCCTTCCTGACTCTTTCTCCTTTCTCCTCCAGCCAGGAGCAGTTATTTCTAATGAGCTCTCTGTGCCTTGGAAATGTCCCCTTCTTAAAGGGCCCCTTCAGGCCAGTGCAGTTTCAGTCACCTGCACTCTATCCCAGCACCTGGTGTTAAGTCAAGGGTATTTACCCAGTGGATGAAAAAATGTTGCCCAAGAAATGTGAGCATTCTTATATGGATGGCTTTTACCCCATCCCCACTCCATCCCTATTTTCCCCTCCATGCTCTGGTTTTAAAGAAGGATCATTAACTCTTAAATAGGTATTTGGTTTACTTATATTACTTTAATTAGCTTCCTAAAAGTATAGTTCTGTTTGTGTCTTCCAAGTTGCATGATGGGTGCTCCCTGACAATTGTGTTTGGCCTTGAAATGCGATGGTGGTGAATTTTTAATTTTCCTTTTAAACTTCAAGAAAGAGAAGGGGTTAAAGTGAATGAATACTGGGGGGATGTGGTCTGAAGCTGACAGTACTTTCAGCTTAAAATTATCTTAGTGTGTAGTATTAAAAACCTCTCTAGAAAAATCAACAAACCCAAACATGTTTTGACAGTGATAAATCTTTATTTTTACTCAAAATTAGTTGCTCTGGTGTCTTATCTTTTCACTCTGAATTCACAGATAAATATTCTTTCCATTATTTTTTCCTGGTGCTTATCACAGCTGGCTTTTGTGTTCCTAT
The DNA here is from genome assembly GCA_011751065.1 of Lasiurus cinereus. NCBI lineage: Eukaryota > Metazoa > Chordata > Mammalia > Chiroptera > Vespertilionidae > Lasiurus > Lasiurus cinereus. The sequence continues at coordinate 27,438,936 of JAAGEH010000076.1, read as the reverse complement.
GCTGGCTGGGTCTGTGCTTTTTCACTCTGCATCTTTTTTTCCTAGGTCCTTTCTTTGATTTTTAGACAGCTTTGTGCTTATAATGTATATATGATATTTACTGTTTAGCCAGTTTTCATGTGTTCTTTTTTTAGGTCCCTACAAACATACTTGTTTGTTGACTTTTTCCTTCCTTCAGACCATGTTAAGTACAGCTTGTTATATATTTGAAGCAAAACAGCTGGGGTACTCTGGAAGCTTACTTGAGTTTATTTTCTTTTTAGAAATCATTATCCCGAAGAACCGGAAATCTTGCCATTAAATTTTGTTTCTCTTTTGCTGGAGAGAGGAATATAAACCATCTTTTCCCCTGGTTTTCTTTTATTCTTCCTCTCCCTTACTCCCAGTCCTGCCTTTGGTTTGTAGAATTCGCCAGTGAATACTTGTCTCCTTTCTTTATTCCCACTCAGGTTCTTATAGGAACCATAAGAGATATGAAATGTCTAAAATGCAGGTTATTCATGGGATTTATAACAAATAAAACTGGAAATGTGATATAAAATAATGAGGTACACATTGGAAAGCAGTATGTGGTGGTATAAATTAGTCTGAATTAAGTCCTTTTCCTTTGTATTGTCTCTGCAATCCCAATGCTGCATTCTGAGCATCAAACCTGCACAAATCTGGTTCTGTAAGCACAAGTTCTGCCTCATGACTTATCCACAAGTAGAAAGAAAATGGTTGCTCTGAGTGCATGCACAAGTCTTTGGGAGTGTGCTGTGGTCCATTTTATTTGTGAACTGTGGTTTTGCAAAGTGGCTTGTTCATTTAGTTTTGATTGTATCATAAGAGACTGTCTTATGGTGAATACTGGGGTGATTGTTTTTGCCTTGTAGATTTTCTTTCTGATGAATTATGGGCACCTGCTCTCAATTAAAAAAAAATCCAGAAATTGCAGATATTTTCTCAAAATGAGAAATAATGTTCAGGGATGGTAGCCCAGAGATTTTGGTGGAATGGTGATAGTTGATGAATCAGTTTATTACTGAAAATCTGTCTACAGTGAGATTTTTTTTTCCACGCTGACATTTTTGGCTTTTTGTTATAAATCTATTAGAGGCTTGGTGCATGAAATTCATGCAAGGGGCTCTGCCCTCCCAGCTGCATCGGCTTGTGCCTCAGCCCTTGCAGCCGTGGCTTCGTTTGGAAGGTCGTCTGGAAGGATGTCCGGAAGGTCATTCAGCTGTCTGGTCTAATTAGCATATTATGCTTTTATTATTATAGATTAGCTACATCTGGTGACTATTATTAAATTAAGAACAGCTTTATTTTTCTGTCAGAAAATATCCCCACAGATAGATCTCTTGTCTCCTTTGGACCAGAAGTAACTGGGTAAAAAAAGGCTAAAAATATTCTGCATTTTCTGCTTATTAAGAAAATTTAGACAAGTACAGTGGTACCTCGAGATACGAGTTTAATTCGTTCCGTAACCTTGAGGCGTGGGAAACTGAGACGCTCGAGTCGTGGTAAAGTGGTGGGTCGTGTGCAGCCGGCCGATCCATGCTATTACTCCTATCTCAAATGTTGCTCGTATTTCAAAGCAAAAATCACTCGCTCGGTGGCTTGTTATCTCAAAAATCTCGTATGTTAGGGCACTCGTATCTCGAGGTACCACTGTATACGGAGTCTACTTGAGTCTGTCTTTCATGGCTTAGGCTTGCCTTATTGATCCTTCTGAACATTAGTCATTGAAATAGCACTGTACATTTTAAAGGTAGAAAACTGGAGCTCAAGGGAATCCTCTGAAAATCTTTTTTAAACATTTATTTCTATAAATAAAATTTTGAAGATAAAAATTCTCTGTTAAAGGTAACTGAGCTCTCTGTAAGAGTGGAATGTAGGGAAGGCCCATGTGCTGGTTGAGGGTTGCACTGGTTCACCTCCATTCTGCATGGTTTTCAGTATCTCTCGCCGTGTGGTGTAGTGCTGTGGTCCACAGCTTCTTTGGCATGCCCAGAGGCTCTGGATTTAGGTAGTTTGCCAGTAAAACAAACATATTTGCTTCTGTGTAGCATATAATTTAGAAGCATCACTGTTAGCTGCCAGATTATATTTTTAACCTTTTAACTGGTGATTTCTCTTAATGCATTGGGCTGTTGAAAATGAGATTAAATCAGGATTTCAGCCTAGGAGAATTGGTACCAGAAAGCAAAGCTATAGATTGTCATGTGTGAGATATTCTGCAGGGCTGTTCATTTGGAGTGATGCCTTTGTTTAAACAGGAACAAAAATAACAGTTGATTCCTTCAGCCCACTGACCTTGGTAATTGTGGCATCGTCTGATGTAATTTATTGAATGCCAACTTTTTAAATTATGTTTAAAGCATGGAGTTTATATGGGATGGCAGCCAATGGTCTCACTTTAAAGTGAATGGGTGTCTTTCTTCTCCCTTCTCCTTCTCCAGTCTTCAGTCTCCTCCTCCTCTTTCTCCTCCTCCTCCTCCTCCTCTTCTTGTAGGTGTGCACTCTGAGACCATTCCTTTCCAGAAGACTGGCAGTTTGCCTTTAGGAGTTTCACGTGGAGAAGAACCTGCCAGTGTAAAATTAGTCTGTTTTCCAGCTCCCCTTTGAAAAGCCACTTCACACATTTTCTCCTCTGGCTAGAGCTGACTGTTATTAGGGTTGGTGTCTGGTCCTACAGAACTGGGAAGGTTTGGTTGGGTGTTAGCATAACAAAGTGAATGTCACCCTCCTCATAGACACTTAGTTTTCATTTGCTTCTTGCACTGAAAATGAGGGCATCAAGTTTACTGGGAAGAGTCCAAGATAGGGTCTGTAACCTCTTTCAGAAAGTGGTTTATGTCTTCTCATTAGCATAAAAATCCTAAAGTAATTTCTCTTTCCTTGGGAGATGCCTAGTAAGATGATTTTCTCAAGTGAAATTTAAGAATTTCTTTTCAGCTATTGGAATGGGTAATAAGAGGAAAAAGGACTTTTGTGGTCACATTAACAAGTAATTGCTTCGTATTTGGATTAAAGTGGAGGAAAAGAAAGAAAACCTACCCCACCCAGAGATTAGTGGGCATTAGATTCTGTTCTGTGGCCAGGACAGCACTTTTCCAGGCTCCACTCAAGGTAGCCTGATTCCTTGTCACCTCTAGAATGTTGCTGATCTGAATATTTTAGGTTTGATTCTTCTGCAATGATTAGGCACGTGTAGACAAGGTGGTTTTGTACAAGTTTCCCCTCTTTAGGGCATTTAGGGGTATAGTTAGTGTAAGAAAGGTGACTATTCACATTGATGTGTGGTTGCTAACATTTTCATCAGTCATTTCAAAAACAAGTTTGTGTTGATCAAATGGAGGCTGGCGGTTTGGTTTTAAGACCTTAAACTCTTTTAATTTAAGTTGTTTATGTGCTTTATTTAGGAAGTCAAACATGGATTCATCTTTGCAGAAGAATTCAGAACCCTATAAGAGTGATCATTCTTAAGGAAATGTTACTTGATTCCAGCGATTTCTATTTGAAGTGGGGACAATGAGCCGATCTGCTCTGGGTGGCAGGTCTGGGAGGCTCCAGGATGCCTCCCTCTGCTCCTTCACTGCAGATATCCACCTGAGGAAGCTGCCCTGGGTGCTGCCAAGTGCTCAGATATGTGGAGGGGCCAGGCCATGTGTCCTGCCTCCTGCCTGCTCTCCCCTCTCCACCTCCTATCCCTGCCCCTACCCCACCAGCTCACCAGGGCAGCCTGCATATGCATCTGTTATATGCTCACCAGAACATTACAGTGCTCAGAAAATTGCTTTCTCCAAGGACTGGCTGTTTTTGTTTAGAATAGTCATTTTTCATGAGGTAAAAGTAACTTCAGGAGTAGTCTTTGAAAATTGTACATGTAGTTATTAGTAAAATGTGCTGAGTCCCAAAACAGATACTGTAGTGTGTTTTTACCTAACATTTGGAGTTTTAGTCCTACCGTGGAATTGGAAAGGGCACTTTCCAGGATTTGAGCATTTCCTCTCTTTGGAATCCCCTGCAACTTTTTCATCAAGTCAAAATGTGATGCTTTCTGTCTTTCAAATACTACAGTATTTATGACTTATTGTTTTTATAATATATGTACAGGAAAATACTATGAAATTCAACTTCCCAAGGGGGATATTATCTAATAAGGTATTTGCAAAATTTGAATTTCTATAGCTCTGACTTTAGAAACTTTGTAAAATGATCTATTTGGCACATTTAAGAAAAAGTCAGGTTTTATTGTTAGAGATGTATGAATAATGATGAAATATTAAAGTTCTAAAGATTTAATCCACCAAGTTAATAATATCATTTATATTATTTCTGACTAGTTCATTTGTGGCATAACTAAAAGATAGAGTGAGCAAATTGTTTTCAGTATATTGTTATATTGTCAATCTAGTAATGTCTGTCGTTCATTCATTCAATGAGTTTGAGGTCTCAGTAGCATCATTATGGAAATACTTAGTTCATGTTGAAACAATTATTTCTTCTGTGTTGTTGGTGTTTTCTCAGATGCCTTTTCCCAGCCTGGCTTTCGCTTGCTTCCTGCTGACAAAGTTGATGAACATGTGGGGAAGTGGTGGGAAAAAGTGGGGGTTGCAAATGATTCAAGCTGGTCCAGTCACCGAGAACTGGAGGGATTTTCAGAATGTAGGCCACACAGTTGCAGGGACAGCTGGATGGAAGTGGACTCATTGAATCAGCCATAGAATCCTTAATTATCTAACTGCATGCCTTGCTTCTTGGATACCCTAAATGATAGGGCATCACATACCCAATCATTTTCCTTGGGTTGGTTTTGGCAGGGGAAGGGGAGAGGGAAGGAAAAGGAGACAGATGGGCCAGGGAAGGTGGAACTGTAGGAGAGAGGATGAAATGAGAAGAATTGTGGGGCTGTCAACAGAGTGGGATTGAAAAATTTGGGGTATTCTTTATATATGGTAGCTTCAAGATTTAATTATGAAACTGTATTAAAAATTGGTATATCTGTATTTTGTATTTGATTGCTTGTTTTCTAAGTAAGAGCATCCCATAGTTTTTTGTTGAATGCTTTTAAAGTTCATTTCTTACTGAACTTACTCGTCTTCCCACTATCTGTTCCTTCTTTTACCATTGTTTACCTTCTCTCTTCTTTGAGTATGTTTATATTTTGGTTTATTTTTTAAATCTTAAATTTATTTTGAGTCAAGTGCTTTAGAATGTTTTTAAAATGCTTATTGCCTTTTATGTTTCAGCTCCCCTTTTTTGATATTGCTATTCTTCCAAGTTGCAAAAAATTTTTAAAGTTAATTTTCTAAAAATGATAATTCTGGTAACCAGTGATACTCTACCAGTACAGATGAAGAAAACGTAGGGCCAGGAGAAGCCCTGACAATAATCCTATCCCACCCATTCCATTTAGCAAGCTTCTGGTTGGTAAAATTGAGTTCCTTTCTTTGGAGAGGGTGGTACAAACCAACTTCATTATTAAAAGGGAGAGGTGAGATTTTAATATTTGAGACTTGTCATTGTTAGGGCATTTCATTGTTGGTTAAGTTGGCTTTCATCAGAAATCAATGACTAATTGTCTGAAAATGAGTTTTTCTTCCTTCCTCCCATCTGTTTCCTTCCTTGTTAACATCTTAGTGCATATATATGAATGAAATGAAAAATGCAATCCTGTGGATTATGGCTAAGTCATGCATCATGGCCCAAACATGTAATTCAGACAGGAGTATCTGTTGAGCATACTTAACATCTTAAAACTTTTAATTTGACAGAACTGATGCATCTTTTCCATTAATATATTTAGGAGTAGTAAAGAATAGTTAGTAACAAACCCTTACTCCCCAAACACAAACAGTTGAAACACAAACATTTTTCTAATGCCAGATACACACTTAAAATGATTTAAAACAGTACCAATGTTTACTTTAAATGAACCATTGGAATATATTCTTATTAGGTACAAATTAATCTAATTTTTCAGAAGTAGTAACAGCAGCAGTAAATGCAACAGTAATGACTTCTTTATTTTACCTTTACATAGGGTCTAAAAAGAAAAGGACATTAAATTTAAGCAAACCTTTTAAAATGACTCCTTTGAAAATAAGTTTCTTTTGGAAGTTCCTAAGTAAAGACTTATAGCAGAGGGTCATGTGCAGACACAGCATAGCCTTCAGCAAGACCCTCTTTTTAAGAGGTCTTTGTCAACATCTCCTTATAGAATGACAGCAGGAAAAGAGAGTGTCAAGGCTTAAAATTATATTTAGTTTTACATTTGATGCCAAGGACTTAATTGTGTTTTCAGTTTGAAATTTTAGTTTAACCATAAGACAGGGAAAAATTGATGATCCATCAAGTAGAGCCAGTGAATTCTAGTGCATAAGTGGGCCATTGACTTGTTATCAGGAAGATGGTGGTTCTCCTGCAGGCACTGGAGGAAAGGCCAAGAGAATACTAGGTGGGTACATGGAGCTTGGCAGGTTTGCTGGCCAGAGCATGTGGAAGTTGACACAGCAGTTGAGAGCTTATGTCTATCCTCTTCTCCCTCATCCATTATCATTTAGTTGCCCTGTCAACTGAAGAGAGCATTAATTCAGTAATATAAGAACAGCAGCCTTGTCTAGTTCAGTTAGATCCCTGTGAGATTGGACCTAAACCAGCAGTCGGACATCCCTCTCACAACCCGGGACTGTTGGCTCCTAATCGCTTCTGCCTGCCAGCCTGATCACCCTTAACTGCTCCACTGCTGGCCTGATTGATGCCTAACTGCTCAACTGCTGGCCAGATCGCCTCCAACTGCCCTCCCCTGCAGGCTTGTTTACCTCCAACTGCCCTCCCCTGCCGGCCATCTTGTGGTGATGTCGCACAAGGGTGTGACGCCACCTAGGCTTTTATTATATAGGATAACTCACATACAGCAATCTAAGTTTAAAGAGTATATACCATAAGGACTTAACATGTTGCAAAACGATTGTCACAAGTTTAGTTAACATCTGTCAACTCATAAAAAAGTATAACTTGTTTTAATCAGTTGAAGACAGTGATAATTTGATTAACAGTGAAAATGTTTAACACTTTTTGGGCATTACTCAGTGTACTATATGTATAGATCTGGGAAATTGAGTGCAGGCATAGATGTTGGACCAGAACATTGCCTGTGTCTTGAGTGCTCTTCAGGAATGTATGTAGAGGACTGGCTGGCCTGTCAATGGCCAGGTAGGCAAATATACACCTTTTCTTCTGAGTGGAATTTGCCTCATAGGTTTTAGTATGTAATTTGTTTCATGGACCATATTAATGGATTTGAAGTATTTTATTACAAGGAAAATGCTTTGTAGCATTGTACAAAGGATATTGGCAAAGCTTAAACAAATTAAGGTCATTGCACATGACCATTCAGTATAGTAACAGCATAGTTCTTACCTTTTTCCATTCTAGAGTTCTTTCATGAGAAGTGATGTCTTATTTACTGTAACTTTAGTGGCTTCTGAAAAAGATAGCTGTGGGCACACAGCTATTAACCGTGGTCTCCATTCTACCTTTAAAATATTTGCTCATCCTTAAAAATTAAAACAACTTCAAGTTTTCAAGTAAATAAACAATACATACATTACACATTTATAAGTCTGTGGAGCAAAACTGGGACATGATATGTCTTCACTGTTGTTCTTTCTCCATGAGGTTTTTTTTTAATTTATTGATTTTTTTTACAGAGAGAAAGAGAGAGAGATAGTCAGAAATATCGATGGGAGATCAGCTACCTTCTGCATGCCTCCTACTGGGGATGTGCCCACAACCAACGTACATGCCCTTGATCGGAATCGAACATGCGACTCTTCAGTCCGCAGGCTAACACTCTATCCACTGAGCCAAACCAGTTAGGGCTCTCCATGAGGTTTTGTTATACCCACAGCTCTGCCTGAGAATACATGAAGCTCACACCATGAATTTGCTCCCATTTATAAGTGATTGTCCTCGGATGTCTCATAGTCAACAAATTTTCAGAGTTAGGAATTTAATGCTTAGAACTAATAGCTTCTCCACTGATCCTGAGCTTCTTAGCCAGGAGATATTAGATTTCAGAAACTTTTGAGTATGCTTCATACAGAGAGAGCCATGTCTTCCCAAACTTGAAAATAAAATTATTTTCTGTTCTATCATTTCCCTGAACACTGTAATTAGAAGGAAGAGTTACAATAGGAAACCTCAGGGTTACCAGAAATCTACAGATACAGCAGTGGCAAATTGAAACACCTCCTAATTTCTTCTTGCAAATAATTGCCTGTTCTTAAGTAAGCTTCAATGTATTCATTGGTGATGTAGGAAATACAGAAATGTATGAAGGAGGAAATACTAGTAAGGCACCTCGGAGGGCCCACCACATGGAGGAGACAGTGGCCACCTGTGCAGTGCTTCCCTGACACTGCCTAAGTCCCTTTCTGCTCCTCTGCTGGGCAGACCCCACAGTAGTGGAGGGCCAACATGAATCCAATCCTTCGACATGCCTCTCAAACTGTTCAGTGGCTGCCAGGACATGTGCTGATGTGTTTTCCTCTCTCCACTCCTTAGTCTCTGTCACAGCATCCTGTGTTCAATCGACTAAATTCTAGTGTTATTTTACATTTGTTTATTTGGCTTTTGTCTCTCTCACACTAGAATGTGTGCCCCTCGAGCCTGAGAACCATGTCACAGTTGTACCTGGCAAATGCCTGCAATATTGTAGGGACTTAGTAGACATTTTTTAAGCAATGAATGAATGACTCTTTCAGGCCCTTCTATTTGCATACTCATGCACACATAATTACACATACTAGTACATTTATCCTTAACCAAATTCCTTACAAAATTCTCATTTCTTTTTCCCTTTTCATTTTTAAAAAATGTGTTTTTATTGATTTCAGAGAGAGGGAGCGAAAGAGAGAGAGAGAAACATCTATGATGAGAGCATCTTTTATCAGCTGCCTCCTGCATGCCCCCTACTGAAGATTGAGCCATAACTGGGGCATGTTCCCTGACCAAGAATCAAATGGTGACCTCCTGGTTTTTGAGTTGATGCTCAACCATTGAGCCACACCAGCCAGGCTTCCTTTTCATTTTAAACATCATATGATTATAATGATGCTTCTAAAAAAAAAGCATGAGAGATTGATATTTATTTTTAGTAGAAATAGGAGTACATAGTTTTCCTATTTTAAACTTGAATGATCCAGACTACTGCACTATATTTAGAACTTTAAAAAAATGCAGGGCCAGATTTAGATCTTTTTAAAGAACTGTAGGTCTTTTATTTTTGCTTTTTATGATATATAACTTTAATATTACATAAAATTATAAAAATAGTTCATGTACACCTTTTATCCTGCTTCCTCCAGTGTTTTCAGCTTGCATAACCACAGAACAATGATCCAGGTCAGAAAATTAAAACTAATAGACTACTAGTACCTAAATCACAGATCTTATATGAATTTCCCCAGATTATCCTATAATGTTTTGTTTTGTTTTATTTTGTTTTGTTTTGTTTTTGTTCTAGGATCCAGCCCCAAATCTCACATTGATTGCATTGGCCATCATGGCTCCTTAGTCTTCTCCAATCTATCTTTAATGACTATGACTCTTTTGATAAGTACTGATCAGTTATCCTGTAGATTGTCACTCATTTGGAGTTGGTCAAATATGTTCTCTATGCAATTTTATTAAGAAGTCCACAGACTTGCTCTTTTTAGTGTATCATCAGGAGTACACAGACATGAATGTCTTAACTTGATCACTTGGCTAAGGTGATGTTTGCTTAATTTCTCTTCTGTAAAGGTAGTATTTTTTTCCTTTTATAATTGCTAGATATCTTGGGGGAGACACATTGAAACTGATTTTTGTGTTTTTATTTAAACTTTCCTGACTGAGAAAAAGATAACTTCCCTTAGTTTAGCATTAACCAGTGGATCTATCTGTAATGTTTGCCTAATGGTGATTTTTTATTTCCTTAATTTCTCTTACATTTATTAATTGAAATTGTTCTGTAAAGAAGAGACTGTCTTGACTCTACTGTATGTTTATGCCTCCTTTGTCAACTATTGAGCATAGTGGTCTGAGTTGATATCTGGATTCTATATTCTATTCCATTGGTCTATGAGTCTATTCTTGTGCCAGTACCAGGCTGTTTTGAGAATAATTGCTTTGTAATACAGCTTAAGATCTGGTATTGAGATTCCACCTATTTTATTCTTGTTTCTTAGGATTGCTGTGGCTCTTCGGGGTCTTTTTTTATTCCAGATGAATCTTTGGAGAGTTCTTTCTAGGTCTGTGAAATATGTCGTTGGTATTTTAATGGGTAGTGCATTGAATGTATAGATTGCTTTGGGTAGTATGGACATTTTAATGATGTTGATTCTCCCAATCCACGAGCATGGCATGCTCTTCCATCTGTTTACATCTTCCTCTATCTCGCATGTGTGAGTCAACCTAGCCTTTTATATGTGCAGAATAAATTTGCTTAATTAGACCTGCTTTCTGATTTAGCTAAACTTTTTCCAGCCCAGTGAAGCACCCTAACTTCTCTTTCAGGTAATTGTCAGCAACACAGCAGTAAATATCAACATGAAGCAGATTATTATTGTAGATCATGCAGAGAGAACAAAGGGTAAAATATTTAAGTGCAGAAGTGTTTGACTTTATTCTGGGCAGTCAGAAAACCTGAAGTCATTTTCTGGGTCCACCATTTCTTATTTCTTTTCAATTGGTTCAAGTTTCTAAGCTTTCTAAATCTCTGTTTTCTGGCTAACAAAAAGAAAATAGGATTCCACCAAATCTCCTATGTACCTACTTTAGGACTTGTGTGAGGATCAAATGAGATGAGGCATGGGAAAACACTTCTCAGACATTTGGTTACGGTGTGAAATGTTTCCACCTGGCTATAATGCAAATCATGTTCCTAGGCTGAAGAAACTCCAAGGAGGCTAGTTGTTGCTAGGGAGAGGAAGCTGGGCTTTGCTACGTGATACCATTATCCGGATGGCCACTTAGCATATTTGCCTTTTATATATAGATATTAAAATAATTAGTTTGATTCCATGCCAACACCTCATGGTTTATTCTAGCCTTCACTCTTTCCTTATTTTAACCTTCTTTCTTAGACAATAAGAAACCTGGTTCTCATTATCTATTAGTTACTTGTTCAATCCTGTTGTATTATTGAGGGTTCAAACAGAGAAATGGAACTGGTAGAAGATACATTAAAATATTAATTATAAGGAATTGTCTCAGGTCATTCTGGATGCTGGCCAGGCAAGTCAGAAATCCTTAGAGTATGCCTTCAGGCAGGGCAGGCTGGGACTTCTAGGCACGGGGTAAAGCTGCCATCCACAGGTGGATTCTCTTCTTCAGGGGAAGCCTTGGCTTTGCTCTTCAGGCCTTTCAATGGATCCAATGAGGCCCACACAGATAATCTGGGATAATCTCCCTTACTTAAAATGACCTGATTAAGGACTTTAATCACATCTGCAAAATCCCCTCACAGAAACACCTGATTCGTGTTTGATTGGCCACGTAGGGATTCTAATCTAGCCAAGTTGACACATGAAACTGACCATCACACTTCATGTGTGCATGAAGTAGTTACAGGTTAGTTTCTGTGAGAAACAAATACGATACCTTATTTTGGATTATAAGCACTGTTTCCTATGTAAAATTTGTAAATGTGACAGTGTATATAGAATAGTACTTGTCAGAATTGCCAGTTTCCCCTCACTAGACCCCTGTTCAGTCTTTCCCAGTATTCCCAAGATTTGATACCATGTCTAGTACAGTGAATAGATGTTGAGTTAATAAAATGAACAAAGTCATCCATCCTATTACTTCTTTTTTAAAATTAACTCTTTATTGTTGAAAGTATTACATACCATATTTTCCCGTGTATAAGATGCTCTTATGTACAAGATGCCCCTCACTTTTCCAACACAAAATTTAAGAAATCAAAATTTTAAACATTTTGCTGGTTTTCCTCTTAAGGTCTTCTTTTTTGGCATCTTAAGTTGTTCTTCCTGTTTTCTCCGTTGTCTTATCATATACTCAGTGGGAGGAGGTCCAAATTGTCTCTCTGCAACTCTGTTTCCATGCTCTTTTGCATAGGTGATTACACTAGGTTTGAATTTTGCACAGTAAGACAATCGCTTATAGGTACAGTATTTATCTTTTTACTTTTTGACATCTTTATGGGCTCAGAGCGCTCAGGTCCCTATTGCATCGATGCACTCACCGCCTCCACCTCCAATTATGGCATCTGCTGACGTCACTAACAATAAGGCTCATGATTGGAGGAAGCCTCTTTGACAAGATATGGGCAGTTACACACCTGCAAGGCTCCCCCCTCATCTGACTTCCATGTACTGTATAAGACACCTCTCAATTTCAACCTAACAATTTTAGAAAAAAATAGCAATTACACACTGAAAAATATGCTATATTTTCCTGTTTTCCCCGTTGACTCTTTCTAGCCTGCCCTCTATTCTCCCACTCCAGTCCTTCTATTATTTCTTGCCCTTTTTTTTTTTTACCAACTTGCTTTTGTGCCAGTGTTTGCATAGGAGAGAAGAGTGAAGTAGAAGACCCCTGTTTGGAAGGGGTAGAAAGAGAGCAAAAGATGGGTGCTAGGTTAAATCCTGGATTCCAAGAAAATATTTTACAAATGCTCTCTTTACTTTGAGATAATGCTGAAATACTAAGTGAAAGACAGAAACCTTTTCCTTTCACAGAATCCCTCCCAGCCTCCTTTCTCCTCTCACTCCTCCATCCCCACTCCTTCTATACCTTCTGCTTGGTTTGTTTTCTGCCTTTGAGAAAAGGATAACTTCCCATAGATTAAAGCTTAAAAATGGTTCCTTGAGGGCATTCCCAGACAGTAGCAATGCACTTTTTTGCTGTTTTGGACTAGTAGCAGCATAATGCAAATTGTCATTTATTCAACCAAATTTTGTGAGTGTTTTCCTATGCCAGGCATTTGGGCTTTAGAGAGAGAAAGACATGGATTCTACTAGTCAAACATATATATTCTAGCGCAGCGGTCAACAACTGGTGGTCCGAGGATCACTGGTGGTCTCTGAGGTCCGAAAGGTTGGCGACCGCTGTTCTCGTACACTGTTTTTCTAACTTGAGTAATATATGGTTCTGTTTCAAAGGGAAAAAATTATCTGGCATCCCTAGTGTTGATTTACATACTTTTATAATAATGTTACTTAGGGATATACAAACACATAACTAGGAATAAACACCGTATGCTTATATCTGTTTTACAACTATAAGCCAATTTGCACTGAAATATAAAACTACAAAGTCACTGGTATCCAGATTAACTATATTAGTTTAACGTGATAGATGATATCGTTTTGCTAAAACAAAGCACTGTTTATGGCATGAAATACTGCATTGACTTATAAAGGCCGAGGTGTTTGAGTTCGGCATGCCTTTTGCCATGGGGTGACTCACTCTTTGTTCTTTTACAGTGCAGTGTGATTTCATTTAGCCTTCTGTTGATCCATATGCATCACCTGCCTCTGTTGGCTTCTTGTTAGTACCAGACAATTAAAGTGGTAATAGCTCCTTCCTTATTATATAAATGCAGTACAACTGGGCCACCGAGAAGGAAGATAGAAAACATACGTCTTGATACATTATGGGCTCCCAAGAATATGTCCATGAATCCCCATCAGAGAAACATTAGTTGAGTAAAGAGAGAGGTGTGCAGACACATTGGTTCAGTAAAGAGAAAGTCATCATATGACTGAGTGTGGTACTTGAGGTATGCACAGGTACACTGGGATGGTGAGAGGTGTCAGCATTTAGGGTGAAACTTGAAGAGAAAGACTTTAGAGAACTAACAGCCTATAGAAGGTCATGAGGGCTGGTGGCATGGGTATTTTGGTACTGATGGGCTATACTACAAAAGAGAACTTTTGAAGTTGATGGTAGCATTCTCACACACTCCTTACTATGGAATTCTGGTGTTTACAAGCTGAGAGACAAATTTTGCTTGTGTTTTAGCGCTATCAAGAGTAAAGCCTTCATTTTTTCTGTTGTTGAATAGTCTTTCTTTTTCACAGGGTTATTTATATGCTGTACCATTTACCTCTTTCAGCATACAGTTGAATGGTTTAGTAAATTGTATACCTTTCATTTTAAATTAATCACCACAGTGCAGTTTATAACACTTTCATCACCTAGAGTTTATTATAAATTCTTGCTCCCATCCTCCATCTCTAGGCAACCGCCAATTCACTTTGTGATCATATGATTTTGTCTTTTCTAGAAATTTCATATAAATAAGATAATTCAGTATGTAATCTTTTGTGTCAGGCTTATTTCATTTAACATAATGTTTTCAAGCTTCATCCATGCTGTAGCATGTGTCAATACAATTTTTATGACAAAATATCATTCCATCTTATGGGTAGTTATGTATCCATTCACCAGTTGATGGACACTCAGATTGTTTCTAGTTTTTGGATTTTGTGAATAATATTATTATGGACATTTGCATGCATGTCTTTGTATGGGCATATGTTTTAGTTTTTCTTTGGTAGATACTTAGTAGAATTACTGGGTCTTATATTTAATTTTTTTAAGAAACTGCCAGACTATTTCCAAAGATGGTGTACTATCTTACTGGGTATATAGACTCATTGGCAAGAATGTTGTCATTTACAGGGAGGGGACAGCAGCATGTGCACATGGGCAAAGGGAAGAAGATGTGACAGTCACTGTGGTGGGATGGATTGTTTTTTTGGTCTCCCACTTGATCTGAATTTTTATATCAGCACCAAAGTTCATTGGATGGCATTCTGAGGATATTGCTTTTTTTCTGTTTAATTTTAATATACTTTTTTTCTCTTTATGAAATCTGGTTTTATGTGAACTATTTGACACTGGGATGTTTAAGAATGACTCTGTAGTAATCTTCAACTGTGCAAAACAGCACCCCATAACTGTCTGTCCTGTGATGGAACCCTCTCCCCCAGCTTTTAGAAAGTGAGGGAAAAGTGAGAAATATGTAGAAGGATGAGTGTATATTTTTGTAAGTGTGTGGTTTCAGTGTGTGTTGAAAGGTAAACTACTAGAGTATTGTTATATCATCATTAACTGGGGCAGCATTTTGACCATAACTTATCAGTGTGACAAGTTGTCTTGAAATCAGTTTTGTGCAAGATGTGTGTTCTATCTGTAAATAGCCTGGGAACAAACAGGTTGAGGTTTAATGTTTTACCAGCAGTAGATAGGAAGTACAGATTATTTCATCCCTTTTGGTTACAATATGATGTTTAGCCCCAAGATCAGTATCTCTCTTCCTTCTTCAATCTGATTCCTTCTCTGAGGGTTGGTACCACAAGCCATACCACCCAGAACCAGGAAGTCAGCCTCACTTCCCACATTTGATGGGTTACTAAATTTTTAAAAACCTTTTTCCTTACTCCCAAGTTAACTTCTCTTTCCTGACCCTATCATGTCTGTCACCTAATTTCTTTTCATCTTTCTTCCATTCCAGTCCTCCCTTCCCTATGCTACTAGAGAGATAACGATACGTTAACAACAAAAGGCAATTTATGTGATCCTATTAGGATTTATGTTAAAAAGTATGTGCATGTGTATTGACAGTATAAAATATAAACTTTCCATGGTATAAAGGCCTTTATAGTGCAGGGTCTGCCTTCATGTCTCCCTTGGTCCTCTGCACACAACCTATAGCTTCTTGAACTACTTGTGGCTGCTCAGGCAGCCTTTGCAGATCCTGCTCTGTCTCGGAGACCCTGTCCTTCACCACTCTTGTCCACTCTGAACATATACATTCACCCGTCCAAGACTTAGTGGTGGTGCCCAGGCTAACTGATACCTTCGCAGACACCTTCCCCTCCCCACCCCTCTCTTCCTGTCACCTCACAACACTTTTAAATATCTCTCTATGTATTGGACTTCGTCCCAGGGCACTGTAACAGGGTGCTTGCTCCTTTGCCTCCTTGCAGGACTATGTGCTCCTTTTCTCATATGTTTGTGACCCTGACATCTAGTACAGTGTGTGACACCAAGTATCCACTCACTAAGGACTTCCAGATGAGTGAGCTGAGGAGTCTGGGCTAAAGGAAGCAGTGGTGGGGGTGGGGCGACAGATACTTGTGGGAGATGAGAGGCCATTGGAGGAGGCATGTTGGGGCACTCTGCCTCTTTCAGGATTAGACCTAACCCACTGCTAATTGATAGAGCTTCATCACATACCACTTTCTATGTGACTTGTTTCAGTAATCAAAAGCCCTCATGCTCAGAAAATGTAGATTTATGTTTTATCCAATTCCTTTACACTAGGGTTGTAATAAAAATGAAATGAGGATTGTGAACTTGGATGCCAAAATGTGGGATCCTGTTAGATAAGCCTTAAATCACATACTCATGATTATTGAAAAGTGAGGGTTTGGCATACAGTGTCTCTTTTCCTGTTTAACTTTCTCTTTATGCATAGCTCTGCTTTATTCTGGTTAGATATTCTGAATGTGGCAGCTCATTCTTCGTCCTTTTTTATTTCTACAACTTGCCAAGCATGATCACATGTGGAATTGTGCTTTATAAAAGAATGTCTGCCTGAAGGAGCATGGGACTCCATGAACACAATGCTAGGAAGGAAGAAATGTAAGACTATATCTCATCACCAAGTAGTTCTCCATTCGGTTTCAATAGTTCCAGTTTCCTTGGAGATGGGAGCTCACCTTTTACTTTTTTGTAAAACTACATCGCAGTTGGGAAGAATCTTTTTGTGGTTCTGCTCAGTTAATTTTTACCTGAATTTCAGAAGTTGTATTGCCTCAGTTCATTTCTAGATTGTATCACTTCTCATACCTTTGAGGCATCTGTGAATAGATCTCTATTTAAAATATTGCATACCTTATATTTTTATACTTGGCCTGAGCGCCCATGTCTGTCAGGGGAAAATGCAAATATATTGTCTTTTTCTTTTATTTTTAAAAGACATTTACTGTCTGTTGTCGCATGTACAGAAGACACATTTTTCCTGCTCTCTTCCATTTTTGGTGATGGTGGGGGACTTTTACAGGTCTTGCTCCCCCATAATTTTCTATGCTGGTCACAGCTTTATTGTGGACAGGATTGATGACTTTTTGAGAAATCTATGGGATAGTCATTACCAATATTGTTACTAAGAAACTTTAAAACAAACCTTTATAATTATGCTTGCTATCTTTCTTCTGAAAGTAGGTGTAAGGGTAAATAATGTAAAGTGCTTTGATCTCCTCAAAAGCAAAACAGTTTAAGGAGGAAATATTATGGGGATTATGTCCCTAGCAGAAAGCACTATGTAACTGTCAAGTATGTGTGGTGGTTAACATTAAGATTCGGTGTTAAGTGCCAAAATGCCAACTTGAAGGAAACCATTTCCTCACGGATAACCAAAGTAAAGAAATTAATTTAAATAGAGTTTAAGAATGAAGATGGATTTTAATGAGTGTGATGTATATTGATTAATTCAATATAATCTTATAATTGATCCCATTTATTATCTCTTAGCCTTTGTTTTTTTCCCCATTATAAGTGTTTTTTCCAGATTACTCTATATCTGATGTAATAGTGCATAGTGGAGTATTTATTAATGAATTTTGGGGTTAGATACTTGCCTTTTCTATGGCCATGTTTCAATATGGATGGCTTGTGAGGCCTCTGTCCCAGGGATAGCAGAGTGGACTCTTTATGACAATGGAGAGTCTGGACCAGGTGATGCCCAAGGTTCCTCAACCTTAGGTCCTGAGAAATCTGATAGAACTTTATACACAAGAAGACTGAAGTCTAAAAGATAAAATGATTTTGACTCTTGGATGTTTAGAACTTAAGGAAATGACAGATTCAAGCTCATCTTTTTATGTTTACAGCTGGAGCTTAGAAAGAAAAAGTGAACATGAGGTTGAGGGTAACCTGGGTGCTGCTGACCAGTTTTTTGGTGGTTTTGCCTGCCCACACCCAGCATAGTACTCTGTGGAACCTCTTTGACACATCTTGGTCCACCCTGAGAGCTCACATGTCATATGGCCTTTGCATATAGAGCCCCTCGGTTTCTCCTTGTCCTTCCCCACTTACCTGTAAATTTTTATTTCCAATCCAGTGCACTTCTTTCTGAACTCTCTTTTGACTATTGTTTACCCTATACTTAACTGGCCTCAGGCATTCCATCCCTGGTGCTTTGTTATTTATACCGATCTGTTTTAGAACAACTTTGTATGTAAGTGTTATTCATTTCTCAAGGGACTGAACTTGCTGAACATGTTACATGAACTTGATAATACCTCAGCCATTGGAATGTACCTGTTCAGTGAGGACATTAAGCCGGTGTTTGAGTTTTCATCTCAGCTCTGTGATTGTGGACAAGTTGCTTAACCAATGCCTCATTTTCTCATCTATTAGATAAAGATATTCATAGGGCCTTCCCCATAGAATTAAGAAGATCACATGAGTTAATATATGTAAAGTGCTTAGAACAATGTTAAGTAAGCATTTAATAAGTTTTAGTTATTATCTGGACCAAAGCTTAGAAATTTTTAAGGAACAAAGTTATTAGTAGAGTTTATTTAAGAAGACAAAGCAAGTTTGGGGCTTGAATAAAATTAGGTTAAGTTTCTTTTAACAAAGATCTTCTCCACATAACCCAAATAATAAGGCTGAAATTTAATAGACATTTCCTCTCTCATGGAATAGTCCAACATACAGCAATCCACGATTGCTGTAGTCTACAGGGTCATTCAGGAATCCAGTTTCTTTCATGTTGTTACCCTCAGAAAGTTGGTCTCACTCACATAGTATAAGCTGTTCTATCTCCTATATGTGTTCCAGCACTCAGGGAAAAGCAAGGTCAAGGAAAGTGGTTTTATTTTTCAGGAAAGGAGCCAGAAGTTGTATGCATCACTTGTGGTGCTGTTCCATTGTCCCCTGTGCCAGTGTCTTAAAGAGTCATACATAGCTGCAAGGGAAACTTAGGGGACTTCCCTTTTATGGAATAGTTAAGAGTTCTGCCATTGAATAACTGTAAGACATTGGGAAAATTGCTTAACATCTCTGTGTCTATTTTTTATCTTTAAAACGGGGTAATAAGATGTACCTTATAGGGTTATGGTGGTTGTTACAGTAAGCTAATACATGTAAAGCATTCAGGATAGAGCCTTGTACAAAGGAAACATTACTTAAACATCAGTGATTATGACTATTAATTTATTAAAAGGAAGCAGGGAGAATGAGGACTGGGGGACAATGAACAGTCTTCCATGAAAGGAAAACGAGACCCAGGTTCCCTAGCTCACCTCACTACCTGAGGTTTCTGAGTGGCTACAGCTTTGCTGTAATTGCTGTAGGTCCCAGGAACTTTGGGGCTCCTGTCTTGCACAGGTCTTGTATAGGCCTCCTGGGTCATTATGAGGAAGGTTTATGAGCTGTGTTTAGGGTTTTGACCTGTCAGATTTTCCTTTCCAGATCTTCTCACTGTAGCTTGTCATGTATATACTAAGGAAATAAATTAAAGGAAACATTCTATTTTATCATTATAACATTCATTATAATGATAACTATGTTATCATTATAACATTCATTCTTCCTAGTGTAACAGTAAAAATATGTCTGTAAAGTGAGGTTTCATTTCTTGAAATCCATTTCCAGTTGATGTCAGTTAGAGAATGTGTGTTAATGGGAAAGGCAATATACAGTCCAGTTATTTCTAACTCCTCCTGCTTTTTTTCCTTCAAGACATTATTATTCCATATCTTTTAGTAACACAGTGGGCTGCATGGTCTATATATACAGCAACCTTGGCAGTTCTAAAACTTTGCTGCTTTGGGCACTATTCTAGGAAATGTTTGTGCATATGCCGTGATAAAATAGTAGATCAAATAAATTGGGAAATACTGCATGCTGTATCTGCCACTTGGAGATTCATAGGGCATATTAGCATATTAAAGTTTTGAGAAAGGTGATAGCAGAAAAACCTGTTTAATTTTCTTTAGTTCACCTGACAAACGCTTTTTTTTTTAATTGTCTTGTTTGTGAATACCATTACTATAACTATGTATTCTAGAGACAGGGTTCTGCATATTCGGGTTTGGGCAGTATGAGGAGCCTTGACCCACCTCAAGGTTTAACACATCAGGCTGCTAATTCTGTGAGGTGACTAAAATTTCTGCTCGCTCTTGTCATCAGAGTCAAGGTGTAAATATAAAGCCCAGTAACGTGTTCATCTGGAGAGAAGGTATCAGGAAGATGGTCCCATGTGAGGGCAATGGAAGTTTGACATTGCCTGATGGGTGGTGTTGAGAATTCTCTTCTAGGAATTAATTCAGAAAGATGTATTTTATTTTATTTTTAAAAAATATATTTTATTGATTTTTTTACAGAGAGGAAGGGAGAGAGATAGAGAGTTACAAACATGGATGAGAGAGAAACACTGATCAGCTGCCTCTTGCACATCCACCACTGGGGATGTATCCACAACCAAGGTACATGCCCTTGACTTAATCAAACCTGGGACCTTTCAGTCCGCAGGCCGATGCTCTATCCACTGACCCAAACTGGTCAGGGCGAGATATTTTAAATTTACACTTTTCAGAAGTCTGTTTGTACTCTAATGATAAATTACATGAGTTAAATTAGACTAAGGTTCTACATAAAAGAAGTAATTATATCCATATCAAGAACATCTGTGGTAAAAGTAGAAAACTGGGGATTTTTTTAAATTTAAAAAATACAAACTATGATGGATGCAAAGTGTTTTTTTTGTAGAGTGACAGCTGTGAAAAACTTAGTTCTCTGCTTGTCTGCCAGAGATAATCCATGCATAAATGGTATTTGTGAATGTAGCCATTTAACAATTTAGACACACTGTGGCCTTCTATTGTGTATAAATTTATATTTTCTTCTTACCCTAAGGGTTGATTTTATTTCTGGGTCTTATTTCAGAAGTGAGCACTACTACAATCATTAGAAATTATGAAAATGAGGCCGCCTTGTTATTTAACAAAATACATGCTTTTAAAAATGTTTTAATTCTCATTTTAAAATACTCAAGACATTTAGAAGATATAGAAAATATAAAGAAGAATTAAATCACATAATTATAATATCAATAACCATTGTTAGTATTTTGGTTTACATATTTCAGTTTTTCCTATGAATATTTAATATTTTGAACATATTAGCAATATCATATGTACGTTTTATTGTACTATTGTTTTTGTTAATCCTTTTTCATTGCTGTTAAGACTTTGCACTCTTTCTCTCTCTCTATCTCTCTCTCTCTCTCTCTCACACACACACACACACACACACCACATATCTACACTCTCCTCTGTGGCTTCCTCACACTCTCTCCCTCCCTACCTTCCTGCTGGTCGCCGTCTTCCTTCTCACAATTTTATATCTTTTGAGTAAGGAATCTGTTAGGGCATTGGCCAGTACTCTTCAAAAGTTGGATTTACTTGCTCTGGCGTGTCCATATTTTTAGGAATTCTAAAAATTCTCTATGCATACTCTAAAAGTTTAAATAAACATTCGTAAAGCATATATTAGTGCCATTTTTTTTTTTTTTAGGAATAGTAAGAGAGGCATGCAATGAAATGTTTAAAAAGGAAAGGAGATTAGGAAGTAATTATTAGAAGTAGTTAGGACTAATTATAGTAAGTTATGATGCAGAAGATATTTCAATGCTAGTTTTTATTTCTGGATTTAATACTTACTCAGACTTTGGGCTAATAATCAAATTTCTTTGTACCATCAAGTTCTTTATTTTCTATGCCCCATAGCTTAGTAGGTGTTAGATGATGACCTGAATACTAGTTTAAGATGCTTCCTTTTTTAATGCAGCCTCTGAGATGCTCACTTTTTAAAGGCCTCTTACTGTAGTAGTTGTTGTTTAAAATCAATCATTTACCAAATATTTACTAATTTTATCCTAATTCTTTTATGTCTAACTTTGGTTTTTAGAGAATAAGACCTTTGTATATATATTATATAGATTATGTGAGGGATGACAATTTTAATTGGCATAATGATTTATTGAAAGAGAAAAATATGATGTATAATTACATATTTCATCTCCCTATTTGAAGAAGTTTACATTTTTTTTTACAAATCTTATTTTCTTATTTTCTTATAGCCAATTTAAAAAGAGACACATTTGAAATTATCTCTAATTTTAGACTTCTTCCTTTAGAATGAAAGAGTAGTCTTCTGTATAACATTTTGATGGTTATATATTTGATATTGTATGTATGTGTCTTTAGCCCAAAGTCTTTAAGAACTGAGGAAATTTCTTAAGTTAATTTGATTTTGAAATGCAGGGTATCATTTAATTTTTGCCATATGATGTTGTGTAACAAATCATCTCCAGACTCAACGTCTTAAAACAACAATCACTTATTCTCATGAATCTGTGGGTTCGTTGATGTGTCTGCTTTAGTGGTTTTGCTTCCCACTGCAGTAAGTGGTTTTGGGTCTCCTCCACGTGCCTCTTATCCTCCTTGGCAGGCTGGCTGGGACAAATTTTCCTATGGCTGTGGTACAGGTGCTAGACAGAGGATAATCCCAACTGCCAAGCACAGGCACATTTCAGGGCCCTGTTTGGATCACATTTGTTAATATCCTATTGGGCAAAGCAAGTCAAAAGGCCCCACCCAAAGTCCAGGGCAGGGAAATTAACTGTAAGGATTAAGTCATAGCTAAGGTCATGTCTTCAGTGAGGAGTGAAGAGTTGGGACCAGTTGTTCAATCTACAACATTCAATTTATATACCTGACCATCTTAATTTAGGTAATAAGAGGCTAAAATAAGCACAGATTAAAGTGATGGAAAAGGAATATGTGGGACTTAATCTGTTTTTCACATTTATAATTGATAAAGAAGTATGGAGTAAGATAGATAATACTACTAATTCAAGAGTATTATCTACTAGTTGTTCTTGACTTATACAAATCTTGTGCTGTATCAGATCCATTTCTTGGGCTTTTCTCTTCATATATTTCCCCCCCCTTTTTTTTTAAGGAATTAAACATTACTGTAAAGTTATATTTAAAAAATAATTTTTTGCCCTTAAGGTAAAAAGTAGATTCTTTGACACAAATCATTCATATGATATTAATAAATACTTAATCAGAAGTGTTTTGGACTGTTGGAGCCAACGGCAGAATAAAAGAAGTAGTCTTACATGTTTTAAGAGTAACAGAAATAGCCTTTCATATTCCTGACTCATTGCGTACCTGAAAGTATTCAGTGAAAAAAGATGTTGTTGGCCTGCTAGCAATGCTCAAAAAATCAAAGCTTCAATACAGTAAAGAAAAACTAGATCTTGTGTGATTTGGTGATAGTAGCAATTTGAAATGTAGAAAACTTCAAAGGAGCAAATGGCTAATTATTGGATAATATTCTTTTCATAAACAATTTATTTTTTAGGTAGAGTGGAGAGCATGTTCTTGTCTTTTGTTGGCCTGTGGGAGGAATAAGTAGGTAGGGAAATGTGACCCTCCTGAGTCCATAGATACTGAGTAAGAAAGAACAGTGATTGCCCTGGGGTCAGGGTAGCTGTTGAGACTGGCTTTAGCCTCCAGGTCTCTCCTGAGCTAGATAGCTTTGCCCTCATCTCTAACACCACATTGTCCAGAATCCAAACTGTAGAATGTTACGCCTCCTGACTTTATGGGGAAGGAAAGAGGTTCTGAGTAGTTCAGGGACTTGTGCAAAGTCACACATGAGATTAGACACAGAGCCAGGATACTGTCTCCCTCTTGCCTTCGCTCTCTACCTTGTGCAGCAGGGGGCTGGATAAGTGTGGGTGGGGATGAGGGGTCTAAATCCAGCTTAAAATCTTTTGAGCATTGGGGTAGTACTATGTTCCTGATATAAAACAAGTTTTTTTAAATATATATTTCACCTTGGAAAATATTTTGTATGGAGAAACTAGAAAACCTTGAGATAAGAGCAAGGCACTCTGGAGTTATACTGGCCACGTATCAACTGCCACAAGGATGTGGGAGTCTTTTGGAACTGTAGCCAGTAGTTAAATTACTGCAACCTTCCACCTTTCTTGAACTGGATGCAGATAAATGATTAGTTGGATGAAATATCTTCCATGTCCATATTGAATGGAAATGTTTATAAGAGGTTTTGGAATCTTTAAAACTGAATTTATAAGTTTGTGTTTATCTTTGTAGCTGAGGAAACTGAGGCCCACTTAAGGTAAGCTTGCAGCACTAGCTAGGAAAAGCATTGGAGCTAGAATTCCTATTTTGATTCCTATACCACTATCATTATTTCCTTACAAATATGGTGACTGTTTTATTGAGCTTTTCTGCAGTTTTAAGGTACCATGCAGAGTGAAGGGAGAATGCAGAGAAATAGGAAACTTCTCAGTAAGCATCCAGTCCAATGATCTAAAATAACCTGTAAGCATAATATGCTAATTAGGACAGCAGAACATCCTTCTGGACAAAGCCAAGGCAGCTGTTGAGAGTTGAGAGCAGGCAGCCAGCAGTGGCAGCAGCAGCGGGGTGATGGGGCGGCACTTTCCCTTGATCAGCCCAGTCGCCTCCTGCAGAGGGAGGCCAGACTGCTGCTTAGGTGAGGGGGCCTAAGCTGTCAGTAGGACATCCCCTGAGGGCTCCCGGACTGTGAGAGGGAGCAGCCTGGGGTAAGGAACCACCCCCTTCCCCCTGTCCTATGCAAGAATTATCATGCACCAGGCCTCTAGTATGAGATAAATGGAAGATTAACCTGTGTTGTCACATAGGTCTGAGGTTCCATGACATGAATCATGTGTAGGGCACCCAAGACACCAGGCCAGTGTCCTAATTCAGAGCTTACTGTTCTGATTTATTTATTTATTTATTTATTTATTTATTTATTTATTTATTTATTGCTATTGTGATTTGTTACTCAATTTCATTAGCATTTATCAGTGTTTTATGGTTTTGTTACCTTGTCTACCTTCTCCAAGTGATTGAGACATCAAGATACAAGGTATCTTTCTGTATTCTTTGGTATTTCCCTCTAGCCTTTGGGATCTAACTTATTTGAGGCACTGCATTTGATGTGTTTTGAATGAATATATAGATTTTCATATTCACTAGATCTTCAATAGTTACTTGAAATAAAGACCATTCCCAAGCAGAAATGGGATATTGAGAATTTTTATTTTAATGCCAAGCCTAGGAAGATTTACTGAAATAATTGATGTTTAAAAGGCCTTAGCAGGTTATCACCAGAAAGCCTAGACTGTTATGGTGCTGCCATCATTAGTTCTTTGGCTAGAAATGAAAGACTATTATTTTATGAAACCCTACAAGATGTAGCATTTGCTAGGCACAGGGAAATAAATACTCTGTCTCTGGGCTTTATATGTAAAGTTCATTCAGGATAGGGCAAGTCCAGATGTGGAAGATAGGTTGACTAATAAGGAATCAAGGCTAATAGGCTAAGTGTCTGACCAGTTGCTATGATGTGCACTGACCACCAGGGAGCAGATGCTCAACACAGGAGCTGCTGTGATGCGCACACTGGCCATTTACAGAGAAATGGCACCCGCAGACCTGGCGCCCACAAAGCAACACTCGGCTTCCCCCAAGTGAGACAGACCCTGCCACCACCCCAGAGCACCAGCCCACCAAATCACAGCTAATGCTGCTGAGACCCCATGGTGCAAAATGTGCCCCACCGCCCAGCCCGGAAACTGTGGGCACCAGGTAATGATGTCATGTAGCAACACTTGGCTCCCTAGCAACAGGCCATTTAACAATAATCGGTACGGTGGATGTGGCACCCATAAAGCAGCACTTGATTTCCCCCAAGTGGGACACAGACCCTGCTACCACTCTGGAGCTACAACCCACCAAATTGCTGCCGAGACCACGTGGCACAAAATGTGGCCCACAGCCCAGCCCAGTCTGGAAACAGTGGCTATGGGTGCCGGATAGTGACGTCAGGTAGCAACACCCAGCTTCCTCTCCTTAACAACTAGCCTCCTTGGAGTTTCTTCAGCCTAGGAACATGACTTGCTTTATAGCCAGGTGGAAACATTTCACACTTTAACCAAATGACTGTGAAGCATATTCCCTGCCTCATCTCATTTGATCCTCGCAGAAGTCCTGGAGTAGGTAGATAGGAGATTTGGTGGAATCCTATTTTCTTTTTCTTTTTTTAATATATTTTATTGATTTTTCACAGAGAGGAAGGGAGAGGGATAGAGAGTTAGAAACATCGATGAGAGAGAGACATCGATCAGCTACCTCCTGCATGCCCCCTATTGGGGATGTGCCCGCAACTGAGGTACATGCCTTTCACCGGAATCGAACCTGGGACCTTTCAGTCTGCAGGCCGACGCTCTATCCACTGAGCCAAACCGGTTTTGGCCTATTTTCATTAGCCAAAAAAAAAAAGATATTTAGAAAGATTAGAAACTTGACCCGACTGAAAAGAATAAGAAATGGTGGACTTTGAAAATGACTTCAGGTTTTCTCACTGCCCAGAATATAAAACATTGCTGCAGTTAAATATTTTACCCTTTGTTCTCCCTGCATGATCCACCATAATAATCTGCTTCATGTTGATATTTACTTCTGTGTTGCTGACAATTACCTGAAAGAAAAGTTGGGGTGCTTCACTGGGCTGGGAAAAGTTTAGCTAAATCAGAAAGTGAGTCTAATTAAATAAGTTTATCATATATATATTAGGTGTACTGGTTAACAATGTGGATTTTTTTCAATAGATGGAGTCACACATATGTTGATATATATGTGACTTGATAATGTATGCTTTTTTTGTTGTATTGACAATAAGCTTCAAAACTTCATATGTCAAATTTGCTGGAGGTGTTAACATCATAGATATTTTTATACCTAAAAATGTCAAATTTTGTGCCAAAAAAAGAGCATTTGCGGGAAGTTTTAATTCATTACTTTATTTTGAAGAAAAGTGCTGATGAATACTTTGGGAAGCTTATGGTGAACATGCTCCATCTCAAGATACTTGTGAACGCTGATTTAAATGCTTTAAAGGTGACGATTTCTATGTGAAAGACAACATCCAGGTCAACCAAAAAAGTCTGAAGACCAGCAGTTACAAGCATTATTGGATGAAGATGTGTGTCAAACTCAAAAACAACTTTCAGGAAGATTAAATGTTGCTTAGCAAACAATTTCTGATCGTTTATAAGCAATGGGAAAAATTTTAAAGGAAGGAAAATGAAAATGGGTACTACATCAATTGAATGAAAGACAAATGGAAAACTGAAGTCATTAGTAAAATGTTGCTTCAATGGCACAAGAGTCTTTATTGCATCGAATTGTGACTGGCTATGAAAAGTGGATTTATTTTGAGCATCCCTAATGCACAAAATCATGTGTTGAGCCAGGTCAACCATCAACACCAACTGCAAGACCAAATCACTTCGGAAAGAAGACAATACTCTGCATTTGGTGGGATCAGGAAGGTGTGGTATATTATGAACTTCTAAAACCAGGTGAAATCGTTAAAACTGATTGCTACCGACAACAAATAATTTGAACCATGCTTTGATCGTGAAATGACCAGAATGTTCCAGAAGACATAGCAAAATAATTTTGCTTCATGATGATGCACCATAACACACTTCAAAACTAGTTAAAGATACATTAAAAGATCTTGCCTGGGACGTATTAACCCATCTGCTGTATTCACCAGACCTTGCTCCTTGAGATCACCACTTGTTCTGATCAATGGCACACACACTTTCTCAGCAGCATCTCAGAATATACAAAGAATGAAAAATTGGGTCTGTGAATGGTTTGCCTCAAAATAAGAAAAGTTCTATTGGGGTGGTATCCACAAATTACCTAAAGATGGGAGAAATGTATAGGTAGCAATGGACATTACTTTGAATAAAGCACTTTCAATATTTCTCTTGAAATTATCGTGTTTTCTTTGATTACGAAATTTGCCATTAACACATGCACCTAGTATATAAAGCTCTCACTGGCACCAATCGAACATGTGTTTCAATCTGTCATTGTCGATCGTGAATTTTGTTGACACTTCTATTATAGAGAAAGGGTGAATAGCAATAGTGACGTCAGATAGCAATGCCCGGCTTCCTTCCCTAACGACTAGCCTTCTTGGAGTTTCTTCTTAGAATATTTCTAATCAAATTAATTTCCTTTCAATATGCATGAATTCGTGTACTGGCCTCCAGGTGGGATTATAATGATGTACTGCTGGTGCCTCTTGGTTTCTGTGCATTTTCTTATACACAGTTGCAGTTGTGCATTCACTATTGTGGTGAGTTAGTTGTGCTCCCTGAAGACAGGTGCCACATTGCAGGTTTATGAGACTCTGCCCGGGCTTTGTGTCTCTGGTGTCTAGTGTCACTTGTCCCTTCATCTGCAATGCATAGTCTACTTTGGTTACAGTAGTTGCTTGTGATTTATCTGTGACAGAGACACTACTTTCAATGGAGAGCAGAGTCTTACGGTCAGCAATGAAAATCAGGCTGCCTGTGGAACAGGATCATTTGATGCTGATGACTCCTCTGCTCTGTAGCCCACATTCTCTTTCCCAAGGCCCATGTGGTTGCTTCTCTGTATGTTAAGGCTGGTTAATATCAAATATGATGCCTCAAATTGTGACTGGGCACCCCCTGGCATCCGCTCTCTTACTGTTGTTTCCTATAGAAAATCCTATCTTGACAAATGCACTTTTAGGTGGCAGACATCTTTTCAAGACTCTTTGTGTTGTATTCCTAGAAATTCCTTGAATTTAAAAATTGTAAATGTCATTTATTGGCAAGAATATGATGTTTGGAGTCAGACAAAACCAGGTGTGGATTTGGGTCTCTTCTGCCCTGTCTCAGTTCCAATTTGTGTGTTCAACCATTCAAGCCTTCTATCCACTAGGAGTAATAACATTTCAGGGTTTATTGGTACATAGTAAGTGCATAGCAAATGCTATTAAAAAACATTAATATATGAACTCTGAATTTTCACCCAATGAAAACCCTTTATTATTCTGAGGTTTCTTATTCAGGGGTTTTCATTGTCCTTCACAGCTTCCAAGTTCCTTTATTATGATGACCAACTATTTGCTTTGCCTGTATGAATAGTTAAATTTTCATTACACATTTACTAAACAAGACTTCAGATTTATTTTTAAATGTGAAGCTTGAAAGGCAACTTGTGGGGTTGAATCAAGGTACCCCTGTTCAGTAGCTGAAACAGGTATGTTGGCAGCACTTAGAAATCTTGTTTCTACAATCCTACTGACTGGACAACTTGCTAGGCCAGGAAACATTCTGACCTTCTTTTGTGGAACAATAACTTTTTGCCTTGGTATGCAGAATCTTATCTTATGTCTGGGCTCTATTCTGCTATACAAAAGACAGTCCTTCTGTCCCATCATGTAGTTGATTTAGAAGGTTTGAGTGCCTGCCGTGTTCCCCGTGCACTGTGCCAGGTGCTGGAGATGGGCTCCCCATTTTCTAGCGGGGAGAGAGGCCAGATGGGGAGGTGGGAAGGAGGAGAGAAGACTCTGTGATAGTGTTTAGGAGGAGACAGTGCTCCATTTGAATTAGGTCGGGACAGAGAGACTGAAGCAGGGAAAGGGATGATGTGCTAAAGGGTTAGGCTTGTTCCAGACATCTATTACTCTGTAATCAGCTACGCCAAGCTGAGTGGCTTGAAACAACAACCATTTTATTTATTGATTCTCTGGGTAAGGAATTTGGACAGTATTCAGCTGGGCAATTCTTCTGTCCCACATGATATCAACTGATGTCACTTGGTGGAAGTCAGCTGATGGAATGGCTAGTCTGGTGGGTCCAAGATGGCTTCATGGGCACAAGTGGTACCTTAGGTGGTTGGGTGGCTGGGCGCAGCTGGGACTTCCAACTGGAGTGCCCATGCATACCCTCCTCAGCATGGTAGTCCTAAGTTTCTTACATGGCAGCTCAACGCTCCCAGGAGACCCAGGCAGAAACTGCAAGCCTTTTCAGACTTGGCTTTGGAAGTCTCTGACCTTCACTTTCTCCCAATCCTGGTAAACAAGTCATTATGGCCAGCCCATGTTTAAGGATGGGGGCTTAGACTCACTTCTCAGTGGGATAAGTAATGGGAATTTGCTTATCTTTGATTTACCACACTGTGTTTGTTCCTTGATAAGAGAGTCATTGGTGGACTTTTAGGCAGACAGTCAGATGGAGTGGTAGGTGCATGACACATGACCAGATGCATTTTCAGATTTGGAAGCAAAGATCAAACAGTAGTGGATTGAAGATTCAACAAGTATTGGGAGTGGGATATTCAGTGTGAAGTACTCTTCCAAGGTTCTTTGCTGTGAGGAAAAGATTTAAGTGGGAGTGGTGATCAGAGTAAGACTTGACAGTTGGAGAGGATTGCTTTTTAAAAGTAGCCTCATCCAAGAATATGTTTTCATTGAGTTTTAGATAGGGAGGGAGGGAGAAAGAGGAGAGGGAGAGAAAGAAATTGATGTGAGAGAGAAACATTGATCAGATGCTTCCTGTACACGTTCCGACCATGAATGGAACTCAAAACCTAGGTACGTATGTGCGTGCCCTGATTGGGGATTGAATCCACGACCTTTTGTTGTATGGGATGTTGCTCCAACTTAACTGAACATTCCAGCCAGAGTGGGCTTGCTTATTTTTAACTTTGTGTGCTTTGAAGATGGGTGAGGTGACCACTGTCCTGATGTTTTCCAAATCATATTTGTTCATTTTTGTTCTAACTGATTAATGCTGTTGAAATTCTCTCTTGTCTTTGGTGATACAACTTTCTCTGGTCCTCATCCTTCTGCCTGTGACTAAGAAGGGGTTCTTTCTTTAAATGGTTTTATTTTCCAGGATTTGTCCTTGGCCTTTCTTACTTCTTTACTCTCATCTACTCTCACGATATTAATTGCCACTTGTATGGTGGAAGTACCCAAATCTGTAACTTTTGTTGCCTCCTACATGCCTTCCCCTAGATGTCCCTGTAATTCCCATTCCTCTTTTTTATTGATGCTATCACCCTGGTGTTGGCCAGAAGCTTATATGACATTCCCTTTCTCTGTCCCTTGCTCTGTATAGCTAAACAGGTCACAGGATTTTTGCTATTGAAACCAAGGTTCTTGACTGTGGCTGTAAGTAAGCATCACCTGTGGACTTTTTAGACTGTGCACACCTGAAGCCCTGTCCCAGAAATACTGAATCAGAATCTCTTGAGACTCAGGCATGCCTATTTTTATAAAGTGCCCCTGGTGATTATGATGTTTTCCTACCATTGAAAACACCTCTAAATTTTTTCTCTAATTCTCATTTCCATAATCACTGCTTCGGCTTAGGCCTGTAGAATTGCCTGTAGCTGCCACAACAAATTACCATTAACATGAGGGCTTAAAAGATTGATTTATTCTCTCACTGTTTTGGAGGCCTCACATCTGGAATCCAGGTGTTGGCAGGACTGTGCTGCCTCTGATGGCCTTAGCAGAGGAGCCTTCCTTGTCTCCTCCTGCCCTGGTGGCTCCAGGCATTTCTTGGCTTGTGACTGCCAACTCCAGTCTCTGCCTCCATCTTCACACAGTTATCTCCTCCCACTCTTTGGGTTTCTCTCCACTGTGTATCTCTTATAAAGACATTTGTCTTTGGATTTAGGGCCCATCTGTAATCCAGGATGGTGTAATTCTGAAATCCTCCTTTTAACTACATCTGCAAAGACTTTTTTCCAGATAAAGTCACATTCACATGTCTGGGACATGGACATAAGTCTTTTTGGAGGCTACTATTCAGGCTATGATAGTTCTCCCTACCTGATCATCTGGATGCTAACATCTGCACTGGGCTGCAGCTACTTTATACAGCGGTTTTTGAATGCTGTTGTTCAAAGGAGTCATCTATCTACCTACCTACTTACCTACCTACCTACCTACCTACCTACCTACCTACCTACCTGAAAGGCTAATATGCTAAATGTCCTTCCCACTGTCTGACCCGTTGCTATGAAGCACACTGACCACCAGGGGGCAGACACTCAATGCAGGAGCTGCCGTGACACACACACTTGTCATTTACAGAGAAACAGTAGGGTAGACCTGGCCGACAAAGCAACACCAGCAACACTCAGCTTTTCCCAAGTGGGACACAGGCCCCACCACCACCCCAGAGTGACAGCCCACCAAATTGTAGCCGATTCTGCTGAGAACCCAAGACTAGCACCCATGATCACTGTAGGTGCCGGGTGGTGACTTCACATAGCAATGCCTAGCTTCCTGGCTTCCTCTCCCTAACAACTAGCCTTCTTGCAGTTTCTTTATACCCAGGTGGAAACATTTACACTTTAACCAACTATCTGTGAAGCGTTTTCCCCCTGTGCTTCATCTCATTTGATCCTCAGGGAAGTCCTGGAGTAGGAGGTAGGTAGGAGACTTGGTGGAATCCTATTTTCTTTTCATTAGCTGGGAAATGGAGATTGAGAAGCTTAGAAACTTGACTGACTGAAAAGAAATAAGAAATGGCGGACCTTGAAAACGACTTCAGGTTTTCTCACTGCACAGAATATAATCAAACACTGCTGCAGTTAAATATTTTACCCTTTCTTCTCTCTGAATAACCTACAATAATAATCTGCTTCATGTTGATAGTTATTGCTGTGTTGCTGACAATTACCTGAAAGAGAAGTTGGGGTGCTTCACTGGGCTGGAAAAAGTTTAGCTAAATCAAAAAGCAGGTCTAATTAAGCAAGTTTATTTAAAAAAATATATATATATATATAAACTGATTTTCTTATAGAGTGGAAGGGAGAGGGACAGAGAGTTAGAAGCATAGATGAGAAAGAAACATTGATCAGCTGCCTCCTGCACACTCCATACTGGGGATGTGCCCACAACCGAGGTACATGCCCTTGACCAGAATCGAACCTGGGACCCTTCAGTCTGCAGGGTTATGCTCTATCCACTGAGCTAAACTGGTTAGGGCGTAAGTTTATTCTTGTATAAAAGACTAAGTTGACTTGCATGTGCATGATACATATAAAGCTCTAGCTAGTGCCAGTTGCACGTATGTGTTTCCATCTGTCATTGTTGATCATGAATTTGGTTGACACTTCTGTTAGGGTGAATAATGATATTAAAATACTTTTTTCTAATTAATTTCTTTTCAATGTGCACAAATTCATGCACTGGGCCAGTAGTTTCATTATAATGTTGACTAGAGGCCTTGTGCACAAAATCCTTCAGCCTCGTCTGCACCCTCTCACAATCTAACATCCCTCTTAGCATATGGGACTGCTGGTTCCTAACTGCTTGCCTGTCTGATTACTCTCAATCACTCTGCCTGCCTGTCTGCCTGATCACCCCTAACAGCTCGCCTGCCTGCCTGATTACCCCTAACCACTTTGCATGCCTGCCTGATCGCCCCTAACTGCCTCTGCCTACCTTCCTGATCACCCCTAAGCACCTCTGCCTGCCTGCCTGATTGCCCCTAACCACTCTGCCTGCCTGGTTGCCCCTAACCATTCTGCTTGTCTGATACCTCTAACCACTCTGCCTGCCTGCCTGATTGTTCCTAACTACTCACCTGCCTGCCTTATCGCCCCTAACTGCTTCTGCCTCAGCCCCCAACATGGCAGCTTCATCCAGAAGGATGTCCAGAAGGTTGTTCAGCTGTCTGGTCTAATTAGCATATTATGTCTTTATTATTGTAAATGAGATACCATAGGAACTTAACTCTTGTTTATATTAATTAGCCTATAGTGAAATTGGTTTCATTACATGTCATTTTGGTTTAAGTTGCAGAACCTATTTAACAGCATTATATGGGGACTCATTGTATATCCATTTATTTTAGTCTTACCAGATTCCCCATTCCTCTGAGGGTATGCCCTTTTATCATGGAGTACCAGGTGTATAACCTGGTCCTTTTACCCTCCTTTCCCAATGTTTCCTTTCCTCTTGAATTTCTGCTTTGGCAATACTGAATTACCTACAGTCCTCCTTACCTTTGTATATACACTGTTGCCCTGTACTCCACATTTAGTTTTGTTCAGAGTTGAAGACAGTTCAGTAAAGCCTTCCTTAGTGCTTGTTGCTACTAGTGCATAAAATGACAAATGCATTTACATAAGTGTTTTAGCACACTTGGTTTTGTGCCTTTCTTGCTTTTAGTGGAGAGTTTTATAAAGACAGGGAAGCTGATGTTCATTGCGGTAGCCCTAGTACTTGGCATCATAACTATTAATGAATGACCTTGTCACTTAACCTAATTAAAAACTTCTCATCTTTACTCTGGTTTTTCACTGCTATCTTAATTACTTCCAATAGGATTTTTTCACTAACCTAATTGTATTAAGTAAATAGTCAGTATAAGTAGATGGGCGTATCACTTAGCCTGCAATATCTGCATCAGTGTTCAGGAAATTTAAGTTAAAATACCTCTGCATAGGTTAGGATGATATTTCTAGTTTTTGTTTTTTCCCTTTATAATAGGTAAGACTTATAAGTAGCAGAAATCCACTTGAGTTAACTGGAACTAAAATGAATTTCGTGAGCAAGGATCAGAGTTTATCTGGGCCAATGGAAGCCTTTAAGGATCCTCTCTTTTCACCCCTATTTGCTACTTGTCTGTTCATCTGCTTCATCCTTCACTTTCTCTGCTTCTTCATGGACATAAAGATTGTGACATCCTCACAGCTCCCCTGCTTATTACATTTTACAGTTCTAGCTATCCACATAGATGGGCTGGTTGTCTGTCTCATTTTTGTATTTTCTAGAATAAAGATGTCATTGGCCAGCCTGGGCCAGATGTCGACCTCTAGCCAGGGCAGGGCAGAAAGTGCTGGCCTGGCCATTTCATTCACAAAAGGTATTAGGGCTCACCTTGGGCAGTGAAGGGATAGTGTTGTGGTGAGCAGATCCCTAAAACGTGTGTGCCATACTCTTACTAGGTTAGATTCTATTGACCAGAGGATAGTTGAAAGGAAGATGCATTAGAGAGCAGAGAAACGTGTGTGTGTGTGTGTGTGTGTGTGTGTGTGTGTTTGTGTAAGTGAGTTTTTTAAATCTGACCAGATCTGGTACGAGTTGCTTCTAGGCTACAGTGGTGAAAATTTCCTCTGCTTTGTTTAGAGTCCTGGCTCTAATTGATTCATACTTTCCTCTTGATACAAAATGTTCATCTTTATTTAAGTGATATGAAAAAATATTAAAACAAAGTGTGTTTTTAATGGTTGTTTAATCATGTATATACATGTTCATTATACTAATTACACATGTTTTAAAAATAATGTACACTATTCTGATCTTGCATCAGAAAAAGGATATGAAGAGACTTGAAATAAATTATCTCTGTATTTTAGAGACATTTTTATGTAACTGACTTCCCTTTGTGATGGAAATTGTAATATTAAAATACAGCAGGAATAACTTCTGGTGAAAATTAAAATCTGTTGTCATACTTTAGCTTCCCAATTGTAAAACATACATACAAAACCACTTGATCTCAACATTTACTGTTCCCAGTGAACCTCATGTCCTCTCTCTGCCATACTGGCCACCATGCCCTTCTTCTGGGTGTGAGTGGACAGTGGCAAAGGCAAGAGAGTTAAGACAGCGGCAAGCCACCAGATGTGCTGCCCCTGCCTTTGTGATTCGGAAGGAATCTTGGAGCTGTCACACTTACTCATATAAATATGACTTCTTTGGATTTTCTTCTTGAAAATAATTTCCAAGAGAGAGGTAGAGAATCATCCTGTCAGTGTGGCAACTTGAGACAGGGATTAGAACACACAGGGCTGGTTAATTTAGAATTAGAGAATACAGTTAAAAACAGAAATGCTGCCTGCAATCCTGCATTTATTTGTATTTATTTACTTACTTTGATTTACTCACACTGGAGAGTTATTATGTTGGCTGTTGTCTTTTTAAAAAAGTATATTTTTATTGATTTCAGAGAGGAAGGGAGAGGGAAAGATAGAAACATCAGTGATGAGAGAGAATCACTGATAACTGCCTCCTGCATACCCCCTACTGGGGATTGAGCCCACAACCCAGGCATGTGCCCTAACTAGGAATACTAACCCATGACCTCCTGGTTTATAGGTCGATACTCAACCACTGAGCCATGCTGGCTGGGAAATCCTGCATTTATTTTAAACACTGGTATTATCTTAGTTATCCTATATAATAAAAGCATAATATGCAAATCAACCGAAAGGTGGAAGGATCAGTCAGTGGGGGTGAGGCTGGCAAACAGGCAGCATCAGGCCAGCCAAGACATGTGCCAATGGGTACAGGGAGGGAATGGGGGGTGGGGGAGGCAGCAGCAACCAATGATGGCAGAGGGGTGAGGTGGGGGGGATGGGGCAGAGTCACACTGGCTGGCACCGGCTCCTGATTGGCCGCCTGGTCACCTCCCACAGAAGCAGGCCTAAGCTGTCAGTAGGACATCTCCTGGGGGCTCCTGGACTGTGAGAGAGTGCAGGCTGGGCTGAGGGACACCCCCACCCCTTTTGCCCCCTGAATGCATGAATTTTCATGTACTGTGCCTCTAGTTAATACAGGAAATCTGCTTAAGGACATCAGATATTTTCCCAATGATTTTTAAAGTTATTGGGCAGTTTGTGGACTAAAACTCATCTTTTTTTACTTTGGATCACTTTATGGGTAATCTTCTGGTAGAGTCATATTTTATGTTTAATTTTTGCAAGCTATTTCTTGGCTAACCTGACAGCATAAGGTTCAAATAGAAATGGGAATGAGGGTAGAGAATATAAGAATGCAAGTAACTAAATTTGGTCTTCTTACAAATAAAGATCCTACAGACATTAACATGTTTTGGGAGTGAGAGGTGAGGTTTAATTAGTATGCTATTTTCTAACTAGTTCATTTAGAAATATTTGAGTGTTTCTCTGGGGTCCATTCAGTGATGCTGGCTGAATTGAGCCAGCACTAATACAGTCTCTGTAGAATTCTCATTTGCTTATTTATACTCTGTCTCTTTCCAAAAAGATTTGAAGAGTCTGACTTTATAGAATAGAAAACCTATAATTACATTGTGCATCACTTCTAAATTAAGTTTCTGGAAGTGATTTGAATTTCATTACAGCTGATGTCTGTTTTGCAGCCCTTTCCTTTTGTGGGGTGTTTAGTGGGCAGTTCTTTATGACCATTCCTGTCTTTTCTCTTGGCTTCCATCTAACTTTTCTTCTTAAAACTTAAAAAAAAATCTTTGAATAAGTGAACTCTTTCATCTTCATTTATAGGTACAATGGTGCTTTACCTAATGGAGACAGAGGCCGGAGGAAAAGTAGATTTGCTCTCTATAAACGACCCAAAGCTAATGGAGTCAAACCCAGCACAGTCCACGTGATATCCACGCCACAGGCATCCAA
Organism: Lasiurus cinereus; assembly: GCA_011751065.1. Classification (NCBI taxonomy): domain Eukaryota; kingdom Metazoa; phylum Chordata; class Mammalia; order Chiroptera; family Vespertilionidae; genus Lasiurus; species Lasiurus cinereus. The sequence continues at coordinate 27,401,536 of JAAGEH010000076.1, read as the reverse complement.
GGTAGGTAGTGGCTCCTGCACCGCCAGGAGGAGCTCAGCAGACAGTACCTCATGGTGATTCCTTGTCCTTTCCATTTTATTTCGCTGTAGGCCAGTGTTTCTCAACTATTTGTGGCTGGATTATGTTTGGTTGTAAAGGGTTGTCCTGTGCATCTGTGCATTGTATGATATTTAGCAGCATCCCTTAATCCACTAGATGTCCGTAGCACATTAGTCTCAAGCCAACGCCAACTGTCACCCATGTTGTGACAACCAAAAATGTCTTCAGACTTGCCATATGTCCCCTGTGTGTGGGTTGAGAAAAATCCCTCTTGCCCATCTCAGTATAGATCTCTGCTTTAGGTTATGGTGAAGCTAGCATATGTCAATTTAGAGTAGTTGTGGTTGAAAGTTAAAAGATACTCTTTATTCTAAAGAGTGTTTTTTTTTGTTAAATCTTGATATAAACAACATCAAGATTTATTATTTTCCTTCTATAGAGTAGTGGGTATTTTCATGTAATCTATGTGTATGTGAAATTGAATTTGTGTAATTTTTAGAAAGATTGTAAGTACACAGAGCTAAATGCTGTAAGAAGTCTACTACACAAACGTCTTCTTATAAATTTCAAGTGAATCAAGTGTTAATTTTTAGGATTATTTTATATGTTCTCTGATATATAAATGGGACAAAATCTCAGTTTCCACTTTGATTAATATATTCTACTTGTTATGTTTATGACTATTTTCCTTTTAATTAAAGAAATTTTTTAGTGTATAATGTAGTTTCCTTTTCTAGAAAACAATTATATTTACCTGAAGTATTTCATATAGGTCACTGGTTGTACACATTTATCATCGTGGGTTTGGACCATCTGGAACAAATAAGAGACTTGATTCTCATTTTTACTGTTCAAAGAGGAATGAATGGTTTCATGGAAGCACATGTGGTATTTATACTCAGTCTTAGAAACAGGTCACTTTTGTTAATGTTTTTATTTAAAAAGCTCTTGTGATTGTTTCTGAAGCAGTTCCTGGGAAAAGTTTGCTACAATGTACCAATTAATACAGTCTTATATTAATGAGGGATGTTTAGACATGAAGTATTAAGCACCAAGGAAACAGGAAAGGAAAGATGAATATTTAGTGGCAAGATTTTTTGCTAGGGAAGGACGAATAAAGTAAAAATTTTGGGGAGGGAAGGACACTTTGTAGGGAAAACAAAGGAAATCAGCTTACAGAGATTCTGAGAAATGGAAGAGGTGAAATAACAGAATTGGAAAAGTCAAGGAAATATGAGAAGCATTTTATAATCCAAAAATATTTGGTGAAGGACACCAAGACAGATGTTTTTAAGCATGGGATAAGTGCCAAAAATATTCTATATTATAGACATGGTCATTAGGATTTTGTCTCTGTGTTGACATTCATCTTTTCTTCCTCTGACTATGTACCTTTTTATTATATTTACTTTTTTAAAATCTCAAGTTTTGTATTAACACAGTGGTTTTAGATATTTTTCTTAAATTGTTATAGAAATCTTTGTTCAGGCTTTCTGTTATGATAGAATATGAAAATTAGGTCCTATTGGTAGATCATTGGCACTTTCTTACTCATTACTCATCTTCATCTGCTCGCTTTAGCTGTGATGTTTTATATCTATACCTACATTTTACCTGAAGTTTTGTAGATTATAAATCTTTCGGTAGTTGTCTTTCTAAATCTGTGTTTAAAAGTATCACCTGCGATACTAGTAGTAAAGCAAATTGGGTTTTGGTCTTGAGCCCCTCTCATTTTATAAACGGGAAAAATATATCCTCAGGGCCTCAATTTCCTCATTTACAAAATGAAAGTTGGCTCTCGGCAGAAGTCATGTTGAGTCAGATAAGCTACTTTGGTGATAAGAATCACCAATGATTCTAGTTTAAAAAGAAAAAAGTAAAAATGGAGAAATTATTAAAGGATAGGTGATTATAGCTCTCAGAATTAGAGGAAAAGTTGACTGGATTTTGTTCAAACCAGAGTATCAACAGGAGTTAACATGGATATTCTTTCAAGGGTGTTATAAAATGAGTTGGCTCCAACTACCTTCTCTCTTTTAAAGGTTTTAAATTTTCAGGGAAAAGAATCTTGATAGACCCAGTCTAGGGCAGTCAATCATGACCAAGGGAGATGAATAGACCAGGCATATTTATTGTGAACTGATCAAACACCCCATATTGCATTTCCCTCATTCATCTTTTTCAACTTGGTGCCTCTAGATCAGCGGTTCTCAACCTGTGGGTTGCGACCCCTTTGGGGTCGAACGACCCTTTCACAGGGGTCGCCTAAGACTATTGGAAAACACCTATTTCCCATGGTCTTAGGAACCAACACACTGCTCCTTGGTGTAGCAAAATGTAGCAGTGTAGTTTACTGTTGTTATATGAAGACTGTTGCCCATGCTACACCACGATTCAAGACAAAATTTCATTTATTTGTAATTAGAAAGAAATATTTCACAATATATAATTACATATTGTTTTTGTGATTAATCCCTATGCTTTAATTATGTTCAATTTGTAACAATGAAAATACATTCTGCATATCATATATTTACATTACAGTTCATAACAGTAACAAAATTATAGTTATGAAGTAGCAACGGAAATAATTTTATGGTTGGGGGTCACCACCACATGAGGAACTGTCTTAAAGGGTGGTGGCATTAGGAAGGTTGAGAACCACTGCTCTAGATTGAGGGCCTCCAACCTAGTATTCTATCCTACCTGAACCTAGCATCTTAGTCACAAATCCCTCCCTGCTGATCCCTCTCAGACTCCCATTCCTGACCAGTTTTGCCCTGTCACCTCTGGGCTGTCACCTTCTCTGTTGCCCCCCTTGAGACAATCTCTTATCTATTTAACTTTTTCTTCAGATGCTCATCCTACTGCCTTACTGTAACTGAATCTTGGTTTTTATCAATATATTATTTTTCAGTCTTTTTTTTTTTTACATCTTTTCCCATTCATGGACTTAGAAATGATCTTATTCTATTTCCAGTTCAGCCTCTTCTTTTTAACCCTACATTGTTAACTTAAGCTGCCCTAACCCTACTCCTGACCTCCCTGACCTATACAGTTCACTCCCCTGCATATTTCAGTGATTTAGTGCCTCGGCAGGCCAATCACTCTTTTTTCCAATCCCTGTCTAGACATACACTGGCATCCATGGTTCATAGAGTGCTTTAACTCACTTTCAGTGACTGCCTCTCCATTCCACTTTTCCCAGTGACCCTTGAAAGTGACCATAATCTCCAGTTCATTCCACATATTTTTACACTTCTTATTCCATCAAGACATCTGGCCCCTTTGCTTGTCCTTATTTGCCTCAGTTGTTAGCTCACGTGGCTAACAACTTCACCCCGGATTCCCTTTCTCTAGTACCATTAGGCACCTGCTCTTTGTGAGTCCTAGACTCTGGGCCCTTCCCAAGCTCTCCTTGATTGTTTTCCTTGTCTTTTTCTTGATCCATTACCCATCAGAGTGACCTTATCAAGAATGGTTTGTCTGCTTTGAAAGTTCTGATATGCAGTATTGGTAATGAAAGGGTCATCTTTAATTGGAGTTACAAAAGTCAGAGCTACATAGAAGGATGTGGTTACCATTACTAGAATTTGAACCTTTGGCCTTGTGACTATGTTGTTTCCTCCCTCTGCCATAATCACTTCCTCTGCCGCACAGTCTGGGGGCAAAACAGGGAGTACCCCTTTGCTGCTGGTAGAGGCAGTTGGGAAAGGGGACCTCTTAGTTTTCCATCCACGCGAGAGGCCTAGCTAAGTCAGAGGAAGATGGCAAGTATGTGCTACTGTTGAGTAATCTGTTTGTGTAATCTTTAGTTGTGTACATATTTGCTCAAAGATACTTTTCCTATTACATAATGTGTTTTAAAAGACAGAATCCTTAAGTCCTGTTTTACTTTTGGTATTTCTGTTACACATACGTAGGGTATTTAGCAATTTATTCATTTGTTCATTTACTCACCAAATTTTTGTCTTGCTGGCTCTTTTGGGCCAGGCATCATGCTAGCTATTAGATATACTACAGTCAAGAAAACATGCCTGCATGGAGCTAATTGTCTAGCAGGTAGGCAAACAGTAAATAATCACGTGACTACATGTTTAACTGCACAATGTGAAAAAGCACAGTGACAGAATAAAGTGCTGTGAGAAAAGGTGGTGCAGAGTTGAAGTTGGGTAGGCAAGGAAGAATCTGAGGAAGTGACTTATGAACTGTTAGCTGTAAGGTGTAAGGAAGAGCTAGGCAGAAGGACAAGGTCTGGAGTTCTTGTGAGTGTGGTTGGAGAATTTGGATTTTTTTCTGAGTGTAAACATCGAAGAGAACGGCATGATATGACCAAGAGTTTAAGTTTATTTATATTTGTTCATTTATGTTTTAATGATGCAGAGCAACTATTTTGCTCTTATATAACTAGTAAATGGTATGATGATGGTGGTGGTGATGGTGCCTGATAGATAAATATTTGGGGAGCAACATGGTTTAAATTTAGCAACACTACTGTGGAAAGCTCTTCATCATGATTTTCCCTTTTTAGATTGTGCTATATGGAAATCTCCTTTTTGGGTTATTTTCACTTCTAAAAAATAACTGAATATCACTTGGTTCTAGTAGGCATATTTCAGGATGGAAAATATTAGTGGTCTTAAAATGACAATTTAGAGGAAAATTAGGGCTATTTAGTGTAATTGGTACAACCAGGATTACTCTTTAGCTGTTTGTACTGGAATGGCTCTCCCAGTCGATAAGATTTGGAAAATCTTCCTTATCAGTCACTGAATAATGTAAGGGTAACTGTGCGAAGTGATAGAATTAATACATAAATTTCAATGTAAGCTCTTTAGTTCAAGCTAATTTTATAGGCTGTAGTTGGTTTTACTTTTGAAGCACTCACTGTTTGTCTGTTTATCCAGCCTGGATCTTGGTGGTGATGGATGACATATCCCTCATTTGGATGCATTTTAACCTTTTAGATATCATAAACGTGATATTCTGAATCTTAGAAGAAAAAAAGGAAATATTAGTAATAAACTGCAGCCCAGCACATCTTTTGATAATATAGAGGAATACAAACCTAAAACAAATAATTTTTATTTCTAGACTAGAGCACAACTTACTTCAACAAAAAATATAAGTATGAAGGATCTAACTTTATACCTTAAGGAATGAGGAAAAGAAGAGAAAAGAAAGCCCAAAGTTAGTGGAAGGAAGGAAATAACAAAGAGCAGAAATAAATAAGGTTCAAAAAAATAATAGAAAAGATCAATGAAACCAAGATAAACAAATAGACTCCCCAAGAAAATAAGAGAGGACTCATCAAATTAGAAATGAAAGAGGAGATATAACTGATACCATAAAAATACAAAGTATCATAAAAGACTTTTATGAACAATTATATGCCAACAAAATAGTAAACCTAGCATAAATGGATAAATTCCTAGAAACATACAAACTACCAAGACTAAATCATGAAGAAATAGAAAAACTGAACAGACCAATTGCTAGTAAGGATATTATTTAAATTTAAAATAATGTTCTGACTTAAAGTATGTATTAAGACTTTAAAAATACTTTCATGTGAATGTATCATGCCATTTAATGTTCTAGTCTTGATTGTTGCAAAACATATCTATTGAGATTAGAAAACATCTTTTAAAAAACATAAATCAAGGCTGTGAAATTTCTGTCATTATTGACATAGCTCCAACCATTTCACAAATAAATGCTTTAATAATTTACTTAATGTGCAATATTTAAGACCTTGAGGATAGATGATGGGTTTTGTTGAATTTATAGAGATGGAAGGAACAACATATGAGACATGTTAAACTGTATTGTCATAATCAAGAAATATTGTCTCAGTGAGAAATCTTTATCTGAAAACTTTCTGAATTTTGTACAGATAGTACAAAAAAGTTGTCTTAGTTGAAATTCTAAAAAAAACTTTTGGGTATTTTCATTTGTTTCTGTCTTATTATATTTAGTTATTGTGCATAATGCCATAAAAAGATAAAAATCAAGTAAGCCATGTAACATTTTATTGATATTTTTATATTTATCTTATATCATATCTATGCTACCAACTTAAATAACATATCTAAGAACTTAGAATTAAATTAATGAAGTATTTGCTTTTGGTTGGGCAGCCTATGGTATTAGTAATGCAAATGATTCAGATATAATATAAAGACTTGAATATTCACTTTAATAAAAATTGTGAGATAGAATTTTGAATTTTTTTGAGATTTGGCTTTATTACATGCTATTCTAACCATTCTTAATACTTTGGTTTTAGAAGAAGGAAAGTTTCAGTTACTAAAACAGGTAAATTTATTTGACAACTAATAGGTGATGGAACATATAAAACCAAATAAGGAAACTGTGATAGAGATGCAGAGAATATTAGAGAAACAAATTTGAAATAAAGCAAAATATTTGAAGAGAAAAACTATTAAATTACCCAACAAGTTACATGAAAATACACTTATTTGGTGGTAAATTTGAAGAATATAATTAATTTGTAATAACATCCTGTTAATGTGTTGATTCTTGGAATTTAACCAGTTGATATTTTCGAGGCAGATTGAAGGTAAACACAATTTTAATTTTAAAATTAAACTAGGTAATTAAATATGACAGTCCAATAACTGATTTTCATGGTTTTAGGTGGTAATAGTGAATATTAAAATCTTAATATTATCACAAAAATAGAGTTTAAGTGACGTTAGTTTAGTATATGGTAATAGTAGATATACCTTGAACAATATTATGTTATGGAAAATATACACTGAGTGGCCAGATTATTATGACCACCCTATCAGTACTTCATTGGGCCACCTTTTACCTTCAATACTGTGGCAGTTCTTCTTGTCATTGACTCCACGATATGTTGAAAGGTGATGCGAAGAATCTGGCACCATGAATAGCACTGTCTAGTTCTGTGAGATGTGATGGTTGTGGAACCAGCTGCCTGATGGCTCTTTTAACTTTGTCCCACAAATGCTCAAGTGGATTGAGATCTGGTGATTGTGAGCGCCATCTAAGCAAGGTAAAGTCTCCCTCATGTTCTTGAAACCACTCCTGCACAATACGAGCACTGTGGCATCGCACATTTTCTTGTTGGAAGAAGCCATCTCTATTGGGATACGCCATCAACATGATGGGATGAATTTGATCAGCAATGATACTTAAGTATGTTGTGCTATTCAGACGTTGTTCCACATGAATTAAAGGGCCCAGATCATGCCAGCAAAACATGCCCCAAACCATAATACTGTCCCTACCAGCCTGAAGGGTTGTACTCATGCATTTGGGGTGCATGCTTTCATGCTATTTCCACGAAATTCTCACTCTGCCATGTGCATGATGCAACTGGTAACATGATTCATCAGACCACATGACTTTTTTCCCAATGCTCGACTGTCCAATCCTTGTGTTCCTGTGCGAACTGGAGATATTTTATCTTGGTAACTGCAGACAGCAAAGATGTTCGAACAGGCCTTCGGCTTCCATATCCCATATGATGCAGTGTACAGCTAATTTGCCTACAAACTTTAGGTCAGGTGGTCATAATAATCTGACCATTCAGTGTATATCAAGACACAATTCACCCATTGTCTTGTTTTTCAATTAAATGGGGGAAGCTATTGGAAAGATTTGGTTTGTTATTTTTAAAACACTCAGACATTGCTTAGTTTGTCATAAATTTAGCAAATAAAGTATTACACCAGTAATTCCTAACACTTAACAGTTGACTTGGAAATTATTAGCATGATTGAATGAATGATTGGTATTTTAGCTTGCAGCACTTGGGTACAGTTTTACACTATGTGCAGTTCATATTATTTAGAGAATAAATGGGACTATATTAAAATTTTATTTATATAAATTTTTATTTATCTGAGTATTAAATGTTATCACTCCTGACATAAATAATTTTCATAAATACATCTGTGATTAGGTGATTATTTCATTTTGAGTTTTACATAGCATGAGTTTTAACATCAAGAATTGGTTATTATTAACTACTAATTTTTGGCTAATCACTTTTATATTTTTTGGTACTTTTGCCATTGTGAATAGTGTAAATTTAGTAATTTGGAGCTGTTATTTTTCCTTCTTATTTTTTCAGCTTAGTTTTTTACATAAGTTGTTCACAAAGTAACAAGAGTATGCTTTCTTATTTAAGTACATTTTCTTTTAAATCTTCTAAGTATTGAGATTTTACTGCTATGGTTAAGTTAGGCAGCTTGACATGCAATGAAGCAGCATAATTATCACCATTTCCTCTTTGGATTTATGTGAGTCTTTAAGGTAGATTGTAAGATATTTTAGTGTATTTTTGAAGTTAAAGTTTGCAGTATGATTCACAAAACCTACTATGAATAATTTCAGAAAGTTGAATTCAGAATATTACATTTTTCTGCAGTTAATATAGTTTGACAATAACATTTTTGTTTTCTCTGACCCTTCTAGCATAGATAGGTTCATTGTTGCAAGCATTAACAACTAATGGCATTTTTTGTGTGTACAGAATAATCACAAGTTCAATGCCTTCTTAATTTCTGTTAATTGATATTTAGCAAAAAGTTCTGCTCTGCTGTGTGGTGTGGACAGAAGAATTGTTCATTGTTTTATAGTAAAAGACATTTATGTCTTTTCTGTACTTATGATGTTTTTAACAGGATAATTGCTCCCAAAGATGCCCACCCTTTAAATTCTGGGACCTATGTTTAAGTCACCTCACAACTAAAAGTACTTTGCAGATGGCATTAAGGGCATAAAATAGGGAGATTATCTTGGATTGTCAGGGTGAGCCCAGTTTAATCAAAGGAGTCCTTAAAAGTGAAAGAGGGAGGTAGAAGATTCAGCGATGCGAGGGAGTCTGGGCAGGACTCATCTTGCAGTCCATGAGCCAAGAAATGCAGCACCTTATAGAAGCTGAGAACAACTCAGGCAGGTGGCCTTTAGGGAAACAGAGACCATAGTCTTATATTACACAGAACTCAACTCTTCTAGCAACCTGAGTGTCCATGGAAACAGATTCGTCCCCTGGACTTTTGTAAAGGGACATAGCTCTTGATTTTGGCCTTTGAAACTTGGTCAGAGAAACCCTCATTTGTGAGGTAATACATTTATATTATTTGTAGCTGCCAGGTTTTGTGGTAATTTTTTATAGCAGCAAGACAACACACACACACACACACACAAACACATACAGTATATATACATACACACAAACATATACTATTTTAAGGGAAATTAAATATGAAAGACTTTGTATTACTGAGCAGCTCTTAACCTTGTGTTGGGGGGAAGGAAAAGATAGGGAAGCCAGGATGGAATTAGGGGACTGGGAAAGAAGAAATCTGTGTTTCTTTCTTTTTAAATATTCTTTGGATCCAGAGTGTTGGACCAGAAAAGCTTGACTCCAGCATTCAATAATTTACTTATCAGTGTATTACTGATATATAGTAATTCTACTATTGACTGGATATATGTATTAGAAAAATCATACTTAATTTGTGTGTCCTTAAAGCACAATTTTATTAGAGTTGCTTTTAGCATGTCAGTATGGGAGAATACTTGTATTTATACTTAAAATTGTGTTTTTACTCAAATTTACTTGAATTATGATCCTGATTCAGGCAACTAATACCACATCTTATTTTTTTTGGAGGAAAATAATCTTGTGCTGTACCTGCAAAAACATTGAACGTGAAAATTGGAAAGGAACTTATTCAGACTGACTCCTCATTTTACAAATGAGGGGCATGAAGAAGTTCAGAGAAGCCCAGTAAGGAGTCTGAGGTCACTTAGCCAGGTGTGCTGGTCTGTTGTTGCAGGTGACGGGTGGAAAGTGCTGAGAAAAAATGGGAACCAAGCTGGGTTCTGCTCCTGATCCTTCCATCTCCTACGAGTGTGACTTGGAAAATCCATTTATTTCCAAACTAGGACTGCTTCACTATAAAAGAAAGGAATACAATTATTAGTAAAAGTGGAAGTTGCTCTGTAGATTTAGAATTAATGACTCTGTTAGAATAAGCTGTTCAATCTTAAATCAGATTCTGTTCAGAAAGAACCTTTTCAATGAAAGGAATGGTGATGGAGGCTTGAGTTGAAGTAGTACGATTGTTAGCGGTGGTAGGTACCACAGTAAGTAGTAAAGGTACCTCAAAATTAATTCTGTACAGCTGAAAAGAAGTCATAGCCTGCAAGGGAGGGTCAGAGAGGTGTCATTGGCTGAATTGAATGGGCTGTAGACCATTTTGTTATACCTTTGCCTTTCACATTCAAGTGCACAGTTGACCTTCTCTTTTGTGAGAATGTCCTTCAGCCTCTGTGAAGTCCCACTGCTGACTGATTCACAGGGATACCTACTTACAACCTCTTCATTGATCACTCCCATGTGAATGAGGGCATGCAGGAACCTTTGGTTTTGCCTTACAAAGTTAGAGTTGATGGGAGTTTATTGGAGCCTGGGTGCCGGAAGTACATAACTCTCAGACGCATAACTCATTCTTGCTTTGCTGTTTGTCCATCCTTACTCCGCTGTCAGGAGAGCCATGCAGGACTGGCCCTCTTTTCTCAGCTTTCCAGTTTAACCATTCAAGTGAAATTCCCCTGGTGGCCATTTTTCTCTCACCTCCACATCTTTGACGTCTCATTTCTTAGAAAGTGCTCCAGCTTCTTATACTAACCTGTACTCCCACTGTCCTTTAAAACACAACCCAGTTGTCATTTCCTCCTAGAAACTACCCTGACACTCTTCTCTTTCCCAGCTTCAGTGAGAAGTCTCTTTATGAACTAAAGTTTTAAAAAACATGTATAACCCTGCAAGTACTCTGATATTGTGTTAGAATTGCCTACTGTCTCAGCATGCTGGGCAGCAAGCTCCTTAAAGGCAGAGACGATTTTTCTGTCTATACTCCCATTGTCCAGCACAGTTTCTTGAATGTGTAACCAAATAGTGTGCCTTGCGCATGTGCTAGAACAGAACAGCTGGTTGTTCAATTGGGTCAGTAACTTAAGCGTTGGTATTCTGCAAACCCGCAGGCACAAGCATAGGCCAGTTTATATCTAGGGCACATTTGATAAATTAAAATTACTGTTTTCCAATTGTTCCTGAATTTTCTCTGTTATAAATACCATTATGATAGCTAGCTTTATCAAAAACTTGTGTGTATCTCTGGTCCTTTTTTTCCCTTCTGATCTCGAAATCACCTATTTGTTATTGACAGTTTTAAGAAGAAATGGTTAAGTTTTGTAAATTATGAAAATGAGAGTTGAATGAAAGTGTGGGCTTTGGAGGTTAGACTTCTGAATTTTTAATTTCCCTTGTTTACTAGCTGTTGACTCAGTGGCAAAATACTTTTCTGTGGCTCACTTTCCATTTTTAATACATGGTAGTGATTAATTAATGTTTGATAATATTAATTGGTTTCTCTGAAGAGTATTAATTACCTGTTATAAGAAATGATATTACATAAATATATTGTAATAAAGGCTCAGTGCATGAAAATTGAGTGGGGGCACTGGAAAAGGGGGGTCCCTCAACCTAGCCTGCCCCCTTTCACAGTCTGAGAGCCCTCAGGGGGGTGGGAGCCACCAGGTCAGGGTAAGGTGACACCCCCATCACATCTCTGCTGCTGCCACTGCCAGCAGCGCAAACCTCGGCTAGCCCTGGTTATCTGAGCCTTGGGCGGGGCTGGGTGGCTGGGCAGCCACCATCCAAGGCTTGCCTGTGCCTCAGGTATTGGCTGAATGGCTGCCATCTGAGACTTGCCTGCACTTTGGGCCAGTCCTGGGTAGCTGGGCAGCTGCCATCCAAGGTTTACCTGCACCATGGGCTGGCCCTGGGTGGCTTGGGGTCTGGGGGACTCCGGAGGCAGGTGTGCGGAGTGGCTGGGTCCACCTGGGGGTGGGCTTGGCTGTCCCATCTGCCTGCCACCCAGGCAGGGCTGAGGGAACTGGGCACAGGCAGGGTGTGGCAGTCAGTTAGCATATTTACTTTTTATTGGCTGTAGGTGCCACCATCTTTGTGAGGGTGTGATGGTCAATTAGCATATTCCCTCTTTATTAGATAGGATTTATTAAATTATATATATTATTTATTAAAATATATATTATTTTTATGTAATTTTTATTTTTTTTATTGTCTAAAGTATTACATATAGTAGTACATATATCTCCTTTTTTTCCCCATTGACCTTCCCCTAGCTTCCCCTACCCCCTGTCACATGTCTTCATATCACCCCCCACCCCAGTGTCTTGTGTCCATTGGTTGTGCTTATATGCATGCATACAAGTCCTTTGGTTGATCTCTCTCTCCCTGTCTCCAACACTCCCCAGCCTTCCCGCTATAATTTGACAGTTTGTTCAGTGCTTTACTGCCTCTCTGTCTTTTTGTTCATCAGGTTATAATGTTCTTTATTTTCCATAAATAAGTGAGATCATGTGGTATTTTTCTTTCATTGCCTGGCTGATTTCACTTAACATAATGCTCTCCAGGTCCATCCATGCTGCTGCAAATGGTAAGAATTCCTCCTTTTTTATAACAGTGTAGTATTCCATTGTGTAGATGTACCATAGTTTTCTAATCCACTCATCTGCTGATGGGCATTTAGGCTGTTTCCAAATCTTAACTATGGTGAATTTTGCTGCTATGAACATAGGGTATATATATCCTTTCTGATTGGTGTTTCTAGTTTCTTGGGATATAGTCCTAGGAGTAGGAAACTCCATACTGTCTTCCACAGTGGCTGCACCAGTCTGCATTCCCACCAGCAGTGCAGGAGGGTTTCTTTTTCTCCACATCCTTGCCAACACTTGTCGTTTGTTGATTTGTTGATAATTGCCATTCTGACAGGTGTGAGATGGCACTGCATTGTCATTTTGATTTGCATCTCTTGGATAATTAGTGACTTTGAGCATGTTTTCATAAGTCTCTTGGCCATCCTTCTGTCTTCCTTCGAAAAGATTCTGTTTAGGTCCGTTGCCCATTTTTTAATTGGATCATTTATTTTCCTTTTATTAAGTTGTATAAGTTCCCTGTAGATGTTGAAGATTAAACCTTTATCAGTGATAACATTTGCAAATATGTTTTCCTATACAGTGGGCTTTCTTGTTTTGTTGATGGTTTCTTTTGCTGTGCAAAAGCTTTTTATTTTGATATAGTCCCATTTTATTTTCTCTTTAGTTTCCATTGCTCTAGGAGCGGTATCGGTGAAGAAATTGCTTCGGCATATGTCTGAGATTTTTCTGCCTGTGAATTCCTCTAGTATTTTTATGGTTTCCTGTTTTATGTTTCAGTCCTTTATCCATTTTGAGTTTATTTTTGTCTGTGGTATAAGTTGGTTGTCTAGTTTCATTTTTTTTTTGCATGTATCTGTCCAATTTTCCCAACACCACTTATTGATGAGACTATCTTGACTCCATTGTATGTTCATGCCTCCTTTGTCAAATATTAATTGAGCATAGTGGTTGAGTCAGTATTTAGGATCTCTATTCTGTTCCATTTATATGTCTGGTCTTGTGCCAGTACCATGCTGTTTTGAGAACAGTGGCTTTGTAATACAGCTTGAAATCTGGTATTGAGATCCCACCTACTTTGTTCTTTTTACTCAGGATTGCTGTGGCTATTCGGGTAATTTCTTATAATAGGTAATATTTCCCCATGATATAATGAAACCTAGCATCCATACTTAATTATTGGTAGCTTGATTATATAAAAACTTTTATTTAAAATACACTGATTAAAAATTAAAACTGCAGCTTCATGATTTGAATATACGTTTTCTTTGTAAACGTTGCAATTCAGTTTATAATTTTCTTTAGGATCACAGCCTTGAAGATTGGATAATGAATAGTTTCTGAATATTTGAACCCACTAACTTTGAAAATCAGTGTATTTCATCACTGGATATTGTACTTATGCATTAGAACATTTTGGTAAGGCATTCTTATGTGAAAATGCATCTGGCCTCAATCGGTTTTGGTTTTTCATGCATTCTTCAGACTGCCAACATTACTTTTATGAACAAAGGTATAGTTTAATATATTCTAATGTAGAGCTACACCTTTGTTTCACATTTCACATGGTTAGATAAAAAACTTTAGTAATTCTATAAAACCTTCAAATTTACATGAATATCAGTGATTTTCCCCTAGCATGAAAAGAAATTATTATTATTATTATTATTATTTAAAATATTACAAATAGTAGTACATAGCTCTCCCTTTTTTTTTTTGCATTGACCTCCCCTCAGTCTTCCCTACCCCCCAGTACATGCCCTCACCTGCCCCCCAACCCCAGTATCTTATATCCACTGGTTATGCTTATATACATGCATACAAGTCCTTCCGGTGATCTCTTATAGCCCCCCCCCCCCCCAATCTGGTATCATAAATCCAAGGATACCATATTTTTAAACTTCAAAATATCATTGATATTTAAGTTTTGTAAGCTAGGTAGAACTAATCTTGTTAAATTTGGTTTCCCTAAAATGCAAAAGAGAATTCTGGTAAACAGATCTTATCTAGAATTATTTATTTTATGAAGAATTTCTTTAAAGTATACAAGTAATAAATGTAGAATTTAATGGGTTTTCATAGTTTACACATCCTTTTAAACAGTAGCCAGCTCAAGAAACAGCATTACCAATATCTTAAGGATCCTCTTGTTCCCCATCCCAGACACCTTCCCACCCACAGTAATCTGTTAACTGTTATTATTACCCAATGCTGTATAGTTTTTGTACTTTATAAAAATTGGGTCTGTAGTATAGGTTGTTCATTACTATATAGTATTACATCATCTGAATTTGTCTTGTCCAGTATGCTTTACAGTTTTAGTCAAGTTTTTGTAAATTATTAAAGTTATTTTTAAAGTTAGCTATTTTACATTAGGATATGAAGTCTAAATAAACAGTCATTAAGAACTACCAGCATGCACATTTATAGCTTATACGTAGTACTTTATAAAAATCTAACTACTTATTGCACAAGTTAAAAATGTAACCTCACTTAGAAAACTGATTGGCCTACTAAGATGGTAATTATAGAATTGAATATTTCAGTGAAGATCTCTAATTTTATACTGAACTTTGAATTTTATGGTATGTTGTTTTCCTCTCTTGAAAAACATATACCTTTGTTACAGCTAGGGACCTACATGCCACATTTTTCTCAGTTTTTTTTTGTGAACAAGGGAGGATCATTTGTGATGTTGGAGGCAGAATGAACACAGACTCTGATGTCAGATGAACCTAACTGGAGTGAGTCTTGGCTCTTTCCTTCACTAATCATGTGACCAGGACAAGCCATAGAGCCCTTCTGGGTAGAACAGCCCCTTTAAGCTGTGAGGTTTAGACAGAATGGATAGTACATAGGACACATGCCTCCTGGGCATTACTAACTGTTCTTTTATTTCTCTCACAAGGCAATTGAAGAATTGTGATAGAATCATATGGTCTTTTGAAAGTCACTCTGTACCCCTCCAGTATAGCAATTTTTACTCAGCATAAACATAATCAGTGAACTGAGAAGGCTATCTAACCCTACAACTTAAAATATTAGAAAGAGAACAATAAGAAAAGACCAGAGTAAGAAGAAGAAAGGAAATAATAAAGATCAGAGTGGAAATAAATGATACCAAGACTGAAAAAACAATGCAAAAGATCAATAAAACCAAAAGCTGGTTCTTTGAAAAGATAAACCATTTCATTTCTATTTAAAGGGAAGTTTTATAAAGCACTGAGACTTGGCCTGGGAGCTTAGTCAGTTGGAGTGTAATTCTGTTCACCAAAAGGTTGTGGGTTCTATTTCCAGGTGGGGCACCTGCTGGAAGCAACTGATGGTGAGGATGGAAAAAACAAAGTAGCTCTTATTTACCAGATTTTCTTCCACTTCGTGTTTTATTACACTGATGTATTTCTAGTGTTGTATATTTCTTGTTCTTCATGACTCCCTAAACTGTGTCAGATTAACAGTGGTAACAGAGACAGATTATTGGGAAGGCCAGGGTTTTTCAGCCTTGGCACTGCTGTTTGGCTGGATCATTCTTTGTTGTGGGGCAGTGCTGTACACTGTGGCATGTCCTGGTCTCTACACACTTGGTGCCAATTAGCACTCACTGCTCCCACTGTGACTACCAAAGATGTTTGCAGACATAGCTAGGTATTACCCCTGGCGGGCAGAATCAGTTTAGCAAGGCCCACTGATTTAGATGAAGCTCCAGTCTGGATGGAGTCTGGTGCTGGGTGCAGGCTCTGGACTAAGATTCCTGTGGTGAAATACTCCCACTTCTTTGGCCAGAGACAACCAGTTTTTTCATCTCTCAAGTGACAGAAAATAATATAACTCAATTCATAAATTGAAATAAGAGAGTTGATACAACATAAAGTTCTTAGTTTTTCTAATGGCACCTGGCATATTGTAAATGCTCAGTTCGTGTTAACCATGATAATTATTACAGCTCATAAAAAATTTGGTATTCCCTTCCTCCTTCCTTCCCTCCCTCCCTTCTTTTTCTTCTATTGCTCCTTATTTTTTTTTTCTGTGTTACAGAATAGAGACCTGATGGGAAAGGTTCTCAACTGATTAATCTTTATTTTAAAAGCTGTATTGTCGTTGCTCTGGCAGGCAGAGTGGCAGAGCGAGTTGATGTCCGACTCTCTGAATGGGTTCCCTCTCCTTCAGTGATCCAGTGCCACTTTGCAGACACCATGGCTCGAACCCAGGCTTTGGGGAGACAGGAGGTGCCTTACAAATTGACTTTCAGTATGGGGTTGCTCTCTCCTTGGCCAGATTAAGAAGGGCTCGTCGCAACTCTGGTCTCAGTTCTCAGGGTTGGAGGCACATGTAAGACCTTCAGTCCCCAACCCAGGACAGAGGGTGGAAAGACACCTCCTGACGTGGGTGAGGACGGGAATAACGCTGACTTTCTGTTGCCCTAGTGCCAGTGGACAGCAAACTGCGGCTCTCAAGCCTCAGTTTGCCACTCTGTTGACTAATGAGCTTGCCGACCACTGGGATAGGGGCTTAATCAAAGGAACAATGGCCTATAATTATTGGAATTGAGAGTCTAGGCGAGCCTCAGTTTGCCGACCACTGCCCTAGTCAGTTGGAACTCCCCCCTTTTTTTTTTTTTAATTTAACCTGTTATCTAATCTGAAAGGGTGAATTTATTCTGCCTAAGCCTTGATTTCTGCAGTCATTACTAATTTCATATGATTAAAAAAAAGGCAGTGTTGTGGGAGGGAACAGGAGCTTGGGTGGGGAGAAGGAGAAGGGGCAACAAAGATATTTCTGAAGAAAAAATATTTCTCTCAAATTTAAGAATAGAAAAGGATAAGTGAAGAAGGAGTTGCAAACAAATCTGTAATCATACATACCAGAACAGACTGGAAACAATTTAAATCAGCAAAACCTTTCCTGTGATGATACATGCAATTGAATTACACTTAGTTTCTAGGTTAAAAGTGCATATGAGTTAATCCCAAATAGGTTAATGACAGGTATTCTTTGAACATTGTATTGAGTTTCTGACTTTTAAAACACACTTGTGCTAAAGAATAAGAGTTCCCAGTTTCAAAATATATTTTAAATTAATATGAGCTTTTAAAAGGTAAGTCAGCTTCCCGTTTTTATTAAAATGAAAGGGTGTATAGTTTGGCCTGTTTTTTCTATTACATTAGGAAGACTCGTTCTACCTGGTTACTTTTCCCAGTGTGAAAGCTGAGGCCTGCTTTACAACCCCTGACTATTCTATAGCTGCCAATTTGTACTTAATCCCTTCACCTCTTCCAGCCATCCCCCAACGCCCTGCCATCTGGCCACCTTCAGAGTGTTCTCTGCATCTATGAGTGAATCTGTTTCTGGAGTGAATATGTTTTCTTTCTAGATTCCATTGTTGTGATAGATATTTATTGCCATTTTATTCATGTTTTCATCTTTTATAATTTAAAACTAAAAGTTATTTAAAAAATAAAACTGAGGCTCTGGCTGGTTTGGCTCAGTGGATAGAGCATCGGCCTGAGGACTCAAGGGTCTCAGGTTCGATTTCCGTCAAGGGCATGTACCTTTGTTTCGGGCATATCCCCAATAGGGGGTGTGCAGGAGGCAGCTAATTGATGTTTCTAACTCTCTCTCCCTCTCCCTTCTTTTCTGTAAAAAAGCAATAAAATATATTTTAAAAATAATAAAACTGAGGCCTAGAGTTATAGGAACCTCTATAGGATTGCTTGCCTAGCTTGAGCTAAAGGCTCTTAATTTTATTAGTATTTTTGTTATTGAGTTCTTATTTGGTTTGGGAAGTTGATGAAAGTCTTTACCACCTTGCTTTTTTTTTTTTTTTTTTTGTCAAAGTGTCACTGTTTCTGAACTTTATGGACTCTTATGCTGCAAAAAGCACTTAGAAAACATGGCTGGGTGAAGATGTTTTTATTGCCTCACTGACCATGAGCATTCCCACTGCAGTGGTGGCGTTTCCAGTGTGTCCTGCCTCTCTTCCTCTCAGAGCAGAATCTGTTTCTGTCTCCACACCCTGTTCCCAAACCTGCTTCTCTCCTGTACTTTCTGTCTTTCCTCATACTCCCAGCACCACCTGCCTTGTAATATAAGAACCTTGTTGTTATGCTTAACTTTTCTTTCCCTTAATGCACCCCAACTCCAGAGAGTCCCTGATCCTTGTGAAATCTACGTGTGCTTTGACCCCATGTCCCCTCCTCCCCAACCCCATTGCAGTCTCTCATGCAGACACTTGCAGTGGTTCCTAAAAGGACAGATGGATAAATCCGTCCATAGATGTCCCACAACAGTTCAGGTCACAGTCTCTTCATGCCTATTAGATGTAGCTCAGGTGTTAAATATGCTTTTAAGGTAATGTGAAGCTACCTCTCCTTCATATTGCCACGTCTGTGACAATCTTCATCCAGTGACATCACTTCATCCAGTTGAAAGTTTGAATCATTCTCTGTCATGTACGAGATATGGCCCCAAGTCCAGACACTGGCACATGACATTTTTCACAGAGTGGCCCCATACTTTCCCAGCATCTCTTTCTCCACTAGCCATGTGAACACCAAAGACAGTATTTCTGGCATTCAAAATTCAGCCAGTGGGGATTTGTAGGGGATTAGTCTGTTTATGATCTTGCCCTTACATATGTGAAAATAAGGACTTACTTTTGGTTCTGTTATTAGAATTCCGGAGCCAGCTGTGTGGAGTTGAGATCTCCCAGCATCAGTGTGGTGTGATGGTCCTAATGAAAGCAGGAGAATTTACTTCCCACTGATGAGAATTAAACCTAAAGCTGTAAGCTGGATGCTCATTAATTTAATGCTTTCCCTTGATATATATCTATAGCTTTCAATAAAAATGTTTTTAGGCATCCATGCAGGTGGAAGGATGCATGCAAGCCAGAGATAAATAAGTCCAGAAAATGAACACAATTCTTTCCTGTGTTTTTTTTTTTTTGTAACAATCCCTGTAAAGGAGATCCCATGCTAGAAAATAGACATGTTTCTAAAAACCTGTTGGGACTCAGTCTTCTCGTTGTTTACTTGTAATGTTGTATCTTTGTTTACTTCTTACCCTTTTCTCATTCCCTCATCTTCTAGTTAGGGACATGGGTGTGGAGAGACAAATATGGGGATGCTGAGGGAGAGCTGTGCTTCACCTTCCCATGGGTAATGCTCTGCTGAGGGTGCCATTTCTCCTTTTTGTCTTTGGCACTCCCGTGGCATCAGCCATTGTCACCTCACAGCTGGTTTGAAGCTGAAGCAGGTTTCAACAGCATCTGTTCACTAAGGCAGTTATAAAGCTACTTGGGCATTTTAACCACCATAAAACAGAATTACAGTGCGAAAGACCTTTCTGCAATTTAGCTAAAGGCTTTAGTGTCAGTGGAGATACTTTCATTTATGAAAATTGGCACTCATGAATCATGTGGGTATACCTTTCCTCTAAATGCATCTTCTACATTAGAATACTACAAACCCCTCATAAGAAGAAACATCTCACTTTTGCTGTTCTGTTTTATAATCCACCATTTCTTAGATGGAGTGGTTCCACAGGGATCACTTTGATTGTTTAAATGTGAATCAGATCCAAAAGTTACCTATAGATTTAGTGCAATCCCTAACCAAAATTCCAAAGGCGTTTTTTACAGAAATAGAAAAACAATCCTAAAATTCATATGAAATCAAAAAGACTTCAAAGAGCCAAAGCAATTTTGAGAAGGAAGAACAAAGCTGGAGGCATTATACATACTGATTGCAAACTGTATTACAAAGCTGCAGTAATCAGAATAGATGGTATTGACATAAAAACAGACACAGCACTGGCCAGTGTGGCTAAATGGTTAGCATGTCAGCCCACGAACCCAACGGTCACAGGTTTGATTCTGGTCAAGGGCACGTACCTGGGTTGCAGGCTCCCCACCCTGTTTGAGGTGCATGTGGGAGGCAACCAATTGATGTGGGCTATCTTACATCATTGCTTTTCTCTCTCCCTTCCCTTCTCTTGAAAAAATCAATGGGAAAGTCTTCCAGTGAAGATTAACAAAAAAAAAAAAAAGAAGAAGAAAAAGAAGAAAAGGAGGAGGAGGAAGAGGAGGAGGAGGAAAAGGAAGAAGAAGAGAAAGAAAGAAGAAAGAAAGAAAGATCATCTGAACAGAATGGAAAGCCCAGATCAGAAATAAACCCATGCATATTTGACTAGTTAATTCACAACGAAGAAACAGAGTACAGTACTTGGGAAAGGTTAGTCTCTTCAATAGTGTTGGGAAAACTGGACAGCCACATGAACAGAATGTAACTGGTTTCCTATCTTACACCATACATAAAAATCAACTCAAAATGAATTAAATACTTGAATGTAAGGTTCAAAAATAAAGTTTTTAGGAGGAAATACAAGGGATAAGTAAGCTCCTTGATGTGGACCTCAGCAATGATTTCTTGGATTTGACACCCAAAATAAGAACAATAAGTGGGATTATATCAAATTAAAAATCTTCTGTATAGCAAAAACAAAACAAAACAAAAAAACAACAACCTAGCAACAAAATGAAGAGTCAGCCTGTGGAATGAAAGAAAATATTTACAAACTATATATTTGATAAAGGGCTTATATTCAAAATGTATAAGAAACTTATACAATGCAATAGCAACAATGATAACAAATCAATCTAATTAAAAAATGGGTAGAGGAACTGTAGACATTTTTCCAAGGAAGACATCCAAATGGCCAACAGGTAGATGAAAAGGTGATCGTCATCATTGATAATCACAAATAAAAACCACAGTGAGATATCACCTCACACCTCTTAAAATGGCTATCAAGAAGGTAAAAGGCCAAGGGAGAACATATTTGCCAGTGATATTTCTGAAAAGGGCTTAATCTCCAAAATTTACAGGCAACTTATACATCTTAACAAAAGGAAGATAAACGATCCAGTTAAAAATGGTCAGAGGACGTAAATAGACACTTTTCAAAAGAGGACATACAGAAGGTCAAGAGACATAATGCTCAAAGTCACTAATCATCTGAGTGATGCAAATCAAAACAACAATGAGATACCACCCCACACTTGTCAGAGTGGCTATCATCAACAAACAAGTGTTGGTGAGGATGCGGAGAAAAAGGAACCCTCCTGCACTGCTGGTGGGAATGCAGACTGGTGCAGCCTCTGTGGAAGACAGTATGGAGTTTCCTCAAAAAGTTAAAAATGAAACTCCCATTTGATCTAGTAATCTTACTCCTAGGACTATATTCCAAGAAATCAGAAACACCAATCAGAAAGGATATATGTACCCTTATGTTCATAGAAGCAAAATTTACCATAGCTAAGATTTGGAAACACCCTAGCTAAGATTTGGAAAGTCTAAGTGACCATCAGCAGATGAGTGGATTAAGAAACTGTGGTACATCTACACAATGGAATACTACGTCGCTCTAAAAATGAAGGTACTTTAACATTTCAACAACATGGATGGAACTGGAGAACATTATGCTAAATGAAAAAAGCCAGTCAGAGAAAGATAAATATCACATGATCTCACTCATATATGGGATATAATGAACAACATAAACTGATGAACAAGAATAGATCAATCTAGAGACAAATGGTACGGGAGGGAAGGGTTAGAGAGCAACCAAAGGACTTGTATGCATGCATATTAGCATAACCAATGGACACAGACACCGGGGTGGTGGGGGCTTGCCCCAGGGTGGGAATGGCTGAGAGGAGGGGGTGTCAATTGGGGGAAAAGAAGACATGTAAAACTTTAGACAATAAAAAGATAAGCAAGGATGTGGAGAACAGAACCCTTGTTCACTGTTGGTGAGATTGTAAATTAGTGCAGCCACTGGAAAACGGTGTGGATTTTTTCTTTAAAAATGTCAAATAAAGCTGCTACATGATCCAGCAATCCCATTTTTGGGTATATATGCAAAGGATCTCTAATAGATATCAGCACTCCTGTGTTCATTGCAGCATTATTTACAATAGCCAAGATATGGAAACAACCTAAATGTCTGTTGAAAATAATGACTTAAAAATGGTTCATGTGGGCAGTACTGTAATTATAGCAATAGGCCCCACAGCATCAGCAAGAAAAAGTAATGTTAATAGATGAATGGATAAAGATGGGGTCTGTATGTATATACAATGGAATATCATTCAACCATGAGAAAAAAGAACATCTTGCCATTTGCCACAGCAAGGATGGACCATTTGTGCATTATCTTAGAGCCGCAGTTTGCCGACCACTGTCTTAGGTGAAATAAGTCAGATAAAAAGAAGTAATGTATATTATTCCTATGTGGAATATAAATAAGCCAAACTTGTCCTAGCCGGCTTGGCTCAGTGGATAGAGCGTCAGCCTGCGGACTGAAGGGTCCCAGGTTCGATTCCGGCCAAGGGCATAATGCCTGAGTTGCGGGCTCGATCCCCAGTGGGGGGTGTGCAGGAGGCAGCCAATCCATGATTCTCTCTCATTGATGTTTCTATCTCCCTCTCCTCCCTTCCTCTCTGAAATCAATAAAGAAATATATATATTTAAAAAATAAATAGATAGATAGATAGATAAGCCAAACTCATAGAAACAGACCAGAGTGGTAGTTCCTGGGGATAGAGGGTGGGGAAATGGAGAGATGTTTGTTAAAGAGTACAAACTTACGGTTATAAGTTCTAGGGATCTAGTGTACACATGGTGGTTATAGAAAGCTGCCAAGAAAGTAGATATTAAGTATTCTCACCACAAAAAAGAAATGGCAATTATGTGACAAGATGAAGGTGTTCGCTAATGGTATGGTAGTAATCATTTTGCAATAGATAAGTGTATCAAGCCAACATGTTGTATACCTTAAATTTATACAATTTATATGTCAATCATATCTTAATAAAGTTGGGAAAAATGTGAATTACATGTCAAAAAGCCTATCTGTCCAGCTGGTAGTTTTGGATGCCATTATTGGAGGCTGAGGACCAACACTAGCTGTGCTTTGCATGTGTCGTCAAGGCAGAATGTGAATGGTGTTCCTGAGAGAGGGCCATTTCTACAGATGTCTTCTCAGATATTGGTGGAATATATCTTTTATGTGACTTCAAGATGTCAATTTATGATTGTCCAGTGTGGGAGTAGGGGATGAGTTGGGATAGAATTAGGTAATTACTCATCTTAATAAATGAGTAAAATAGAACACAGAAATGCTTAAAATATTAACAGTGATTTTTTAAGTACAATTTCCAGGATGGTAGAGGTTATACTAGTATTCTGCAAATAGAATTAATACCAAGTGAAATTTAAAAGCTAGAGAGAAGCAAAAGATTCCTTAGGAGTAATTTCTTTCCTTTAAATAACTGTATCTGTTGCCTCCAAAGCATTTAAGGGCATACTAATTGTGAATCCTGAAACGAATGTGTTTGGCATTCATTTTGGAAGAAGGTACTTCGGAGTCTGTGTTTACTGAGAAATTTGAGCCTCAGAAAAATTTTAGTCCTTGATAACTTGCTATCTGGTGAAGAGACTGTAATTATGTCACTGTCTTTGGGTTGGTAATTTTTGCTTTGGAAAATGTGTAATCCTGTACTTCAAACAATCTAGATTCATTGCAGATGTGGCTGTTAAAAAAAACCTTTAAAGCCCTTGCTTTCCTGCATTCTTTTCTCTTGCTGATGTGGGGCCTATTGCTGTAATTGCACGACTGCCCACATGAACCATTTTTAAATCTTTATTTTCAACCTTTTAAAAAGATTTTTCATTTTTTTAAAAAATTTATTTTTTTATCAATTAAGATAGGAAATTTGCTTAATTTCATGGCATTAAATATCTAATGTCTAAAATCCTTGCCTATTTTTTAATTAAAAAAATTTAAGGCCTCTTTGTTATACATATTGCATATATTTTCTTTGTTTTTTTAATATTGTTCATAGTGTCTAATCCCATAACTGAGTTTTGTTTTTTAACCTTGATGTAATTATATCTGGAATTTTTTTCACTTATGATTTGTTAAGTTTCCTGTTTTGCTTAAGAAATACTTATTATCCCCGGATTCATATTTTATCCTATTTTTAAATACTTTTATCTTTTATATTTAGATATTTCTAAATATGTTTTAAAATTGAATAATAATCACCTATTTGTCAGGCCCTGGGCTCTGCACTGGGATGGTAAAACAGACATGGTTCATGAACTAATGGAGATTATAGTAGCAGAGTCAGGCAATAAATAAGTAACCAAACAAATAAATATTTAATTTTTATATGTGCTCATGAAACAATGATGAGGAATACTGTGCAGGCTAAAGATATGGGTGTAAGTTATGCTGAGTTATGAAGGGAGAGGGGGAGATATAGTATATAGAATTTAGCCTTGCAAAGAGAGAGAGAGAGAAATATAACCAGCAGCAGACGTCAGAGTTAATTAGCAGAGAGTTGGACCTGGGATGAGATGAGTCTGGAAGTAACAGACTCTTCAAATTTTGGTAAGAGGCCTTGGTTTTTATCTAAATGCAGTAGTAAGCTGTTAGGAGTGAGATTAGCAAGAGGCTTATGACTGAAGGGAGTATTCTGCTGTTGATATGGAGGATATAGATGGGAACACAGAGACTAGTTTGAAGGCTACTACAATAGGTTTGACCAAAGATGAGGTGGCTTAGACAAATGAGATAAATGTGATGGTTAATTTTATGTGTCAGTTTGTCCGGGCTATGGAGTCTGGATATGTGGTCAAACATTATTCTGGATGTTTTTGAGGGTAGTTTTTGAATAAGATTCGCATCTTAATCAGGGACTTTGATTAAAGCAGATTGCTCTTCATAATGCTGGTGGGCCATATCCAATCACTGGAAGGCATGAATAGAGTGAAAGACTGACCTCCCCTAAGAAAGAGAGAATTCAGTAGATGGTGCTCTGACTTGAATTTTAGCTTCAGCTCTTCACTGGTCTCCAGCCTCCTGGCCTACTCTGTGGATTTTGGACTTGCCAGCCTCCATATTCACATGAGCCAATTCCTAAGGGAGAAAAGGTCTTTCAATATATATGCACATATATTAGCTCTCTTTCCCTGGGAAAGAACCCTGATGAATACAACAGAGGTAGTGGCAGTAGGAATCAGAGAAGTAAGCATATTTTTGAGAAAGATACAACAGGACTTACTAAGAGGAATAAATTGTAATTGAATGGGTGGTAATACCATTGACTAAAGGGAAGGCAACAGAAAAGAGCCAATTTAAGGAGAAATTTAAGAGTTTGGTTTATGGTTTAGGAACTGTGTAGTTTGAGGTGCCAATGAGATCTGAGTGGAAGGGTTGAGGACACATATTGGAGATATATTTCTGGAACTCAGGGTGTAGAGAAAAGGGCAACAGATTTAAGGTTGAGTACTGGAGAACCCAACATTTAGAAAAAGACCAACAAGGAGTGAGCAGAAAACTAGCAGGAGAACCAAAAGCGTGTGGCACCCTGGAAGACAAGAGAGGAGTGTCTCTAGAGTAGAAGTGGGGGAGTGTCTCTAGAAATAGAGCAGGGTAGCTGACAACATCAGATGCTACTGAATGGTACAGTAAGATGGAGATAAAGAAGCAAGTGTTAGACTTGACAGCTTACAAATGAGTGCTCACAAATTTTTAAAGCAAAGTTGATAGTGTAGTGGGAACAATGTTGAGAAATGGGCTAAGGATGTGGTTGGCAAACTGCAGCTCTTGAGCTACATGTGGCTCTTTGGCTTCTTGAGTGTGGCTCTTCCACAAAAGACCATAGCCTGGGCAAGTCTATTTTGAAGAAGTGGCGTTAGAAGAAATTTGTTTAAAAAATTTGACTCTCAAAAGAAATTTCAATTGTTGTACCGTTGATATTTGGCTCTGTTGACTAATGAGTTTGCTGTCCACTGGGCTAAGGAGTGAATGGGAAATGAGAAAGTGAAGAGGCCACCTTTGCCAACTCTTTGGCCAAGATGCATAATGATAGGGCACAGAAAAACAGGTGGGTAGTTCAGGGTTTGGGGATCAAGAGAGGTATTTCTTTTTTACTTTTTAAAATAGATGATAGGAGGGCATGTGCATATGCTGATGGAGATGATCTAGTAAAGTGGAAGATTGATGACAGGAGAGAGAGAGTGTACCTGAAGGAACAAGGCCTGGGAAAAATGAAACAGATGTGTCTTAGAAAATATGTAATTGTGTAGGTGGGAGTCTCAAGGAGAGGGGAGGAAAATGGCACAGCTTTAGGCAGATGTGCATATTTGCTGTGAGGATGAAAGAACTCCATCTGATGGATTTTTATCCTCACCACGATGAAAGAGAATGTAGCACTAGGATGGAAGTTTGAAGAAAGAGGTATGAGGTAGAGTGGGAAAGCAAATTCAAGAAGCAGAGTTACTAAGATAGTGTTGAGAGCCCATTGGAGGGTTGAGACTGATTTAAAGTGACACTAGTTTGTCTTTGTTTTCCCGGTGTAAATATTTTGCTGCTTGGCTGCAGCTGTGGAAAAAGAAGAAAAGTGGGTTAGAGTCTGACAAGCAGGACAAAGAGGGAAGAATTTTAACAGGAGTGGTTAAAGTAATTGATGGAATTTCTGTTTGATGAAGAGTACTGGTGAGTAATTAGAGACATCCAAGAACTTGTGATGAAGGGATTTGAGCAAGTAATCTGTATGGATGAGAGGTTATCTATATGGTTTGAGGTAAGGGGTCCAAGTGTGTTATTTTTCAGGAGAAGCAGTTGTTCTTCAGCCCCTTTATTGATCAGTCTATCTTTTCTTCACTGACCTTACTTGCCACTGTTCCAGGTATTAAATTTCCGTATAATTCTTGGGCTCTCTTTGGCTTTGTGTTCTGTTCCCCAGATCTCTTTGCCTTTTCTGTTTTACTGTGGGGCAGAGCAGTGGCCTTCAGGCACATGTGCTGTAGTTCCTCCAGACCTACCATCTAGAATGGAGTTGCTTGGTAAGACATAATGTGTGTATCCTCAGTACCATTCTTGCCAAATTGTTCTCCCAGGTGCGTGTAGCATTTTATATTCCTACCAGCAATCTATAAGTTTTATTTTTCCACATACATACAAATAATTGAGATTTTCAAATTTGATCATTGAATGTTGGGAGAGGATTTGGTTGATCTCCTCTCTTCATCATGCAGGAAGTTTAAAGTTTCAAGGTTTTAATTTTAATTCAATCAGATAAATCTGTCTTTCTGCCTCCACACCCTTCCCCCATTTTTCAGCTTTTCCATATGTCTCATTTAAACAATCTTTCCCTACTCTAATGGCATAGACATTGGTTTTGATATTGTCTTTTAATAAGTTTTAAAGTTTTGCATTTCATAATTAGATCTTTAAGCTATGTAGAATTTATTTTGTGTAAGTTGTAAGCTAAGTAAATATCCAATTTTGCTTTTCCCTGGCTTGACCCAATTTCCTCTGCACTTTCCCTCATAAGCTTTCTCAATGTATATGAAATTCCTATATAAACATGTGGACCCACAGACATAGTTCTCCATTCTCTCCCTCAGTCTGTTTATTTCTGTATCAACACCATACATTTAATTACTATAAGTTTATGGTAAATCCTACTGTTTGGTAAGATACATTCCACTCACCTTGTTTTTTAGGAGTATTTTTGCCAGGTCTCCTCAAAAGGCATGATAGGGTTTTGATGGGAATTGCACATAACTTATATATTAATTTGGGGTAAAATTGTACATTATTGAATCTTCCTATCCATTAACATGATTTCTACTTATTTAGGTCACTTTTTATGATTTTTAAATTTTATCTCCATATGGATATTTGATCTTTCTAAAAAATTATCATTGCTATCATAAAATATACCTATTGTTAAAGTTAAATTTTACAGTTTTGTTGGTGTTGTTTGTAAAATGGAGTGCTATTGATTTCTATACATTTATTCATATAGTAGTTGGTTTTTATTTTCTACCTAGTTTTTGATCAAGCTTAATAATTGAACATTTTGTTTAAATGTCTTTCCTTTGCTTACAAAGTTATACATAACATACACATTATTCCTAATCATTTATATCTATAATTATATCCCCTTTTCTTTCCTAATATTGCACATTTTTATTTCTCTTTTTCTTTTTCCCCTGCTTAGATATTATCTTTTATTTTACTTGTATTTTCAAAGAGCCAGCTTTGGATTTCAGTTACTTTTTTCCAGTGTCACTTATTTCTTAAATTTTATTAATGTTAGTGCATAAATTTCTCTCCTCTTTTTACGGTAATTCTCTAAACAAAAACAATTTTATTGTCCTGATATATGAGCCAGAAGTTTCTGTCTTGCTGCTCCTGCTTTTCTCATGGGAGCAATCTCATGCTGTTCTGAGTCATCTTTAGTGACTGTCCTGAGTGTCTCCACATATCCATGTTTGGAAGTTGAATGTCTGTTTTGCTTGGGCTCTAATAGAAGACATTTACTTCTATTCCATTTTGTGTTTATACAAGAGACAGTTTAGTCTGGGTCATTTCTCATCTTCCTATGTTGCTGCTGAGGTGAAATTCAGTTAAAGAGCTAAGAACCTTGAGAATAAAAGGGGCCAACTAATCATATATCGATCATAGATTATCCAAACTTAATTAAAAACTATTCTTTTTTATCAGGAACATTAAGATGGAAATTATATTTAAATTACCTCTTTAATTCACCCAGTTCTTTATGTTTTTTTTTCTGTTGACTTCTCAGGATGTGGTTAGCAAAGAACTAAGATTTATAACTGACAAGTCTGAGTGAAAACCCTCATGTAAATTAAGTTCAAAGGCCAGTTTGATGCATTTAACATCCAAACCCTACTGGTTATATAGACACAAAAAAATTGTTTTGATAAAATACTAGCCTGGTGGTGTGGCTCAGTGGGTTGAGCGTCTTCCCAATGCACTAGGAGGTTGTTATTTCGATCCCTGGTCAGGGAACATGCCCAGGTTTCAGGCTTCATCCCTAATAGATGGCATGCAGGAGGCAGCTGATATATGTTTCTCTCTCTCATGGGTGTTTCTCTCCCTCCCCTACTTTCTTTTTCTCTAAAAAAATTCAATGAGAATATTAAAAAAAATTAAGTATTTGAACATATGGGGTAAACCCACTTTGAACTCAGTTTACTTGGATCTAGGGATTTAATTCTGTTGTATTGCAGGTTCTGCTTATGGTCATGCCATGTATTTCTCAAGGTAGTGATTGAGAAATCTTTTGTGACTTGATGTTGATTGAGTGTTTCTACAGTTTACCCTCATTGTAGAAGTCTATCTTACATGTGTGGCAACACGTGGCATACTCACATGGTAGACACAGGTCTGTATCATGTAGGTTTTCTGGCAGTCAGCAATTTAAGTAATTAACAAAGAGTTCATCCAAACAGGGAGCAGTGATTTAAAGCCAGAATTCAAGGACTCAGTATAAATCTTTATGTCCTTTGTAATGTAGTTCACAATTCACTTTCTAAATATTTATAGTTGTTACTTGAAGAAAACAGACTGGTTTTCTAACTACTCTTTTTTCTACTATCACACCACACTGCCATAGTAATGAGAACTCAAATATAAAGTGCTTACTGACTGCCAGATACTGTGTAAGATATTTTCATACATTTCCTTATTTTTCTTCTCAGAAGTCTCATGAGGTAGGACTTTTGTCATGCCCATTTTTCAGATAAAGACTCTGAGGCAAAGAGTGATTAAGCAACCTTCCCAAAGGTCACACAACTGGTGAGAAGTAGCCTGGAGATTAATATCTGATCTGTCTGATGCCCAAGTCTGTTTTCATAACAACCATATTCTGTGTTCTTACCCTCGAAGGTGTAAGTGATGACTCAGAAATGTTATTAAAAGATGGTGACATTATCAATAAAGCCACCATCCAACCAAAAATACATTCCTGTGTGTTGAAATACTGAATTTTAGATTTTTGGACTGTATAAGTAAATAGCCTACATATCCCATTAAAGGAGTACTCTGGATTTGCTGGAGGTTTTTCCATGAGAGTGTTACTTAGGAGAAAAGTAGGAGATACAGAGAAAGATGGAACTTGTGACAGATTTTTCCTGTTTCCTTTAAGTAGTCTTGCATGGTGCCTTCTCCTTAATGTAAGATAGTCTTTCATCCTGGAGTCTTGCACCATAATGCATCCAGCAGTGACTTTTATCCAAAAAGTTCTAGGAATTGTTAAAAGGATAGCAGTGGCACTCCTTTTAATTTCATGCTCCCCTGTACAGCGAAATTTGCATGCATTCAACCAGAATTTATTAAAGGCCTATAACATAGATGTTATTTTTTTTAAAGAAATGAAAAGAAAGAAAACCTCCTTTCTATGTAATTGGGTTGAATTGTATTATCCAACTCCACCAGAAATCATATGGTGAAGTGAAGTAATGCTTTTGAGCTGCTAAATGTCTCTCTGCTATTTTAGTGGGTGGCTCAGTTGCACTGTGGTTTATCAAAATGTAGTTAGGAATGTTTAACCAAGAATTCCACTGGCTAATTATTTACAATAATACCAAGGGCTTATGCTCAATCAGTATGTATTATTTTTCTACAAAAGCTAAGTCCTTATTGCTGAGTCATTTTAAAGTTAAAGCAGGCTTTTTTACCACAGGCTTTCAGCATTACTAATAATATTCACTATATTGCAAAAATGTATTGAACGTTTACTCTGTGCTAGATATTGTTCTAAGCACTTGATGTGTTGCAGCTTATCTTATTCTCACAACCCAATAGGGTTAAGTTCTATTAACCCTATTTAATAGATGAAAAAACTGAGGCACAGAGATGATGAGGTAACCTGCCAATGACACACAGCTGATAGGTAATAGTGCCAGATCACCAAAGCCCATACTCTAAACCAACTTAGATTAGCCAGCTGGGACCATATAAGGTATCTTTAGAAAGGAATACTCTCTTATGGTCACCAAATAACAATGGGGATGATTATAGAACACCATCCTTTTAGCAAAACATATGTGTGTGTGTGTGTAGATATATATGTGTG